>BSBK01000370.1:5652500-6852500 GCA_027943335.1 Chamaecyparis obtusa | reverse complement strand
ACCCCTAACTCCAAAATCATATGGAAGGCCATCCAATATACCCCATAAATACAATGATAAATTTGTGAGAGAAAAACACATCTAAAATATAAGAATTCCCACACATCAATATGGGAAGGGATTTCAAATCATGCAGAAGATGGGATACAAAGGACAAGGACATTTGGGAATAAGAAATTAAGGACTCATCAAACCCATTGAGATGACATGGAGAGACAAAAAAGAAAAGAATGGATTAGGATACCTAGAACAAGGGTTTACTCAAAAGCACTATCCTAAAGTCTATAATCAAATATTACAATTAGAGTCACATAGTGATGAAGACTCAAATGATTGGGAATTGGATACATTGTCCAATGAATCATGTCAAGATAAAGGTATTGATGTCATTCATACTTACACTCCTAGCAAAGGGAAAGAACCAATTGCGACATCAAATCAGAATCAAGCATCAAGCATCAAGCTCAAGCCAAGTGGTCATAGATAATGCACCAATTATAGAGGTAGAGATAAATCAATGGGTAGAAGAACCTTATGTACCATCATGGAGACCTACTATAGAAGAATCTAACATTAGGTTTAATCCATGAGATTTCTACCCAACAGAAACCTTAGAGGATTCTAGTGAGGGGGATTTTGACCCTACTTCTTTAGAACATCTTGAAGAAGCACACGTCATAGACTTAAATGATACAATGTTCAAACCTTCAAATGAATTCTTGTCCCTAAACCCTATCAAATTAAACCAAAACATTGATCCTTTGACTCTCATTTATCCAGAATTAATTGAATGGGATTCCATTGAACCTACCATCCTCCCAACCTTTTTGAATGATAACTTGGTATCCCAATACCTAAATATGATTGAGCCTTCTTCTACCATGGAATATAAGGAAGAAGTGACAAAGGAAGGTATCCAAACTCCTAATTCAATAAAAAAATAAAAAAAATAAAATGGAAAGAATCTAATGTTGAAAACCACATTGTGGCAACATTAGATCAAAAAGAGAAAGAAATAAAGAATGATTCTAAAGGTGAAAACCCAATAGAGGAACCTAAGGAAGGGAGTTTGGATAATTTACCTGAGCACTATAAAGAAAGATCTCCTATCTTGATTGAGCCAACAAAAAAAGTGAACATTGGATCAGAATCAGAGCCAAGGATCATACACTTAGCAGCATCTTTATCTAGTAAGGAAAGAAAGGACTTCATTAAATTTTTCAAGGAAAAGAAAATCAATTTTGCATGTCTGTATGATGATATGCCAAGATTAGATCCAAATTTAATCATGCATCATTTGAACATAAAAGAAGGATAAAAACTAGTAAAGAAGAAATTAAGGAAGATGCATCCTCACATATAGCTTTACTTGTAAAAGTGGAGTTAGAAAAATTGCTAAAAGTTAGGTTTATAAGAGACATTGATTATGCCCAATGGATTTCAAACATAGTGCTAGTTTCAAAAGTGGATAAGTCCATCAGAATTTTCAGGGACTTTAGGGATCTTAATCTTGCATGCCCTAAATATGATTTTCCATTGCCAAGAATAGATGCCATCATGGATCTAACAGTAGGACATTTGATGTTCTCACTTATGAATGGGTTTAGTGGCTATAATCAAATAAAAATAGCACCCAAAGATCAAGACAAGACTACATTTACATGTGTATGGGGGACATTTTGTTGGAATGTTATGCCTTTTGGTCTAAAGAATGTCGGAGTGACCTATCAAAGAGCCATGACAACTATATTCCATGAAATGATGCACAAGTTCATGGAGGATTATGTAGATGATATACTTACTAAATATCATTCAATAGATGAACATCCACCCATCTTAGAGAAAATAATTGAAATATTGGAGCAATTTAAAGTAAGGTTAAATCCAAAAAAGTGTGCATTTGGTGTGCAATCAGGAAAGCTATTAGGGTACATTGTTTCAGCAAAAGGAATAGAGGTAGACCCCGCTAAATTCAAGGCCATCATGGAAAAGGGAGTACCTAAAAACATAAGTCAAATGCAATCTCTTCAAGGTAGGATCTGATCCATATGAAGATTCATCTCTCAATTGGTAGAAAAATGTCATAATTTCACTCAACTCCTTCATAAGGACATAGTGTTCAAATGGGATAAAAAGTGTGAAGAAGCTTTCAACTTATTGAAGAAATATCTAATGAACCCTCCAACTTTGATGCCACCTATAAGAGGCAAGCCATTGATTCTATACATTTCAATGACTAAACATTCATTAGGAGCACTCTTGGCACAAGAAGATGAATCAGGAAAAGAAAAGTCCATCTATTAAATTAGCAGGACTTTGGTGAAATATGAGTTGAACTATACATTCATTGAAAGAGCATGTTTGGCCATAGTTTTTTCTTCCCAAAAATTACACCATTATATGTTATACCATAAAATTTGACTCATTGCAAAGATTGATCCCTTGAAGTATCTTCTTAGCAAAGCAACATTAAATGGGAGACTAGCCAAATGGGTCATGGTGCTAAGAGAATTCAACATAGAATATGTGGATCATAAATCTATCAAGGGCCAAGTCATAGCTGATTAGTTAGAAAAATCACCATTGCAAGATGACCACCCAATACAAGTGGAATTTCCAAATTCTAAAATTGTGAATGTGGAAGGAAAAACATGGAAACTATATTTTGATGGTTCCTACACACAACATGGATTAGGAGCAAGCATAATTTTGATTACTCCTCAAGGATCTACAATTCCAAAATCATACAAATTTATATTTCAATGCATAAATAATATAGTAGAATATGAAGCTTTGGTCATTAGAATCAAACTAGCATTAGAATGGAAAGTAACCGAGTTGCAAGTCTATGGTGATTCACAACTAGTGATCAATCAAATCAATGATGAATATCTCACTAAAGATGACAAGTTGATCCCATACAAAAATATGGTTGAGAATCTCAAAAAATATTTCACTGTCATAACATTTGAGCAAGTCCCAGGAGAGAAGAATAAAGTAGAAGATGCAATGGAAACTTTGGCATCAATTCTACAAATACCAAATCAAAGCGCCAGATATGAATTCTTGGTAGAAGAAGTTGAGCAACCCACATTTGACCCTACCCATCCTCATACCATTTGTTTACTAACTAGACATGACTCACCTTGGTATGGAACCATATATACCTACTTAAAAGACCAAATCTTACCCATGGACCAAACTAGGAACCAAAAGAAGAGCTTCATATGCCAAGCCTCTCATTATACCTTAATATCTGACACATTGTATCAAAAAAGTGTAGATGGAATGCTTCTTAGATGTCTAGAGAAAGAGGAATCAGATGTAGCCTTACGGGAAATTCATGAGGGGATTTGTGGGTCACATTCCAATGGTTTAACCCTAGCTAGGAAACTTCTTAGGATAGGATATTTTTGGCCTACAATGGAGAAAGATGCTTGTCACTTTGCTAAAACTTGTATAAAGTGTCAATATCATGGAAACTTGATACATGTGCCTGCACAAGAGAAATGATGACACCTTGGCCATTTTATCAATGGGGTCTATATTTGATAGGGATGATTCATCCACCATCTTCAAATGGCCATAAATTAATTATCACTGAAGCAGAGTACTTTACCAAATGGGTGGAAGTTGTACCCTTATCAACTGCAATAGGAAAATAGATATCCTTTTTTATCCTAAACCACATAATATGTAGATATGGTGTCCCACATGCCATCATCATGAATAATGCAAAGCACTTAAAAAAAAGACTTAAAGGAGTTATGCACAAAATTTCACCTTATCCATCACTCTTCATCAATCTATTATCCCCAAGGTAATGGACATGTCGAAGCAATAAATAAAAACATCTTAAAGATATTGAAGAGAATAGTGGACAATTCAGGTAGACACTGGCATATAAAAATAAACCCGACCTTATGGGCTTATAGGACAAGTATCAGAATGCTAATAGGAGCTACACCATTTTCCTTGGTCCTTGGAACAGAAGCAATTTTACCTTTAGAGGTAGAACTTCCATCTTTGGGAGTATCTTTACATGGTTTGATAAGTGAGGAAGATTATAGGGTTGCTAGGTTGCATGAACTAGAACTACTAGATGAGAAACAACAACAAGTATTTGATCACTTAAAAGTATATCAAAATTAAATGTCAAGGATGTATAACAAGCATATCAAGTCAAGAACATTCCAAATAGGTGACTTAGTTTTGTGACAAAATCCCAAGAATCAAGCAGAAAGAGAGAAGAAAGGAAAATGGGAAGAAAATTGGTTAGGACCTTTTGTGATCACTTCATCTTTTGGGACAAGCACCTAAAAGTTAGCTTATTGTGATGGAGAGGAATTGCAAGAACCTATCAATAGCATCCATCTAAAAAGGTTCTACACATAAGTAGAGGAAAGGGTATAAAGAAAGAGAGAGTATCAAAAAATTAGATGGAAAGCATCATATTTATTGTACATAGTCATAAGAGATCTTGAAAATACCAAAAACATTAAAAAATAGAAAAGAGAAAACAAATCAGAAATGTAGAAAAGACCAAAAATAGTGGAAAATTAAGCATGAAGAAAGCCAAAAACATTCAGATACGATGTTAAAAAAAAACATGTTGTCTTGGTGAAAACCTAGCAAATAGGTGCTTTGATGATATGAATATTTTTTTTTGAAAAAAGAGAAAAAGCACCTTGGTGAAAACCTAGTAAATAGGTGTCTTGGTAGCAAAAAAAAAATAGAAAAATCTTTAAAAACAGAAAAAGAAAGCAAGATCCATTCAATTAGTGAAAACCTAGTAAACAGGCACCATTGAAAGTCCAATTCAGTCGCATACCTAGCAGTCATCTTTGTAAATATTGCATTCACCAGCATTTGTATATATTGCATAATAAAACCCCACAGTTGCATTTTCAAGTACCTAAAGATTTTGGTCACCTAATCTGAAAATTGTCCTAAGTCCCATAAATGAAATCACATAAAAATGGGGGCAATCTACTCTAGAGGAGGAAGGATTCATCAAAAGAAAATTTCAATCATTCATTGAATCAATTCATCAAAAACACAAGTGAAACACTTAATCAAATCCTAATCCCAATCCAAGTTGAACCAAATGAAAAATTTGATCCAAGATCTTACATGACCTTATATTTATCAAGATTAAAAGTATGAAATGGACAGAACTACACTTGAAAGATGGATTTGAAAAAAAATGCAATTTTTTTTCTAATGTGTTGACTTGATTGATGAAATCATGCCTTTCTAGCAGATCGATGAAAGTTTTTAAACTAGACAAGCTATGATGAAAGCATGATATTTTAGTTGATTTTTGAATGATTGTCTTAAAATCAAAGTTTTAAAGCATGTATTATTTGTCTAAGGATGTGATCATAAAAGAATCATTGAGGACTTGTACATATGATGAAACTGAGATTGTTTTTTGTTTACACAAAAGGATACCTTGGCTATTTTGATGTTCAATATCATAATACAAAAATCCACTTGCAACATAGAATCTGACAAAATCAGTATTCACACTCTCATGATTGACTTCAATTAGTGAAAGTCCTTCCAAAGGATGGGAAAGAAACAAAAGAGGTGAAAGAAGTATTCATATCATCATAGTTGAACTAGTGATGGTTGTACTCAATCAGGATTACAAAACTACTCAATGATGAGTATAAGCTCCAAATTTTTTGAATAGTGACAGTTAGTTGCATACATCTTATATTACATGCATTTAATGTATTTTCCTTTCTTAGCCTAAAAACTAATTTGCAAGAGAAAAAGAGAAAGGGGGTATAGTCAAATCAACAAATCAAACAAGCATCAAAAAACTATATGTGATCGAATATGTTGGAAATAAAAACAAAAATGCATTTCATTAGGTCACTTGCATTTGTTAGATTCATTTTATCTTGCATTCATTTAAAGATTTTCCACCCTATAGTTCAATTAGATTATTTTCATTAAGGTGCATTCATTTTAATATAATCTCAACATTTTCATAACATTAATTGCATTAAGTTGCATTCATCATTCATAGCTTATATAAATTTCATTGCATTAGGTTGCATTCATCCTTTAAATCATTTTCATAACATTAAGTGCACTAGGTTGCACTAATTTTAAAATCCATCTCATTTAGTGTGCATCTATTAAATGCATTCATTAAATATCAATCCATTAAATGCATTCATCAATATCAATTCATTAAGTGCATTCAATAAATGTCCATTGCATCTATTAGGTCACTTCATTCATCATTAAGTGCATATCATTTAGTTCATTGAAATCCATACATCTGGATTCATCATGTATTATATGTCATTGCATTATCATTAAACATCATTTATCACATATAACATTTAGAATCATTATTTATTACATCACATAAGTCCGTCATATTTTACATCCCATTTGCATATCATAAATCCATTGCATTCATATATCCATAAATTCATAAACATCATTACATCGCATTAACCATTGCATTATTCATCTAACACATCTAAATATCATTTACATCCATAAAATGTGAAAAATATCATACATCATTAAATCCATATTACATCTATTCAGCTATTTTATGTCATACATAAGACAACCATATAAGCATAAATAGAACATGTGCATCCATATCATAAACTGCATTCTCAAAATAAAAAACAAAGCATATAGGAGATAGAATCATATAGATCTGCATATCATGGTAAAACACCTGAAAAATGAGGTCCAACACATGACATCACATAAAGTAAATCTATCAAACTGGGAATCAAAGTCTATGAAATCATAATCACAAATCAACTGAATATCAAAGTCTACGATATCATCAATGAAACATCTAGAAATTAAAGTCCATCAAAATATCAACAAGTAATCAAAGTATCAACGGATAAAGTACATCAACTGATCAAAAGAATAAAAAGAGTCCAATATCTCGATATAAAAAATGAGATCATCATATAAATCATCAATAAATAAAGAATATCTGCATTAGATCAATAAGGATCAACTAGTTGAGCCACCAATGCCGTCAACACCATCAAGACCAAGACCAATATCATGAGGATGGCTCGAACTAGCCTATAGCCCATGTTGACTCAAAGAGGCCATGAATTCTTGGATCATACTACTCAGCTGACCAACTTGTTGTCTAATCTAAGATACATCCACCTATAAAGCTCAAACCTCTAATGCAATTGCTAGAGCCTCTGAACTAGGAACCTGTGCAAGCGGAGTCTGTGGTGGAGACATAGAAGAAGATGGCATGGAAGAAGATGGAATAGATAAAGAAAGAATGAAAGAAGAAGATGGATGAATGAAGAAGATGGCATAGAAGAAGAAGTAGGTGCTTGTGCTGGAGGAGCCTATGGAACAACCGTTGGGATAACCTGCAGAGGAGCCTGAGGAGGAGCCTGTGTTGGTCTACCATGTGCCTAATCTAATAACATCTGTGGGGCCTAGGCATCCAAATGCCTCTAACATCTAGCTCTGCAACATCCTTATCTACCTGTAGGATATCTGGCAACCTAGTGCAACACTCTGTCCACACCCTGACCCCTCATCTAAACACCACCACCACCTCTAGGAGGAATGAGAGCAATAAAAATAACTGGAATAATGACTCTACTTGCTCTGGCTTCTAGACGACCCAGTCATCCCCAACATACTCATATCCTACCTCTACCCCTACCACCATCCCCATCTCCACCATCATCTCCACCATCATCAGACTCCTCATTTATTCTCGGTATCCTCTCTATTAGATCTATAAACCTTGAAAATGGGTTCCGAGCGAACCAGTCTGCATAGTCATCAGTCATCCCTACATCAATAATCAAACCTCTCATATCCCTAGGGAGATGCCCCAACTAATCAATCTCCTAGCATTTTGTCTTGAAATCAACACATGGACACCATAGCAATCTCTTAGCCTGAACCTGGGCATACATTGCAACACCCTGAGGAATGTCCTGAACATGGCCATACTATCGCAACACTCGACGAAAGAAAAATCTCTCAATGATATGAGGAGACCACCCTATCATCCATCAAGGGAGAACATAAAAGGAAGCTTTGTAGCATCCTCAAGCCAAGCCTCACATCTAAGATATGGTCACCAGATGACCTAATCAACATCATCAATGACCATGCACTAGTAATCTACCTTTCCATGTGGGCATGCACAACCATACCCTCATATATCTAAGAAAATGGTCATCCTAGATCACGGTTCCATGCTGCAATTGGTCATGTCACTAGGAGATGCTCCTGTATGCACCCTAAAATGGTCGCCTAGACTTTGGGCCCCATTCTTGCAATTTATCAAATCCCTGAATCAATATTTTTCAGAAATCAACATTTTTCAAATATCAATTTCCTTGATCAAATCCTAATTCTATCATTTTTTATTATTTGCCTTGGGCTAACCATTTTATCCTAAGTCTTTATTTATTTAAAAGGAATTTCCTCCCCTTTTATTAAATAAAAAGCCCCCACTTTTCCTCTTATCCTAAGTTGCACAAATAAAGCATTATTCTTATTTTATAAAAAGAAGAAAAGCACTTTTTGTCTCATGTGGACATAAAAGTCAACTCTTATTTTCTCATTGAAGGATATTTGTGCACATGGATTGCTCCTCTTTCAAGCTCCACCCTTGATTAAATCTTTTGCCTCTTAATCTCCATGGTCCATTCCTTTTCAATTCCTTTAAAAGGAGAGCTCTCTTCTCATTTTGGCATCCATCTTTTGAATACTAACCTTATGCTGCAAGATTTCTTGGAGACTTTGGATCTTTTGGAGATCATTCTTGCATTCTTGCATTCTAGTTTCATTTCTTGCATCATAGCTTTCATGGCATCTAGCTTAGTTTCCTTTATGCTTTAGTTTAGTTCACATAGCTTAATTAGCAAGGATTTGTAACACTTTTATCTTTCATTTCCATAGCTTAGCTTGCATCTTCATTCTTAGCATAGTTGCATTGCATTTCCATTGTTGATTCTTAAAGATATTGGCATTCTTTCCCTTGTCTCTTTGAATCTCTCATTGTGTGGTTTACTAGCAAAGTTGCATGCTTCAATAGCTCTAGCTGAGAGCAATATTTAAACAATCTTGTGACTCCATGCCTAGGGAGCTCTAGGTCGCTTTCTCAAGGTTTCCCATTCATGGATTCCCTTGGAAGTAATGACTTAGAGAAGTGCACTATTTAGTGTGTACATTTTTGGCACCCACCGTGGGGTAGAACACTCTTGTTTTGTCCTTTCTTTTATGCATTTCTGCTAATGTTTTGTCAATATTTTCTTGCTATTTTGTCAATATTTTTCTCTCTGGTTTTTTTGACAGAAATATCGTGTGATAGTTTTCCAGTATTGTATGATATTTTCTAACATACCAGTGTGATATTTTACTAGTTAAAATATCACGCTCTTTGATAGATAATATCACACTGTGTTATGTTTTCTATCACATGCAGGTAGCAGGAATTATTGCCTAGAGATATATTATCGCACTAGTAGAGGATGAAATATCGCATGACTGTTTCTCTAATAGAAATATCGCCTAGGCCTAGTAGTGAGTACTTTTTGTCATTTCTTTGCAAGATCTACTTGGTTTTGATTTGGATTTTTGATTTGTTGTTGTATGACAGGGGTCTATTTGTAGATTTCATTTGGTTTTTGATGTGCTAACCCTTGTAGGGCTAACAAGTGGTGCTTGTAGGTGCTCCTATTACTTGATTATTTGCTTAAAAATGCATGCATAAGGGCTACTAATAGTTTTTGCAGGGCTTCCCAAAGCATAAAAATAAATCAAGTGCTTATTTAATTGCTTTTATTTTGAGTGTAGCATATACTAGTTGTTTCATTTAGTAGGCACTTAATATCTTGTTGTAGGAATCTTTGGGTGGTAGGAGAAGTATGCTCTTCACCCTTGTGGTGAACCAGAAAATCTTGACCCATCTTTAGGTTTTGAAAGCAAGAGGGTAATTGAACATTTGCTTGGTGTGTTTGGGAGAGATTTTTGAGCTAGGAGATTATGCTCTTCACCCTTGAGGTGAAACATAAATCCTGACACTCAAAGATTGATCCACTCTTTGTTTAGTTTTAGAATCCTTTTGTGGGCTTGCTCTTAAGCAATCAAGAGGAAAAACCTAAGTGGGGACAAGCTTTTCACCGGCTATTCCAACCCACTATAAACTCAAGGTTATCAAGGACACAAAACCTTGGTAGATGTAGTACTTGTCTTCACTTGATGTGAGTACTTGTGGGATTGTGACCATGAGGAAAGTGTTGAGCAAGAATGATTAAGGTACTCTTGTGGCCGCGAGGTCCAAGTCCCTTTGGAGAGCAAGAGGGGTATTATGAACAGAAGCCCTTATTAAGAACCATAGATAGAAGCCACCCTATTTTGTCACTTAGCTTCTTGGTGCAAGGATTGATCCAAGTGGAATAACCTGGATCACCCCAAGATTACTCACCATCTATGTTCCTTTGGTTGTGTCATAGGCACTTCCATGACAAAGCCAATATCTATTGTGGGTAACCACTTTGTGTGAGGCAATGAGACATCAAGTGTGGGCCAAGTTGTTAAGTATTGAGCCATTGAATTTTTAGGCTAGTAAGTGCTTGAAGTGTTCTCATTGTGATCTACCCATGTAAACATTCTCAAACATCAAACATCACGGTAGCATTCATAGGATTTTATTACTTTGATATCACAAATTGTTTGTCTTGGAAAGGTTGCTTTTGCCCTTGTGCAAGTGTTTTATGACATGTTTGATCACCTACTATTTGCAAACCTATCTATTTACTACTGTCACTATGCTTGAAATTGAAAAATCCAACCTTCAAACTGAAATTTTGAACAAACTACCCTTAAAAATGAGATTTTTAGTACTCACTAGTCAAGAGTCGTATGATCCTGAAATAGTATCATGCACTGTACTAAGAATTATCATGCGATAGTTCATCACTGGAAGACTATCACACTACTTGCCTAGAAATTATTGCACAGGCTACCTAGAAACTATTGCCCTACTTACTGAGAAATATCACCTATTGAGAAATTATCGCACTATTTGCCTGGAAACTGTCGCATAGAGTCTTTTTGCTGCCTATCTAGTTTATGCAATTTTCAGTCTTTCCTTAGTCGACCAGATTTTAGAAGGTGACCTACTCTACTACTAGAAACCTATTTGTACCTTGGGTTCCTGATTTTAGGCCCCTTGAACTAGTGTTCTCTGATTTTATAAAGTAGTCTTGCTTGACATTGATAAGTTAGGAATTATCCTTGTTGAAAAAGTACACCTTTAGATTCTTTGGTAACACGCTTGGAGAGTTTTAGTACTCTTTTGTCCAATTAACTTCCATCAAAATTTAGTTTCAATTTCAAAATATATTTGGTTAAATCCATTTTCTTGGCCCATATGTGTTAGGATACTCATCCTTTTATTATGCACCTATGTGGTAGTATTGGTTTACACCTTTTGCAGCTTTCTATCTTACCATCTCTTTTTTTGGATAATTGAACACTTTCACTATCCTTATTTGGTATTGATGTTTCATAAGGTCATCTTATCACCAAGGGTCTTTTCCTTTCATGTTAGTTACGGCAAGGTACCAAGTTAGTCAAGGAAAATGACCTCAAGCTATCTTTGAACAATTATCCTTAGTCCAAACTTGTCAAAAGTGAAAGGGAAAGAAACCCATCTTTGATCAATCACCTAGGAGCGAGTCTGAGACTTGATTTGACCCAAAGAGAAATCCTAGTGAGTTTAGTACCTCTTTACCATCTTCTCAATCAAATATGGACATGAGCTACACTTTGACTAGGAGACAAAGAGAAGCAATGGATCAAACTCTTGATGACATTTTCCAAAGACATAGGGGTAACATGTCATTTGGTGATGATAATCAACCTGAATCACCCCCTATTAACTCAAGATATTTAGATGCCCATCAAAGAGCTGAAAGACACTATGCACAAGCTCACCAAGATGCATGGTCACAACATGAATACCAAAATGATGAATCTAGTGATGCTCATGTGAATGCCACATTCACTAACAACTTGTTCAAACACTCAAGGTCCAACTCGCTACTCAAAACAACCTCAAGATATGCTAATGAAAGGCTTAAAATAATTGAGTGCGAAAAGAAATCTTTTTTGGATGAACAAGCCGCTAAAGAAGAAAGGTTTAGACACCTAGAGGAAGAGCAACAAGCCTTGTTGGAATTGAGAAGAAAAGCATTCCAAGAAGATCAAGATAGGCTTTTATCCCAACAACTCAATGACCAATTTAACAAAAGGGGTACCAACAGTGGAAACAACTCTCCACCCTCTACTCCCTCAAGAACCCCAAGAAGTAGAAGGTGGTCAAGGACTCCTTCAAGATCTCCTAGTCCTAGAGGAAGAAGGATTTCACAACATAAGAGATGAACACCTCCTAGAACCTCAAGACAACCCTCCCAATGAGCTCATCATGGCTCTCAACATGGAGGAAGTAGTAAAAGTTTTGATGATCAAGATTTTATGAGAATGCAACAAGAACCACTATTCCAACAATATGTGGAGAAGTACCTTGATCAAAATAAAGATAGGTTCCTAGAGAGTTTGATTAACAAGGTTGCTAGAGTCCCTTACAACTTTGATGTGGATAGGAGAATCAAGAAACAAGGACCTTCTCAAGAGGAGGAAATCAAGCAACTCAAATGAATGATGGAAAAGGTGTTGGCACCTAAAAGTTTCTTTTCACTTGATTCTATTTGTCCTAATCCTTTTGACAAAAGTGTGACTATGATAGATTTTCCTAGGAAAGTTGAAATTCCCTAATACGACAAGTATGATGGCAATGGTGACCCACATGATCATGTGCGTCAGTTTTACACCATGAGTTTTGATTTCCACCAAGATGATTCTTACCTTACGAGATTATTTCCAAGGAGCCTCAAAGGCCAAGCCATGGAGTGGTTTACCAACATAACCCCTCCCATCAAAACTTTCAATGAACTTGTCCATAGATTCATTCAACATTTTGCATACAACTTATCAAGATCAGTCACTATGTTGGACTTATGCAATTTGAAGAAAAATCAAGGGGAATCCTTTGTGACCTTCTTGTAAAGGTGGAGACGATTGTGCTCCTGCTATTCTAGGACTATTCTTGAGCATGAAAGGATTGACATCATTGTTAGTAATTTGGTGCCTGAAATGCATTATAAGGTTTGAAAAATGGTCTTTGATTCCTTTGATACTATGGTTGAGATAGCATGTCGAATAGAGGATGTCTTAAAAGAACAAGGCATTTTGACCAAACATAGCAATAACAACAATGGTTAAAATCCTAACAATGCCAATAAGGACAAAGGCAAGCACTCACACTGGAACAAGAATAAGAAAGTAGTCAAAAATGGAGTTGTGGACTCTTCCCAACCCAAGGATCAAGGAGTCCTACATTTGTCTAGTGCAGTCCAAGCTATGAAGCTCAATACATCCTCCAACCAACAAGAGAATAGACCTAAGTATCAAGAAAAGCCCAAGAAAAAGTTGAGACAATTTTCTAAGCTGGGTGATTCCTATGAGGATGTTTTCAAGACCCTTATTGCCAATAATATTGCACAACCACAAGATCCAACAAAATTTCACATACCTGATGTTAAGCCACATTGGTGGAATGAAAAAGCTTTTTGCAAATACCACAATGGCATTGGACATGACATCAAACATTGCTGGAAACTTAAGCACCTCATTCAAGATCTTATTGAAAGTGGTAAACTTCAGATTGATGGGTTGAATACAAATGTAGACCACAAGGCATTCAAGGAACCTTTTCCCAAATATGAAAAGGGAGAAACCTCTCAACCCAAGAATGGCAAAGCTGAAATCAACTATACCTACACAGGTGTAGAAAATGTGGTTAATATGCTTGAGATTGTCAAGGAAAATGTCAACATGATGCAAAACAAAGATTCTTATAGTCATGATGTGGGCTCTCCTCCTATATTTGATGAAGAACCCATGGTGGTGCTTAGGGGTCCTCACTCTCAAAGGTCATCCCAAGCTCTTAATGCTATCACCAAAAGCCAAAGTCAAGGTCCTGTGGTTATTAGAGGTCCTAATTCCAACCAGTCTAGCAAACCCAAGTAAGTGACATCCAAGAATGTCACCACCAAGTCAGCAGTAAATCTTGAAATGAGCTACAATCTTGTTGACTAGTTACAAAGAACACCAGCTCAAATCTCAATTTTTGAACTCCTAGAATTGTCTCCAAGACATAAGCATGTCCTTGAGGATGCTTTGCATACAGCCAATGTTCCTAACAACATAGATGTTGACCAATTCCAAAACATGGTTAACCACCTTGCCAGCCTCATTACCTCACATTCTTAGAAGAAGATGACAAAGCCTTGAGCCATCCACATAATCTTTCCCTTCATATCGAAGTCATGATTCACAAGACCCATGTCAGATGTT
This sequence comes from Chamaecyparis obtusa, assembly GCA_027943335.1. Lineage (NCBI taxonomy): Eukaryota > Viridiplantae > Streptophyta > Pinopsida > Cupressales > Cupressaceae > Chamaecyparis > Chamaecyparis obtusa. The sequence continues at coordinate 6,838,031 of BSBK01000370.1, read as the reverse complement.
TGTTTATTGATGGGGGTGTTGGGCTCAATATTTGTTCCTTGAGTTTGCTGAAGATACTAGGTTACTCCGAGAAAGTTATTGATACTTGTAAGAAAATAACCATTAAAGCCTATGATGAGGTAGAGAGAAGCTCCAAAGGCTTGGTCAGCCTTCCTGTCAAGATCAGCCCCATTGAAAAGGACATTTTGTTCCAAATTGTTGATGCTAGTCCTTTAGCCTACAATATTCTACTTGGTAGACTGTGGATCCATGACATGCAAGTAGTGTCATCTACCGACCACCAGTGTGTTAAGTTCCCCTATAATGGAGTAGAATTTTGTATACCCAGGGATAGCATATTATCTGTTAATACAATTTCAATAGGGACTCATGTTCCTCTTAATAGGGAAGCATAAAATTTTGATGCAACTCTAGAACAGTGCAAGTACAAGTTTAAAGCCATACACCTTGGTATGGGAGGTTATCAAATTGACTCCACAAAATTTCCAGTTTCACCTAGGTCCTATGGTAAACCTTCACAAGAGATGTGTCCTTCATCTTCAACAATGACTCTATTTGATACATTTGTAGAGTCCTGAGTACCCATCCATGATGAAAAAGAAGAGGTAGCTATCAAAGATTGGATTTACAAGGAGGAAAAATACTAGCATAATGAAAATTTCTCCCCATCTCCTAAGGCTTATGGGAGAGGGTACATGTTGGTCAAAAGTATGGGCTATCTAGGTCATGGTCCTCTCAGTCACAGATTAGATGCTAAGGCTGAGCCACTCAATCATGCTCTCTTTGGCCACAAAGTTAAGAAAACAGTTGGCCTAGGTTTTGAAGGTCAGAATAAGAAAACTACTCCTATCCTTGCTACAATGGATAGTGATGATGAATCTAGCTACATACCCAATTTGAAAAATCAACAAGATAGGTGTGAAGATTGGGTCCCTTCCACCAATCTCCTTTGGGGAGTTTTAGATGCTCTAGTTATCAATCCAACAGTTTCAGACCTAGAACAAGAACAATCCACTATAGAAGATCACATTGAGGATCCCATTCTAGAGACTCAATACAGAAATGGCATTCAAGAAGGTGTTACCCTGGGTGACATCAAAGCCTCTACCTCAAGGCCTAAAAAATATGCTTGGTGTAAACATCCCAGCTGGGATTCAGATACAGACTCACATGAATATGAGTGGGAGATTCTTTTTGATTGTTCTACAGTTGACATGGACATTGATGTTGTCCATACATATGGTTCCCAACCTGAGGTAGCAAACAAGTCTAGTGTAGGATTAGAAGATTGGAATCTTTGAGTCACTTTAGTGGACGATGCTTCACTTGGTAGGATAACTCCTGATTTGGGTACCGTAGAGGGATGCTTGACGAATCCTAACTCTATAATTACCAGAAATGATACCTTTTGCATACACAACATTGAACCAATCATTGATATACCCCTTGCCAATCCTCATCTAATTGATTGGTCTCAGATCTATCAAGAGCCCCAACTCCTAACTTTTCAAAATGACTATGAGATAGCCTATTACCTAAATGCTCTCAAACCTATAGTCTCTTCCACCAGTGAACCAACTACAAGCATGATAGAACTAGCTATCAAGTACCTTAGTCACAAAATGAAAAGAAAAGAAAAAAGAATAAGAGTTCTGATGGTGAAAATCACTATGTCGTGGTGTCAGAACCTAAAAAAGTAAAAATAAAGGACATATTCGAAGGTGAAAACCTCTCTGAGGCACCTAAGGATGAGGTACTTGATCATCTCCCAATTTACTTTCAGGATAGGTCTTTAGTTCTTGTTGAGCCTACATATCCAGTTAATCTAAATACACCAGAGGCTCCACAAATTGTGCACTTAGCTCAGTCTCTATCAACACAAGAAAAAGAGGCATATACCAAGTTCCTACAGACCAAGAAAATTAATTTTTCTTGGACATACTTAGACATGTCAGGGTTAGACACTAGTCTCATTATGCATCACTTGTCCATAGCTCTAGGTATCAAACCAGTAAAATAGAAATTGAAGAAAATGCATCCTCACATAGCTCTTCTTGTCAAAGTTGAATTAGAGAAACTCCTCAGTGCAAGATTTATAAGAGCCATTGATTATGCCAAATGGATATCCAATATTGTACTAGTTTCAAAACATGACAAGTCAATTTGTGTTTGCATAGACTTTAGAGATCTTAATAAAGCATGCCCAAAGGATGATTTTCCACTCCCAAACATAGACATGATAGTGGACATGACCATGGGCTATGAGATCTATTCTTTGATGGATGGTTTTTCTAGGTACAATCAAATCAAAATAGCTCCTGAAGACTAGGAAAAGACTACATTCAATTGTGCATGGAGAACCTATTGTTGGAATGTCATGCCATTTGGACTAAAAAATGCCAGAGCTACTTATCAAAGAGCTATGACTACTATCTTCCATGACATGATGCATAAGAATATGGAAGGCTATGTGGATGAAACCTTGGCAAAATCCAAGAAAAGGGATACACACCTAGGCAATTTGGAAGTAATTCTAGATCGTATGGAACAGTTTCAATTGAGATTAAATCCCAAAAAGTGTGCATTTGGAGTCACCTCTAGAAAACTCCTAGGATTTATCATTTCAGTTAAAGGAATAGAGGTGGACCTAGAAAAAGTTCAAGAAATAATGGATATGCTGCCTCCTAAAAACATCAGTCAAATGAGGAGTCTTCAAGGATGCCTTCAATCTATAAGGAGGTTTATTTCACAACTGGCTGATAGAGCTCAACCCTTTAACAAGACTTTACACAAAGGGGTTAAATGTGTCTGGAATGAAGATTGTCAGCAAAGCATGGACCAAATCAAGCAATACTTGGCCAATCCTCCAATCTTAATGCCTCTTATCCCAGGAAAACCACTCATACTATATGTGTGAGCAATAGAATCTTCCCTAGGGGCATTATTGGCTCAACTTGATGATATTGGAAAACAAAGGGCTATATATTACATCAGTCGTACTCTTTTTTCATATGAGGTCGTACTCTTTTTTCATATGAGGTCAACTACACTAGTATTGAAAAATCTTGCTTAGCGGTGGTGTTTGCTTCCCAAAAGTTGCGACATTACATGCTTGCGCATACAATACACCTCATTGCAAAAATTGATCCTCTAAAATAATTTCTTGGTAAGGCTACTCTCATGAGTAGAATTGCCAAATGGATGATGATTCTTTCAAAATTTGACATAGAGTATGTTGAGGGTAAGGCTATAAAAGGACAAGCCATTGTAGACCAATTGGCTGATTTTCCAATTCGAGACACAGCACCAATTCAAGTTGAATTTCCAGATGAGCACATAATGTACATGACTACAAGAACATGGAAGATGTTCTTTGATGGCTCTTTCATGCAAAATGGTTCAGGTGCAGGAGTGTTGTTTGTTTCACCTCATGGGTACACAATTCCTAAGTCTTACAAACTATTGTTCCCATGCTCAAATAACATTGCTGATTATGAGGCCTTAATAAATGGACTAAAAATGGCTATAGAGTGGAGAATCACAGAGCTACATATTTATGGGGATTCACAATTGATAGTCAACCAAGTTAATGAAGAATACCAAACCAATGATGAAAAAATGGTACCCTACAAGAAAATGGTTGATTCATTGTGCTGATACTTTACCTTTGTTACATTTCAAAAAATCCCTAGAGAAAAGAATAAAGCAGTTGATGCTATGGCTACATTGGCTTCACTTCTTCAGCTAGAACAACATGAGTCCAGATTTGAATTCCTAGTGGAAGAGCTACGCTACCTTATCTATGACTCCCAAGAAAGCCAAGTTTTTTGTACTATTATTGGCCATGAGTCATCCCGCTATGGTGCCATTTAATCATACCTTTGTGATGGTACTATCCCCGAAACCTTCAATCATTCTAAATGAAGAAACCTAACCTGAAATGCCTCTCACCACACCTTTATCTATGGTGATCTGTATAGGATGGGTTTAGATGGGACACTTATCAGGTGGTTAGAAAAGGATGAGTCCAACCAAGCGTTAGTTGACATTCATGAGGGAATTTGTGGAGGACATTCTAATGGTCTTTCCATGGCCCAAAGGTTGCTTAGGGCAGGGTACTATTGGCCTACCATGTAGATAGATGTAGTAGCTTTTGCTAAATCTTGTGAAAAGTGTCAGAAACATGGTAACTTGATACATGCTCCAGGTAGGGAGCTTATTCCTTCTATTTCTCATTGGCCATTTCAGTGCTAGGCCTTTGACCTTGTTGGGCAGATTCATCCCAACTCATCAGGTGGACATAAATTCGTTATCACTGCTACTGATTACTTTACCAAATGGGTAGAAGTTGTCCCACTTTCTGTTGCCTCAGGCAAGACAGTTTCTTTATTTATTTTGAACCATATCATCTATCAGTATGGAGTGCCTTCTAAAATAATAATTGACAATGGAAGTTAGTTTAAAAACAAGGACCTTAAACATCTCTGTAAGAAATTCAAGATAAAATAGCATTGGTCCTCCATTTACTTTCCACAAGGAAATGGACAAGTAGAGGCTTCAAATCAGACCATTCTCAAAATCCTCCATAGAATAGTTCACAAGAATGGTAGAGATTGGCATCTACAGATAAATCTTGCCTTGTGGGCCTATAGAACAAGTATTCATACTCCAACAAGGGCTACTCCTTTTTCCCTCACTTATGGTGCTGAAGTAGTGTTACCATTAGAGGTGGAGATTCCTTCTCTTAGAGTTTCTCTTAAAGGTTTAGTGACAGATGAAGACTACCGCGCCATGAGACTTCAAGAACTAGAACTTCTAGATGAAAAGCGTAAAGCATCTTTTGATCACATAAGATTTTACCAAAAGCATATGTCCAAAGCATTCAACAAGAAGGTTCACCCTAGAGAATTTCAAGTGGGGGATCTTGTCCTATGAGAAAACCCCAAGAACCAATAACATAGAGAGCAAAAGGGGAAATTTGAACCTAATTGGCTTGGACCATACATCATTACTATTGCTTTTGGTACAAGTACTTATTTACTATCTGATCTAGAGGGAGAATAGCTCCCTAACCCTATCAATGTTTTGCACCTCAAGAAGTTCTATCCATGATTCCTATTCTGTCTAGGGGCATCCTTTGTACATATCTTATTGATCCTGAAAAAATTCATATATGACACTAAAAAAAATCCTAAAAAGCATATAAAGTCCTAAAAAAAATTCAAAAAAAAAAGAAAAACTGCCTTGGTAAAAACTTGGAAACAGGCGCCTTGGTAGCAAAAATACAAAAAAATTGAAAAAATAAAAAAATCTCCAAGTGGTGAAAACTTGGAAACATGCGCTACTTGAGGCCTTTGCACCCTTGTTTCTTATCATGCATCCTCGAAACTTAGTCTTTCTCCATCATGCCTTGACCTTGTTTCCTTGGTTTGGAATTGGTCTTTGTCTTTGTCTAAGGGGCATAACTGTGTTAGCTTTGGTCTCTAGGATGCGTTGGTCTTTAGGACATCTTGCAAATGGTGTTTTTCAACACCACCCCCAAACTATATTTTTCAATGCTACCCTAGCGTCAAGTGTTTCTCAACACTTATCAGATATCTTAACTGTAGTCTAGCATAATATGGTATTTCTCATTCGCAAATGTGATACTCAAAGTTTGACTCTATGACCTACACACACGCACTTAAACACTTGACTTACTAAGACTTGTTTGACTTTATTTCTTTGTGTGTTGTCTATGATGATTTCTTTGATGAGTGTTCTCTCCCTAAGAAGTTTTTGATGATGCATAGCTAGAAGACTGAGGGCATGAGGACATGTTTTATTTCTTTTTCTACTTGTGGGTATATTTTTTTAGTCCTAATTGTCATTAGCATTTATTCTTGTTCCACTTGACAATAGGATCTACAAGGTATTATCCTTGACTATTTGCACAAGTGCCTACTTCTAGTCATCTTGACTTTCCTTGTGTCTCAATGAGAGTATAATCTTGCTATACTAAACTTAGGTAATCTCACTGCACTAGTCATCTTGACCTATATGTCTTTGATTCCTAGGTGGGATTCCCACATACCTATATGATATAGATCATATTCAGATCCACGTAGTTATACTAGTGTGCATTGTATGATCTTGCAATGCTACCAATAATGCTCAATGATGAATATTAGAGTTTAAAAGCTTTGTGACCTTGCAAGTAAACCACTTTTCATAGTAGCTTGCATTTTTTAGGTTCATATTAGTTTAGTTTTTCATCTTGCATATGGAGAGAGCTCTCCTTTTCATCTTTCGTGGACCTGTCGGTCAACTGTGCTCACCTTTCCTTTTCTCGATCATATCTTTTGCTCCTTGTCTTTCACATCACGTCCTTTTTTCTATCATCAATAGGGGTTAATCTTATAATCATATCTATCCTAAAGAGATCATTTTCAGAAACATGAGTCTATATCATAAACATGGGAACAAAACATACATCTATGAGAGAGATTAAACATGAGCATATATGACATACATTTTGAGCAAAATGACAAGACAATATAAAAATCAAAACATCCATCATAAGTGGGACAAGTGCACAAGATATATCATCAATCCAATAATCTCATATATATAAACAAATGTCATGATACAATGTGGGATACAAAAATTTGGAACAAGTCCTAGGATATGTCTCTATACATCTATCCTAAACCTAAACCTAGGACTCGCTACCACCATCATGTGGTGCTGGTGGTGAACGAGGTGGTGCCATGTCTAGTACTATATCAGATCTCCCAACTATAGTAGAGTAGGGTGGTGCTCTCTGACCCTGTGGCACAACCTGTATATAGAGCCCATGATAGTATGCGGCTTGCATTGCCTCTCTCTGCGACTCTGTAGTAGCAACTTGTATAGTCCTATCTTGCCACTCAAGCTCAGCTCTTAGATCTATCAATTGCTACTCTCTAACCACTATGGTGATGTGTAACTATTGCATCTCCATCTCCATAGTCTAGATCCTAGCTCTCAAATCCTCTCCTCCTATAGGCTGATCCTACCTAGCATCCACCCGATGGTGAGCTAGCCTCACCCCATCATCACCCTCATCTATAGAACCCTATCCCCATGGCCATTTATGGCCACCTAATCAAGAGCTCTATCCAGTCTCTCTCCCTCTCCCTCTCCCTCCTCCATCTCTTGTATCCCCGTCATCCCCATCATCTCCCTATGCTGCCAACTATGCATCAGGTACAGTGAACCTAGGGAAGGGCTACCTCCACCACTCTACCCTATAGGCCACATTAGCCCCTGCATCTACCATATTTAGAAGGTAGTCCCATGGCTCCTAACATATCACAACTATATCCTCTACTGCTTGTTGGTAATCTAGCATCGATAGCCAACCCTAGCCCTCCTCGTCCCTAACCTGAGCATATGTGGTAGTCTCGGTGGGTACTCTCTGCTGGCAATTGAATTGTCTCCAGACACAGGTAATCACAAATCTCTCCATAATATCTAAGTGCTAACCTACCAGTGGCCAACTGCATAACATGTAATCCAACTCATCTCGATCCCCCCACTATTCGCATGCCCTATATGGTCTCCACTGGAATAAGGTGAGCTCATCCAGTACCTGGTGGTAATATGTGACATCCCCGCTATGAGGTTGAGATATGAACCTTGTGTACCTGTAGATGTAGGGGCATCTTCACTCCATAGGCTACACTCATGGTTGCACTATAACAATGTGCTCCCATGCCCATATCTGAGTGAGAATGACTCCACATGCCCAGGTCCTGCTCTCCTGATACACTATATCATGGAGCTCATGGTACATGTCTACCAGGATGGCTGGCCCCCATGCCATCCACCATGGGTGAGCAATCAAATCCACCACTAACTAACCCTAGCCCAATGGAAAACCCTTTTGACTCCTATCAGTGATAAGGGTTTGTGCTATAATGGAACATACTATACATGGCACTGGAAAATCCCTACCAAACTCCTCAACTAATCGATCCTAGCTTAGATGCTTGTCAATAATGGTGACATCTTGAAACATATCCTGCATGATCTGTCTCCCCTTTGTCAGATCCTGATCATAGTACACCTAAGCCAACAAACAATCATGTTAGTTTCTATCATACAAAAACTTTACATCTATGACTATCTATAAACATGATTATACTTATAGGATCCCCGTGGCTCAGAACTCGTAGGATCTAATAGATGTCCTCCAAGGTAATCGATGCCTCTCCAGTAGGCAAATGGAAGGTGTTGTGCTCATTGTGCCATCTCTCGGCCAATGCAATCAACAACCCATGATCCACCTGAATGTGGGGCATTTGTAGCAAATAACCAAATCCCATCTCCCTCAGGTCTGCTCACCCTGGATCATCAAGATCCTGAATGCATCATAGTCCAGTCACTCAAGGTGCTCTAACAAGCAGCGTAGGAAAGTTCTCCTGCAAGCCATTTAACCCAAACCAGATGTCAGAACATATCATGATGGATGTATAAAATCAATATAAAACATCTTAAAAGAAAACATTGTCAGGACCCATGTCATTTTTGCTCAAAAACATTAAAACATGTCATCTTTTTATACTGTGTGACATTATTTTTTGACTAAGTATCATGTGATACTTTCTTCAATACCAGTACAATGGTATCTTTTCCTATGATACTTTGCATAGCATCACACGATATTTTGTCTAGTTTCATGCGACACTGGATTCAATAGCGTTGCGATGCTATTCTGACCCACGAAGTATCGCACGATAGAGATCCTCAAAGGGTGTGATACTTCTAAAGTATTGTATGACTTTTTGTACAAAGAAAATTTGACAAAGTTTAAAAAATTTAAAAACATGTTTTAAATTGACATTAATGCACATAAATGACCAACAAAAGTGAGTTTTTCTGAAGACATACCAGGGCACCATACTATGGAGGCCGATTGTGCAATCTGGCACACTCAAATCGATGCCTGTGGATCAGGATCACTAATTACTGGGCCATTTTTTCTCTCTAAGCTCTAAAAGATTCTCAAATCACTAAAAGACAAATGATTTTGAAAATAACCTTTTTACCCCCTTTTATAGTATTTTGACTTTTTGACCTAATTTTCAAAACACCTCAGAATTGCACAAAAATTGCACCCCTAGCTAATTTTGACATCCTGGATCCATTTTCAGACTCAAAATCAAAATCCAAGTTCATCTTGATAGTCAAAATCACATTTCAAAATTTCACCCTCTTCTGCACAGTTGGCTGACCATTTGAGGCCTGATCCTTCGATCTTTCTTGGGGCATCTTTATTTCTTCATCCCCATCTCTCCCAACCTCCTATTCTTTCATTCACTTTCACTCAATCCATCTCTCTAAGGGTTTGACTTGATTTTTATCAAATATCTTTCTTAGTCAAACCTAGTCAAATTGGGGCATGTCTTCACTACTTAATGGTTATCCTATCATCTTCAATTATGATTTCTCACGACTTGATCAAGTTTATCAATTTTTTGTTATCCTCTACCTAATTTTGATTCTAATTCCAAGGGGTTAGTACCTATTAGCTTTAATCCTTGATTCAAATTTTCAATCAGCTTTTCTTGAGATTCTTATCTCTTATCTCAAACTTGACAGTTACTTATATACAATGGTGATTGGCCTTGTCTTTCAGCTTATTCTTATCTTTGTCCTGATATGTTCCCATCCGTTGAACACATGTCTAGATTGTTTTGTGATCCCAAATCAATCTCACATTTCAATTCCATTCTTTGACTGCATGTGATCCCAAATTGATCTCACATTAGTCAAAGAGGGGCAAATGTATGCACCCTAAAATGATTACCTAGACTTTGGGCCCCATTCTTGCAATTTATCAAATCCCTGAATCAATATTTTTCAGAAATCAACATTTTTCAAATATCAATTTCCTTGATCAAATCCTAATTCTATCATTTTCAATTTTTTTCCTTGGGCTAACCATTTTATCCTAAGTCTTTATTTATTTAAAAGTAATTTCCTCCCCTTTTATTAAATAAAAAGCCCCCACTTTTCCTCTTATCCTAAGTTGCACAAATAAAGCATTATTCTTATTTTATAAAAAGAAGAAAAGCACTTTTTTTCTCATATGGTCACAAAAGTCAACTCTTAATTTCTCATTGGAGGATATTTGTGCACATGGATTGCTCCTCTTTCAAGCTCCACCCTTGATTAAATCTTTTGCCTCTTAATCTCCATGGTCCATTCCTTTTAAATTCCTTTAAAAGGAGAGCTCTCTTCTCATTTTGGCATCCATCTTTTGAATACTAACCTTATGCTACAAGATTTCTTGGAGACTTTGGAGCTTTTGGAGATCATTCATGTATTCTTGCATTCTAGTTTCATTTCTTGCATCATAGCTTTCATGGCATCTAGCTTAGTTTCCTTTATGCTTTAGTTTAGTTCACATAGCTTAATTAGCAAGGATTTGTAACACTTTTATCTTTCATTTCTATAGCTTAGCTTGGATATTCATTATTAGCATAGTTGCATTATATTTCCACTGTTGATTCTTGAAGATATTGGCATTCTTTCCCTTGTCTCTTTGAATCTCCCATTGTGTGGTTTACTAGCAAGGTTGCATACTTCAATAGCTCTAGCTGAGAGTAATATTTAAACAATCTTGTGACTCCATGCCTAGGGAGCTCTAGGTCACTTTCTCAAAGTTTCACATTCATGGATTCCCTTGGAAGTAATGACTTAGAGAAGTGCACTATTTAGTGTGTACAACTCCCATGTCCATAGTTGTAACAATATAACTCATGCAGAGAGAGGAGCAAAATGCCTATACACAACAGTATGCAACTCATGATAGAGTTGTGCCAAGATGCACAACCCCCAATCAAACCATTAGGGATGGGCCATCAAGTCCTCCAAAATAGGATCCCAACCAACTGAAAATCCATGACCTCATCGATTTGGTACGAGGAAACTGCCAATCAAGGCACCCAATACTACTGGCAGAACTAGGAAGGAATGAAACTGAGACCACTAAATGTGATCATCACTAATAGTAGGATCCTAGAAGACCCTCTGACATGTGGCACCATCATATACCTGATCATAAAATACCAACTCTCCTCATGTAGGAATGCCCAGGATGTGGTACACATCCTCAGGGGTGATGGTCATCTCACACATCGACAGATGGAAAGTGTTATGGTTTGAGTGCCATCTCTCAGCCATAGTAGTGATCAATCCTTGATTCACTCAGAATTGAGGTAGGATGAGTAAGAAAGACAATCCACAAAGGCAAATATGTCTCTGATCCACACCACTCAGATCATTGATCATACTAAAAGGCAATGGGTACAAACCTTGAACGGCTAGTGACTTAAGAACTGCCTACAAAAAGCAACTTAAATTACATTAGTTTTCAAATCAGTTATGTTTTGAATTATTCTAAGTCAATCAAACATTTACAAAATATCAAACCACAATCAATTTTCCTGATTCTATTTATAGAGGATGGAAAATTTATGATCATCCATCATCTAAATCTAGATTGACAATCAAACATTCAGATTACAATTGACTAAAACTAACATCCTACAACTCACTACCAAATCAGGTTTCTTACCTACGCCAATCAACTGATCGACGATACTGAACAATTCAGAAAACTAAGGCATTTGAAATTTTTTCCTACTAGGGTAAAAGCATTGTTTAATTGCTTAAAAGTGCTAAAATGAAAAAGTGTTATTTAAATGATTAAAAGCACTACCTAAATGATCGAACGTGTTGTTTGAAGGCATGTGCACTAAAAAAAATTGAAAGTGCTATTCTAAAAATTGAACATGCCAAAGAAAATTTCAAAAGCGCTAATGCATTTCAAACACGCTTAAGTAAAATTCAAAAGTGAATTGAGCCCTAGTTCTCGCGTGTAAAAGCACTATTTTAACATGTAGACGCGCTGTTTAAATTTGTGAAAGTGCTAAAAAATGAGCAAAAGCACTATTAAAATGTGTAAAACTGCTATTTCATTTTGAAAAAGAAAAAAAACTAGGGTTTTTATTTGAAAAATCCAATTTTTTTGAAAATTAAAACATGAAATTAACATCTAAGAGGATCAGGCACTTATCGGAGGTCCATAGGTCAGTGGTCGCTGAAACCGTCACCTGCACTCAAACCTATGGTCATGAATCAAAATCACCACAGTGAAAAGCACGGAGGAGTCAGAGTAAAAAGTAAAAGTCAAAAGTGAAAATGACTTTTTACCACTTTATATAGACGTTTGTGACCTAAAATGGGCATCTTTGACCAGAAAATGCCCGGGGACCCAAATTTTTCACCAAATCTACCAAATCAGGCACATTTATAATCACACAAATGCAAAATCATTATCAGAAATGAAATTGAAATTCACTTATAAATTGACCTAATCAATGCAGAATGACCTAAACTGTCAAACTTTTTCAAAACATCTATCAAATTTCATTTCATTTCTAAGGGGGAATACACTCAGATAATCATTAACAGCAACAACATCAATGAATCAAGGACAAGACCATCGAATCAGAGTGTAATATTTTATCAGAAATTTTTTTGCTAATCAATCGAAAGGGGCATCAAACATCGAATCAGATCAAATCAGGTACTATATCAGTGATTTATCATCATATCGACCATCAGGACATCAAATTAATCAGAACTGCATCAATCCCATCATCAAAATCTACATCTTACATCAAACATCAAAATCAACCATCAAAGAAATAAGGACTTTACATCAACAGAAGTCAAGACTTTATATTAGTTAAATCAAGATACTCTTTGAATCGACCTGCTTCGCATGTCGACTCAAAGCCCTTGGGCATTTGTAATCACTGAAAAGTGGACAAGATCATTCATGTGAGTAATAGAGGCAAAATAAAGACTATTGAATCAAAACAAGCATTTAGCCAATCAAAATTCAAATCGAGCCTCAAATCAATTAAATTAAAAATCAGTCATAAATTTAAGTTAAATCGATTAAATCATGATAAATCAAATCAATGTGCAATTAATCTAATTAATTGTATAGTTTGAATTAAATCAAATCAACCCATTCAAGGGGTACACATGGCTAAACAAACTAATTAAAATCATTTACTAATTCATATTTTCTCTCAACACCACATGGGACGAAAAAGCCTGAACCAATAGGAATTGAGAACCAAGCTCACATGGATCTAACCTAAAAAAAATCTCAATCACTCAATTGGAAAGAGCATCTTGTCCATTCATCTTATCTTCTTGTCCCAAGCTTTGAGGACACAATAATTAAATTGTTTCCAAAGGGTTGAACCAAGGAATTAACCCCAACTCAATCATGATCAAACCAAACTACACCCTCTACCCTTGCCAAAACATATAAAAGCAAGGCATAAATCACTCATAACTCATCCACAAAATTTAAGAATAACATCAAACCTCTTGCAATTTAAAGCTAGAAAGACAATTTAGAAGTTAATTAAGCATTTCAATTTGGAATTGAACTATTCAGCTTAGCTTATCATTTGTTCTCATTCTAGGACTGTCACTAATGGAGGCTTGCTGAGAGCTTTGTCATTAGCATCCCTAGCTAGAGATCCATAGAGTGCTTAATTGTCAATTATTAGCTTAAATAGATTGCTATTTGTAGTAATTTAGTGTTTATTTTGATTTATTGATGATACTAACCTATGAAAGTACAAATTCTAGTACACAAAGACTACTTTCACCAGATTTGAAAATGGTCAAATTTTTAGCTACAAACACTGTACTGACTTCCTTACTTTGACAAAACTTTGATCGTCTATATCTTGAGAAGAGAGGCTTCATTTTTCAATATTCAAGGTGTTTTTTGGTTCATCTCGATGAGGTCTTTGACTTGAGACCACTTTCACCAGATTTGGAAATAGGCAAATTTTTAGCTACGAACACTACACTAACTTCCTTGGTTTGACCAAACTTTGACCATTCGTATATTGAGTAGACAGACTCTATTGTTCAAGATTCAAGGTGTTTTTTGTTCATCTCTACGAGATCTTTGATTTGAGACCACTTTCACCAGATTTAGAAATGGTCAAATTTTTAGCTACGAACAATGTACTGACAAATCTTTTCTTTGACCAAACTTTGATCATTTGTATCTTGAGAAGAAAGACTCCATTTTTTAAGATTCAAGGTGTTTTTCGGTTCATCTGGACTAGATCTTCAATTTGAGACTAGTTTAACCAGATTTGAAAATCATCAAATTTTTAGCAATGAACACTATACTACCTTCCTTGCTTTGAATAAAATTTGACCGCTCATATTGTTGGAGCTCTAAATTTTGGGTAAAATTTGGAGTCATATATAGTGATAAAACCCTAAAAAATGGCCTCCTAATTTACATGCCAAATAATTAATGATGGAGTACATGAAATGGGATAAAATATTACATTAATTTTTAATTAAAAAGTTGAGATATTATGTAAGGAAGCTCTGAAATAAGAACAATCAAAATTCTATGATCAAAGCTTTCAGAAAATGCTGGAATTTCAACCTGCTACAAAGATGATGTCGATAGAGGAAGAAGATGGTCAAATTTTAAAAATCTAAAAAAGACCCAGTTTGGGAAATCAAATTTCCCATCTCCTGTATATATAGTAGCTTTCCACAAGGTGTTTTGGTTTCTCAACCAAGCCCAAATCCGAAAGTTAGGTAGTTATTTTTTAGTTAGTTTATCATTTTTTCAAAACAATTTGTAATAAGGGTGTGTCTTTTCACCCTAAAGAGGTGTGAAAGCCACTCAAACATGTATATATGCATAATGTAACATGTAAAGAGAGGGAATAAAATACAAGATATATTTTCATAGGATATAATTCGATCAAAACTACAATATGAACTCTAATGTACTATTTTTTTCAACATTAATAAAGATAAGTGCTCTTCTTTTTTATTTGTGGTTATAAGTTATATGTTTTTAATTAGTCTTTCAGATTACTCTATGAACCAGGGTATCCTACTATGTTTTTCTATTTGATGCATTCATTTATGACTAATTTGTACAATTTGAATAATGGTAGCATGGTCTGGGAATCTGTTACTGTTTCCTTTGGGCTCTTAAGTTGAGTTAAAAATCTTAGGACCTATTGTATAAATTATTATAAATTTTGTTTCAATAGAAGCTTGTAGGGTGATGGTCTCTCTTTACATGAGTGAGTTACCTTAAAACCATCTCTGATTGTACGTAGGATTGAAATTTTTATGACTCTATAGCCCAAGTATTTAGAAGGCACTGATCTAACTATAATTTGGAAATTGTCATTTGATTCATACTTTGTGGTTTGTAGATTATATAATCATTATTTCAAAATATTACTTTTGAGTCCTTAGTTTAATCCACTTTAGTTAAGATTTATAGAATAGAGATTATTAGAGGATTTGTTTCTTTCCTCCAAGGATCATTCATCACCTTGGAAGGAACTTTGTTTATTTATGTACGTAGTTGTCCCACATAGAGAATTTGATAGTTTAAAGTGAATTTAGGCCTACCAACCTTGGCTTGATTTAGCCAGAATTGTAGAGGTATTAGTGTGTACCTGTCAGTTGGCCTCAAAATGGTCTAGTGTTTTTGAGCACCAACAAATTGGCGACTCTGCTAGGGAGAGTTGCTCATAATATATATTGTGAAGTTACCTAGAATTTCAAATTTCGCAGATTAGAATCAGAAAGTAGTTATAGTAGTTTGTTTGGAAGCACACTCTACTGGAAGAAAGAACCTAGAAGCAAGACATTCCTTGGATGAGGTGGTGAATCTATTCAATAAATCATTTCAATCAATGACTCTACTGAGGAAGAAGACCCAGAAGGAGATAAGTAAAAATTTTCTCTTTGAAAGCTTTGAAAGAGGTGGTGACTCTATTGTCAAGAACCTAATGTATAAAGAAAGAAGTTACGACCAATTCAGATAGTCATAATGTATTAGAATAAACAACCATTTCAAAAAAAACCATTTATTCCATATGGTATTAGGCCATTGGATCTCAGGGGTTTCCAATGTATTCCTTTTAAGTTACTCCCTAAGTTTTCGTAGCTTGTACCAAAGTTCCATGGAGAATGGGATGAATCGGTAGTTGAACATTTGGATGCATTTTATGCATTTATAAAGAACTATGAGATTTGTGTAGAAGATCAAGCAATAAAACTATTTGTCAGGACATTAGAAGATAATGCAAGAGAGGCATATGAATCATTACCTACACAAAGTATTTCATCTTGGAAAGAATTTGAACAATGGTTTCTATATGAATTCCATGATGCAAGCAATGAAGATAACATGTGTTATGAACAATGTGAAGACCAAAGTTTCATCATGGAGGAGGATCATAGTATGTCTCTACTTGATGCATTTTTCAGTTTAGAGAGATTTGAAGGGGAGTCTTGTGCACACTTATTCTTGAGGATGGTGAATATATGTAAGAGGATAGATGAAATAATTATGCCTTCATGAAAAGAATTAATGAGAAAGGTCAAAAACTTGGGAATATCATTAGATAAACTTGATCTAAAGCTTCTTGTTAAGATATTAGAAGAAGATAGTGAAGACAAAGAAGAGGAGGCTTACGATCAAATTGAACAAGGCCTTGTTTTTTATGATAATATTAGTGATGATGAAGAAAATCCAAATTACATATCTCCTTTGGATGCATTTTTGAACTTAGAGAAACAAGAGGAAGAATCTGCAGTATAATTCTTCTTAAGGATGTTTCATATCTATCATGAAATACCTTTAGAATGCAGACCTCCATCTTCTAATCTTTTAAACAAAATGCAAGAACTAGGTCTTTTATATGATCATCAATTCCTTACCTTTCTCGAACTTATGAATAATGAACTAGTTACAGAGGAGAACGAGTGCAAAACTAAAATAACATATGAGTCAAGTGATGTTTCATATTTTGATGGAGAGGATTCTTTTGGACAGTTTGAGGAAAATGTTTTCCATGATGATACTTGTATGATGTCAAACATTAGTGAATATGAAAATGAGGAAGAGGATCTTCTCCATGTAGAAGATATTTCAAATTTATTAGACATAGAATACCAAAGACACACTGAGAAGAATGGTCCAAATTTTTTCTCAATCCACCATGGTAAGGAGGTAGATGGATCAGCCCATATTCAAGAGAAATTAAATTGTGGAGATGAAATAGAACTACATGAATAGGAGGAAGTTTCAGGAGATAATGTCAATGAAGATGTTAGTCTTGTTGATGAAAAACTTGACGATCCAAATAAAAATTCTCATGAATGTATGTCTAAATTCTCTATATTCCTGAATCCTTTGTTTGAAGAGGAAGTAGATGAAGATATGTCTGATTTCTCTATGTTATCGAATCCATTGTTTGAAGAGGATCCTTTATGCAATGGAATCCATCAGCATCATAATGAAGATAATAGTCCTAATTTTAAAGTTGATGAAACTCATGAAGTGCATTCAGAGGGTGA
This sequence comes from Chamaecyparis obtusa, assembly GCA_027943335.1. Classification (NCBI taxonomy): domain Eukaryota; kingdom Viridiplantae; phylum Streptophyta; class Pinopsida; order Cupressales; family Cupressaceae; genus Chamaecyparis; species Chamaecyparis obtusa. Next base: position 6,820,547 of record BSBK01000370.1, on the reverse strand, counting down.
GATATCTTGGATTTCATCCTTTGAGCCAGTGGTACACCAAACATATGAAGATGAGATGGAATCACCTAGACATGATGAAGAGAAAGTGTTGAAGCATAGTTTTGAAAATTTTAGAAATGTCCCAGGTGATCAAACTCTTGGTGATAGAGAGTTTGTACTTCTTGAAGATAAGCTATTCTCAAAGCCTTTTGATGAGGAGAAAAAATATCCAAAATATAGAGATGGGACAGATTGTGAACAAAAAGGTATCTAAAAAAAGAAGACTAACCTAGAGGTTTGTATGATTAACCAAAATCTTCTATTCAACAAGGATTACAACAGACTAGATGATTTCTCAAGGGCTGAATATAGATTGGATGCCAAAGATCATATTGATGAAGCAGTGAGAATTTTCTATAAGGATGACATGTGTAATGCAACAAGGTTAAAAGTCTTACGTGATCAAAATCAAGTGTTTGATAGAGGAAATGATCAATATTCAATTTTGGGGGGCCTAGGGCCACCCAATTTTACTTCACATCAGATTAGTATGGATACTTGGTCTTCTTCTCCAGAGATAGCTGGAATCTCGCTATGCTCACATGGAGCATACGTCCCTAGAAAGAGCCTGTTGGAGATCTAAATTTTGGGTAAAATTTGGAGTCATATATAGTGATAAAACCCTAAAAAATGGCCTCCTAATTTACATGCCAAATAATTAATGGAGTACATAAAATGGGATAAAATATTACATTAATTTTCAATTAAAAAGTTGAGATATTATGTAAGGAAGCTCTGTGACAAGAACATTCAAAATTCTATGATCAAAGCTTTTAGAAAATGCTGGAATTTTGACCTCCTGCAAAGATGATGTCGACAAAGGAAGAAGATGGTCGAATTTTAAAAATCTAAAAAAGACCCAGTTCAGGAAATCAAATTTTCTATCTCCCATAGAAATAGTGGCTTTCCACAAGGTGTTTTGGTTTCTCAACCAAGCCCAAATCCGAAAGTTAGGTAGTTATTTTTTAGTTAGTTTATCATTTTTTCAAAACAATTTGTAATAAGGGTGTGTCTTTTCACCCTAAAGAGGTGTGAAAGCCACTCAAACATGTATATATGCATAATGTAACATGTAAAGAGAGGGAATAAAATACAAGATATATTTTCAGAGGATATAATTCGATCAAAACTACAATATGAACTCTAATGTACTATTTTTTTCAACATTAATAAAGATAAGTGCTCTTCTTTTTTATTTGTGGTTATAAGCTATATGTTTTTAATTAGTCTTTCAGATTACTCTATGAACCAGGGTATCCTATTGTGTTTTTCTATTTGATGCATTCATTTATGACTAATTTGTACAATTTGAATAATGGTAGCATGGTCTAGGAACCTGTTACTGTTTCCTTTGAGCTCTTAAGTTGAGTTAAAAATCTTAGGACCTATTGTATAAATTGTTATAAATTTTATTTCAATAGAAGCTTGTAGGGTGATGGTCTCTCTTTACAGGAGTGAGTTACCTTAAAACCATCTCTGATTGTACATAGGATTGAAATTTTTATGACTCTATAGCCCAAGTATTTAGAAGGCACTGATCTAACTATAATTTGGAAATTGTCATTTGATTCATACTTTGTGATTTGTAGATTATATAATCATTATTTCAAAATATTACTTTTGAGTCCTTGGTTTAATCCACTTTAGTCAAGATTTATAGAATAGAGATTATTAGAGGATTTGTTTCTTTCCTCCAAGGATCATTCATCACCTTGGGAGGAACTTTGTTTATTTATGTACGCAGTTGTGCAACATAGAGAATTTGATAGTTTAACATGAATTTAGGCCTACCAACCTTGGCTTGATTTAGCCAGAATTGCAGAGGTATTAGTGTGTACCTATCAGTTGGCCTCAAAACGGTCCAGTGTTTTTGAGCACCAACACATATCTTGAGAAGAGAGGCTCCATTTTTTAAGATTCAAGGTGTTTTTTGGTTCATCTCGATGAGATCTTCAATTTGAGACCACTTTCACCAGATTTGGAAGCTACAAATATTGTACTGACTTCCTTACTTTGACCAAACTTTGACCATCCATATCTTCAGAAGAGAGCCTCTATTTTTCAAGATTCAAGTTGTTTTTTGGTTCATCTTGATGAGATCTTTGATTTGAGACCACTTTCATGAGATTTGGAAACGGTCAAATTTTTAGCTACGACCACTGTACTGACTTCCTTGCTTTGACCAAACTTTGACCATCTATATCTTGAGGAGAGAGGCTTCATCTTTCAAGATTCAAGGTGTTGTTTAGTTCATCTCGACAAGATCTTCGATTTGAGACCAATTTCAATAGATTTGGAAATGTTTATATTTTTAGCTATGAACACTGTATTGACTTCCTTGCTTTGAACAAACATTGACCGTCTGTATCAGGAGAAGCGAGGCTCCATTTTTTAACATTCAAGGTGTTTTCTGGTTAATCTCGATGAGATCTTTGATTTGAAACCACTTTCACTATTTTTGGAAATGGTCAAATTTTTAGCTACGAACACTATACTAACTTCCTTTCTTTGACCAAACTTTGACCATCTGTATCTTGAGAAGAGAGGCTCTATTTTTCAAGATTCAAGGTGTTTTTTTGGTTCATCTCGACGAGATCTTCAATTTGAGACCACTTTCACTAGATATGGAAATGGTCAAATTTTTAGCTATGAACACCATACTGAATTCCTTGATTTAACCAAACTTTGATCATCCATATCTTGAGAAGAGAGGCTTTATTTTTAAAGATTAAAGGTCTTTTTTTGTTCATCTTGACGAGATCTTCAATTTGAAACCATTTTCACTAGATTTGGAAATGGTCAAATTTTTAGCTATGAACATTGTACTGACTTCCTTGCTTTGAACTAACTTTGACCATCCGTATCTTGAGAAGAGAGGCTCCATTTTTCAAGATTTAAGGTTTTTTTTTATTCATCTCAATGAAATCTTTGATTTGAGACCACTTTCACTAGATTTGGAAACGGTCAAATTTTTTGCTATGAACACTGTACTAACTTCCTTTCTTTGACCAAACTTTGACCATCTGTATCTTGAGAAGAGAGGCTCCATTTTCCAAGATTCAAGGTGTTTTTTGGTTCATGTTGATGAGCTCTTTGATTTGAGACCACTTTCACTAGATTTGGAAACAGTCAATTTTTTAGCTACGAACACTGTACTGACTTCTTTGCTTTGACCAAAATTTGATCATCTGTATCTTGAGAAGAGAGGCTCCGTTTTCAAGGTTTTTTTTGGTTTTGTTACCCTAATTTCCATGTACATGCAAATTTGGCTAAAATCTATTCTAAAGTCTCTATTTTACTCCTGCCAAGCATCTCTGAAAGTTTCACGACCTCATGTTTTGTTTCCTAGCCTCTGCAATTTTTTCAAGTCCCTGGTCTACAGGTCAAAATATTCATAAAACTAGTCATTGTGTTGGGAACCTTTTAAAACCCTCAAAACCCTTTGGCTCGTTATAATTCTTCATTACCTTATTCAGCCACTAAAGGTTTACATTTCCCATGTGCACTAATTTCCTATTGGCCCAATCGCCAGTTCTCTATTTCTTTCTAGTAGTCCCCTTTTATTCGGTGACTTAGCGAATACATCAATTCTCATAATCGCTAAGTATATCCTAGTCACCATTTAACTTCTTGCGACCTAGTGATGGTTAGCTTTTCTTTAGTCGCGTATTCATGTGGAAGTCTGGTGGTCACTTTAGTGGGGTCCTGGTTAGGAGGATCCAATAGTTGGCGTATCTTCGCATAGGCTGGTGTCAGAGCTTAAGATCTTAAGATGACTGTTAGATCTTCCATGTCTACAACACTTTAGTGTGTTAGTAGGACTGGTGCCACCTCATCTAATTCGGTAGCTTCTGATTAGTTCACATGTATCAAGTCATCTTATTGTTAGTAGGACCAAGTTCTTTCAGCGGTTAGAGGTCCTTACAGTTGTCAGAGGATCGACGACTGTCTTAAGTTTGCAAGGGTTTTGTCAGAGCTATAAGGGGATATGCCAGCCATCAATCTTGCCTTTTGTCAGAGCCTTGTAGGTGGGTCCTCAGATGATGATGTGCTCATTTCTCATTGGTCCACATAAGCGATGACTTGGATGTTGTAGTGGGGCCATGTCAGAATGTCTACAGGGATGTCAAAAGGATGAAGATTGATGGCTAGCATATCTTCATGAAGGGATTTTCTGACACATGAGATTATGTGGCAACCGTCAATTTTGCCAAGTGTCCAAGATTTGTCAGTGGGTCCAGTGCCAAGTCAGGGTGATTTGCTAGCTTCTTATTGGTTGAAGTAAAGAGACAGACTGTGGGACAGGATTCCTAGGTGGACTGATGTGTCAATGGGGTCCCAGATTAGAAAGGATCTAACGGCCAGCATATAAGCATAAGGAATATTCAGGGGCTATGAGATCATGCACCCGTCATTAGATTGGAATCTCAGTTCAAGTGGGTCCGTTGTCAGAGAGGCTTTCCAAGGTGTTGCTGACAGAGCGGTCAGAGTGAATAAAAGATTGACACATGGAGATGGGCCTAGGTTTGATAAAGGATTTGGCAGTCCTGATAAAGTTCTACATGTTCGCTCATTCACGGAATGGTTTAGCAGTGCTCCAAATGACTTAGCAATTTAGTGAATGCTTTGTTCGCTGAATCTCTAAATAAATTGGTGGAGGTAGGAAGGATTTCATGAATAAGAGAAGTCTTTAGTCACGTAGTCACTAAATGACTTAAAAGAAAAGAAAGTCAAAGTGGGTACAAGCTGGTAAATATGCTGACATGTCGCATTTTGATTGGTCCAAACATGCTGATATGGACTTTGACTTTTCTAAGGGGCTCGTGACTATTGTAAAGTTAATCTAAGCCATTCGACTGCTGGGAGATAATAGAGATCGATGGTCATGTTTTAAAATGACTGGCTAGTCATTTTATTTCAAATTTAAAATATCTCTACAGAGGGTTTTTTGCCAGTTTTTGATTCAATGGGATACAATGGTGAGGTAGCTTAGAATAAATTCTTCAGGGATAGTTGTAGTTGAGGGAATGATGATAGACAATCTGATCATCAGCACCACAAATTTTACAAGGCACTATGTCCTGAGGAAGCATTTAATAGTTTTGCACCACCTTTGTAGGGTTATCATTTTGAAATATCTATAAGATCAAATTTTTGAGGCCTTCATGACTTGGTGGAATTGTAGGTGGGTAGATGGATTGAGGTTGTCATGTCTGCAGGCTAGCTAAGTACAGGATCAATATGCAAAAGAAATGATATGATCTATTTGCCAGATATTTTCAAGAAAGTTGATATTTTGTGTACCTTTAGGGTTTGTTTAATGCATTGTAAAATTTGTAACCCTAGTTAGGTTAATTTTTGACTCCTGCCTGCATGCAATTGAGGAGGTATTTATTGTTTTTGTAGAGCCTTAGTGCTCAAAGGTTCATTTTGTAAAGGAGAGAAGTCCACTTTTGCAAGGAAGTCATCTTTTCTCAGAAAGCCATCTATGGTATTTGTTCTACCCTATGGTTCTTCTAATCTTTGTAATCTCCCATTGACAATCAAGGCATTCTTGAGGTACTTGTGATATTTGTTCTATCCCTATGTTCACTATCTTGATTATCTCTTATTGGATTGAAGTTTATGAATGCTGTTAATGGAAATTGGGGTTCCTAGTCCCTCTCATTTTTTGTGATTTTTTGTGTTACTATGTCTGATCTAATTTAGATGTTTTGTGGGTATACTACAACCCCTAGTAGTCTTGTCTCATTCCTACACCTAGTTGCAGAAAAGGATGTTTGCTTGCAGGTCATAAGTTGTGTCTTTTGTTCAGACCCTCCTATGAAACACTTATGCAAGCCTATCTAGTGAGTTGTGACTTATTAGACCTAATTTCTCCATTGGTCGCATTCTTCTATACTGAGATCCAAGCCCTAATTTTAGTGCATCACCTAGTAGGTAGTTTTCTTTTCAGTCATTTCCCTTCCAAGAATTCCTTCTATCCCTTTCCCTAAAAAAGATTTACTTTTCCTATCAAGAAGCAAATCAAGGTGATTATCCAAGAGGAACCAGCCTAGAACCTGGAGGTTTCATCCCAGTTAGCATAGGTTCCACACCTGGGGATGAATCCAATGTTATAGTAGGTTATCAAGACCAAGAGAGCTTGAGATAGAGGGGCAAACTTAGTGTATAACAATTTCTGGCACACCTAGTGGGACTAGTAAAAGACCAGATTAATGTTCAAAGGTGTTCCTATTGGCTCATCTGCAAAGGGATTAAAGAAGTTTAGTACACAAGAAATATCAATACAGGCTTAAGCTCAAGGATTCCCCACCTTGGTGCCAGTGTATAACAATTTCTGGCATGCCTGGTGGGACAAGAAGTTATTCAAATTCAAAGATATGTTATCTCTGATATGCAGATTGCATAGTAGAGGCTTTTAGAATTCATTTTTATCAAGTATATCTGGCGACTCCACTGATTTCAAAGATCCAGGCTACCTTGTTCAAAGTTTTATGAGAAAGATTGAGACTAGGAGCTCAAAGCCTACCCAATTTTCAGAGTTTCCCTCAAAACAAAGTCACAAAGGTAGGTCAACTCAAAGGTCATTCCCTGCAAGGAGAGTTCAATCTACACCTCTTGATACTTTAGAAAGGAGACCTTTTCCCTTTCATTCTAGAAGAAGAGGGAGATCTCTAACCAAAGATTTAGAAGAAGATTCCAATCTAGCAACAAATATAACTCATATAGTTGTCAATCTTCAGATTCCAACACCTATAATGGCAAGACAGTTTTCTTTTGCACCATTCAACCAAGGCAACCCATTGGCCTTTGCTCAACATCATGATGTGCCCTTGGTGGCACTTAAGAGTATACCTGATTTCACAAGTGAGGGGCAGACAATTGCTTTTGATCACATAAGAGATGTGAGCACCATATGCAGCATACACAACATTACTCAAGAAGATGTGGCCACAAAGTTATTAGCAGCCTCTTTAAAAGGTAAGGCTCTAAAATGGTTTAGAACTCTAACTGTTGGTTCTATTACTTCTTGGGATGAGTTAGGGGATGCATTAAGTGAGCATTTTGAGGATAAATTAGATAACTTGTCTCTAGTTGAGCAGTTAACAACTATTAAGAGAGACCCTCAAAAGCAAATGACAGATTATAATAGTAGATTCCTTAAAACATGGAATAGAATCCTAGTCTCAGTGAGACCATCAGCAGACCATGCCTTCCTTTACTATTTACAAAGCCTAAATGGTCAAATTTCCATCATGATCCAGTCTATGGGTGGTACTTCTCTACCCCAAGCTTTTGACATAGCTATCAGGGCTGAAAATTGTTTAATCCAAGCAGGCATGATTGCTAGAAGGCCTCCAATTCCCATCTTTTCTAGCCTTCAGCCCATTGCACTTGCCCAAGTACCCCCATTTACCCCTATTCCCACCATACTGGCACCCTAATCTAGTACTAGTGGTCAAGAGCTAAGGGCTAGTTTCTCCCAAGAGCTGCAAGAGATAAAGAATAGCCAACAAAGCAGTCAGCAAGAAATGACTAACTTGTTGCAGACCTTGACCAAGGAGGTCACAAATCTAAAGAAACAAGGTCAAGGAATCAGACCACCATTTTAGTCACAAGGCCAAGGTCCTAATCAGCAATATCAAAATCAAGGACAACCTTATCAAAAAAATAGGCCACCGTACCAAGGAGGCTATCAAGGACAAAGACAAAATTTTAGTCAAAGGCCTTTTCAACCATACAACCCTGCACCTCTTAATGTTGCAAATCCAGTGAGGGAGATGGTACCTAGTCAAAACAATGTGGCCATGGAAAATGAATGGTGTTTCCCTCGGAGTCAACCTCATAATCAGGCTACATGTTCAAATGGATGGATGAACCAAGCTCTAATGGTTCAGAATGCCTCACAAGCTCAAATACTAGAGGCTTCATCCAGTGGATCAATCCCCCAACAAGAATAACAAGAGCATGAGACTACTCTCTTTAATTGGGAACAACTAGGCTTCAGTGGAGTCAATGATGATGCCGCATTTTTTGCCTATACAAGAGAAAAAAGAAGAGCTCAAGATATGGAGAGAGCTAACTCTAGTACCCAAGCGACAACATTTGTAGAGCTAGCATAGCAAGCTACTCCCATCACACCTAAGGAGGCTCCTGTCATACCAAGCAAAGAGAGCCAGGCTCTCAAGGAGGTGGATCCCATCATGCCAAAGGCACAACAAAGAGTACACACTATGACACCTTATAATATTGTAGACAACATGAAGAAGGTGAATGTCATCATGTCCATGTGGGACTCTTTGGCTCTTCCAGGACAGCCTGAAATTTTGAAGAAGGCCATGTCAGAAGTAACAACTCCTCAACCTGCAAAAGAAGCTGCAAAGCTAGTGTTGGTTAACATTGATCAAGAAAAGGAGGCTCCAAGTAGCAACTCCAAGGCCAATGCCACACAAGGTAGGAACTCAAAGCCACCTCCCTTTTATGTATCTCTAATTATTGGAAAATCTTTATTACATAATTGTATGGTAGATAGTGGAGCTACTAGCACTGTAATGCCTAAGAAAGTAGCTGACTAGTTAGGACTAAAATATGAGCCCTTCCAAAAGAAGGTTACCCAACTTGATGGATCCTCAGTCAATACTATAGGTGTGGCCAAGGATACCAGTCTAATCCTGCATGCTAGTCCTAATTTCTCCATCCTCCTTGATATATATATTATAGATCTCCCTACATTATTTGCTATATGTCTTTCAAGGGAGTTTACGGCCAAGATAGGAGGCTATCTATCTTCTAATTGGTCTCACATTTTATTTCATACAAGGTATGGGACCAAGGTCACCATTAAATCAGAACCATTAGTAGCACACCATATAGAGTCATATGTGTCCAATGCCATCAATGTAAACTGCCCTATATTTGATGACAGTGATTTCCAAATCATTAGCGAAGCAAGCACCAAGATAGAAAATATCCCTGATATTTTTCTAGATGAAAGAACTTTAGAGGCCCAAGAAAATCTTGTTTGGGATTTTGGTTTGGGAAACTATTTGGTATAGGAAAATGATGTCAAGGAACTAAACCTTATCAAGGAAAGTACTGATTTAGAGGATTAGGGCAATCAGGTTTGGGAATTATATTTTGATGGGGCCAGAAGTAGACATGGTACTAGTGGTGGTGCTATGTTAGTGTCCCCAAGAGGAGAAAGGTATTATGCTACCTTTAGATTTAGTTTCTCCTGCACTAGCAATACTGTAGAGTATGAAAGCCTAGTCAATGGACTAGAATGGGCTAGAAAAAGAGGGCTTAAGGCCTTAAAAGTTTATGGTGATAGTGAGCTTGTGGTCAGCCAAGTAAGAGGGATAAGTGCAACCAAGAATGATACCATGAAAGCATACAAACATAGAGTTTGGGACACAATTGAAGATTTCCATGCTTTCAACATTGTTGCTATTCCTAGAAAATTAAATCAGAATGCAAACAGGCTGGCTGCTATTGGATCTCAGTTTGATGTTCCCAATAGCATCTCAAAAGAAAAGGACCAATAGCATGTCAAGATTATTGTTAGACCTTCTATCTCTGATAATGATGTTAATTGGCAAGTGTTTGACAATGATGAACAAATTCTATAGTTCTTGTTTGAAGATGTTTTTTTAGAGCATAATCAGGATAGGCTATCTCAAAACTATGGTGATCAAGTGATACAACTGAAGTCAAATAAAATGCCTAGAGGTCTTGTCACTTTGGAGACTGTCTTCAACAAGGATGATGAAGTAAAAAAAAACAAAGCTGGCCTAGTAATCCAACAAGAACATTGTGTTGAGCTAGAGTTGGAACTAGGTAAAAGCCTACAATTTGGAAAGGTGAACACTGAATTAGAAAAGAAAGATTATACTCAATTATTCAAAGAATTCAATGATGTATTTGCATGGAAATATGAGGATCTCAAAGGTTTTGATCCTACCCTTGCTCAGCACACTATTGAGTTACAACCAAATGCCAAACCAGTGAGGCAAAAGAAAAGGCCTATTAATCCCAAGCTTGAGCCACTTATGCATAAAGAGGTGCTCAAATTGATAGGAAGTGGTATCATCTACCCCATCGAGCATACTAGTTGGGTTTCCAACCTTGTTCCAGTCAGGAAGAAGAATGGGGAGCTAAGGTTATGTGTTGACTTCAAGGATTTGAACAAAGCTTCATTAAAAGACTGCCATCCATTACCCTCAATGGAACAAATTTTGCAATGTGTCTCTGGATCTAAGAGATTTTCATTGTTGGATGGCTATTCAGGATACAATCAGATCTTAGTCAAAGAAGAGGATCAATACAAGACTACATTTACAACCAAGTGGGGAACCATGGCTTATCAAAAGATGTCCTTTGGTTTGTCAAATGCAAGTGCCACATTTCAAAAGGCAATGGATATGGCCTTTAAAAGCCTCATGTAAAAATTTGTGCTAGTCTACCTAGATGACATAACTGTCTATTCAAAATATGTAGTAGACCACATCAAACATTTGAGGAAGATTTTTGAAAGGTGTAGAGAATTTGGGATATCTCTTAATCCCAAGAAATGTGTATTTGTAGTTCATGAAGGAAAATTGTTAGGATATGTAGTATCTAAAGAAGGAATTACAGTGGATCCTGAGAGAATTGCAGCTATCCTAGAGCTATCCCTACCACATCACAAGAAAATTCTCCAATCTTTCATAGGAAAGAAGAGTTTAGCTTTTAATTGGACCAAAGAAGGGAAAGTCAATTTCCAGGCTATCAAAGAGGCCTTAACAGAGGCTCCTACCCTCTTAAACCCAAATTTCAATAAGGATTTCATCCTTTATGCTTATGGAGGTCATGATGCCATATCTGCAATGTTGACTCAAGAAAATTTAGATGGATTGGAGCAGCCTATTGCTTTCTTTAGCAAAGGTTTAGAAGAATATAAACATAGATACTCTTTTGTAGAGAAACATGTACTTGCTATGGTGAAGAGCCTCAAAAAGTTTAGATATTTATTGACCCACAGCAAGGTACATTTAAAAGTTACTCATCCAAGTGTCAAAGAATTTTTGCTCTCCAAGGACCTAAATGAGAAAAGAGCTAGTTGGATCACCAAGGTGATGGAATATGACATTGATATTCAAATTACCAAGCTGGTTAGAGGAAGAAGTCTTTGTGAGAATTTGGTAGAGGATGAAAGTTCAAAGAAATTAGAGCAAATGGATGCATCTCTGGTGGTGCACTGTACAGAAGAACAAGCCAAGGCAACAAGCTGGTTGCCTAATATGATCAACTACTTGAAGACAGGACAATGTCCTGCAGGTTTAGATTCAGCAAAAAGAAGGCATTATAGGTTACAATCTATTCCTTTTGTGCTGATTGATGATGTTGTTTTTAGGAAAAATCAAAATGGTGTCCTTTTAAGATGCATAGATTCAAAAAAGGTAGCAGACATCCTATTTGAGTTTCATGATGGACCTTCTGGAGGTCACTTTTCTCCTAGGACTACTGCTTTTAAGATCATGAGGGCTGGATACTATTGGCCATCTATCTTTAAGGATAGTCATGATTATGTTAGGAAATGCATCAAGTGTGCCATGTTTGCAGAAAAAGAAAGGCTTGCAGCCTTGCCCCTACAGCCAGTCAGAACAGAGCAACCCTTCATGAAGTGGGGCATAGATTTCATAGGAATGGTAAATCCTCCATCTAGTGCAGGACATAAATGGATAATTACTGTAACTGACTACTTCACTAGATGGACAAAAGAAATGGATTTAAAAGAGGCTAATGAGAGTGTTGTCCTAAGCTTTTATGATGATATAATCCATAGGTTTGGCACTCCTGATTCCATCATTTCAGATAATGCCTTAGCATTCACAAGCCTCAAAGTCTCAGAATGGGCAGTTAAAAATGGCATTTATCTGAATACAAGTTCAAATTATTATCCTCAAGGGAATGGCTTGGCAGAATCCACCAATAAGAACTTGATCAGGATAATTAAGAAGACTCTTCAGGACAATCAAAGGGACTGGCATACTGAATTGAGATCTGCCCTGTGGTTAGATAGAATTACCCCAAAGAAAATCATTGGTAATTCTCCATACATGTTAGTGTATGGTAAGGAGGCCAAGTTGTCCATCTCAGCTAAATTGCTAGCTTTGGACTTGGCCACTCAGTATGCTTTATTTGAAGAAAGTGATCCTCTGCAGATCAGGTATGCCCAGTTGATGGAATTAGAAGAAATTAGGGGTAAGGTAATGCAAGATATGGAATTCCACCAGGACCAAACCAAAATGATTTTTGATAAAAGAGCCAGGGTTAGGAACTTCAAGGTTGGTGATATAGTCCTTAAATGGGATGAATTCAGAGCCAGACCTAGCAGGAACACAAAATTTGATTCATTCTAGGGTGGGCCATTTGTTATAACAGAGTGCAAAGGATCCAATGCTTTTCAGCTATCAACTATTGAAGGTGATCCCCTACTGATATCAGTCAATGGTTTCCATCTAAAACCTTTCTTTGAGGTTAATCCCTCCTTGTAATCTTTGTATGTTTCCCTATTTTCCCTGCTTTCTAGGTTAAATTTTCAGCTTTCCAAGAAGTGCCCTGAGCACGGTTAGAGCCCTGTTCCTCTGAGAAGTTTTGAGCTTAGACCCCATGCCCAATGGATGTTCAAGGTCACTGGTTTCCATGTCTAGTAGGTTGACATCCAGTAGACATCATCAAAATGTTACCCTAATTTCCATGTACATGCAAATTTGGCTAAAATCTATTCTAAAGTCTCTGTTTTACTCCTACCAAGGATCTCTGAAAGTTTCATGACCTCATGTTTTGTTTCCTGGCCTCTGCAATTTTTTCAAGTCCCTGGTCTACAGGTCAAAATATTCATAAAACTAGCCATTGTGTTGGGAACCTTTTAAAACCCTCAAAACCCTTTGGCCCGTTATAATTCTTCATTACCTTTTTTGGCCACTAAAGGTTTACATTTCCCATGTGTGCTAATTTCCTATTGGCCTAGTCACCAGTTCTCTATTTCTTTCTGGCAGTCCCCTTTAATTATGTGACTTAGCGAATACATCAATTCTCATAATCACTAAGTATTTCCCAATCACCATTTAAATTCTTGCGACCTAGTGATGGTTAGCTTTTCTTTAGTCGCGTATTCGCGTGGAAGTCCGGCGGTCACTTTAGTGGGCTCCCGATTAGAAGGATCCAACGGCTGGCGTATCTTCACATAGGCTGGTGTCAGAGCTTGAGATCTTAAGATGACCATTAGATCTTCCATGTTTGTAGCACTTCAGTGTGTCAGTAGGACTGGTGCCACCTCATCTGATTCAGTAGCTTCTAATTGGTCCACATGTATCGAGTCATCTTTTTGTCAGTAGGACCAAGTTCTTTCGGTAGTTAGAGGTCCTGACAGTTGTCAAAGGATCGACGGCTATCTTAAGTTTGCAAGGGTTTTGTCAGAGCTATAAGGGGATACACCAGTCGTCGATCTTACCTTTTGTCAGAGCCTTGCAGGTGGGTCCTCAGATGATGATGTCCTCATTTCTCATTGGTCCACATAAGCGATGACTTGGATGCTACAATGGGGCCGTGTCAGAATATCTACAGGGATGTCAGAAGGATGAAGATCGACGGCTGACATATCTTCAGAAGGGCTTTTCTAACACATGAGATTATGTGCCAGCCATCGATTTTGCCAAGTGTTTGAGATTTGTCAGTGGGTCCAATGCTAGGTCAGGGTGATTAGCTGGCTTCTTATTGGTTGAAGTAAAGAGAAGGACTATGGGACCAGATTCCCAGGTGGACTAATGTGTCAGTGTGGTCCTGGATTAGAAAGGATCTAACGGCTGGCGTATAAGCATAAGGAATATTTGGGGGCTATGAGATCATGCGTCTGCTATTAGATTGGAATATCAGTTCAAGTGGGTCCGTTGTCAGAGAGCCTTGCCGAGGGGTTGCTGATAAAGCGGTCAAAGTGAATAAAAGATTGACACGTGGAGATGGGCCCAGGTTTGATAAAGGATTTGGCGGTCCTGATAAAGTTCTACATGTTCACTCATTCATGGAATGGTTTAGCGGTGCTCCAAATGATTTAGTGATTCAGCGAATGCTTTGTTCACTGAATCTCTAAATAAATTTGCGGAGGTAGGAAGGATTTCGTGAATAAGAGAAGTCTTCAGTCGCGTAATCGCTAAATGACTTAAAAGAAAAGAAAGTCAAAGTGGGTCCAAGCTGGTAAATATGCTATCATGTTGCATTTTGATTGGTCCAAACATGCTGATATGGACTTTGACTTTTCTAAGGGCCTTGCAACTGTTGTAAAGTTAATCTGAGCCGTTTGACTGCCGAGAGATAAAAGAGATTGATAGTCATATTTTAAAATGACCGGCTAGCCATTTTATTTCAAATTTAAAATATCTCTACAGAGGGTTTTTTGCCAGTTTTTGATTCAATGGGATACAGTGGTGGGGTAGCTTAGAATAAATTCTTTAGGGACATTAGCAGTTGAGGGAATGATGATAGACAATCTGATTGTCGGTGCCACAGATTTTACAAGGGACTATGTCCTGATGAAGCATTTAATAGTTTTGCACCACCTTTACAGGGTTATCATTTTGAAATATCTATAAGATCATATTTTTGAGGCCTTCATGACTTGGTGGAATTGTAGGTGGGTAGATGGATCGAGGTTGTCATGTCCGCAGGTGAGCTCAGTATAGGATCAATACACAAAAGAAATGATATGATCTGTTTGCCAGATATTTTCAGGAAAGTTGATATTTTGTGTACCTTTAGGGTTTGTTTAATGCATTGTAAAATTTGTAACCCTAGTTAGGTTAATTTTGGACTCATGCCTATGTGCAATTGAGGAGGTATTTATTGTTTTTGTATAGCCTTAGTGCTTAGAGGTTCATTTTGTAAAGGAGAGAAATCCACTTTTGCAAGGAAGTCATCTTTTCTCAAAAAGCCATCTGTGGTATTTGTTCTACCCTCTGGTTCTTCTAATCTTTGTAATCTCCCATTGATGATCAAGGCATTCTTGAGGTACTTGTGATATTTGTTCTATCCTTGTCTTCACTGTCTTGATTATCTCTTATTGGATTGAAGTTTTTGAATGTTGTTAATGGAAATTGGGGTTCCTAGTCCCTCTCATTTTCTGTGATTTTGTGTGTTATTGTGTCTGATCTGATTTAGATGTTTTGTGGGTATACTACAACCCCTAGTAGTCTTGTATCATCCCTACACCTAGTTGCAGAAAAGGATGTTTGCTTGCAGGTCATAAGTTGTGTCTTTTGTTCAAACCCTCCTATGAAACACTTATGCAAGTCTATCTAGTGAGTTGTGACTTATTAGACCTGATTTCTCCATTGGTCTCATTCCTCTATACTTAGATCCAAACCCTAATTTCAGTGCATCACCTAGTAGGTAGTTTGCTTTTCAGTCATTTCCCTTCCAAGAATTCCTTCTATCCCTTTCCCTCAAAAAGATTTATTTTTCCTGTCAAGAAGAAAATTAAGGTGATTATGCAAGAGGAACCAGCCTAGAACCTGGAGGTTTCATCCTAGTTAGCATAGGTCCCACACCTGGGGATGAATCCAATGTTATACTAGGTTATCAAGACTAAGAGAGCTTGAGACAGAGGCACAAACTTAGTGTATAACAGGTTCATCTCGATGAGATCTTTGATTTGAGACCACTTTCATCAAATTTTGAAATGGTCAAATTTTTAGCTACGAACACTATATTGACTTCCTTTCTTTGACCAAACTTTGACCGTCCGTATCTTGAGAAGAGAGGCTTCATTTTTTAAAATTCAAGGTGTTTTGTGGTTTATCTCAACCAACAAGACCTTCGATTTGAAACCACTTTCACTAGATTTGGAAATGGTAAAATTTTTGGCTATGAACATTGTACTAACTTCCTTGCTTTGACCAAACTTTGACCGTTGGTATCTTGAGAAAAGAGGCTCTATTTTTCAAGATTTAAGGTATTTTTTGGTTCATCTCGACAAGATCTTCACTTTGAGACCACTTTCACGAGATTAGGAAATAGTCAAATTTTAAGCTATGAACAATGTACTGACTTCCTTGCTTTGACCAAACTTTGACCGTCGGTATCTTGAGACTAGAGGCTCCATTTTCAAGTTATTTTTTAGTTCATCTCAATGAGATCTTTGATTTGACACCACTTTCACCAGATTTGGAAACAGTCCAAATTTTGAGCAACGAACATTGTACTGACTTCCTTTCTTTGACCATTGTATCTTAAGAAGAGAGGCTCCATTTTTCAAGATTCAAGGTTTTTTTTGGTTCATATCGACAAGATCTTTGATTTGATACCACTTTCACTAGATTTGGAAATGGTCAAATTTTTAGCTACGAACACTGTACTAACTTCCTTGCTTTGACCAAACTTTGATAACCTGTATCTTGAAAAGAGAGGCTCCATTTTCAAGATGCAAGGTATTTTTTGGTTCACCTTGACAAGATCTTCGATTTGAGACCACTTTCACTAGATTTGGAAATGGTCAAATTTTTAGTTACGAACACTGTACTGACTTCTTCGCTTTGGCCAAACTTTGACAATCCGTATCTTTAGAAGAGAGGCTCCATTTTTCAAGATTCAAGGTGTTTTTTGGTTCATCTTGACAAGATCTTTGATTTGAGACCACTTTCACTAGATTTGAAAATTTTCAAATTTTTATCTACAAACATTGTACTGACTTCCTTGCTTTGACCAAACTTTGACCATCCATATCTAGAGAAGAGAGGCTTCATTTTTCAAGATTCAAGATGTTGTTTGGTTTATCTCAACGAGATCTTTGATTTGAGACCACTTGCACCACATTTGGAAATGGTCAAATTTTTAGCTATGAACATTGTACTGACTTCTTTGCTTGAAAAAAATTTGACCATCTGTATCAAGAGAAGAGAGGCTCCATTTTTCAAGATTCAAGGTATTTTTTGGTTAATCTTGATGAGGTCTTCAATTTGCGACCACTTTCGCCAGATTTGGAAATGGTTAAATTTTTAGCTACGAACATTGTTTTGACTTCCTTGCTTTGACCAAACTTTGACTGTTCGTATCTTGTGAAGAGAGGCTCCATTTTTCAAGATTCAAGGTGTTTTTTGCTTCATCTCGATGATATCTTTCATTTGAGACCACTTTCGCGAGATTTGGAAACAGGCAAATTTTTAGCTATGAACATTGTACTGACTTCTTTGCATTGACCAAACTTTTACCATCCTTATCTTGAGAATAGAGGCTTTGTTTTCAAGGTGTTTTTTGGTTGATCTCGATGAGATCTTCAATTTGAGACCACTTTTAACAAATTTGGAAATAGTCAAATTTTTAACTATGAACACTATAGTGACTTCCACACTTTGACCAAAGTTTGATCATCTGTATCTTGAGAAGAGAGGCTCTATTTTTAAAGATTCAAGGTATTTTGTGGTTCATCTCGATGAGACCTTTGATTTGAGACTACTTTCACTAGATTTGGAAATGGTCAAATTTTTAGCTACGAACACTGTACTGATTTCCTTGCTTTGACCAAAATTTGACCATTCGTATCTTGAGAAGACAGGCTCCATTTTTCAAGATTCAAGGTGTTTTTTGTTTCATCTTGACGAGATCTTCGATTTGAGACCACTTTCACTAGATTTGGAAATGACCAAATTTTTAGCTACGAACACTGTACTGACTTCCTTACTTTGACCAAGC
The DNA here is from genome assembly GCA_027943335.1 of Chamaecyparis obtusa. Lineage (NCBI taxonomy): Eukaryota > Viridiplantae > Streptophyta > Pinopsida > Cupressales > Cupressaceae > Chamaecyparis > Chamaecyparis obtusa. The sequence goes on along the minus strand of BSBK01000370.1, from coordinate 6,802,781 downwards.
TTTGACTGTCTGCATGTTAAGAAGATAGGCTCCATTTTTTAAGATTAAAATTTTTTTTTCGTTCATCTTGATGAGATCTTCAATTTGAGACCACTTTCACTAGATTTGGAAACAGTCAAATTTTTTGGTACGAACACTATATTGACTTCCTTACTTTGACCAAACTTTGACCGTATGTATCTTGAGAAGAGAGGCTCCATTTTTCAAGATTCAAAGTATTCTTTGGTTCATCTCAATGAGATCTTTGATTTGAGACAACTTTCACCAGATTTGGAAATGACCAATATTTTAGCTAGGAACACTATATCAACTTCCTTGCTTTGACCAAACTTTCACCATCTGTATCTTAACAAGAGAGGCTCTATTCTTCAAGATTTAAGGTGTTTTTTTGTTTATCTCGACGAGATCTTTTATTTGAGACCACTTTCACGAAATTTTAAAACGGTCAAATTTTTAGCTACGAATACTGTATTGACTTCCTTGCTTTCATCAAACTTTGACCATCTGTATCTTGAGAAAAGAGGCTCCATTTTTCAAGATTCAAGGTGTTTATTGGTTCATCTCGACGAGATCTTTGATTTCAAACCACTTTCACCAAATTTGGAAATAGTCAACTTTTTAGCTACGAGCACTATACTGACTTCCTTACTTTGACCAAACTTTGACTTGTCATATTTTGAGAAGAGAGGCTCCATTTTTTAAGATTCAAGGTTTTTTTTTATTCATCTCGATGAAATCTTCGATTTGAGACCACTTTCACCAGATTTGGAAATAGTCAAATTTTTAGCTACAAATATTGTACTGATTCAAGGTGTTTTTGTGTTCATCTCTACGAGTTCTTTGATTTGAGACCACTTTCACCAGATTTGGAAACGGTCAAATTTTTTGCTACAAATACTATACTGACTTCTTTGCTTAGACCAAACTTTGACCATCTGTATCTTGAGAAGAGAGGCTCCATTTTCAAAGATTCAAGCTATTTTTTGGTTCATCTCAATGAGATCTTCGATTTGAGACCACTTTCACTAAATTTGGAAATAGTCAAATTTTTAGCGATGAAAACTATAATGACTTCCTTGCTTTGACCAAACTTTGATAGTCTGTATCTTGAGAAGAGAGGCTCCATTTTTCAAGATTCAAGGTGGTTTTTGGTTCATCTTGATGAGATCTTTGATTTGAGACCACTTTCACCAGATTTGGAAATAGTCAATTTGTAGCTACGAACACTGTACCGACTTCCTTGATTTGACCAACCTTTGACCATCTGTATCTTGATAACAAAGGCTCCATTTTTCAAGATTAAAGGTGTTTATTAGTTCATCTCGACAAGATCTTTGATTTGAGAACACTTTCACCAGATTTGGAAATGGTCAAATTTTTAAAATACGAACACTCTACTTACTTCCTTTCTTTGACCAGACTTTGACCATTCATATCTTGAGAAGAGGCTCTATTTTTAAAGATTCAAGGTGTTTTTTGGTTCATCTTGATGAGATCTTCAATTTGAGACCACTTACACCAGATTTGGAAACTATCAAATTTTTAGCTACAAACATTGTACTGAATTCTTTGCTTTGACCAAACTTTGATCATTCGTATCTTGAGAAGAGAGGCTCCATTTTTAAAGATTCAAGGTGTTTTTTGGTTCATCTCGACGAGATCTTCGATTTGAGACCACTTTCACCAGATTTGGAAATCATCAAATTTTTAGTTGTGAATACTTTACTGACTTCCTTGCTTTGACCAAACTTTGATTGTCCGTATCTTGAGAAGAGAGGCTCTACTTTTCAAGATTCAAGGTGTTTTTTGGTTCATCTCGATAAGATCTTCAATTTGAGATCACTTTCACTAGATTTGGAAATAGTCAAATTTTTAGCTACGGACATTGTATTGACTTCCTTGCTTTGACCAAACTTTGACCGTCTGTATCTTTAGAGGAAAGGCTCCATTTTTCAAGATTCAAGGTGTTTTTTTATTCATCTCAACAATATCTTTGATGTGAGACCACTTTCACTAGATTTGGAAATGGTCAAATTTTTAGCTACGAACACTCTACTGACTTCCTTTCTTTGACCAAACTTTGATAGTCTGTATCTTGAGAATAAAGGCTCTATTTTCAAAGTGTTTTTTTGGTTCATCTCGATAAAATCTTTGATTTGAGACCATTTTCACCAAATTTGGAAACAATCAAATTTTTAGCTATGAACAATATACTGACTTACTTTTTTTTACCAAACTTTGACCTTCCATATCTTGAGAAGAGAGGCTGAGTTTTTTAAGATTTAAGGTGTTTTTTGGTTCATCTTGATGATATATTCATTTTGAGACCACTTTCACCAGATTTGGAAATGGTCAAATTTTTAGCTATGAACAATATACTGACTTCCTAGCTTTGACCAAACTTTGACTATTCGTATCTGGAGAAGAGAGGCTCTATTTTGCAAAATTCAAGGAGTTTTTTGGTTCATCTCAACAAAATCTTCGATTTGAGACCACATTCACAACATTTGGAAATGGTCAAATTTTTAGTTACGAACACTATACTAACTTCCTTGCTTTGACCAAACTATGATCGTCCGTATCTTGAGAATAGAGGCTTCATTTTCAAGGTGTTTTTTGTTCATCTCGATGATATGTTCAATTTGAGGCCACTTTCACTAGATTTGTAAATCATCAAATTTTTAGCTTCGAACACTATACTGACTTTCTTGGTTTGAACAAACTTTGACAGTCCGTAACTTGAGAAGAGAAGCTATGTTTTTCAAGATTCAAGGTGTTTTTTCATCCATCTTGACGTTATCTTCAATTTGAGACCACTTACACCTGATTTGGAAGTGGTCAAATTTTTAGCTATGAACATTGTATTGACTTCCTTGCTTTGACCAAACTTTGACAGTCTATATCTTGAGAAGAGAGGCTCCATTTTCAAGATTCAAGGTCTTTTTTGTTTCATCTTGATGAGATCTTTGATTTGAAACCACTTTCACAAGATTTGGAAATGGTCAAATTTTTAGCTACAAACACTATACTGACTTCCTTGCTTTGACCAAACTTTGACTTATCGTATCTTGAGAAGAGAGGCTCCATTTTTCAAGATTCAAGGTGTTTTTTGGTTCATCTTGAGGAGATCTTCAATTTGAGACCACTTTCACTAGATTTGGAAATGGTCAAAATTTTAGCTATGAACACTGTACTGACTTTCTTGCTTTGACCAAACTTTGATCAACCGTATCTTGAAAAGAGAGGTTGTGTTTTCAAGATTCAAGGTGTTTTTTAGTTCATCTCGACAAGATCTTTGATTTGAGACCACTTTCACCAGATTTGGAAATGGTCAAATTTTTAGCTACGAACACTATACTGACTTATTTTCTTTGACCAAACTTTGACCATCTATATCTTGAGAAGAGAGGTTTCATTTTTCAAGATTCGGGGTGTTTAATGGTTCATCTTGATGAGATATTTGATTCAAGACCACTTTCACTAGATTTGGAAACAGTTAATTTTTTAGCTACAAATGCTGTACTGACTTCCTTGCTTTGACAAAACTTTGACCGTCCCTATCTTTAGAAGAGAGGCTCCATTTTTCAAGATTCAAGGTGTTTTTTCATTGATCATGATGAGATCTTCGATTTGAGACCACTTTCACCAGATTTGGAAATGGTCAAATTTTTAACTATGAATACTTTACTAACTTCCTTTCTTTGACCAAACTTTGACCATTTGTATCTTGAGAAGAGAGGCTCCATTTTTCAAGATTCAAGTTGTTTTTCAGTTCATCTCGATGAGATCTTCGATTTGAGACCACTTTTACTAGATTTGGAAATAGTCAAAATTTTAACTATTAACACTGTATGACTTCCTTTCTTTGACCAAACTTTGGCCATTTGTATCTTGAGAAGAAAGGCTCCATTTTTCAAGATTCAAGGTCTTTTTTGGTTCATCTCGATGAGATCTTTGATTTGAGACCACTTTCAATAGATTTGGAAATGGTTAAATTTTTAGCTACGAACATTGTACTGACTTCCTTTCTTTGACCAAACTTTGATCATCTATATCTTGAGAAGAGAGGCTTTATTTTCAAGGTATTTTTTGGGTTCATCTCGATGAGATCTTTGATTTGAGACCAATTTCACCAAATTTGGAAACAATCAAATTTTTAGCTGTGAACACTATACTGACTTCCTTGCTTTAACCAAACTTTGACCTTTCGTATCTTGAGAAGAGAGGCTTAGTTTTTTAAGATTTAAAGTGTTTTATGGTTCATCTTGATGATATCTTCATTTTGAGACCACTTTCACTAGATTTGGAAATGGTCAAATTTTTAGCTATGAACAATATACTGACTTCCTAGCTTTGACCAAACTTTGACCATTCGTATCTTGAGAAGAGAGGCTCTATTTTTCAAGATTCAAGGAGTTTTTTGGTTCATCTTGACGAGATCTTTGATTTGAGACCAGTTTCACAAGATTTGGAAATGGTCAAATTTTTAGTTACAAACACTGTACTGACTTCCTTACTTTGACCAAACTTTGACCATCTGTATTTTGAGAACAAAGGCTCCATTTTCAAGGTGTTTTGTATTCATCTCGATGACAACTTCGATTTGAGACCACTTTCACTAGATTTGGAAATGGTCAAATTTTTAGCCATGAACACTATACTTGAATAGTGGTAAAATGGAGTTTTAACAATGCATCTATCATTCACCTGCTATTCATTTGTAATGTTTTGAATTGGAATTGTATAAGTAATGTAAATATGAAAATACTTGAAAGCACATGAAACAAGATACATACCTCATAATGGAACAAATATGGAAATAACTATTTTTTGAAGCCTGTATGCAGTTTCACAAGATTCTACAACCAGATCTGGGATGAGAAAACTGAAATAGAGAAAACCCAGAAAATTTTTGTCTTTCTGGCAACAGGTAGTCTTTGACCCTGATAAAAGGTCAAAGACTACCTTGAGATTTTGAAGGTCAATTTTGACTTTGTTCGTAGATCTCAAAAGTTCACCAAAAAGGGTACTTAGATCTTCTCTCCAATTCTTGAAATAGCAACTGTAGATATTTGAAAAATGTTTTTTTGGGGTGGCTATATAGGTTTTTTCCTTAGTTAAACCCCCATTTTGGTGATCTCCACCTCCATGAATAGCCGATTGAAATAGAATGTGTGTGTATTGAAAGTGTAATGCCAAGATCTAATCCTCTAGATTAAAACCCTAGCATGACTATGTATGAGGAAATAATGCATAGATTTGAACAAGGTAAGAAAGCATACCAAGCCCCCAAGGCTAAAGTACTCCTACCAAACCCACAATCTGTAATTGCTACCCCATGATTGTGTCTTTGAATGCTTGAATATAGATAATGATGGATTAAGGAAGAAAGGATCTCTCTTGCTCCAAATAGGTGTTCAAAATGGTGTGTTCATAAAGATGCTTGATATCAACAATGGCTTGATCTTCTATATCATCCTCTTGCAATCTTGCATCTTCACTTCACCATCTCTTGCTTTCTTGAATGCTTGTATTGTCTCCACTTGATGGATACTTGATCATGAAATTGCTTGGTCTTGTTGTGAAAATGAGGGCAAATGAGAATCTTTATATAGAGGTTTCAAGGTGAGGCTCCTAGAGCAAGGTGAGGACCCATAATTCAATTTTCACCTTGACTTATGATCCAATCACACTAACCAACCAAGGAGAGAAAACAATTAAATGGATTTTGAATTAAAACCTTTCCGTACTTGAATCCGAAGGCCCGACATTACTTTCGGGGCCCGTCGAGACCAAATTTGTAAAGGGGAACCAAATCCCAAAGGAGGTCAAAGATGACCTCATCTCTGACCTAGGTCAGGGATGACCTCAACCTTGACCTAGGTTAGGGATGACCTTTCCTTGACCCAGTGGTCCCAGATCCTACCAGAATCAGAATAGGAGGTCCCAAGGATGCCCAGAGACCTAGAAATGATGTCAGAATGGGATAGAGTGTCGTGGAGAAGCACAAAATCCTATGATGATCATGATGAAGGCCAAGAGGACCTATTTATAAATCCTACCTATAAAATAGGGCCATGGAAGAGGGAAATTAAGGAGAATCCTTGGGATCCTAACCCTAATTTCACCTAGAACAAAGGAATCAAGTGCAAAATGCATCCTAAATGTAAGTCTATCATGATAAATTCACTAAAAGAGGGTGCTAAACCTATCAAGATGGAAGTGATTCCATTTTAAGATGATACATTTAGCCCCCACTTTAGCTTAGATATGACACTACATGAATATGGAAGCTATAGTAAGAAAATATCATAGTAAATAAAAAGGATATAACCAAGTCCTCAAGGTAGAGATCTTGCAGAAAACTGTTAGAACCTACAACACACAAGGTTAATGAAAATTCATAAATCACCTAGAGCTTACTATATGACAATTGAGAAGTGCATAAAGCCCCTTATGCCTTCCTTGTTTCGGCTTTCTACTTCTGAAGGGTGAAATAAGGTGATAAGGATAACTCTATTCACTAGATATGTAGCTTGTTGAAAAGTCCTTTCCTAAACCTATTAGAAAGATTACTATCCTTCCTAAACTACTTCAAGGAGTTAGTTATTTGAATCACAATTCCAATTCCATTGATGACACTGAAAATGGAGCTACCAAACTCAATTTATGATGAAAAGAGTGAATGTCTATCTAAATGCATAAGGCAAATCTAAGTTTACCATGAGAAAACCCTAAAAGAAACCCTAATAGAACCCTAATTTTAACTATAAATAAGGAAAAAGGGAAGGATACTTAATCATTATTACCATTTACATATTCAAAAAGAGGAAGCAAGATGCCAAGGAGAGAGGAACTTTGAGTGACATGCATGGAGCTTTTGAGACACAGCCTGGGTATCAGATGATCACTTCCTGAGGTGAGTTTGTTTTTGTATGCTTTTATATTTTCCAAATTCCTCTTTTTCATAGGTAAGGTCAACTTTATCCCCTCTCAGTCAACCTTGACCCATCTATGTCGACTTTGACCCAACAAAGTTGACATTGATTGGATGGTTTTTACCTTTTCTGAGATGAGGTCACCCTTGACCACACAAGGTCATCCTTGACCCAGGAAAGTTTACTTTGACCCAGTATGGTCATCATTGACCTAACTGGGGTTGACTTTGACCTAGTTTAGTTAGATTTGTAGATTTGATGATGTAGATGGCTGATATGATTTCTTTTTGTGCTTGTAAGACTTGGTCCGTCTCCAAGAGCATCCCTTTGGAGAGTTGCTAGTAATAGTCAGAGAGGGATTGTTTGAGCTTGAGGATGAGGAGATGCAGTTACTAAGAGATGTGGGACTATACTAGGTATCATTCCTTCCATAGATTAGACTACACCAAGCCATGCTATCAGCTTTGATAGAGAGGTGGGATGAGGATACATGCTCCTTCCATCTTCCCTATGGAGAGATCACAGTGACATTAGAGGATGTCTATAGGATCATGCAGCTTCTAGTCTGAGGTGAGACTATCAGACCTAGATCATAGCATGCTTGTGAGGAGATTTGTACAAATGGAGAGTATTTTATAGGATGAGTTCCATAAATGCGAACCCAGTCAGATCAGGTCCTATTATCATCCATACTATTAGGCCCTACACCTTTAGTAAGGAGGGTGATGCTTTGCATAGTATCCTTGGTTGTATTACCAAACTCAAAGGGTACCATATTTTTTACACCTCTTACACATCTCATACAAAGGATGGAGAGAGAGAGAGGACAATGTTCTCATGGGGACGCATAATGTTATGTCAACTATACCATGAGCTAGGTTAGCTAATGAGATATTAGAGGGAGAGTCTATCGATATGCACGCTCTTGCAGATTTGGATGTTTGAGAATTTTGCATGTACACATCCATAGGGAGTTCTAGTGATGGTAGATGCAATTACATCAATATTATTTGCATATCCTCTGAGATATTCTTGGCATTTTGGAGATATCCCCTACTGGAGAGTACATCTAGACCATGTTTTGAGCATCGATGTGATATGGAGACCCTACTCCCAGATGATAGAGCAGCCTAATACATGATTCCAAATGAGATATTCATAGTGGTATAAGCTGCTAGAGTGTCATCAGAATCATATAGTGATGTCATACTATTATGATCAGGTGATGAGGCAGTTTGACTTGTTATAGGGAGTCCCTAGAGTAGTACCTCACTATGTACATCTGATGAGGTACTATCAAAGACCTGATGCCATGCACCAACCATTGATAGAAGACATAGAGGATAGTGATAAAAATGAGATAGAGGACATAAAGGTACCATCAGATCTAACCTATTCAGGCATGAGCTGGGACTACATCAGGTACTGGAGTTTGCAGGGGATCTGCCCCATCTTCCCTAAGGACTATCCTACAGGTGATCCAAATTTTTTAGAGAAGACACATTGGGATGGTGGTACCATAGAGGATGATGAGGATTTCATATATGAGGTGGAGCACATCTCTGGGGTAGATCCCATGGAGGAGGAGAGAGCAGAGAGAGTAGAGGATAGGCTAGAGGACATGCCCCCAACTGGTGATACTGGTGCAAATATACACATTACTCATGCATCACCACTGAGATCATGATAGCCCCCAAGGCCCCACAGAGAGACACCACCATTGAGACCTAGATATGGTGAGCATGGAGAGAGTAGTCACTCCATGCCACCACCATCTAGACACTTTAGTGACATCCAGGAGGGAGACACAGGTATGAAATATGAAATTTGATTAAAAATGTGATTTGATTTGAGATAGAAAGACACTAGACTGATAAATGTTTTCATTCTATAGCTAGCATAGCGGAGTGGAGGAGATTTGTATCAGATATTCTCAACGATACAATTATATCCTACCGACTACTAGCCGATGAGTGAGATTCTTCCATAGGTTGCAGAGATCCTGATAGGCATGCCAACATCTTTGCATGCATCTAGCGAGAGCTGAGATTGTGTAGAAAAAGGGAGGAGAAGCTGATAACTAAACTACAGAGTACCTGAGAGCATCCATAGGGTATGAGCATATCAAGGAGCCACACACAGACACACAAATCTTCATCTTCCTATCATAGGGTAGAGATATCTAGGAGCCACCGGCCATCAGAGCATAGTGATAGATGTAGTGGTAGATAGGGCCATTGGCCACATATGTATCAAAACTTGAAAAACTCTTTTTGATGAATAAAAAAATTTCTCTACTAATTAGTTCTATGCTTGATTACTATATTTTCATCAATATAAAACTTAATAGAAAGAAAGAAAGAAAGTGCATGAACATATTCAATATGTAATTTTGCTAAATCTACATTACCTATAAAACAAACTTTATAAGGAATACATAAATGCACAAGGAAAGAATGAATGAAATTAAGGATAATAATATTTGAGATGCATAATATTAATGAGTTCCTTAAAAGAAACATCACCCATATCAGCAAGTTTATAAGCACCTGAACCAAATTCTTCAATAACAACAAAAGGTCCAAGCCAATTAGGGCTAAACTTTCCTTTTTCACCTGGTAAAGCATTCACATTTTATAGATTCTTATAGAGGACTAAATCACCAACCAAAAATGTTCATTCAATAACCTTATGATTATATTGTTTTTGAAGAGATTTATGATAAGATTTTATATGTTCTAATGCATGTATTCATTGTTCATCCAACATTTCCAACTCTTGTAAGCGTTGTTCATGAAAAGTATCCTTATCAATTATCTGATGAAATGAAACACGTAGAGAAGGTATTTCTAATTCCAAAGGCATAATAGCATCAGTACCATAGACAAGGTTGTAAGGAGAAGTACCCCTAGTAGTATGAACACTAGTCCTGTAAGCCCATAAAGCATAGGTCTGTTGAGTATGGCAACCTTTCGTATGCTTACTAACTATTTTTCTAAAAATTTGTTCAATGATTTTATTTGATGCTTCAACTTGTCCATTATATTGAGGATAATAAGGAGTTGAAAATCTATGTTGAATTCGATATTTCTCCAAGAATTTCGTGACTTCTTTATTTTTAAAAGAGGTTCCATATCCAAAATTATCGTCAAAGGAATACCAAATCTTGTTATGATATTATTAAGGATGAAATTACAAATAACATCTATCATTGTTGAACAAAGAGGGACAACTTTGACCAACTTCATGAAGTAATCTGTAGCAGTTAAAATTTAAGTATGTCCTTGAGAAGAAGCTGGTGAGATTTTTCCAATAAGGTCAAAACCCAAAACACTAAAAGGCCATGGAGAAACTTGATTACGAAGATCATGAGTAGGAGCATAAATCAAATAACTATGTTTTTGACATTGAGGACATTTCTTAACAAACATCAAAGAATCTAGCTCCATTTTTTTCCAATAATATCCCATTCTAAGAAATTTATTAACCAGGGATTTTCCACCAAAATGTCCCCCACAAGAACTAGAATGAGCTTCTACCAAAGCTACTGGGATTTCAGTTCTATTGAGACATCTTAATAATAATCCTTCATCAGAACATTTGTAAAGTGTATCTCCTAAAATGATGCAACGCATTGCAAGCTTCCTAATATGATTATGCATGTTCCTTGTTGCTGATTCAGGAAAAGTACCATCTTTCAAAAAAAGAAAAATATGTGAATACCATTCATCCAAATGAAAATTGAAACAATCAAAGGTAATCTTTTCAGAAATTGTAGGGCTTTTAAGAGTTTGTATAGTAAATTGAAAGTTTTCAGCATTATTCTTGAGACAAACCAAAGAAGTTGCACTTGCCATGGCATTTGCATTTCGATTATCCTTCCTAGGTAAAGTCTGAATCGTATAAGAGGAGAATTATGAAAGTACATTAAGAGCTAAATCTCTGTATTGTGTCATTTTATCATTCTTAGTCTAATATCCTCCTTTAATCTATTCAAAAATTAATTATGAATCTCCATATATTTGTAAATGTTTGATTTTAAGGGATGAAGCTACTTGTAGCCCAGCTATAAGAGCTACATACTCTGTAATGTTATTAGTACAAGGAAAGGTTAATTTGTATGATAATGGGATGGGTTTTTTCATAAGGGGAATCAAGATAATACCCACACCAGAACCTATCTTACATTTAGACCCATCAAAATATAATTCCCAAATATCATCCTATTGAACAACTAGAATATTATCATTAAGGAATTCTATTGAAGTAGAGCATGTATCAGAGTGAGGACAAGGAGCTTCAGCTAAATAATCTGTCAAAGCCTCTCCCTTAATATACTTCTGAGAAATGAAATTAAGATCAAATTTTGTAAGCAACATCACCCACTTTTCCAACCAGTCGGAGAGATCAGTTTATGAGAAAATATGTTTCAAAGGATCAAATTTAACAATCACATTGACTTCAGCATTTACAAGATAATACCTAAGTTTCTAACATGCATAAACTACAGCTAGACATTGTCTTTCCAAATCTGTATATCTTGTTTCGTAATCAAGTAAAGTCTGACTAATGTAATACATAGGTCTTTCCTTACCATCATTATCATTTTGAGCTAACAATGCACTCACGACCTTCGGAGTCACTGAAGTATATAAATGGAATGGTTTATCAAATTTAGCTGGCTACAAGATAGGAGGATTTGCAAGATACTCCTTAAATTGCTCAAAAGTTTGTTTACACTCATCTTTCCAAGAGAAAGTGGTATCCTTTCTAATTAAGGAAGTAAAAGAGATAGTTTGATCCACTAAATTAGAAATAAAGAGATGAATAGCTTGTATTTTTCCATGTAAACTTTGTAATTGAGAAATATTCTTAGGAGGAGGCATAATAACAATAGCTTCAATCTTTTCAATATCTACTTCTATGCCTCGTTTAGAGATTATAAATACTAATAGTTTACCAAAATCAACTCCAAAGAGACATTTCTTAGGATTCAACCTCATGTTGTAACTTCAAATCCTTTCAAATATTTGTCATAAAATAGTAACATGATCTTCTCTTTGTATAGATTTTGCTAAGATATCATCCACATAATCTTCGAGGATCTTATGAATGTAATCATGAAAAATCAAATTCATAGCTTGTTGATAAGTTGCTCCTACATTTTTTAATCCAAAAGGCATCATGACCCAACAAAAGGTTCCCCAAGGTGTTATAAATGCAGTTTTAAATTGATCTTCAGGAGGGATAAATATTTGATTATGTCCTGAAAAACCATCCATAAAAGATAAAAAGGCATGTCCCGCTATTGAATCCATAATCATATAGATGTTAGGTAACGGTAAATCATCTTTTAAAGATGCCTTATTTAAATCTCTGAAATCAGCACACATCCTTATCTTATTTTCTCCTTTGAAAAAGGTACAATGTTTGAAATCTAATCTGAGCAATCAATAGATCGGATAAATCCAAAATCCAATTATTTTTCAATTTCACCTTTGACTAATAAAGAAATTTGTGGATTCATCTTTCAAATTTTCTTCTTGACAGGTTTCATATTTGGTTTTAGAACAATATTATGAGTAACAATCTTAGAATCTATACCCGGCATATCTGAATATGTCCAAGAAAAGATGTCCTTAAATTCAATCAAAAGGGAAACCAACTGACTATGTTCATCCTGATTCAAACATTTCCCAATCTTTATCATCCTTTCAGAGTTGTTTTCATTCATTAGAATATCATAAGTTTCAGTTATTAACAAATCACTTTGTATCAGAGGATCCTTCAATAAAGGTACAGTATCCTATTTATCATGTTCTCCAAAATAAGCATCGGTCCTTAAACAATAAGGTTTCCGTCGTTTGTGATGAAACTTAGGTAAGTCTCCATAAACCCCTAAAAATTCCATTAAGGCTTCATCTTCAAGAAAAATATCCAAAGAAGGTTCTTGATTAAGGTCAATAAGCAATGGGTTAACCAACTTCAACTATCCACTGCAAATATGATTAACATTAAGAGGAAAATCTAATGTTTGTCTATAAGGATTGAATCCTAATCCATATGTATGATCATAAACTTCATTATCTAAAGGAACTTATATACCTTGTTTGTATTTACCACATCCTTTCCTATTAAATCTTGATTTCTTAAGAAAATGATAACTAGGACCATATCGATCAGTCATATCAGAAGCAGTCCAAGGAGTGGCATATGTCACAATATCATAACAATCAGGTTTTATAGTTTCAATCATTTCATAAACTGAAGTGACAACAAAATTACTTTTTAGTTCCTTAGAAAGCGGAGAAGGAGCAAAAAATTTTTTCTCAAATTCATTTTGTTGCTTCATAAATTCCAAATCAGAGACCTTATATTCTCCAAGAAAAGTAGGATTAAAATCCAATGTCCCCCAATCATCCTCAGTTAAAGAAGAAGATGGAGCTCCATGTTGTTGAATCTCAGGTTGTTTTATTTTAGATTGTTGTATCTCTGGTTGTTTTTCAATCTCTTTACTAGGTTGAAGAGGCTTAGAGATTTTGGAATATTCTACATTTAAGCAAGGATTCAGCACATCATCCACATGTAATGTATATATTAAGTTGTTATAGATGAACCTAACCTTGTGATGAAGAGTAGAAGGAACTCCATGCATAGTATGTAACCATGGTCTTCCTAAAAGAAGGTTATAATTGAGAGGTCCAGACATAACATGAATAGGAGTATTTAGAATAACTGGACCAACTTTAATAGGTCAGGTAATAATGCCCAAAGTTCTCTTCACAATATTTTCAAATCCACGTATAGGAACATTATCAAGTTGAATAGTGGTGAGATCAGCCTTAATTTATTTAAGCATATCCATGCTGCAAACATTAATCCCAGATCCATTATCAATTAAGGTTCTTTGAATGATATTCTAGTTAATAGAGACAGCAACCATAAGAGCATCATATTGATTCTGCACCTTAGGAGAAGGTAAATCATTATCAAAAAACATAGTAGGAGGTACATAAGGCATAGTATGCATGCAATCTAAAATAGAATGAATGTTCTCTGATTAGGAGGCAAAACATGAAGATTAGATAAAGCATTTTGCAATGCCTCATGATATGTCAGGGAAGTTTGAAGTAATTCCCATAAAGATATCTTAGCAACAGTAGCACGTAATTGGTCAACTAAGTTATACTCCTTAAAGGTAAATGGAAACCTAGGTGCTTGAGGAAGCATAGGTTGAGAAGGAGGTAAAGAAACTAGAATAGTAGGCTGAGGGTTATTCTATGTGCGATAAGCATGTGAAACATAATCAGCATTATCAAAGAAAACCAAAGGATCTCTAGGTTTACCCTTAATTGTTATGCGAGGACATCCTTTTACCGTCATCAAAGGTGTAGGATATATCATTTTAGGTTTATCAATGTTGCAAATAGTGGGACATGAAAGTAACCATGAAAACACCCTATGGTAAAGGTCAATTGGAGAGGTTGTGGAGAGTGAAATAGGAATAGGATCCATGGAGATCTTATCCAAACCATTTTCATCCTCACTACCATGTACCTCATTAGGGAATCTATCCTCTTGTATATTAAAAGACTCATCAAAGTACTCAAAACAAGAATCATACATGTTGAACACAAAGAAATTCTAAAAGCATGAAAATGTAAATTTTTTGTATTTTAAAGAGATTTTGTAATTTTTTTTTTGTATTTTTGAAATATAAATGCAAGAAATCTAATCTTATAAGCATGCAAGATTTAAATCTAACACCAAAAAGAAAGAGTTGTCGTAAATGGGTTCACCAAAATGAACAGTACTAAAATGGAGCTTTAACAATGCATCTATCATTCACCTACTATTCATTTGTAATATTTTGAATTGGAATTGTATAAGTAATGTAAATCTGACAATACTTGAAATCACATAAAATAAGATACATACCTCATAATGGAATAGATCTAGAAATACCTATTTTCTGAAGCCTATATGTGGTTTTGGAAGATTCTGCAACCAGATCCGGGACCTGAAAACTAAAACAGAGAAAACCCAGAAAAATTTTGTCTTTCTGGAAGCAGGTAGTCTTTGACCCCCATAAAAGGTCAAAGACTACCTCGAGATTTTGAAGGTCAACTTTGACTTTGTTTGTACATCTTGAAAGTTCACCAAAAAGGGTACTCAAATCTACCCTCCAAATATTGAAACAATGACTATAGATATCTTAAAAATGGTGTTTTGGGGTGGTTATATAGGGTTTTGCCTTAGTCAAACCCCCTTTTTGGTGATCTCCACCTCCACAAATAGCTGATTGAAATAGAATGTGTGTGTGTATTGAAAGTGTAATGCCAAGATCTAATCCTCTAGATTAAAACCCTAGAATGAATATGTATGAGGAAACAATGCATAGATTTGAACAAGGTAAGAAAGCATACCAAGCCCCCAACGCTAAAGTACTCCTACCAAATCCATAATCCATAATTGCTACCCCATGATTGTGTCTTTGAATGCTTGAATATTGATAATGGTGGATCAAGGAAGAAAGGATATCTCTTGCTCCAAATAGGTGTTCATAATGGTGTGCTCATAAAGATGCGTGATATCAACAATGCCTTGATCTTCTATATCATCCTCTTGCAATCTTGCATCTTCACTTCACTATCTCTTGCTTGCTTGAATGCTTGTGTTGTCTCCACTTGATGGATACTTGATCATGAAATTGTTTGGTCTTGTTGTGAAAATGAAGGCAAATGAGAGTCTTTTTATAGAGGTTTCAAGGTGAGGCTCCTAGAGCAAGGTGAGGACCCATAATTCAAATTTCACCTTGAATTATGATCTAATCACACTAACCAACCAAGGAGGGAAGAGAATTAAATGAATTTTGAATTAAAACCTTTCCACACTCAGATCCGAAGGCCTGACATTGATTTTGGGGCCCGTTGAGACCAAATATGAAAAGGGGAACCAATTCCTAAAGGAGGTCAAAGATGACCTCGACCCTGACCTAGGTCAAGAATGACCTTGTCCTTGACCCAATGGGCCCAGATCTTGCCAGAATCAGAACAGGAGGTCTTGGGGATGCCCAGAGACCTAGAAATGATGTCAGAATGGGACAGAGTGCCAGGGAGAGGCACAAAATCCTATGATGATAATAATGAACTCCAAGAGGACCTATTTCTAAATCCTACCTAGAAAATAGAGCCATGGAAGAGGGAAATTAAGGAGAATCCTCAAGATGGAAGTGCTTCTATTTTAAGATGATACAATACTGACTTCCTTGCTTTGACCAAACTTTGACAATCTGTATCTTGAGAAGAGAAGCTCTATTTCTCAAGATTCAAGGTATTTTTTCATTCATCTCGATGATATCTTCAATTTCAGACCACTTTCACTCAATTTGGAAATGGTCAAATTTTTAGCTATGAACACTGTACTGACTTCCTTGCTTTGACCAAAATTTGACCATTTGTATCTTGAGAAGAGAGGCTCTATTTTTCAAGATTCAAGTTGGTTTTTGGTTCATCTCTATGAGATCTTCTATTTGAGACCACTTTCACCAGATTTGGAAACAGTCAAATTTTTAGCTACGACACTGTACTGACTTCCTTGCTTTGACCAAACTTTGACCATATGTATCTTGAGAAGAGAGGCTCCATTTTTTAAGATTCAAAGTGTTTTAAGGTTCATCTTGATGAGATCTTTAATTTGAGACCAATTTCACTAGATTTGGAAATGGTCAAATTTTTAGCTATGAACATTATACTGACTTCCTTGCTTTGAAAAAACTTTGACCATCTATATCTTGAGAAGAGAGGCTCCATTTTTCAATATTCAAGGTTTTTTTTGGTTCATCTTGATGAGATCTTTGATTTGAGACCACTTTCACCAGATTAGGAAATAGTCAAATTTTTAGCTACGAATACTGTACTGACTTCTTTACTTTGACCAAATTTTGATGATCTGTATCTTGAGAAGAGAGGCTACTTTTTCAAGATTTAAGGTGTTTTTTGGTTCATATGGATGAGATCTTCAATTTGAGACCACTTTCACCAGATTTGGAAATGGTCAAATTTTTAGCTACGCTATGAACACTGTACTGACTTCCTTTCTTTGACCAAACTTTGACCATCTGTATCTTGAGAAGAGAGGGTCCATTTTTCAAGATTCAAGGTATTTTTTGGTTCATCTTAATGAGATCTTTGATTTGAGACCACTTTAACTATATTTAGAAACAATCAAATTTTTAGCTACAAATAGTGTATTAACTTCCTTTCTTTAACCAAACTTTGACCATCTGTATCTTGAGAAGAGACACTCCATTTTTTAAGATTCAAGGTGTTTTTTGGTTCATCTCAACGGGCTCTTTGATTTGAGACAACTATTAACAAATTTGAAAATGGTCAAATTTTTAGCTATGAACATTGTGTTGGACCTCACAATTTTGAGTATGTTTTGACTCCATATTTTGAAAATTTCTCTAAGTATGAGATTAATGCTTTGAAAAATCATTGTAAGAGTCGAGTTTGAATCCATGAATAGAAGGGCCTATTGAGTTTCATGAAGTGTCACTTGGATAGGGTGTCTATCACCTATCATTTGACATATGTAATAGGTTTTAGATCACATTTTTCAGTTCTAACATATTTTTGAAGTGGTTATTTGAAGGTGTTCTTGAAAATCTACATTCAGTGTGTTTCTTGAGTTGTACTAAGTAGCCCACTTTGGAAGAATGCATCTTTTTTCTGGTCGATTTTCATAACATGCGGGTTGTTGCATCATGTTGTAGGAATGAGAGAGAGAGAGAGAGAGAGAGAGAGAGAGAGAGAGATAGAGAGAGAGTGTGTGTGTGTGTGTCCATGCCAATTTTTAGCCCCCCATGTGACCATTTAATCACTTTATCTGAGCCATTTCATTTGCAAATTGTTAAAATCTTTGAGTGTACCTTGTCCAGCTTTCTGAATGACCTACTTTGAGGTCTCCTAGTTTGCACCCTATTCATGGTTAGGAATAATTGAATGTTGTTCCATACTATAAACCTTGAAGAGTACTTGCTTGAAGATTTCAGAGTCTTTTCCAATCCATTTAGCCACTTTCCCAGGCCAATTCCAAATCATATTTCTACTTATTCAACTATTTTATCCTAAATATGTTTGATGGGTTGACTTTGGTGTTTATCTATTTTTCACCACCATATCTTCAAAGAAAGAAAATGATGGATTCATTTTCACTACGTTAAGGTTAATCAATGCCTAAGTTTTTGGTTCTTGAAGATCTCAGTTGAAAGTTTTTCAAAGTCAATTCCAGAGGTGATTTATGTGGTTTTGGCAGTTCTGACTGAATCAATGTTTATGAGTGGCCATGTTTGATTGTAAGTACCTTTTTGCTATAATATTTCTAGGTGGTCTCCTTTGGCATATGTTCTTACATGTTGGAGATGAACTTGTGTTCCCAGTGGTGTGTTCCTATGAGGCCATTTGATCAATTTTTGAAGCTATTTTTGGGAGCCCAATTGATACTCATGGTTAGTTTTGCTAAAGTGTAAAAAGGTGAATTATATGTCTAATTTTCAATTGCACTATGGGTTTTAGTCTTTGAGTCACTCCACCTTGGTATGCTGAAGGCACTTATCTTTAAAAGATTGCATATTGTTCTCGGTATGTATACTTTACTCCATGGTGTGTGCACTTGTCTCAAAGTGATACCAACACACTCAGCAAATAGATTAAATGAATGTGACTATTTTGGGTCAATCCTTGTGCTAAGGCTAGAAGTGCAATCTAGTTTGCATGGTGCATAGTACTCATTAAAGGGGGTGTTAGAAATCAAGGAAGACTCACGCATCAAGGAGAGAGGTAAATGGATTTCAAATCTTAATTATGGGGTGTTTGGATTAGGCAATCAACAATATGAACATTTCAATAAGGTGGAAAACACAATAAATGAAGCATTAAGTGAACAAGCTACAAAGAAACTTTTTCCAATGGGCCTTGGCAATGATGACCAATGCATTGAGGATGACTTTACTACTTGGCGAGAGCTAGTGTGGCCTAAATTAGATCAATTACTATGTGATGAAGATGATGAGCCCACAAGTGCAACACCTTATAAAGCAGCCATACCTAAGTATCAGGTAGAAATTTATGATTCTACAGCATCAATTTATGAGGCTTATTTACCCAAGTCAAGTGGTGAAGTATTTTATGATATCCATCATCCCTAGAGAGAAAATAAAAGGGCATGAGAGATAGGAAATAGGTCACACAACACATGAATGAAGGCTACTAGAGTGAATTGGGAGCCAATGCTTTCATTGGAGGCTGTGCATTTGAGAAGGAGAACATGCCAGTCAAATAAATGTGAAGGTGCTGCATAAAGATTGTTGTGTGTTGCCAGCACATTTTAGAGGTTGCCAGTAAAATGCAGATTCACGCATAAAAAGGAGAAGGGTGTGCATATTAAGATGGAAAGTGTTATGTGCACTTGATTTTGTGGTGTGTATGCTAGCAGCATATCAAAAAAGTGACCAGGGAGACTATGGTTGATGTATTCTATGATTTTTATATGGATTGGTTAGGTGAAGTCATAACAATATCGTGCCCTAGAAAGGAAGGGATAGAGGCAAGTGAAGAAAGAAAAGTACCTTGTTGTTGTTGTTCATTTTTTGCAAACAAAAGTATCACGTAATGATGATTTATTTTCATCTCCATGTGGTGAATTATAACCTTTTTGATCCAATAATTTAGGCCTTCATTGCGAATGGTAATCAATGTAATCTACTCGATTCAATTGTTTTTGAGCTAATTGAATATATATGCAAGGAAAATATTAAATCTCTGGTTGAGTACTTTGTCAAAAAATATTTCAGATCAAAGTGGAAAATTTTGATTGTGTGGGTACATTCAATGCTCTTAAGCTCAGATACAAGTAGACTCAAAGTGAATCACATTGAATACTGGTGCATGAACATGTGCATACCAGACTAGCATACCAAACAAATGAAACATAAGAGTGCATGGTAGCAATGCTAGAGATTGCCAGCCATAATTTTTGCAACATTTTTCTGGAGGGAGAGTGTGAGGTTTTTAAATGTAGACACAATACAAGTCACCAGCATAGCAAACACAAGTAAGAGAGCATAGAGGTTTCTAGTCATGAGCATGCGTAGATGTATGGTAGAGTCCATAAGTTAAGGCATGCTAATGGGAACACATTGGAAAAGAAAGGTAAATGCCAGTCAAATGGAGGCTGCTAACTAGTATCTGTGTGAATGCTTGGATGAAGGATGCAAGTCATTTTTTTTAATGGTGCACAATGGCATCGTGAAAATGCAAAGGGCTGATAGTTAGGCAGGGAAATCAAAAAATAATATGGAAATCTCACACAAAAATAATTAAACATTGCGTAAGGGTAAGTGTATCATCTTAAAATGAAAGAAATTCCATCTTGATAGGTTTAGCACCCTCTTTTAGTGCATTTATCATGATAGACTTGCATTTAGGATGCATTATGTACTTGATTCCTTCATTCAAGGTGAAATTAGGGTTAGGATCCTGAGGATTCTCCTTAATTTCCCTCTTCCATGGCTCTATTTTCTAGGTAGGATTTAGAAATAGGTCCTCCTAGCCTTCATCATGATCATCATAGGATTTTGTGCCTCTCCCTAACACTCTGTCCTATTCTGAGAACATTTCTAGGTCTCCGGGCAGCCCCAGGACCTTCAATTTTTGATTCTGGCAGGATCTGGGACCCTAGGTCAAGGATGAGGTCATCCCTGACCTAGGTTAGTGCCTAGGTTTTCTATGACCTAGGTCATAGATGAGGTCATCTTTAACCTCCTTCAGGATTTGTTTCACCTTTTCAAAATTTGGTCCCGGAGGGCCCCAAAATTAATGTCAGGCCTTCAGATCTGAGTGCGAAAATGTTTTAATTTAAAATTCATTTACTTATTTTCCCTCCTTGGTTGGTTAGTGTGATTGGATCATAATTTAAGGTGAAATTTGAATTATGGGTCCTCACCTTACTCTAGGAGCTTCTCCTTGAAACCTTTATATAAAGACTCTCATTTGCCTTCATTTTTACACACCAAGTGATTTCATGAGTAAGAGAAAGCAAGCGATTGATGGTGAAGTGAAGATGCAAGATTGCAAGAGGATGATATAGAAGATCAAGCCATTGTTGATATCAAGCATTTATGAGCACACCATTATGAACACCTACTTGGAGCAAGAGAGATCCTTTCTTCTTTGATCCACCATTATCAACATTCAAGCATTCAAAGATACAATCATGGGGTAGCAATTAAAAATTATGAGTTTGGTATGAATACTTTAGCCTTGGGGGCTTGGTATGCTTTCTTACCCTATTCAAATCTATGCATTGTTTTCTCATACATATTCATGCTAGGGTTTTAACCCAGAGGACTAGATCTTGGCATTACACTTTCAATACACACACACATTCCATTACAATCGGCTATTCGTGGAAGTGGAGATCACCAAAATGGGGGTTTTACTAAGGAAAAACCCTATATAGCCACCCCAAAACACCATTTTTAGATATCTATAGTTGTTGTTTCAAGAATTGGAGGATAGGTATGAGTACCCTTTTCGGAAAACTTCTGAGATTCATGAACAAATTCAAAGATGACCTTTAAAATCTTGAGGTAGTCTTTGACCTTTTATCAGGGTCAAAGACTACCTATTGCCAGAAAGACAAAACTTTTCTGGGTTTTCTCTGTTACAGTTTTCTGGTTCCAAATTTGGTTGCAGAATCTTTCGAAACAGTGCACAAGCTTCAAAAAAATAGGTATTTCCATTATGAGGTATGTATCTTATTTTATTTAATTTCAAGTATTTCCAGATTTACATCACTTATTTAATTCCAATTCAAAACATTACAAATGAGTAGGTGAATGATAGATGCATGGTTGAAGCTCTGATTTTCCAACTATTCATTTTGGTGAACCTGACGTGAACAATGTGATTAAGATCATCCATCTTTGAATCATACACAATTTCCATAGAAGATGGTTGAGTAATGGTATTAGTATCATGTGTAGGTAAAGGATTCGTATAGATTTAAAAGTTTTGATTAGGAGGAGAGATAGATTCGTTCCCACTACCATCAAGATTATCAACTGATAAGGCATTAGAATCAATTAAGTCTTGAACATAATGTTTTAAAGAATAACATTTCTCATTATCATGACCATTCTGACAATGATATTGACAAAAAGCTTTAGGATCAAAATATTTAGATGCAACTGTAGCAAGTAAAAGAGGTCGAATAGGAGGTAAAGTAATCATATTAGCAATTAACAACCTATTCATGATAGAATGTAAAGATTTAGAAATAGGAGTAAATGTATGATTTAATCGAAAAGAAGTGGATGCAGAAGTGGCATTGTGATATGCAACAACAACTTGATCAGCAACTGCATTCATTTGTTTGTTTATCTTAACATAGTTGTTGAATTTTTGAAATTTGTTTGGATTAGGAGTAGCATCACTCTTATCAAAAGGTACTTGATCCATTGGAGTGTTTCTCTCAAATTGACTCACTTGTAATTGATAATGATGAAGTGCTGCACAAAGTTGTTGAAAAGAGGTAAATTTAGTAAGTAGAATCTTATCTCTAATATCCTTTTGCAAATTTGAAATAAACATACATTGAATATCTTTATCAGGAATAGGATAGGAAATCTGAGCATACAGATGCTTAAATCTACAAATAAATTCAGTCAATGTTTCCATAGCACTTTGTTTACAATGCATCAAATAAGTCAAAGATACTTTCAGGCCAATATTGTTTTGAAATTGTTTAACACAGGCATTAGCAAGTTTTGGAAATGAATTAATAGAATAAGGAGGTAGGGAACAATAATATTGTAAGGCCTTGTCACAGAAAGTTCTAGAAAAAAGGTTGGCTAAAATCCTATGGTCATGAGCATAATCACTACAAAGGATTTGAAATGTTTTAACATGATGCACAGAGTCTCCTTTTCTGTTGTAATTCTCAAGATGAGGCATATCAACTTCTTGAGGAACAGGAGTATAAATAATGTCTAGGGACAAAAGGACTTCCCATGTACCTGACTTCCTTGCTTTGACCAAACTTTGATCATCTATATCTTGAGAAGAGAGGCTACATTTTTCAAGATTCAAGGTGTTTTTTGGTTCATCTCGACGAGATCTTTGATTTGAGACCACTTTCACTAGATTTTGAAACTATCAAATTTTTAGCTACGAACACTATACTGAATTCCTTTCTTTGACCAAACTTTGACCATCCTTATCTTGAGAAGAGAGGCTCCATTTTTCAAGATTTATGGTGTTTTTTGTTTCATCTTGATGACATCTTCCATTTGAGACCACTTTCACCAGATTTCAAAATGATCAAATTTTTAGCTACGAACACTGTACTAACTTCCTTTCTTTGACCAAACTTTGACCGTACGTATCTTGAGAAGAGAGGCTCCATTTTTCAAGATTCAAGGTGTTTTTTGGTTCATCTCGACAAGATCTTCAATTTGAGACTAGTTTCACCAGATTTCAAAATGGTCAAATTTTTAGCTACGAACACTGTATTGACTTCCTTGCTTTGACAAAACTTTGACCATCTATATATTGAGAAGAGAGGCTCTATTTTTCAAGATTCATGGTGTTTTTTGGTTCATCTCGATGAGATCTTCCATTTGAGACCACTTTCACTAGATTTCAAAAAGATCAAATTTTTAGCTACGAACACTATATTGACTTCCTTGCTTTGACCAAACTTTGATCATCCGTATCTTGAGAAGAGAGTCTCCATTTTTCAAGAATCAAGGTTTTTTTGGTTCATCTCGATGATATCTTTGATTTGAGACCATTTTCACTAGATTTTGAAATTGTCCCATTTTTAGCTATGAACATTGTACAACCGTCTATTCATGGAGGTGGAGATCACCAAAATGGGGGTTTGACTAAGGCATAACCCTATATAGCCATGCCAAAACACCATTTCCAGATATCTATAGTAGTTGTTTTGAGAATTAGAGGATAGATCTGAGTACCCTTTTCGGAAAACTTCTGAGATCCATGAACAAAGTCAAAGACAACCTTCAAAATCTTGAGGTAGTCTTTGACCTTTTATCGGGGTCAAAGACTACTTGCTGCCAAAAAGAAAAAAGTTTTTTTAGTTTTCTCTATTATAGTTTTCTGGTCCCAGATTTGGTTGCAGAATCTTCCAAAATAGTGCATAGGCTTCAAAAAAATAGGTATTTCCATTATGAGTTATGTATCTTATTTGATTTTATTTCAAGCATTTCCAGATTTACATCTGAATAATGGTAAAATGGAACCTTAATAATGTACCTATCATTCACCATCATTTGTATATGTTTTGAATTGGAATTGCAATAAGTAAATTTGAAAATTAATAAGGATAAGATACACACCTCATTATGGAATAGATTTAAAAATACTTGTTTTCTGAAGCATGTGCAAAGTTTCAGAAGATTCTACAACTAGATCCAGGACCAAAAAACTGTAACAGAGAAAACCTAGAAAACTTTTGTCTTTTTGGCAGCAGGTAGTCTTTGACCCTGATAAAAGGTCAAAGACTACCTCAAGATTTTGAAGGTCAACTTTGACTTTGTTCGTAGATCTCAGAAGTTCTCTAGAAAGGGTACTCAGATCCGTCCTCCAATTCTTGAAACAATGACTATAGATATCTAAAAAATGGTGTTTTGGGGTGGCTATATAGTGTTTTTCCTTAGTCAAACCCCCATTTTGGTGATCTCCACCTCCATGAATAGTTTGTTGAAATAGAATGTGTGTGTGTATTGAAAGTATAATTCCAAGATCTAATCCTCTAGATTAAAACCCTAGCATGAATATGTATGAGGAAACAATGCATAGATTTGAATGAGATGGGAAAGCATACCAAGCCCCCAAGGCTAAAGTACTCCTACCAAACTCATAATCTATAATTTTAACCCCATGATTGTATCTTTGAATGTTTGAATGTTGGCAATGGTGGATCAAGGAAGAAAGGATCTCTCTTACTCCAAATAGATGTTTATAATGATGTGATCATAAAAATGCTTGATATCAAAAATGGCTTGATCTTCTATATCATCCTCTTGCAATCTTGCATCTTCACTTCACCATCTCTTGCTTGCTTGAACTTGTTTTGTCTCCACTTGATGGATACTTGATCATGCAATTGCTTGGTCTTGTTGTGTGAAATGACTTGGTGAAAATGAATGCAAATGAGAGTCTTTATATAGAGGTTTCAAGGTGAGGCTCCTAGAGAAATGTGAGGACCCATAATTCAAATTTCACCTCAAATTATGATCCAATCACAATAACCAACTAAGGAGGGAAAACAATTAAATTAATTTTGAATTAAAACCTTCCCGCACTCAGACCCGAAGGCCCGACATTGATTTTGGGGCCCGTTGGGACCAAATTTGAAAAGGGAAACCAAATCTCGAACAAGGTCAAAGATGACCTCATCTCTAACCTAGTTCATGGATGATCTCAACCCTGACCTAGGTCAAGGATGACCTCTTCCTTGACCCAAGGGTCTAGATCCTGTCAGAATTTGAAACAGAAGGTCCTGGGGATGCCTGGAGACCTAAAAATGATGTCAGAATGGGATAGAGTGCTAGGGAGAGGCACAAAATCCTATGATGATCATGATGAATGCCAAGAGGACCTATTTCTAAATACTACCTAGAAAAGAGAGCCATGGAAGAGGGAAATTAAGTATAATCCTCAGGATCCTAACCCTAATTTCACCTAGAATGAAGAAATCGAGTGCAGAATGAATACTAAATGCAAGTCTATCATGATAAATGTACTAAAATAGGGTGCTAAACCTATTAAGATAGAATTTCTTCAATTTTAAGATGATACATTTAGCCCCCACTTTAGCTTAGATATGACACTACGTGAATGTGCAAGCTAAAGTAAGAAAACATGATAGTAAATAAAAAGGATATAGCCAAGTCCTTGATGTAAAGATCCTACAAAAAACTATTAAAACCCACAACACACAAGGTTAATGAAAATCCAAAAATCACCTAGGGCTTAATATATGACAATTTGAGAAGTGCATAAAGCCCCTTATGCCCCCCTATTTCGACTTTCTACTTCCGAAGGGTGAAACGGGGTGATAAGAAAAACTCTATACACTGGATATGCAGTTTGTTGAAAATTCCTTTCCTAAACCAATTATAAGGATTCCCAGCCTTACTAAACTAGTTCAAGGAGTTAGGTATCTAAATCATGATTCCAATGCCACTAACGACACTGAAAATAGAATTATCGAACTCAAGTTATGATGAAAAGAGTGGATGTCTATCTAAATGCATAAGAAGGGAAATTTGAGTTTACCATGAGGAAACAATAATAAAACCCTAATTTGAGCTATAAATAAGGAAAAGGTATGGATACTTACTCATTCTTACCATTTGCAAATTTGAAATGAGGAAGTAAGATGCCGAGGAGAGAGGAACTTCGAGCGACGCGCCTGGAGCTTCTGAGACATAGCCTGGCTACCAAACGGTCACTTCCTGAGGTGAGTTTTCTATTGTATGCTTATGTTCTTTCCAAATTCCTATTTTTCATAGGCAAGGTCAACTTTACCTCTCTTAGGTTGACCCTGACCCATCTATGTCAACTTTGATCCAATAAAGTTGACATTGACTAGAAGTTCTTTTACATGTTCTGGAATGAGGTCAACCTTGACCCAACAAGGTCATCCCTAACCCAATAAAGTTGACTTTGACCTAGTAAGGTCATCCTTCACCTAATTGAGGTTGACTTTGACCTCATTTAGTTAGATTTTCAGCTTTGATGAAGTAGATGGTTGATATGATGTTTGTTTGTGCTTGCAGGACTTGGTCTATTTTCGAGAGCATCCCTTTGGAGAGTTGCTAGTCATGGTCAGAGAGAGATTGTCTGAGCTTGAGGATGAGGAGATGTAGTTACTGAGATATGTGGGACTATAATGGGTATCAGTCCTTCCATAGATCAGACTACACTGAGCCATGCTATCAGCTCTGACAGAGAGGTGGGATGAGGATACATGCTCCTTCCATCTTCCCTCTGGCGAGATCACAGTGACACTAGAGGATGTCTATAGGATCATGTGGCTTCCAATCCAAGGTGAGACTGTCAAACCTAGAGCATAGTGTTCTTGTGAGGAAATTTGTGCAAATGCAAATTATTGTACAGGACAGGTTCCAAAGCTGTAGACCCAATCAGATCAAGTCCTATTGTCATCCATACTGTCAGGCCCTACACCTTTAGTATGAAGGGTGATGCTTTGCATAGTATCCTTGGTTGTGTTACCCAATGAAAAGGGTACTATATTTTTTACACCTCTTACACATCTCATAAAGAGGATGGAGAGAGAGGACCGTATTCTCATGGGGTCACAACATGTTAGCCTAGCTATACCATGAGCTAGGTCATTTAGTGAGATATCAGAGGGAGAGTGTATTGATATGCATTCTCTTGCAGATTTGGTTATTTGAGAATTTTTCATGTACACATCCACAAGGAGTTCTAGTGATGGTAGATGCAATTACACCAAGAGTCTTCATGTATCCCTCAAGAGATATTTGGCAATTTGGCGATATCCTCTATTGGAGAGTACATCTAGACCGCATCTCAAGCACTGATGCAATATGGAGACCCTACTACCAAATGACAGAGTGTTCTGATACATGATTCTAGATGACATATTCATATCATTAGAAGCTTCTAAAGGGTCATCAAAATCATATATTGATGCCATACTATTATGATTAGGTGATGAGGCAGTTCGACCTATTATAGGGAGTCCCTAGAGTAGTACCTTGCTATGTACATTTGATGAGGTACTATCAGAGACCTAGCGCTATGCACCGATCATCGATAGTAGACATAGAATATAGTGATGTAGATGAGACAAAGGATATAGAGGTACCATTAGATATGACCTATTCAGGTGTGAGCCATGATTACATCAGGTACTGGAGTCTACAGGGGATCTGTCCTATATTCCCTGAGGATTATCCCATAGGTGATCCAAGTTTTATAGAGAGGACACAATGGGATAGTGGTACCATAGAGGAGGATGAGGATATCAGAGATGAGGAGGAGCACATCTCTAAGGGAGATCCCATGGAGGAGGAGAGAGTAGAGAGAATAGAGGAAAGAGTGGAGGATATGCCCCCAGCTGGTGATATTGGTGCTGATATACCCATTACTCATGCATCACCACTAAGATCATGATGACCCCCATGGCCCCACATAGAGACACCACCATCGAGACCTAGATATGGTGACCATGGAGAGAGTAGTCACTTCATGCCCCCACCATCTAGACACTTTAGTGACGTCAAGGAGGAAGACCCAGGTATGAAATATGAAATTTGATTAAATATGTGATTTGATTTGAGATAGAAAGACACTAAAATGTTTTCATTATATAGCTAGCGTAGCGGAGTGGAGGAACTTTTTATTTGAGATTCTCAAGGATACAATTATATCCTACTAACTACCAGCCGATGAGTGAGATTCTTCCATTGGTTGTACAGATCCCGACAGGCATGCCAATATCTTTGCATGCATCTAGCAAGAGCTAAGATTGTGCAGAGAAAGGGAGGAGAAGCTGATAGTTGAGCTATAGAGTGCCTAAGAGCATCCACAGGGTATGAGCATATCGAGGAGCCACATACAGACACAAAAATATTCATCTTCCTATCATAGGGAAGAGAGATCTAGAAACCATCACCCATCAGAGTCTAGTTATAGCCATAGTGATAAATAGGGCCATTGGCCACATATGTATCAAAACTTGAAAAACTCTTTTTAATGAATGAAAAACTTTCTCTACTGATTAGTTCTATGTTTTATTACTATGTTTTCATCAATATAAAACTTAATAGAAAGAAAGAAAGTGCATAAATATATTTAATATGTAATTTTGCTAGAACTACATAACCCATAAAACAAACTTTATAAGGAATACATAAATGCACAAGGAAAGAATGAATGAATTTAAGGATAATAATATTTGAGATGCATAATATTAATGGGTTCCTCAAAAGAAACACCATCCATATCAGCAAGTTTATAAGCACCTGAACCAAAGACTTCACTAACAACAAAAGGTCCAAGCAAATTAGGGCTAAATTTTCCTTTTTCACCCGGTAAAGCATTCACATATCATTGATTCTCATAAAGGACTAAATCACCAACCACAAATGTTTGTTCAATTATCTTATGATTGTATTATTTCTGAATAGATTTATGATAAGATTTTATATGTTCTAATGCATGTATTCATTGTTCATCCAACATTTCTAGCTCTTGTAAGCGTTGTTCATGAAAAGTATCTTTATCAATTATCCCATGAAATGAAACATGTAGAGAAGGTATTTTCCTAGTTCCAAAGGCATAATAGCATCGGTACCACAGACCAGGTTGTAAGGAGAAGTACTCATGGTAGTACGAAGACTAGTCCTACAAGCCCATAAAGCATAAGTTAGTTTAGTATGCCAATCTTTCTCAAGCTTACTAATTATTTTTCTCAAAATTTGTTCAATAATTTTATTTGATGCTTCAGCTTGTCCATTAGATTAAGGATAATAAGGTGTTGAATGTCTATGTTCAATCCTATATTCCTCCAAGAATTTCGTGACTTCTTTTTTTTAAAAGAGGTTCCATTATCCGAAATTATCATTGAAGGAATACCAAATCTTGTTATGATAATATTAAGGATGAAATCACAAATAACATCTGTCATTATTGAATGAAGATGGACAGCTTCGACCCACTTCATGAAGTAATCTGTAGCAATGAGAATGTAAGTATGTCCTTGAGAAGAAGTCGGTGAGATTTTTACAATAAGGTCAAAATCCCAAACACTAAAAGGCCATGGAGAAACTTGATTATGAAGCTCACGAGTAGGAGCATGAATCAAATTACTATGTTGTTGACATTGAGGACATTGCTTAACAAACATGAAAGAATCTTGTTCCATTGTTTTCCAATAATATCCCATTCTAAGCAATTTATTAACCAAGGATTTTCCACCAAAATGTCCCCCACAAGAACCAGAATGAGCTTCTACCAAAGCTACAAAAATTTTAGTTCTATTGAGACATCTTAATAACAATCCTTCATAAGAGCATTTATAAAGCATATCTCCTAAAATGATGTAACATGTTGCAAGCTTCCTAATACGATTACGTGTGTTCCTTGTTGCTGATTCAGGAAAAGTATCATCTTTCAAAAAATGAAAAATATGTGAATACCATTCATCCAAATGAAAATTGAAATAATCAAAGGTAATCTTGTCAGAAATTGCATGGCTTTTAAGAGTTTGTATATTAAATTGAAATTTTTTAGCATTATTCACAAGACAAAGCAAAGAAGTTGTGCTTGCCATGGTGTCTACATGTCGATTATCATTCCTAGGTAAATTCTGAATGATATAAGATGAGAATTGTGAAAGCACATTAAGAGCTAAATCTCTGTATTGTGTCATTCTAGCATTCTTAGTCATTTATCCTCCTTTAATCTGTTCAACAATCAGTTGTGAATCTTCATATATTTGTAAATGTTTGATATTAAGGGATGAAGTTGCTTGTAGTCCAACTATAAGAGCTTCATACTCTGTAATGTTATTAGTACAAGGAAAGATTAATTTGTACAATAAAGGGATGGGTTTTTTCATAGGGGGAATCAAGATAATACCTACACCAGAACCTATCTTACACTTAGACCCATCAAAATATAATTCCCAAATATCATCCTGTTAAATAGCTAGAATATTATCATCAAGAAATTCTATTGAAGTAGAACATGTATCTGAGTGAGGACAAGGAGCTTTAGCTAAATAATCTATTAACACTTGTCCCTTAATAGACTTCTGAGAAATAAAATTAAGATCAAACTCTGTAAGAAACATCACCCACTTTGCCAACCGGCCAGAGAGATCAATTTGTGAGAAAAGATGTTTCAAAGGATCAAATTTAACAATCACATTAACTTCAACATTTATAAGATAATGTATGAGTTTCTAACATGCATAAACTACATCTATACATTGTCTTTCCAAATTTGTATATCTTGTTTGATAATCAAGTAAAGACCGACTAATGTAATACATAGGTCTTTCCTTACCATCATCATCATTTTGAGCTAACAATGCACTCACAGCCCACGGATTTGTTGAAGTGTATAAATGGAATGGTTTATCAAAATTAGCAGGCTGCAAGATAGGAGGATTTGCAAGATACTCCTTAAATTGCTCAAAAGCTTGTTTACACTCATCATTCCAAGAGAAAGTGGTATCCCTTCTAAGAAAGGAAGTAAAAGGGATAGTTTGATCCGCTAAATTATAAATAAAGTGATGAATAGCTTGTATTTTTCCTTGTAAACTCCGTAACTGATAAATATTATTAGGAGGAGGCATCTTAGCAATAGCTTCAATCTTTTCAGTATCTACTTTTGTGCCTCGCTTAGAGATTATAAATCCTAATAATTTACCAGAATCAACCCCGAAGAAACATTTCTTAGGATTCAATCTCATGTTGTAACTTCTAATCCTTTCAAATATCTGTCATAAAATAGTAACATGATCTTCTCTTTGTAATCCAATCTAAGTAATCAATAGAACAGATAAATCTAGAATCCACTAGTTTTTCAATTTCATCTTTGACTAATAAAGCAATTCGTGGATTCATCTTTTGAATGTTCTGTTTCACAAGTTTCATATTTGGTTTTAAAACAATGTTATGAGTAACAATCTTAGAATCTATACCCGACATATCTAAATATGTCCAAGCAAAGATTTCTTTAAATTCAAGCAAAAGGGAAACCAACTGATCACGTTTATCCTGATTCAAACATTTCCCAATTTTTATCATCCTTTCAGAGTTTTTTTCATCCATTTGAATATCAATAGTTTCAATTATTAATAAATCACTTCTTATCGGAGGATCCATCAGTAAAGGGAGAGTATCCTATTTATCATGTTCTCCAAAATAAGCATCGGTACTTAAACAATAAGGTTTTCCTTGTTTTTGTTTAAACTTAGGTAAATCTTCATAAACCC
This sequence comes from Chamaecyparis obtusa, assembly GCA_027943335.1. Classification (NCBI taxonomy): domain Eukaryota; kingdom Viridiplantae; phylum Streptophyta; class Pinopsida; order Cupressales; family Cupressaceae; genus Chamaecyparis; species Chamaecyparis obtusa. The sequence goes on along the minus strand of BSBK01000370.1, from coordinate 6,770,754 downwards.
CTAAAAATTCCATTAAGGCTTCATCTTTAGGAAAAATATCCAAAGAAGGGTCTTGATTAAGGTCAATAGGTAGTGGGTTAACCAATTTCAACTGTCCACCACAAATATGATTAACATTAAAAGGAAAATTTGATGGTTGTCTATAAGGATTAAATCATAATCCATATGTATGATCATAAAATTCATTATCCAAAGGTACTTGTATACCTTGTTCATATTTACCACATCCTTTCCCATTAAATCCTGATTTCTTAAGAAAATGACAACTAGGACCATATCGATCAGTCAAATCAGAAGGATTCCAAGGAGCAGCATATGTCACAATATCATAACAATCAGGCTTTATAGTTTCAATCATTTCATTAATCAAAGCGGCAACAAAATTACTTTTTAGTTCCTCATAAAATGGAGAAGGAACAAAAACTTTTTTCTCAAATTCATTTTGTTGCTTCATGAATTCCAAATCAAAGACCTTGTATTCTCCAATAAAAGTAGGATTAAAATCTAATGTCCCCCAATCATCTTCAGTCAAAGAAGAAGATGGAGCTTCCTATTGTTGAATCTCAAGTTGTTTTATCTCAGATTGTTGTATCTCTGGTTGTTAATCTCTTTACTAGGTTGAAGAGGCTCAGATATTTTGGCATATTCTACATTTAAGCAAGGATTTGGTGCATCATCCACATGTAATGTATATATTAAGTTGTTATAGATGAACCTAACCTTGCGATGAAGAGTAGAAGGAACTGCATGCATAGTATGTAACCATGGTCTTCCTAAAAGAAGGTTATAACTAAGAGGTCCAAACATAACATGAATAGGAGTATTTAGAATAATTGGACCAACTTTAACAGGTAAGGTAATAGTGCCCAAAGTTCTCTTCACAATATTGTCAAATCCACATATAGGAACATTATCAGGTTGAATAGTAGTAAGATCAGCCTAAATTGCCTTGAGCATATCCATGCTACAAACATTAAGCCTAGATCCATTATCAATTAAGGTTCTTTGAATGATACTCTGATTAATAGAGACAACAACCATAAGAGCATCATATTGATTCTGCACCTCTAGGGAAGGTAAATCATTATCAAAAAACACAATAGGAGGTATAGAAGGCATAGTATGCATACAATCCAGAATAGAATGAATGTTCTCTTGATTAGGAGGTGAAGCAGGAAGAGTAGATAAAGATTTTTGCAATGCCTCATGATATGTCAGGGAAGTTTGAAGTAATTCCCATAAAGATATCTTAGCAGAAGTAGCACGTAATTGGTCAACTAAGTTATACTCCTTAAATGTAGATGGAAACATAGGTGCTTGTGGAAGCATAGGTTGAGAAGGAGGTAAAGAAAATGGAATAGTAGGCTGAGGGTTATTCCGTGTGTGATAAGCATGCAAGACCGAATCAGTGTTATCAAATAAATCCAAAGGATCTCTAGGTTTACCCTTAATTGTTATATGAGGACATCCTTTTACCATCATCAAAGGTGTAGGATATACCATTTTAGGTTTATCAATGTTGCAAATAGTGGGACATGAAGGTAACCATCCACACACCCTATGGTAAAGATCAATTGGAGAGGTTGTGGAGGAGATTGAAATAGGAATAGGATCCATGGAGATCTTATCCAAACCATTTTCATCATCACTACCATGTACCTCATTAGGGAATCTATCCTCTTGTACAATAAAAGCCTCATCAAAGTAATCAAAACAAGAATCATACATGTTGAATACAAAGAAGCACTAAAAGCATGTAAATATTTTTTTATTTGTAAAGAGATTTTGCAAATTTTTTGTATTTTTGAAATATAAATGCAAGAAATATAATCTTATAAGAATGCAAGATTTAAATCTAATACCAAAAAGAAAGAGTTGTCATAAACGAGTTCACCAAAATGAACAATGGTAAAATGGAACCTTAATAATGTACCTATCATTCACCACTATTCATTTGTATATGTTTTTAATTGGAATTGCAATAAGTTAATTTAAAAATTAATTAGGATAAGATACATACTTCATTATGGAATAGATTTAGAAATACCTATTTTCTAAAGCCTGTGTGGAGTTTTGAAAGATTCTACAACCAGATCCAAGACCAGAAAACTGTAACAGATAAAACCTAGAAAACTTTTGTCTTTCTCACAGCAGGTAGTTTTTGACCCTGATAAAAGGTCAACGACTACCTCAAGATTTTGAAGGTCGACTTTGACTTTGTTCATAGATCTTGGAAGTTCACCAAAAAGGGTACTCAGATCCATCCTCCAATTCTTATAATAGCGACTATAGATATCTGAAAAATAGTGTTATGGGGTGGCTATATAGGGTTTTTCCTTAGTCAAACCCCTATTTTGGTGGTCTCCACCTCCATGAATAGTTTATTGAAATAGAATGTGTGTGTGTATTGAAAGTATAATGCCAAAATCTAATCCTCTAGATTAAAACCCTAGCATGAATATGTATGAGGAAACAATGCATAGATTTGAATGAGATAGGAAAGCATACCAAGCCCCCAAGGCTAAAGTACTCCTACCAAACTCATAATATGCAATTTTTACCCCATGATTGTATCTTTGAATGCTTGAATGTTAGAAATGGTGGATCAAGGAAGAAAGGATCTCTCTTTGTCCAAAGAGATGTTCACAATGGTGTGCTCATAAAGATGCTTGATATAAACAATGGCTTAATCTTCTATATCATCCTCTTGCAATCTTGCATCTTCACTTCACCATCTATTACTTGCTTGAATTTTTGTTGGCTCCACTTGATGGATACTTGATCATGCAATTGCTTGGTTTTGCTGTATGAAATCACTTGGTGAAAATGAATGCAAATGAGAGTCTTTATATAGAGGTTTCAAGGTGAGGCTCCTAGAGGAATGCGAGGACCCATAATTCAAATTTCACCTCGAATTATGATCCAATCACAATAACCAACTAAGGAGGGAAAATAATTAAATGAATTTTGAATTAAAACCTTCCCACACTCGGATCTGAAGGCCTGACATTGATTTCGGGGCCCGCTAGGACCAAATTTGAAAAGGGGAAACAAATCCTGAAGGAGGTCAAAGATGACCTCATCTCTGACCTAGGTTAGGGATGACCTCTTCCTTGACCTAGGGGTCTAGATCTTGTCATAATTTGAAACAAAAGGTCCCGAGGATTCTCAGAGACCTAAAAATGATGTCAAAATGGGACAGAGTGCGAGGGAGAGGTGAAAAATCCTATGATGATCATGATGAATGCCAGGAGGACCTGTTTCTAAATCCTACCTAGAAAAAAGAGCCATGGAAGAGGGAAATTAAGGAGAATCCTCAGGATCCTAACCCTAATTTCACCTAGAATGAAGAAATCAAGTGTAGAATGCATCCTAAATGAAAGTGTATCATGATAAATGTACTAAAAGAGGGTGCTAAACCTATCAAGATAGAAGTGCTTCCATTTTAAGATGATACAACATCACCTATTTAATTCCAATTCAAAACATCACAAATGAGTAGGTGAATGATAGATGCATGGTTGAAGCTCTAATTTTCCAACTATTCATGGATATAACAGATTAACTTGATACTTGCAAAACAAAGTAAACTAAATAGCATGCATAGCAATAAAGAAAATGAACTCATTACACATTATTTTTTCTCGAGGAAACCCTGGCCAAGGGAAAACCCCAGTGAGGATGATACCCATAATGATCCACTAATAAGAACTATCCTATTAAGGATGTTGACCCTTTTAGGAGCCTATTACATACATATAGTGTCTCAGTCCCGATTAAGGGACTCTAGGCCTTGTTAGAAGCCTCAACCCTGCTAAGAGTTGGTAGAACACATAGAATGATTACAAGATGAGCTCACTACCCAAACATGTAATGTACAATGATTTCTGATTACAAAAAGGATAAGGTATATAACCTTTCACTACTACTGAATAGCTTTCATATTCTGATCTTTCTCCTCACTTGCATATACAAAATATTCTTGCTTGAATTTTATAGTTTACAACTTCACATCAATATCTTTTACATGTATATGTCATGCTTATATCTTCGCATTACATATGTCTTACAGTTATACAAGTTATTAAGAATAATAACTTTTACAATCAGCTTTACAAAACATAAAGCACTTTACAAAATACATATTAACTTATTTTTCCCAAGGGTTAATATCTAGGATGTCATCCCTTATATGATTAAGTTATTATTTGGATAAACAAAATAATCCCTTGACTATTTAATCATTTTGTCTTCTTTCTTCATCTTGTCAGCTTCAACTCTGTCTTTGGTAATACTACTATAACTTCTTCCGTGCATGCCTTATAGACTTGTGCTCTCAAGTGAGTCTTCAATATACATCAAAGTATTCATTTTAAAGTGTGCAAGCACTGAAATTACTTCTATTGACATCACCAACCAAAATTATCTCTGTTTAGACTGGGAAAATATTGCTTACACTTAGACAATTTTACTTTGTGCTCTGTCATAACTGCTTCCTATCATATGTAGTCTTCAGATAGACAATATGTTGCCATAATGACAACAACTAGATATCTGACTCAGCCAAATTTCCAACAATCTCCCCCTTTTTCATTTGTGGCAACATATGAGAAAATTGGCTAAGTCATTCAAAACTTAAAATTCAAAATTGTGGCCATAACAAAAAAAATTCTTCACTATCCTGATATCTCCAAATATCTTGTATATCATCTATACTCCCCCTAAGAATATACTTCCATATCATATATGTCAATATATTAATTTTTTTCTATCACTCCCCTATTGACAACAATGACAAAAAAAGGTGCCAAAACTGTGTTCTCAAAAATGTTTACCTTTGATTCAAAATTGTAGAGAAAGTAGGATTGCAACACAATCTAAAAAATTTACTTTTATGCTCTCTATCTCCTTCTCCCATGCCTTCTTAATGGTGTCTAAAACACTAAGTAATACACATAAACCATAAGATGCAATCTCACATGCATGAAGGTTTACAAAGTTAAACTTCTCATAAGATGTCTTGGATGAAAAACATTCTTCCAATTGTCCTTCAATGATGCTTATCTTAATTGAAATGTTCTCTCTTAGTAGAGTGAATCTTCTCAATTTCCTTTCTCTTTCATCATTAAGAATTCTTATTTCATCATTCAATTTACTGATTCTCTTCTCAAGATCTAATATCTTTGCATTTGGGTTGGATAAAAGATTTACCTCTATTTGAATTTATGCCTCTTTTGCTCTTAACTTCTCAGTTACTTCTGATACATGATTTTCTATTTTTGTGCACTGAATATACAAGGCTTTTCCTCTGTCCAAATTCCTTCTAAGGTCCTTGATACACACATCCAGATTATTAATATCATTTCTGATATTCTAACTTATATCTTGAAAAATTTTGGCCTCATAGGTTGCCTGAGCCTTTATTGTAGCTATGTCTGATAAGTTAGTGAATTCATTGTCAAATGCCTTCACAAGTTCTTTATCTTTTACCTACGAATCTACCTCTGTTATCTAACTAGTCACAACACTCTACAACTTTTCTGTCACTTCCCATAATGATCCTTCAAGACTTTTTACTTTCTTGTTTTTACCAATAATTTTGTTTAGGGATGATATCAACTCCATTTGATCATCATCATCAACTTCTTTTCCAAGATTAGCAAAAATGGTTTCTAACTGTGGTTTCTCTTCTGCAATCTCAGGCGTAGGAGTGATTTTGTCTTTACCTTGTGCTCCTTTCTATCCTGCAATCTCTTTATTTACCTGAATCTCTGCTTGTTTTTCCTCTTCTTTCCTTTTTTCCTTCCTTTCTTCCTCAACTGACATGTCATGTTCTTCCAAAGTAGAATTGTCAACAATGTTCTCAAGGTTGCTAAATGGATTGCCATCACTATCCAGTGTGATATGTGTTCCTTCCACATTCATTGATTCATTTGCAATGTTGATTGATGGTGGTGGAGAGGGAATTTTCTTGTGCTTAGCTTCAAAATCTTGATCTGCTACACTTGAGTGCTTAATAACACCTGTAGTCATTATCTTTAAAATTTCTCGTTCAGTTTCCTTGTTAATTTCTTCATAATTTCCTCCCATTATCTGAATTGTTCTCCCTTTTGTTCTTAAGTGAGTGCTAAGATCTTTCATGATTTCTTTGAAGTGGTCTTCATCTCTAATATCATAGAGCTTTCTCACAAAATTTTCTCTAATCTTATTGTCTTCTTTAGTTGCTCTCTTCTTTCTATTTACTAATTTCTCAAACAATTCATCAAGTATCTTTCCTTGAATAGTATCAAAATTCATATCTGCTAAGATCATGTGTCTGACAATTGCATTTTCTAAGTTCAATCTCTCTAAAAAATTGTATAACTCATAGTATTTTTTCATCTTGGAAAAGTCTCCATCATTGATGATTTGAGCATTTACCTTATCTATCTTTGGTTTCCATTTCTTCTTCTTGACTTTAGTATCTTCATCATCTATTATTTCTGATACTTTCCTTTGTACTAGGTCAACTATCATTTTTTGTCTCTTACCAGGTCCACTAGCCATTTCCTTTACCCTTTTACCTAGTGGAGTGGTGGAGGATATTGTAGATTTTCTTGTTTCCTATTCCTTTTCAATGTTCTCCACTTTCGCTACATTCTAAATATTTCTAGTCTAATCTACAACTGTTGATAGGGGTCAAACAGACAAAACTTCTTTTTGTCCAATGTCTCTTATTGTTGATGTGGTCTACTTTGCAATTAGAAATTCTTGTTCTAACATTCTTGTATCCTTAATAATTTTCTTAATAGTGCTTTCCACTCTCTTCTTTGACAACTTTTCTTTTTGTAAAGACTTTTTGGAGTTTAAATTCTCCTCATAAGTCCCAAATCTAGTGTTGTTTACATCCAACTTACTTTTAATTAATCTATTCACATACTCTTCTACTTCAACTTCTAAAATTTCATATCCAAGAGGATCTATGAATTCTACTCTAGGTTCAACTGCTTCAATGAAGGTAAAATCAGTGTCAACCATAAAGAATATTTCATCTTTGTACTTCTCAACTATAGTCTATGGGATCCTTGTTCTTTTCTTCATCAAGTTCTGAAATGTTTTGATTACCAAGGTTGCGCTCTCATTAACCTTGTCTACAGGGTATCTCACATAAACCTTCTTGATTCTATCTATAGTGGTCCTATCATCATTCCAATCTTCTCCAATAGTGAATGGAAATCTTCTCAGCAAATGGAAAAACATATATGTAATCAAGAATGAGAATCTAAACTAAGAGTTTTTAGTCTTCTTTATCTTCTCAAGGTTCTCAAATAACTGAATTCTCAAAATTTCCCACATATCTACTTGAACTTTATCAATGCACATCAAATAGGCTGCATGAATCATTCCAGCTACCATGTCATCTTCTCTAGAGTTAGCACAAAACTTGGATGTTAAGATCTTGCATAAATATCTAACATCATCTTGTTGTATCTTACTGATTACTATTCCTCCACCATTGTAGGATGACTTAGTGTTGTACAATACTAACTTCTTTACATTCTTCTCATTAAAAGGTATAACTCCATATTTTGATAAACCATTTACTTCATGAATTAGGTCTTTTGTTATATCTATTACTCTGTCATCTAACCAAAACTTCCCATTGTGAATTCTGCTCAAAATGATTTTGGTGCATTCATCATCATCAAATTCATGTTGTAGTGAATACTTCATGATTTCATTTTCATTCAGATGTTCAAAACCTACTTTCAATCACATATCATGATTGTATAATTTCTCATATTCCTTAGTAAAATCACTTTCACTAAGGGTTTCAAGTTTGCATCCCAGATAACCTTTAACATTTTCTAAATGCAAAACTCCATTTGGTACAGAAGATAATGCTAGTCTAGGGTCTTCTTCCAAGGGTTCTACTGGTTCCCTTTTGATCTTAGGTCTAATTGTATCTCTTATGTTGTGAACAAATGAAACATCCATATCTTCTACAAATTCTCTAATTGACTGATAGATTTTCTTAGTAAAATACCTCAATTTCATGATTTAGGGCTTTGCATAGATTCAACATGAAGTTCTTTCACCAAATCTTGCAAATTGCTTTCAATCACTAGTGTATTGATCTCCTTATCGCTTGTAGTCACTTTAATAATCAAACAATATCGATCATAAGCTTTTAGCCTTTCAAGCTTACAAGATTCTAATATCGCATTCAATTCTTTTTGTCACTTCTTTCCAAAAAGTTGTTCCTACTTTCTTACAAAACTTCAAACTTCTTGCGAACTTGCATATATTCATATTAGCTCATGCGCTCTTAACCATAGCATCATTACATCACATACTACCTTACATTAACTATGCAAGACTCAATTCATCATATACTAATTTCTACGTTATCCTAAATTCCTACTCTAGTGCATTCTTTATGAATTAAGTACTTTGAGATGGGTTAGGAAGAGATTCACACTTACTATTAGATACTTCACCTATCTAATTATCTTTTGTACTGAGTGTGTCTCCTTGATCTATACTCTTAACAAACTTGACTTCTTCTAAATTACTATAGCATCCTCTTTGATTGTTTTCATTCTCATTTCTTCTTGTGTAGTTCCTATTGTTGGGATTTCTCATCTTGTTCATCCTACAAAATCTTGTTGTATGACCAAATTTGTTTCATATCTGAAAAACTACTCCATTATTTCAATATCTCGATCCTATCTGACTGATTTGTGATATGCAATTCTTGGCAATGTGTCCAACCTTGTTTCATCTATAACATACTACTCCATTTCTTTTGTTCATATCTTTAGTAAGTCTCTTATCTGCATGGTTAGTATCCCTAAACATTCTACTACTATTATTATCATTAGTTCTAGGCTTCCTATATTCAATAGCTCTATGTCCAAAACCATGACAATTATAACAATAACCATTAAGAGGTTTGAATTTCTTACCTATGCAATCTTTCTTCATATGACCAAAAGTATTGCATACAAAACATTTCCTTTAAATTCTCTTTGTGTACCTTTAGGTGGTTCTTCTTCTTTAGGTGGATTAGGTATATGTTCAGATTTGTTAGCTTCATCAGATTTCTTTTCATCTTTGTTTTCAGAAACTTTCAGATCTGGTTCCTTGCTTTCTTCACTTACCTTAGATGAGTTAAATCCAAGACCATTTTTATCATAGAATGGCTTTTGATAAGACATTTATTCATCAATCTTCTCACAGGTGGAATATAGTCATTCAAGATGTAGCTTAGATTAGTCAGTTCTCCTTTCACAATTGTATTGTACTTTTCAAGTTCAGCATACTATAATTTGATTTTGTCAAGTTCAGATGTCGTCACTTTGCAAAGTTTAGATTTCAGATCTTCATTCTCAGATTTCAGATTTGTTTCATTCTTGTTGTTTCCATCTTTCAAACTTAACTTCAGATTTTCTATCTTTAATTCATGTTTAAGGATCTCATTTTCTATTTCTAGATTTTCATCACAATCTTCAATTTGAATTGTAGATTCCTTCTCAGATACTCAAGCTACTAGGCATTCTCTGAATGATTCTTTTCTGAGTAACTAAGCTCTGATACCAATTGTTAGAAATAGGGAATACTGAGAGGTGGGGGTGAATCAGTATTCTACAAACTTTTTCTTTTGCCCAATTATGGATATAACAGATTAACTTGATACTTACAAAACAAAGTAAACTAAATAGCATGCATAGCAATAAAGCAAATGAACTCATAACACATTATTTGTTCTCAAGGAAACCTTGGCCAAGGGAAACTGCAATTCTTTGTTTTAATGTTTCAAAACTCTTTTGTGCTCCATGTGTCCATTTAAATCCTTTTTATCTCCTCTCATAGTTTCAGTCATAGCATTACAAATAGAATTGAAATTTCTGATAAACTTCCTATAATAACTTTCCAATCCATGAAATGATCTTACCTCTCCAACATTCTCAAGTGTAGGCCAATCAAGTATAGTTCTCACTTTCTCAAGATCCATCTTCAGTCCATCAATTGAAATTACAAAACCAAGGTACACAATCTCTTCTTTCATAAATGAACATTTCTTCAAATTAATTAGCAACTTTTCTTCCTTCAATCTCTGCAATACTTGTTTGATATGTTCAAGATGTTCCTCCTTACTCTTACTGAATATCAAAATGTCATCAAGATATACAATGACAAACTTACCCAAGAATCTTTTCAGAACTTCATTCATCAACCTCATGAAAGTACTAGGTGCATTAGTCAAACCAAAAGGCATAACCAACCATTCATACAAACCTTCAGTAGTTTTAAAAGCAGTTTTCCATTCATCCCCTTCTCTGATCCTAATTTGATGATATCCACTTTTGAAATCAATCTTTGTGAAATACTTTGCTCCACTCAAACTATCCATTATGTCATCCATCCTAGGCAAAGGAAATCTATACTTTACTATTATCTTGTTTATAGCTCTAGAGGTAGTGCACATTCTCCATTCTCCATTCTTTTTAGGTGCTAATATAGCAAGTACTGTACAAGGACTCAGACTTTCCCTAATCAAACCTCTTTCAATAAATTCTTGCACTTGTCTATTCAATTTAGTCTTTTCATCAGGTGTCAACCTATGTGGTGCTTTATTAGGCAAACTAGCTCCGGGTATCAAATCCATACAATGACTTATACTTCTCATAGGTGGTAAACCATCAGGTACATTATCAGAAATGATGTCATGAAATTCATTCAAAAAAGGCTTAACCTCAGGTGCATGTTCTAACTCATCTTGTTTCTTAGTCTTTCTTGGAATCAAAGCAAAGCAAACATTCTATTCTTTCATTTCTCTTGCAAACTTTTTACCATCAACCAAACATACTCTGACTATGGTACAGTGACTTTCATCAAAATTCTCTATCAAAGGCAACAATACTTGTTTCTTTCCATCCATCCAAATAGTATATTGATTCAATCTACCATCATGCAAAGCTTTCCTATCATACTGCCAAGGTCTACCCAAAATAATGTGACAACAATCCATAGGCATAATATCACACAAGACTTCATCATGATAATTCCCAATTTTGAATTTAACAAGGCATTGTTCACTTACAAGTAGTTTATGCTCCTTCTAGATCCAAGCAATATGGTAAGGCTTAGGATGTTTCAATCTCTACAACTGCAATTTTTTAACCATCTCTTTAGATGCCAAATTATCAGAACTTCCACTATCAATGATTACCTTGCAACATTTATCAACGATCTTACATCTGGTTCTAAACAAACTTTTCCTCAAAATAGGTTCCTCATCAGCTTCTTCATTCGACAAGATCCTTCTTAGCATCAAGTTCTCACCATGTTCAAGTTCATTAGACATTTCCTCAACTTCTTCACAAGCCAAATTATTTCTACCATTACCTCCAATCTTCTTTCCAGAGTTAGTACATTCAAAAGCTCCATGTCCTTCTTCACCACATTTGTAACAAGTACCTCTAAACCAAGATTTCTCTTCTCTTTTCCCATTATTATTATTATTCCTAGAGTAACCAGTATAGCTACCTCTAGAGTAATTACCTCTTTTACCAGCAGGGTCATCTTTCCATCCTTTATCTTGCACTGCATTGTCAGATCTACTACTTTCTCGATAAGATCTTCCTCTACTTCTTTGAAATCTGCCACCTCTTCCTCTTTGTCTTTGATCATGTTTCTTTGTCAATCTCTCTTTAGCCTTCAAAGCAAATTGATATGCTTCTTCCACACTATCAATCTTCACATAACTAATCTCATCTTGAATTGATGTCCTCAGGCCATTCAAATATCTAGCCACCTTCTCAACTTCATCATCCACATGTCTAGATCTGATATCCAATTTGTAAAATTCCTTAGTATATTCTTTTACACTCATGTCCTTTTGTCTTAGATTTTGCATCTTTCTCATCAGACTAACTTGGTAGTCAGCTAGAAGAAACTTCTTCTTCATCTTTCCAAGCATCTTTATCCATGTCTTGATCTTTTATTTTCCTCTCTTTTGTCTCTCAGTTTGCAAATGATCCCACCAAAGAGATGCATGACCTTTCAACTTTGTGACTGCTGTCTTAACCTTCTTATTATCAGGAGTACCTTCATACTCAAAGTATTTATCCATCTCAGAGATCCAATCCAAAAGTGTATCGGTCTCAAGTCTTCCATCATAGCAAGCAACTTCAACTGCAGGTCTAGATTTAGCCTTAGACAAAACTCTCAAAAGTCTTTCCTCATCCTGTTCAACTGCAGGTTCAACATTAGGTGCTGCTTCTTCTTCTTCATCACTAACATCTTCAAGATGTGCTCCTCTTCTCTGGGATGAATCTATAGCTTCAAGCCTAGTTGCAATCTGCCTCAACATATCCATGATAGCATTATCATTTCCTCTACCACGAACCATCTTGACAATTAGGTTCCACCAAGATCGTAACCTTCTACAAGTTATAGGTCAGATCTCAGATCTAGAACCCTAAAACCAATCCAATAAGGTTCTCCATGATCCAATCCACAAGAAAGAACTTTCTCTAATACCACTTGACGTAGGGGCAAGGCAGATACAAGCATAATCAAGCAAAATTGAGTCCACTTGAATCAACAACAAGCCCTGCTCAGAGTTACACAATGGAAGAAATATAGATGCACATGAAAGTAATGAAATAATAATGGATATGAGACAATCAACTAGCAGCAACAATGGAGAATTATATTATTTCTTTCAACATGCCCGGCTGTGAGGCCTTTCGGGTTTCGGCCTTATACAATGAGAATTATGAAATCAGAATTACAACTCACATCCTATCTTTCTTTCCAATGATGTATCTCATCAATCCTCCTTCTAATTACCATCTTGATGATCTCTTGATGCCCTAATACATCAATCTAGGCTCTTTATATAGCTAGCTAAGCCACAGGTTGGCCAGTCAGGCATTTAATTACAATATAGGTCCAGTCTCAAGATTTAAACCAAAAATAATGCTAGAATGAATATAAATTGATGTTCCTTTGGATTTAGGTCCTCACATGACCCAAGAACATTTCTTTAAGTTTTCAAGGCCCCATTTGATCACACGAAACATCACAAGAAGAAACACCACAGATTTCACCTGAAAACTGGCATAAAATAGGTCCTGAGGAAAAATAGGCATAACTTTTTACTCATAATGAATTGGGGTTTGTGGTCTTGGAAAATGATATTAATTTAAGTCCTATAAAACTAATTAAGATTGAAAAATATGATTCCTTATGGATCAAGGTCGCCAACATGAACAATCAGCACCAAAACTGCAGTAACGGCTCGGACCCAAAACTGGCAGAAAATAGGTCCTGTGCCAAAATGGCCATAACTTTTGACTCATAATGAATTAGGAGCCGTGCCTTTGGGAAATGATATTAAATTAGGTTCTCTTTAAGGCCCTAAGTGCGCAAGATATTATTATTTAAGGATCAAGGTCACCATAGTGCGCAATCAGCCCCAAAACTGCAGGAAAATACTACTTTGACAACAAGAAAACAACTCTAACTTTCAAACTATCCATCCAAACTCTATGTGCTCATAGGAGAAGGTTCCCAAATAGGTCCTCAACATAATTTAAGCTTCATACACCATGAAACTATCAAATTCAAATATTATAAATAAAACAACAACAAACAGGTACAGAAATCAGGAAATGTTTTTGGTTGATGCAAGATTGCTCCAAGACCCAAGATGCTCCTGCATCACTATGTTTAAAAATTTCTTCAAAATTCTTCTTCAATATGTAGTATGCTATCAATTTAGGTACAAACATGTTCCTATACTATTCCATGAATTTTTATCTTTGCTTTGTTGTTAATTCAGGCATTATCTGTGGTAGAGTACCTTCTCTTATTTGCCTTTCTGTCATAATGGCATACTTCCATCTCTCATCAATTTTACTAAACAGTTCATCAGGGATAAGATTCCCAATCTCCAATGGTGTCATCTTGAATGTTCCTAACATCTCTATCATTGCATCTTCTATCTTTATTTTATCATTTTTACTCAACTTTTCAAATTTAATGAATTTAAATCCTGCCAAACTTGCGGTACTCTTGATGTTTTGGTGAATCTCATCCACATTGGTCGAATGCTTATGTGTGACCACCTTGAATTTATTGATATCTTTAGTGTCTGTCATCTCTTCATCTTCATCATCCTTTTGCAATACCAATTTTCTTCTCAGCTTCTTCTTAGGATTGCTCAGCTCAACCTTAGTTTGTACTTGTTTTCTTTTCCTAGAGCTTTGCCCTTTAATATTCTTTACTAAAGTTTTCTTTTGTGGCTCAATTGCTGTTGTAGTTGAAGATGCCCTTGTTCTTGGTCTTGTTGCTGTAGGAGGACTAGGCTTTTGCTTTTAGCTCTTCTTCACAGTATGCTCAACAATCATGATCTCTTTTCCCTTCTTTTTGTGCATCCACTTCCTCATCCTTACTTTCTTCAGAATAACTGGATTGGTCCTCACCTTGACCTTGTGTGATTGCTAATGGTGCATTCTCTTCTTCTCCTTGACCCAACATTTTCTAAAGGTTCTTAACTATCTTCTTTATTTTTTCTCTCTAATGTTGTAGATTTCAAGCCCATGGTTATCTTAGTTTTGGCTTCTTGATACCTTCCAAATATCTTGGCATTTTGGTCAATTTCTTCTACTAGTAAGGTTGTTATTGCTATAGATGTTTCATCTATATTCACCTCATAGGGCAATGGTCTCAACCATGCTACCCTTGGTACAACAGCTTGTGCATACGTGTGATCAGTATCAAGAAGAAAACATACATCATCATAATGTTTCTCAACTAGGGATAATGCTCCTCTTCCTCATTTTCTTCTTGAATTCAACAAAGTAGTTCTCTATTACATTATCAAATTTTTCTCCTAATTGATGTATGAATTCACTTATTTGTTGTGTCATTGGTCGGTCCTGACTCCAGAGAACATCTCCTGTAGTAGGAAAAGTATTTTGAATGTAGAAAAATATGAAGACTATCATGGATCTGAACTTACATAGAGTTCTTCACCTTCCTGATTGATGTTAAGATTTCTATCATTTGTGTCAATTGCAGCTCGGCAAGATCATATGTATGATCCTTCTTTACTATCTTCCATGCTTGGTCCACTACAATGCATGGAACACTATCCATCCTGCTCGACTGATAAAACTTATGTGTAATTACCCTTCCTGCAAAGTCGATCTCAAGATCTGTGATTGTCAAAATTATCATTCCTCGCTTGTTCCACACTGCCATAGTGTTCACTTGAATTACTTCCTTGCTCTGGCATCGCATAGTCTTCTTCCTGTTAAGAATAGGGTATCCAGTGACTCAGTTTATGATGTCCTTAGTGATTTTTACCAACCCTTTGTCGACAATGTGCTGGTGTTCCTCCTTCAACACTCCATTTTCACATAGTTTGTTATATGTCTCTCTCAGCTCATAATATCCAATCTCACTAATTTTGCACATGTAGCATGCCCTAACATCATGGATCATCAAAACCTTTGGCAGGATTGATGACAAGACTCCTGAGAGATCTCCCTTCACCGCACTCTCAGGTATTGCTCAGAAATTTGGTGGTTTACATGCATCACTCCTAACTAATTGAACATGTTGAACCTCCTTGTCTTTCTTCGTCACTCTAGTAGATGAACTTGACACTATTTCTTCAAGTTAGGGTTCGTAAAATGGATTTTTTGTAAGTTGATAATAACTCATCTTATTAACACTTCACAATATTTTCCAATGGAATGCTATTGAATCTTCATCGACTTCACACAAATCGCTCTCTCAATTATCTTTGAATAGCTCTGACAATTCTATAATCACTTGGTGAAATGAAAATGAACAGTAAAATTCATTATATAGATTCAAACAGTCGAATTAGGTCTTCAATAAATGCTCCGTACACTAGTGAATGTAATAGAGCTGTCTCAATCATTGTATAATAGTTTAGTTAACTCATTTCCATACTCTGTCAAAACCATGACTCGATCATTATTGACACTTCCACACTTAACTTGGTCAATATATAAGCTCGATCATTATGAGAGCTCGGTACATACTGAATGACTTGGTCATCACAGATATAAATACTAATGCTCAACACCAATTGTGCATATTAGCTCTTTTCTCAGTACTTGCCTCAAATTTGTACTAATGCATCTTGACTTATGCAGATATGGACTTTAACACATCTAATGTTAGGAAATGGTGTTAAATATAGCATTTGAAAATATAGTTCTTTACATACCTTATTTTCTTAGTTAGAAGTCGTGTGATCACCCGATCCATTGGATTGGGTGATCTCAAGTTCATTGGTTCCACTACTGCTTGCTTCCTCTTTCTTTCTCCATGTCTGATTCATCTGGTTCTTTATCTAGTCAATAGTCTTTTCACCTTTGTTTTGTTCATTTCTAGGTATTGGTGCTCTAGTCCTGTAGTCTTTTCTTAGATGACCAATCTTGTGACAACTATAACAGACCAAACTTTGATTCATCCAAATCTTGGATTTACCTCTAAAGTGTGTCTATTAGGATTGAGTAATACTGAGAGGGGGGTGAATCAGTATTATGAAACTTTATTAAACTTAAACCAATTCCAAATAAACCATATGATTGCAGAAATGAAAAAAACATAAACAAATAACACACAAGTCATAACACCATTATTTGTTTTCAAGGAAACCCTAGCCAAAGGAAAACCCCAGTGGGGATGGTACCCACAAATATGCACTAAAGTATAATGTCCTTTTTAGGAGACCTAGCCCTGTTAGGAGATGAGTATTACATAGTACATTTACTTGTTAGAGGAATATCAACCCTGTTAAAGGTATATTGAGCTTACAACTCTTACAATCAATATTTTGGTTACAAAGTGTTTTCAAGAATGAACAAAACAAGCATCTGCTATGCTTTGATAGTTCTAGTTGTAGCTCTCAATACGCTCTATCAATCTTTGATCTTACATCTGTCATCAACCATTACTAATATCTCAATCTTGTTGCTATCTATCACTTCGCTTTCACAAAACATTCTTCATTTATATGTATTTTATCATTTAGTCGGCTCTCAAATACAATGTAAAATATAATAATTAATAATGCAAAGAGTAAATACTAAGTCGATGATTTTGTATTACCAAAGTTTCAGCAATCCACAATCTTTATCTAACTTAGCACATTACCATTCCATCTTATATTCCCTTAATCATCGTGACTGTTCATATGCTCTATTTCACTGTCCCTCTATCTCCACATGTCTTCATATCGTTGAACTTATTGATAACAATACCAAAATACAAGAGATCTTAACTGAAGGTCATTCACATCCCAAAATGTCTTTCTCTAAGCTCACAAGCCATCATCTATCATATACTATCTTCAATGTCTAAAACCCTATTGTTGTACTCTGTAAATCAAATTCTATACTTAGTCATTTTCAAGACTGTATCTTCAACACTTACACTTAACTGCATGTGATCACCATATCATATGTGTTTCCATAAATGACAACCCTCAAGTGCTTCTAGTGCTCTTAAAACATCACTTGCCAACAATCTCTCCCTTTGGCATTGATGTCAACACTTAGCGAAAAATGACTAAGTCTCCAACAAACACTAGTTGTACTTGTTAATATTATTTAGAACAATAGAGAGGGGGGGTGAATTAGTTGTTCTTAGGTCCAGATGTACCAATTGAACTTTTAAACACTTCAACAATTTCAGATCTAATCACCAACATAACTCAGTCTCTAAAGTATATATATATACCAGAAACATATAACATGTAGTTCACTATCCAGCAGTAATTAACTTGTAGAATATAGAAACATTCACAACAAACATTCACACAAGTATAACACTGGGATTTATAGTGGAAATCCAACTTGGGAAAAACCACTTTGTAACATGTTACTAATATTTTCACTCTTCTGAAGTGAGCTCTGTAAAAATCCAACCTTGTTAAAGGTTTACAGACACACTGCTAGGTATGACCCTGTTAAAGGATTTAAACACTGTCAAAAGTGACTTGGTTAAAGGATTTAAGTACGTTCCATTAGAATGCCACCTTGATTAAAGGATTTAAACAATGATTGTTAGGTCAACCTTGATTAAAGGATTTAGATTGATACAATGGTTAGAAAGTAGCAGTAGTTTCTAATATGAAAAATATACAACTCACTTTGCAAATAACAAATTTAATTCACACATATATGTTGATTTACTGACTGAGTTCCATTTCCATCTCCATCTCTGATCTGCTTGAAATTCGCTTCAAGAAATCACAACTTTGATCAACTCCTTCACCTTCAGCCTTCTGCTTAGACTTATCAGCCAATAACATCAACAACTTCAACATCCTCTATAACTTCTCACTTAGGTTTTCCTATATACCTCTTTAGTTAGGTAAATCCATCTTTTTTCGCTTAATCTCCTCCGTAGATCTTAGGTTAGGTCAGATTATTGAATCCTTTCATCATTTAATTTCTCCATCCTTCCTTCTAGATACATCTTGAAACTTCTCATTGAATCCATAATAAAATGATTTACCATGCATTAAATTCTCATACAATCAATTAATAAAATCAACACGATTTACATAACCCAAGAATTCAACTATGTCGGCTAGGAATATAAATTCTTTCTCCAAATATAAATTACTGATGCTTGGTTAATATTGTGTTCATCTCCTCGGTCATCTCTACAAACTGTCTTCCTCGGCTAACACTATCTTTCTCGGTAATTTCCTGTCACTCGACATAAACTAATGTTCGGTCAACACTAGATTTACTTGGCATATACTGGCACTGATTCGACACTAACATCACTTAGTTTAAACTAGATTTATTCACTTTTGATCGATTAAGCCTACTTCTTCAGTCTTTCTTCTTACTTAGATAAACAATACATTATCTTATCAATGTGCCAAATAATCAAGTACTCATTGAAGTATCAAATAACTCAACCTTTCCATAGGTTCTCTTGTTATCTCCCTTGCCCTAATCCTTTTCATCAATCAATCGATATAGTACTTTCTTAGATAGTAACTGTCTTACCAGTTAAGGTTTGACATCAATGAAAATTCAACAATTGTTTCAATTGCAGTTTCCAATAATCTCCCTCTTTGGTATTGATGGAAACACCACATGAATAACACATGATTTACCAACCAATCCAAAACTTTTTCATTGCATCAGAAATATTTATAATATCCTTAGCTTCATTCTGATTCATGACAACTTATCCTTTCTTGACTGTTCACATAGTTACTCCCTCTGAATCTTTTTTGTATCTCTCTCCCTCTGATTCTCTGAATCTGTGAATCTATGTTTTCATCTGAATCTCTCCCTCTTTGACAATAATGCCAAAATAGTATCTAGAACTTACATATTTCATATGTAGATGTCATCTTGTCATTTCAGTATCAGTATTTATCCCTCTGTCATCTTGCTTATGACTGATTATCATCTTTGCTATTCTTT
Organism: Chamaecyparis obtusa; assembly: GCA_027943335.1. Taxonomy (NCBI): domain Eukaryota; kingdom Viridiplantae; phylum Streptophyta; class Pinopsida; order Cupressales; family Cupressaceae; genus Chamaecyparis; species Chamaecyparis obtusa. The sequence goes on along the minus strand of BSBK01000370.1, from coordinate 6,751,267 downwards.
TCACAACTCTAGGAAGCTCCTAAAGTGTGACCTTTCCTACATCAATTTGTCAAATACTCTATGTAGCACATTTGATGCAGTGCTCCTAGATGACTAGGCAGCCTCAATTAGGGGAAGAACCCCTAATTTACCTCTAAGATATTCATGAGCATCCTCAGGCAAAGCTTTTGTGAATATGTCTGCTAATTGTTCCTTTGTATTCACATATTCCATTCTCACTTCTTTATCTTGTACCAATTCCCTCAAGTAATGGTACTTGATAGTAATATGTTTGGTCTTTGTGTGCATCACTGGATTATTTGATATGTTGATAGCACGTGTGTTATCACAGAATATAGTAACCAACTCAGTGATCTCCTATTTCATACCTTTCAACAATTGCTTGATCCATACCAGATTTGAACAGTTCACTGTAGCTGCTACAGACTCAGCTTCTATTGTGGATTGGGAAATGCAGTTTTGTTTTTTGCTTGTCCAGGAGACTAATCTTTGTCCTAAAAAGAAAGCTCCACCACTTGTACTTTTCTTGTCATCAACATTTCCTACCCAATCTGCATTAGTGTAAACTCTCCGTTCAAATTTCTCATTCTTCTCTATTTGATCTATTTCTTCATTCATAGCTTGAATCCAGTCTTCATTCTCTAAAGCATCTTTTACTGTCTTAGGCTCAAACTCACATAATAAACATGTAGGGTCTTTCAACTTACTTCTAGTCAAGATTCCAAATTCCTTATCTCCAATTATTTGCTCAGGCTTATGATGTCTTCTCACATATTGTGCTAATGTAGGTTCAGATTTCTTTTCTCCTTGATCTTCAGGTTCATCATGAAAATTTTCAATTTTTTCTTTTGATTGCTCGGCAGCATCCTCCTAATGCTCGGCATTTCTTACCCATGACTCTGCATCTGGTGCATGTGTGTTACTTGCCTCTCCTTCTTCCATATAGACAAAAGATCTATAGTCTTTAGGTTCTTGTTTACCTTCTTGTTCATTTTTCTCTGCATATTCATCAACTCTCACATTTGTACTTTCCACAATTTTGTTAGTGTTAGAATTCAAACACTTATAAGCTTTGCTCTTAGTGGAATAACCTAGGACTATGCCTTCATTACTTTTTGTATCAAACTTTCCATTTCTATTATCTTTCAATGTATAACATTTACTCCCAAAGATTCTAAAGTATTTCACATTAGGTGCATATCCATCTCATAGCTCATAAGGTGTAACATTTGTACCTTTCTTGATTTGTAGCTGGTTTAAGGTATAAATAGCTGTATGCACAACTTCTCTCCATTATTTTTGTGCAACATTCTTCTCAATCATTAGTGTCCTTGCACAATCCATAATTGACTTGTTTCTCCTCTCACCTATACCATTTTGTTGAGGTGTTCTAGGTGTAGACATCTGTCTCTTGATTCCTCTATCATTGTAGAACAAATTGAACTCATTTGATATAAATTCTCCACCTCGGTCAGATCTCAGACATTTCAGGCTTCTACCTATTTCTTTTTCAACCTTAGCCAAATACCACTTAAACAACTGAAGTGCATCAAACTTTTCTTTCAAAAATATTAGTCATTATCTTGTTGTAGTCATCAATAAACAAAATAAAATACTTAGCACCAAAATAACTTTGCACACTCATGGGTCCCAAAGGTTAGTATGAACCAAATTCAAAATATTCTCAGAAGTAAATGTCTTGCTCTTGAAACTAGACTTTGTCATTTTACCCAATTGACATTGTTTACACATCACATTATCAAGTTTCTTCAATCTTGGTAAACCTCTAACTTGCTTCTTTTTACTAATATTTACCAGATTGTCAAAGTTAACATAACATAGCCTCTTATGCCATAGCCATACATCATCAAATTGTGCAAACAAACATGTATCTTCAGATAGATCTAGATAGAACAAGTTACCTCTAGTTTGTTCTCCACTTCCAATTAGTTCACTAGTAGCATCAAATATTTTAGCCTTTCTGTGATAGAACTCCACTCAGTAACCAATGCTATTAAGCTGTGCAACACTCAACAAATTATAGTTAAGACCTTCAACCCAATAGGCATTTTCACATGTGATCTTATCAGTTAACTTAATTGATCCTTTACCTCTCATAGGACATGGTGCATCATTACAAAACTTAACACTTCTACCTTTGCAATGATCTAGGGTTTCAAATTTACTTTTATCACCAGTCATGTGATGTGAGCAACCACTATCAATAATCCATTTATCACCTTTACTCACATAAGAAATAAGTCCAATTTTCTCAAGAAATAAGTGCATTTTTCTCATCTTCATTAGAATCATCTTTCATAGCAACATAAACTACTTCAATATCAAAATTATCACTATCACTATCAGTTTCCTCTTCAATAATATAGCAGGATTTCTTACCTTTATCCTTGTAATCTATGTACCTTTGGTGATCTCTATGATCTCTCTTATCCTTGTACTTGCTTTCTCATTCCTCATCCTTGTCATTCCTATCAGGGCATCTTGCAGCAATATGGCCAACCTTGTTACATGAAAATAGATTATAAGAAATTTACCTTTATATTTGCCTTTTCCTCTTTTCAATCTTCTAGCCATGAGTCCCTCAAGATCATCTAGTTCCTCATCAGAAGTGTCACTGTCACTTTCACTATCACTTTCACTTTCACTTTTCACACATTTTCCTTTTTCTCTCTTAGATTTATGCAAAACCATTTGTGACTTGAATGTAGATTCAATATTAGGAATAGTGTAGTTATCATAGTTATATATCTCAAAAGTAGTAAGCTTACCAACAAGACTTTCCAGAGTTAGAACATTACCAGGGTTACATCTTGATTCTTGAATTGCTGAAATTTTGATAGCATAGATAGGAAGAAAAATTCTCAATACTTTACTAATAACAGTCTCATCATCAATGATTCCATTAGCTCCTCTAATAACATTCACTACCTCCTTAATTCTACCACAATACTGAACAATATTCTCACCTTCTTTCATTTTCATTTCATCAAACTTACCTCTCAAGCTTTCAGATTTTGCCCTTAGTACATTTATATCACCACCATAGATGGTTGCAAGAGTATCCCACATTTTCTTTGCAGTAGTGCAATCCTTGATATCTTCAAATTTAGGATAGCTTAAGGCAGATGCAATCTCCAACATTGCATGATTGTGTTCCTATTTTGCTTTCATCTCCTCGACAGTCAAAGGTGCATCAGGTATAACATAGTCATGTTCAACATAGTATTTCACTGAATCACCAATACCAGCTAGATGTGGTTTCATCGGACTCTGCCATGCTGAGAAGTTCTCCTTGTTCAACTTTAGTACCTCCGTTTTATACATCTTGATCATTAGCTTCAAGTACCTTTAAAATTTTTCTTTGTAAGCACCAATAGCTCTGATACCAATTGTTAATATTATTTAGAACAACAGAGAGGGGGGTGAATCAGTTGTTCTTAGGTCCAGATGTACCAATTGAACTTTTAAACACTTCAACAATCTCAGATCTAATCACCAACACAACTCGGTCTCTAAAGTACACACACACACACACACTAGAAACATATAACATGCAGTCCACTATCCAACAGTAATTAATTTACAAAATATAGAAACATTCACAAAAACCCAACTTGGAAAAAACCACTTTGTATAACACCAGGATTTATAGTGGAAACCCAACTTGGAAAAAACCACTTTGTAACATGTTACTAATATTTTCACTCTTCTGAAGAGAGCTCTGTGAAAAACCAACCTTGTTAAAGGTTTACAGACACACTACTAGGTGTGACCCTGTCAAAGGATTTAAACACTCTGTCAAAAGTGACTTGGTTAAAGGATTTAAGTACATTCCATTAGAATTCCACCTTGATTAAAAGATTTAAACAATGACTATTAGGTCAACCTTGATTAAAGGATTTAGAGTGATACAATGGTTAAAAAGTAGCAGTAGTTTTTAATCTGAAAAACATACAACTCACTTTGCAAATAATAGATCCAATTCACACATATATGCTGATTTAATGAATGAGTTCCAATTCCATCTCCACCTCTGATCTTCTCAAAATTTGCTTCAAGCAATCACAACTATGATCAACTCCTTCACCCTCAGCCTTTTGCTTAGACTTATCAGCCAATAACATCAACAACTTCAGCATCCTCTGTAACTTCTCACTTATGTTTTCCTATATACCTCTTTAGTTAGGTAGATCCATCTTTTGTCACTTAATCTCCTCCATAGATCTTAGGTTAGGTCAGATTTATTAAATCCTTCCATTATTTAATTTTTCCATCCTTCCTTCTAGATACATCTTTAAACTTCTCTTTGAATCTATAATAAAATGATTTACCATGCATTAAATTCTCTATACAATCAATTAATAAAGTCAACATGATTTACATAACCCAAGAATTCAACTATGTCGGCTGGGAATCTAACTTCTTTCTCCAAATGTAAATTACTAACACTCGGTCAATACTGTGTTCATCTCCTCGGTCATCATTGCGTAATTTGGTTATTTCTACAAATTGTCTTCCTCATCTAACACTATCTTGCTCGGTAATTTCCCGTCGCTCGACATAAATTGATGTTCGGTCAACACTAGATTTACTCAGCATATATTGGTGCTCAGTCGACACTAACATCACTTGGCTTAAACTAGATTTCTTCACTTTTTCTCAGTTAAGCCTACTTCTTTAGTCTTTCTTCTTACTTAGATAAACAATACATTATCTTATCAATGTGCCAAATAATCAGGTACTCATTGAAGTATCAAATAACTCAACATTTCCCTAGGTTCTCTTGCTATCTCCCTTGCCCTAATCTTTTCCATCAATCAATAGATATAGTACTTTCTTAGATAGCAACTATCTTACCAGTTAAGGTTTGACATCAATGAAAATACAACAATTGTTTCAATTGCAATTTCCAATAGTACTCTTCCCTCTTCTTTTTCTTTTCTATATACATATATATATTCTTCCTTTTTTTTTATTTACAATTTTATTTTTTTCATTTTCTTCTATTTTTCTCATTTTTCTTCTTCTCTTCTTCTTCCCCTTTGACATCAATGGAAAAGGTATAAACAAAATTGCAAAATTTTACAAAAAAGTGTAGGACTTAGTGCTTGCTCACCAGTTTCAGAATATCTTGGAAGGAATCTTCCAAGGTCTTCAATTCATCATTCTATGATTTGATGAATAGTTCACTGACATGTATTAGGCCATTCAATGCATAAGATGAAGTCTTTGCTACTTTCAATTCTATGGGTATAGAGTTGGCCATTGATTCCCCAATATTCTCCATTTCAGTAATATGTGCTTCAAGAATTGATATCTTAGTAGTGATTAAACTCTTCAACAAACCAAATCTTGTCATTACTCTACCTTTCTCTATATCCAATACATTCATTTTGTCAACAATCTTTGATGCCTTCTTGTCCATCTCTAATATAGTTTGTGAGGAGGTCTCACAACTGTCCATCATGTTGGCAAGTGATGATTTGAGAGTACTAGGGATCACTTAAGGGTTTTCATTTATGGCAACACTTATGTTGCAATGATTGCATGAAATGAGTATAAAGGATTGCATGAAATGAGTATAAGTGTGGGAGACACAGTCATGAAAATGACTAAGTACAGAATCAAAATTATAAAATATTACAGTAGTGTTTTGGTCAGCAAAGATAATATATGATATATTATGGCTTGCAAACTTAGAGGAAGACATGTTTGGATATGTAGGACCTTCAATTAAGGTCACATGTGTTTTGGTGTTGATATCAGTAAGATACAATGCTATGAAGGTATGCAAAGATAGAGAAATAGTGAAACATGGTATATGAACAGTCGTGATGATTGAGGAAAGGTTAGATGGAATGGTAACATGCTAAGTCAAATAAAAGTTGTATATTGCTGACACTTTGGTAATACAAGATTGTCGACTCTACATTTATCATTTGTATAAGTAATTGTTATGTTTTATATTGTATTTGAGAGCCGACTAGATGGCAGAATTTATATAAGTATAGAGTGTTTTGTGGAAGTGATAAGTGAAAGATATGGATATGTGATGGATGTGAATTTGGGATATTAGCAAAGGCAGATAGAAGATACAAGATCAGAGATTGAAAGAGCTATAACTAGAACTATCAAAGCATAGGAGATGCTTGTGAAGTTCACTTATTGAAGAATACGTTTGTAACAAAATTGTGATTGTAAGAGTTGTATGCTCACCACACCTTTAACATGGTTTTTGTGTACCCCTAATAGAGTTTCCTATTCCTCTAACAAGGAAATGTACTATGTAATACTCAGATCCTAACAGGGCCAAATCTCCTAACATGGATTCAATATTTTAGTGCGTAGTTGTGGGTACCATCCCTACCGAGGTTTTCCCTTGGCCAATGTTTCCTTGAAAACAAATAATGGTGTTATGAGTTATGTGTTATGTGTTTAAGTTCTTTTCATTTCAGCATTGATATGGTGTATTTGCAATTGGTTGAAGTTTAATTTAAAGTGTTGTAATACTGATTCACCACCCCTCTCAGTATTACTTAATCCTAACAATTGGTATCAGAGCTATTGGCCCTCGGAGAGAAAGCCTAACAGCTTAAGGGAGATCATAATGGATTCAAAAAGTTTGCAAGAGAACTTTGAAGCAACACTTGATGACTTGAACAAAGAAAAGGTTGAGAATGACTATTTAAAATTCAAATTAAGAAGAGCATAAGGTTTGATTAAGATACTAAAGGATCAGCTTGAACTTTCAAGAAGTCAGAGACAAGACCTTATGGATAATATCAAATAGGATTCAGACAATGATACATTAGACCAAGTAAAGAAGCTGGAGTAAGAAAAAGAACAAATTAATCTTCTAATGATTAAAGAAATTCAACATGAAAAGAATGCAAGATACAATTTTGAAGAGACTCTAAAGGAAGTGAACATATAGATAGGAGAAATGTAGATAGAGCTTGATCACTACAAGGACAAATTCCTGGAATTGGAAAAGTACAATCAGATCATTAAAGGTGAACTCACTCAAACCAAGTTGCACATTGAAAAGTTACATATGAGCAGTGATAAAATTGATGAACAAAGAGAAAGACAGAAACCTAAAGGAGACATAACTAGAATTGGATACAATGAAGGAGAATATTGACTCATGAAGAATCACATGAAGTGAAGATTGAAGATAGATCCACTTCTGAAGAACCTAAAGATCAGATTAGACCTTTCAAAGGAGATTCTTTGGATGAAACAAACTTGGACACATGAAAAGAGATTGCAGAGGTAAAGGTCCTTTTAAACCTTTTTTTGGTTATTGTTATAACTATTATGCATATGGACATAAGAAAATAGAATGTAGAAAACCTGATCAATCAAGAGGAAGACAAGATTACATCAGAGAATAATCAATAGTGAAAATCACATGTTACAAATGCAATAATTTTGGGCATACTGCAAGATATTGTAAACTGTAGGTTAATCAAGACAGAAGACCACCTACATGTTTCAAATGAAACAACCTAGGACACATAGCGAAGTTTTGTAGGTATAATGGAATGGACAAAAGAAGAGGACCACCACCTGTGGTTATAAAGAAGACTATTGGTGACAGTGGTAAAAGTCTTAATGAATACATAGATGAGTTCAAGAATCATTTCAAGAAACTAGAAAATGAAGATGGTAGGAAGATATGGAAGGTAAAATATTTCAATAAAGCATTGGTTCAGGGAGAGACAATAGATACTACTGTGTCTTCGCATGATGTTGACACTACTACATCGACCTAGAAGGCCACATGGCCTTAGGGGAAGCATTGGATGCAAACAAATGAATATATCCAGCCCCTAATTATGCGGAATGAGCTCATGCAAGCTTGAATATGGTGTGTACAAACACAATGGAGTTTATGTGTGTGATCATAGCACTTGAGGATTCATACTCTATGATCATGAGATTTATGCTTGACTGGACAATATGCGAAGTTGAGCTACCTGTGATTAATGCATTCACTCACCTTGCGATGGATAAAACACCTTGAAATATATCATTTCTACACCATTTGATTAGCAGTGACCAAGAAGAGTAGAGTTAAGAAGCACTACAACCATCTAGCAACCACATTGCATGATCAATTTAAGCAAAAGTATCAAAATTTGGTGTATTAAAGGTATTTAGATTATTTACTTTACTAGAAGACATGGATGCACCTGTCATATTTGATGTTGTTGATAGACCAAGGTATAAGTTTAAGAGACACCCATTTAAGTCTTGTGAGGATGATCCAGAAGGATCATTTTCTCAAACCCCATACAGCGTGTTACACATTGAAGATATTAGGGATTACATTCACTGTAAGTATGAGACCATAGGAGATGATGAGATCTATAGAGAAATAAATGAAATGATAGAGTAAGATGGAAAAATGAAAGAAGGATTCAAACATCTAGAAGACCAATCTATCATTAAGTTAACCCTCCTAAATGAGTTCTGCGAGACTGAATGGTTCAAGATTATTCTAAGTAGAATCCATGATCAATTCATTTGGATAGGAGAGAAACTTGTTAAGATATGCAGCTAGTTGATTCATGAGATAATCGGATTAGACAACAATGGAGCCCTCCCAATACCAGAGAAAAACATCAAAAAATAGGATGAGACCTTAACACACTCTAAATGGGATAAGAAAGAAATGACTGTGAATGACATCTTTTAGCAAGATGTGAGATTGGTAGCAATGCTACTAGGATATAAGTTGTACTACAACAACAGACCCAATTCTGTGTTAGCAGGGGTAATTATGATGGCTTATAGAATGGTGAAGGAAAACACCAAATACAACTTATGCAAAATTCCAGCACAACAGTTATTAGAGAATGTGAAAATTATCAAGAAGGATAAGTCAAAAGTTTTCAGATTTAGTTCACTCCTGATACATATGTACATTCACATTGTACACAAATTTCCCAGAATGCACCCTAGAGCATGGAAAGATAGTATACTTCCTGGCATTCATATATTAGAGAGTTTTAGGAGACATGTAAAGATTGGGTAGATGGTGAACTATTTGGAATGATTAAGATCCTTCAAAGGCAAATGAAGGAGAGATACAAAATACCTGAGGAATCGGTAGAGAAGTATAAAGACATAATCTGTTTCATGGTTGAACTTGACTGTGTGTGTTCTGAAGCAGTAGATGCAAGAAAGAAATGGTGCTACCCTATGGGGTATGAGGTTAGTTCAGAAGTTCTTACAATACAAGTTGAACATGTACTACCATCAAAAATAGATACATCTGAAGAAAGATGGGGAACCTACCTAGAGAAGTCAGCGAAAGTTAGAGAAGAAGAGGACAAGGGAACAAGGAAGAGAAAAATAGATAAAATGGTTGATGACATAGCTATGAAGGAAGGAATTACAAAGGACCAACTAAAGGAAGTAAGGACAAAAATGATAGAAGGATCTTCCAGCATGGCAATTGAAGCACCTCCTCCTTCTGAGACAGAAAAGACATTAAGTCCTACTCCTGATATAATTGATTTATCAATTACAAATGAGAAAGTAGCACAAGTAAATGTACCTGTGAGCACACCTAGGAGATCTACAAGATCTAACAAACCAAGCATCCCTAAAAAACAAAAGGTAGAAGTAGAAACAAAGAAGAAAGAAGACAAGGTGACTAAGAAGAAAGAGGAAAAAGAAGAACAAAAGAAGCCACAAGATCTATGGAAGCCAAAAATTAAGATACTACAAAAAAGAATAATAAGAGATGGAAATCTGAAGACATTAAATAAGTACTATTAAAGCTATGATTCTGACAATCAACCAGTGATTGAAGATATAGTGATTGAGCACTTGCTAGTTTTCAAGAAAAACTTATTAGAAATTGAGGCCAGCATTCCTAAAGACTTGTATAGAAAGTTGGAGATAAGGAAACTGTTAGCACATTCAAAGGATGAGACCATAAGAAATAAGGCTATTGAGGATATGTTGCCTGTAGTATCTATACAAGAAAGGGAGAGAATCGTTAAAGAGTTGAAACCTCTATTGAGAACAAAAGCCAGACTTGTGAAGATAATGGCAAGGAAGTATGATGAGGTTATAGAAGACACACAAAAGGCATTGGACCAAATTATTATGTGTGACATGCCTGAAAAGACCTCACCTCCCAAGGTTACCAAGCCTACACCTTTAGGAATGGGAGAAAGCTCTAAGAGAGCTAGAGAAAGTGAGCAAGCAAGCGAAGTTGATAAGCAACCAGGGTTCTTCATTTCTTGTGTACCTATATCACTAGACACATCACTTGATGTAAATGATCCATTTCAAGGAAATTTGGACAGCGCGATGATAGTAGAAGAGGAAGGATAGAAAGGGGTAGAACATACAAAACAAAAACATGAAGAGAAAGAACAAGAGAAGGAGAAACATCAAGAGAAAAAGCAGGAAGAAGAGATAGGAGCAGAAAAAGAAGAAGATGTAAGAATTGAATCGAATACCTCCTCCACCCTATTGTTGGAAAGTATGGCCAAACTGGTAAGCATTGATGTGGAAAGTATGGATGAGCATGAACTCATGAGGTTATCCTTCATGGCATTTGCTAAGGAAAATGAATGGTCAGAACAAAAGGGGGATAAGAAGGTAAAGGTGATTGCTAGGGCAGTGGAGACTGTGAATAAAATACTCCCTACAAATCTCACATTTCAAGGAAAGGATGATTCAGAGAACTTGAACTTGGCATTAGACAACTTTGACAATCATTTTGAGTCACTATTGAAGATCACAGAGGATAAGGCTAAGAAAATATACTTAGAAAGGAAGTTAAAGGAATTTTGTTAGTCCATCTCATGGGACTTGGGCATTCTAAAAGAAACCTCAATTAAGGCTAAGTACTATGTGGAAAAAGGAAGAAAAATCTATAGTTATTGCATCAATCCCAGTAGACACATAAAGAACATTAAGGATATCATAGCCAAGGACATGGCTACATTAGACAACATAATGGATAGTTGTGAAACCTCTTCACAAACTATGTGGGAAATGGACAAGAAGACATCCAAAATTTTGGATAAGATAAGTACTTTGAATACAGAGAAAGGGAGAGTAGTGGAAATATTTGGTGTGCTAAAGAGTTTAATCACTCCTAAGCTATCAATTCTTGAAGTTCATCTCACAGAGATGGAGAAGATAGAGGGATCAATGACTAGCTCTGTACCCACTGAGATGAAGACAGCAGAGCAGAGATTGCATCTTATGCACTGAATGGACTGATCCATGTCAGTGAACTACTCATCAAGTCATGAGATGATGAAGTGAAGACCTTGGAAGACTCCTTCCAAGACATTTTGAATTTGGTGAGTAAGCACTAAGTCTCATATGTTTAAGATTTTGAAATTTTGTAAGTACCTTTGCCATTGATGTCAAAGGGAGAGGAAGAGAAGAGAAATATGAGAAGAATAAAAAAATTAAATAAAAGAAGAGAAGAGAAAAATGAGAAGAGGAAAAATAATTAAATATAAAAAAATGAGATCGAGAAAAAGAAATTGTAAATAAAAAAAGAGAATATGTATATAGAGAAATAGAAGGAAGTTAGTGTCTTGACACTTAGTCATTTTTCGCTAAATGTTTCCATCAATGCCAAAGGAAGAGATTGTTGGCAAGTGATGATTTGAGAGCACTAGGGATCACTTAAGGGTTTTCATTTATGGAAACACTTATATTGCAATGATCACATGAAGTGAGTATAAGTGTGGGACACATAGTCATGAAAATGACTAAGTACAGAATCAAAATTACAGTATATTACACTACTATTTTGGCCAGCAAAGATAATATATGATATATTATGGCTTGCAAACTTAGAGGAAGACATGTTTTAATATGTAGGACCTTCAGTTAAGGTTGCATGTGTTTTGGTGTTGATATCAATAAGATATAGTGATATGAAGGTATGCGCAGATAGAGAAACAATGAAACATGGTATATGAACAATCACAATGATTGAGGAAAGGTTAGATGGAATGGTAATGTGCTAAGTTAGATGAAAGTTGTATATTGTTAACACTTTGGTAATACAAGATAGCAGACTCTACATTTATCATTTGTATAAGTAATTGTTATGTTTTATATTGTATTTGAGAGCCGACTGGATGACAGAATTGATATAAGTATAGAGTGTTTTGTGGAAGTGATAAGTGAAAGATATGGATATGTGATGGATGCAAATTTAGGATATTAGAAAATGCAAATAGTAGATGCAAGATCAAATATTGACAGAGCTATAACTGGAACTATCAAAGCATAGGAGATGCTTTTGAAGTTCACTTATTGAAGAATACTTTTGTAATAGAATTGTGATTTTAAGAGTTGTAAGCTCACCACACCTTTAATAGGATTTTTGTATACCCCTAACAGGGTTTTCTATTCCTCTAACAAAGAAATTTACTATGTAATACTCAGCTCCTAATAGGGCTAGATCTCCTAATAGGGATTCAATATGTTAGTGCATAGTTGTGGGTACCATCCCCACCGAGGTTTGCTCTTGGTCAGGGTTTCCTCGAAAACAAATAATGGTGTTATGAGTTATGTGTTATATGTTTATGTTCTTTTCATTTCAGTATTGATATGGTTTATTTGCAATTGGTTGAAGTTTAATTTAAAGTGTTGTAATACTGATTCACCCCCCTCTCAATATTACTTAATCCTAAGACATCATGCTATCCAAAGTAGCCATGTCCTTAGCTATTATATATTCAGTGTTTTGAATGTGTCTGATAGGGTTAATGTAATAGCTATATAGCTTCCTTCCATGTGTGACACAAATTTTGGCCTTAGATGTAGTTGTTCTTAGAATGCCCAAGTCCCATGAAATAGACTGCCATACTTCCATCAACTTTTTCTCTAGGTATCTTTTCTCTTCCTTCTCTTCTGTAATTTTTACTAGGGACTCATAGTGACTGTCAAAGTTATCTAGTGCCATGTTAAGGTCCTCTACACCATCTTTTCCTTGAAAACAATAGGTATAGGGAGTATTTTATTTACTGTATCAACTACCCTAGCAATTACCTTAACCTTTTTGTCTCCTTTTTTTTTCTAATCTTTCTTTTTCCTTAGCGAATGCCATGAAGGATAATCTCATCAGCTCATCCTCATCCATGTTCTCTACATCTGTTCTCACAAGCTTATCCATACTTGCCAACAATAAAGTGGTAGAAGTATCACGTTCTTGCTTGACTTCAATTCTTGCCTCTTCTCGTTTATCTATGCCTATCTCTTCTCTCTTTTTGGTTTCTTCTTTCTTTTCTTTCTCTTTCTATCCTTCCTCTTTTTGCTCTTCCTATTTTTCTCCTTCTTTTGTCACTGCACTATCCATGTTTCCTTGAAATGGATCACTCTGATCAAGTGTAGTGTCAAGAGTTACAGGCACACCAGCAACAAAGAAGTCTAGTTGCTTGTCAATATTTGCTTCACTTCCTTCCATATTACCCTTAGCTGAATTAGAGCTTTCTCCTATTCCTATAGGTGTGGGCTTGGTTGTCATGCCCCGCAAGGGAACCAGGGAATTGCACAAAGGTTTACTTTGTAAAAGAAAACCTAAGTAGAGTTTTACGAAAAATTTTGAACTTTTAAAGTTTGCAATTAACAAAACATAATCTAACTTCTTTCCAAGGTTCCCTTAAATGTAAATTAAAAACTGATAAACTATTAACAACATCTACTAACCATACAAATTCCATTTCAAGTTCTTTATTGGAAAATACTTAAACACATTCATAATTAATTTCCATCTAAAACTTTTTAAGGATCAATTACTATAATTCCATTTCCTCAAACAAACATATTGAAATAGTACAACAAATGATTCATCAACATTTTACATAACTTGATACATAACAAGATTACATTTTTCCATTAAATAAACATCCCATATAACCCTTTTCCTATGTCTACCCATTATTACATCATTTAAAATTTACATTACATTTAAACTCCTCATAGGAGAATACATAAGTTTACAACAACATGAATAAGTACAAATCTTCATTCTTCAACAGGTGCTCAGACAAATATGAATCTTCAGTTGTTTACATCTGCACAAGATACCTCGATAGAAAGATTTTCCACCCAACCATGTGAAACTGGTAAGGTTTCACCCCCCGTGCTAGGAGATAAACACCAAGCCCACAAGAAGAAACTTACTAGGTTTTACCAAAAGGGGTGGATAACATTTCACACAAGTAAAGTACATTTCACAAGGGATTCTAAGGTTTGGGTAGGAAATCCTAAGCAACAACCTAAGTGAGTGTCATCGCATAGCCCTCACCCCTTGGGTTGTCCTGGTACTAGCCACACTGGGCCCCGGCCCCCAAGTAGGTACATGTGGAAATCGAATGCCTTTCGTACAGACAAGCGCCATTCCATTTGTACCTACGCATAGGTACCTTCTCCCACTCCCATCCATAGCCTGTCCTAGCGCTAATGGCATGGGCGAGGCACAATTTAATCTTTTTAATGTTCTGAACCCATCCCTTAAATTTTATTAGGTTATCACTTGGTTAACTAACTCATCAGTCAGTTATCCTGGACTAGCCACTTTAGGGCCCCGGCCCCGCACTGAGAGCCACTCACTTAGGGGTTCCTAGGTTTCCTAATCCCTAACCTATTCCCGTTAGGTTTCCCTAGTCAAACCACTAACATGTCCAACAATTTCATTATGACAGACCTACCTAGGATGCTTAGGAGATCACAAAGTTTGACTAGTTTGATTGTTGATAAAATTGAAAGTAAGAGTTTTGTTTCAGTTTTCTAGCCCCCATCCTAACATTTGTCTAAGCATGGAACTAAGAAATCAATTATTTATTTACAACTTAAAAACATTTACATAGTTAAAACATTGAATAAATATGCCTCTAGTTCAAACATTTCGCTCATCTAACAAATTTCATTACATAATATAATGATATTTAATATCACTTTGTCCGACAAGTTCTTTAATTAATATTATTATATTATATATATGTATAACCAAATTTATTACATATAAACATAATATAAAACTAAACCATCAAAATAATATATCTAAAAAAAAACACCTTAACATAAACAATTTGGCATATTTCTTCAATTTTAATATTATATTATATATATATAATAATATATATTATATATATATAATATAAGTCTAATTATCAATATCATATGTATTAAATTATTTAACCCATGTTTTCAATTACTACTATCATATTATATGTAAAAATATAATACAAATTTAATTTTAATAAAAATTCAAATTATATTATATATATATAATAATACCTATATTATATATATAGAATATAATATCTAACTTAAATTAATGTTAAACACAAATTATATTATACATATAATATATCAACCATATATTATACATATAATACCGAAATCATATTTTTTTCCAAATGCTAATATGAAATAATAAAAAAATGTTTTTTTTTAAACCTTACACGGGGGCCCGCTCCAGTGCGGTACCCCCGGGTACCGCCGACAGCGGTCGCTGCCGCACGGCACCTGAAGGTGCCGCCGGCAACGGACGCTGTCGTCCGGTACTGCGGGACCCGCCGCGGCAGCGGCCCTATTCCATTTTTGATATTATTTTATTATTTTTTTTTTAACTTTTAAAACACATTTAATAGAATTTATTTTATCTATTACATAATAATAATATTAAGACAATAGTTAATTAATTAATGAATATTTTAGAATATCAAAACAATAGTAGGTTAATAATTTTATATTTATATATATTTTATTTTATTTTTAAAGGACATATACAGGAAAATATAACTCTTAATAATATTATAAAATACAACGTTATGTATTTTATTTGTTTATCTAACTTCTTATACATTTTCTAAGGTTTAATATTATGTGAATTTACATTTTATTTCAGCAAATATTAATATAACCATGATGTTAAAACTATTGAGTTTGCCGATCTAACATAAACAATAATGCACAAACAGACAATAAAATAATTATTTCATATCCTAGGGATTATCAGGGAAAAGCTCCAACCTGGTAAATAGTTCCCTGGTTGACGAAGCCCGTTCCTGCAAAATTTCTTCCGCTGCTCCCTGTTCCTCCGCTCCCAAATTTCTCCTGATTAGCCAAAGTTTTTCCGTTCCCAAAATAGTTTCCAGCCCCCGTCTTCCGAACCAATCATCATAGATATAATCTCCTCCCCAACTATTTGGTTGGAGAAGTTTCTATACGGGAAGAAACTTCTCCAACTTCCATAGTCGGTTGGAGGAGAAACTAATTTCTCCCGTAACATAATAAAGTTTTGTTTATATTTTTTTTTTTAATTAAAATATTCTCTAAAATAAGGTTTAATAATAAATTTAATTACTTACCTCACAAGGAATTCACATAGCACAATTGGTAACTAACTAGCCCCAACTTCTAGGAGGTCTCGAGTTCAACTCCCTCCTAGCTAGTTAGTTTTATTACCAAAAGCTATTTTATTTTATCTTATTTTATTTATTTCTTAATTTATTTTTATCAACAACCATAAAGCTAGTGCTATTTGTTAATATAATTAAGTACATATATTTATTTATATTTATAAATATATATTTATACCTTAATATACCTATATGTGTTCATAAGCATATGTGTGCACCCACATGTTTATGACACATATAGTATAAATGACTCATTATTCGTTTTACTAACATTTTATAACTATATAACCAGAAGATGCAAGGTACAAATAGCAACTCGATCTTAATACTAACATGAAAATCTAAACAGGGATAAGTCACTGAAATAGACATCGATCAACAAGGACTCACATAGATAACCTACTGACAAAGTTGAGTATCCCTAACAGCAAGATCAAGATCCAAACCCTAATAACTGATAACCACATAATCCTCCCTACCAGGAACTGATCTGGCACTTCCCACCTAAGGTGAATGATCAAGGATAAAGGTTTTTCTTTTGTGAAGCTTGATGATATCTCCATGACAACAACAACGATCGAGGATTTTTAAGGGATCGCTCAGACCTGTGGAGCCAGGTGGAGACGATACCCGGTACCTGCAAATCCTGCATCACCAAGAAGAGATACATATACATATAGATATACACATCAGATATATGCAAGCAGATGACTAGGATCGATACATCGTGTGGACCTCACCGAGTGAGTAACTACGACTTCATCCTGAGTCATGAAAAACACATATGTATCCATAAACCAATTGAGATAAGGGTTAGTATACCATTCATGAGATAAATTATGTAAAACTAATACATTCTTCTAGGATCTCATAAACATATAATCAAAGTAACTATAACTGAGCATATAAATATCATCTGATGAACGTATAATCCTCCATGAAAACATAAACATGAGTGCATAGTTCTAACCATCATAATAAAAAGTATCAAATCATAGTATCACTATAGGAGAGGTATTACATCCTCCCCCCCTAGAGTTAGGCTTACTCCTGGAAGCCTACAAACAATTACGGATAAGCATCTCTAATCCTAGTGGCATCTTCCCATGTGGCGGAAGATTCATCATTGGGGTCCCATTGGACCCTTGCCTGCTCTATGCTGCGACCCCTGAGGGTCAGTGTCCGCTGCTGCAGAATATGTATTGGCTCTAAAGCCAGCTGCCCATCCGCTACCTGTAATGCATTCCAATCCAAAACATGAGTCACATCAGGAATATACTTTCTAAGAACTGAAACATGGAATACATCATGAATACGAGCAAGGCTGGGCGGCAAGGCAAGCCGATAGGCTACTAGTCCTATCCTCTCTAGGACCTCGAAAGGACCAACAAACCGGGGTGCCAACTTGGAGCCTTTTCCATAACAGATTGGGCTCTTTCATGGACGCACCCTCAAAAAGACTCTGTCACCAGGAGAAAAGTGTACATCAATCCTGTGAGCATCGGCATACTTCTTTTGTCTATCTTGAGCTGTCACAATGTGCTCTCTGATGCGCCTGACCTGATCCTCCATGTCCTGCAACATCTCAGGCCCCAAAAGTACCCTATCCTCCAACTGATCCCAGCTCAAGGGAGTACGACAAGGGTGACCATATAATGCCTGAAAAGGGGACATGCCTATGGAACTGTGATAACCATTGTTATATGCAAATTCTACCAAGTAGAGGTACTCCTCCCAATGGGTCTGCCTGTCCATAACATACATCCTGAGCATATCCTCGAGGACCTGATTGACTCGCTCTATCTGCCCATCTGTCTCAGGGTGATAGGCTGAACTAAAGTTAAGCTGAGTCCCTAAAGCATGCTGAAGTGATGTCCAAAGAGCTGAGGTGAATACTGGATCACGATCAGATATGATTTTCCTAGGAATGCCGTGGAGTCTCACAATATCCTTCATAAATATTCTGGCCACAGAAGATGTTGAATAGGAAGACTGTATAGGAGAGAAATGAGCTACCTTGGTCAGCCTATCCACCGTTACCATGATAGCATCATGTCTCCTAGGAGTAACTGGAAGTCCCACTATAAAATCCATGGAAATGATATCCCATTTCCATTCTGGCACTAGGTGAGGTTGCAATAGACCTGCAGGGTGCTGATGCTCGGCCTTCACTCTCTGACACTCTAAACATCTAGCCACGTAGTCCGCTATATCCCTCTTCATCCCTGACCAGTAGTACAATGGTCGTAGGTCGGCATACATTTTCTTCACCCCTGGATGAGCTGAATAGGGCGCCTTGTGGCTTTCCGAAAGGATAAGCGCACGAAGATCTCTGGCCATGGGAACATAGATTCTATTCTGTTGTTTTAGCAACCCTACTGAATCCAATGAGTATCCAGAGAAGCGACCTTCCAAAGGCCTTCCCGATTCTATCTCCGACTTAACTTCCTGGAACCAAGGGTCAGAAGTAAGGGCCTCCCTGATTCTGCTCTCCAGATCTGTGCTAAGGGTTACGACTGAAAGAGTATGTCAGCGCCTACTCAGAGCATCTGCCACCACATTCATTTTACCTTGAACATACTTAACTTCGAACTCATATTCGCATAAAAATTCCATCCACCTTCGCTTCCTAGCATTGAGATTGGGTTGGGAGAAGATGTACTGAAGACTTCTATGATCTGTTTGGAGTTCAAACTTGTGACCCAACAGAAAGTGTCTCCATTTCACCAAGGCATGAACAACTGCTGCAAGTTCAAGGTCGTGGGTGGGGTAGTCGAGTTCATGATCCTTGAGTTTCCTTGACTCATAAGCCACAACCTTTCCTTCTTGCATAAGAACTGCCCTGATCCCCTCTAGAGAAGCATCTGTGCATACTACAAAATTTCCAGATGGCTCGGGAACTACCAAAATTGGAGCACTGGTCAATCTGTCTTTCAGGGTTTGGAAAGCGGCCTCACACTTTTCTGACCAAACAAACTTCTTACCCTTCCTTTGAAGTGAAGTAATGGGGTGAGCAACCCGAGAAAAATCTTTGACAAACCTTCTGTAATACCCGGCTAATCCCATAAAACTGTGAATCTCAGGGACATTAGTAGGAGTTGGCCACCCTACTATGGCTTGAATTTTATCTGGGTCAACAGCAATGCCATTTCCTGATATGACATGCCGAAGATACTTAACCTTAGTTTGAAAGAATTCACACTTTTCAGCATTTGCATACAGTTGGTTCTCCCTAAGGCACTGCAATACTTGCCGAAGATGAACCTCGTGTTCTTCAAGAGTTTTGGAGTAAACCAAGATATCATCTAAGAACACTATCAAAAATTTGTCCAAGTAAGTTCTAAACACTCCATTCATCAAGCTCATAAATACGGAAGGAGCATTTGTTAACCCAAAGGGCACCACCGTGAACTCATAATGGCCATACCTGGTGCGAAAAGCTGTTCTATGAATATCAGCTTCTTGAATTCTCAATTGATGATAGCCTGACTTGAGATCTATCTTAGAGAATATTTTTGCCCCTTTCATCTAATCAAATAGATCATCAATGCGAGGTAGAGGATACCAATTTTTGATAGTAACCTTGTTCAGTTGACGATAGTCAATACATAATCGGAGGGATCCATCTTTCTTCTTTACAAATATCACTGGCGCTCCCCAAGGTGATACACTAGGTCTTATAAACCCTTTTTCTAAAAGTTCTTCTAGCTGAACCTTGAGCTCCTCAAGTTCTTGCGTGGTCATATGGTACGGGGCTTTGGAAATTGGTTCTGCTCCCGGCACTAAATCAATTCGGAAATCTATGTCTCTCTTGGGTGGCATCCCTGGAATTCCTTTTGGAAAAACATCCAAGTATTCCTGTAAAAGGGGGTGATCTAATGATATCTCCCTACTCTCTTCTTGATCTAAATCCTCCATTGTGACTGCAAAAAGTTGGCATCCTTTGCGCATGCACCTCTTAAGCTGCATCGCAGAAATCATGCGGAGAGAGATGGATGATTGAACCCCAATAATCTTCTTAGTTTTCCCCAAGTCATCAGTGCATTGAACACTTTTGTTTCGACAATCCAAAGTGGCTTTGTGAGCATCCAACCAATCCATGCCCAACACTACTCCATATGATCCCAAAGGAATCACTCTAAGATCCACTAAGGTAGAGAAAGGTCCAAGTTCCAAACTACAACTTTGAACACAGGCGTCAGAGACTACCCTTGCCCCGGAGGCTAGTTCAACCTGCCACCTATCTTCCTGCCTTACTGCCTTCAGCCCACATTGCTCTACTAAAGAGGATGAAATAAAAGAATATGTTGCTCCTGAATCAAACAAAACGGTGGTAGAGATACCCTTTAACAAACCTGGAGTTTCAATGACTGTCCCCTGACTATTGGCTTGTCCATGGTTTGCAGTAGAAAATGCTCGATGGGATCTGCCTGAGTTACCTACTGTAGGTTCTGAAGTGGCCTGTCTAAAACTAACTGCTGAAGAAGATTTCTGAGGGCAATTAACTGCAATGTGCCCATGCTGCCCACAAGAGTAACATCCGGTGTTTTTGATAACATTTCTTCCTGCAGAAGGTGCACTAGATTGCTGGTAGCTACCCCGACTAGAGTTCTGGGGCATACTCTGAGCTGGTTGACGGTTTGGGAATTGTTTTGCACGTTGCCAGTTGCGAGGATTATTAAATTGAGAACTCCCATTTTTATTTTTGTTTCCATTCTGATTGTTGCTGTTGTTGTTGCTGACAAACTTCCTTTTGTGTTGGTTCTGGTTTCCTTTAGGCGGATAGTTCTTAGGTGTGCCTTGAAATTGATTCCCTGACCCAAACTAGAAAGTATTGCCACCTTGGCCACTGGTTCAACTTCCTAACCCCAAGGCTATGTTTTGTTCTTCAAGATGAGCCTTAATGACTGCTTCATTTATAGTCTGAGGTTCAAACATTCTTACACTGCAAGCCAAACGACTGTTGAGCCCTCTGAGAAAGTGTTGAGTTAACATAGGTTCATCATCCTTAAACCCTGAATATGGCTTGAGTTCCAAGAACTTCCTCTCATAGTCATCCACTGACATATTAAGCTGTCTTAGATTATGAAATTCTTTGGCTCTGTCCCGCCTCCAATGGTCAGACAGAAATTTAGCTCGGAAAAGTTCTAGGAATAGTTCCCAAGAAAGGGTGGTGATGTCTAAGTGAAGTTTCTCTCTTTCTGTTTCCCACCATGTGGATGCAAAGTCTCTAAGGTGAATGACTGCAAACTGGGCTTTGGTGTTACTGTGGTATGGGTGCATGGAGAAAAGCCTTTCTAATTCTAGCAACCAAGTTTGTGTGGAAGTTCCACCTTGTGTTCCCTTAAATGGGTTTGTCTTGGTTCTAAGGAGATCCCACATATGAGAAGCCCGTAGGGCATCCTCTTCCAATGTCTGGTCTCTCCTCCTAGGACTTCTTTCTCTTTCCTCATGGTGAGTGCCATTCTCCCCATGCTGGCCTCTATCCTACCCTGCCTCTAACCTCTGAAGGATTTGTTGTAGTAACTCTATTACTTGGGCTCCCTGAAAGCCTCCTGATTGATTGTTAGATTGTTCCCCTTGTTCCTCGTATTGTTCTTCTTCTTGAGAATCTTCATGTTGGGATCTAGGAGGAGCATTTTGGGCACCTCCTCTACGACCACGGGTTACGGGTGGCATCCTGCCATGAGTTAAGAAGAATGATGAGTTTATGGTTTTTGATTTTCATTTTGAGTTTTCCTAAGGTGTAGTGTAAGTTTAAGGTACATGGACCCAATTTCTTTAGGTCCCAGTGTAGCAACTTAGTGCTCTGATACCAAATATGTCATGCCCCGCAAGGGAACCAGGGAATTGCACAAAGGTTTACTTTGTAAAAGAAAACCTAAGTAGAGTTTTACGAAAATTTTTGAACTTTTAAAGTTTGCAATTAACAAAACATAATCTAACTTCTTTCCAAGGTTCCCTTAAATGTAAATTAAAAACTGATAAACTATTAACAACATCTACTAACCATACAAATTCCATTTCAAGTTCTTTATTGGAAAATACTTAAACACATTCATAATTAATTTCCATCTAAAACTTTTTAAGGATCAATTACTATAATTCCATTTCCTCAAACAAACATATTGCAATAGTACAACAAATGATTCATCAACATTTTACATAACTTGATACATAACAAGATTACATTTTTCCATTAAATAAACATCCCATATAACCCTTTTCCTATGTCTACCCATTATTACATCATTTAAAATTTACATTACATTTAAACTCCTCATAGGAGAATACATAAGTTTACAACAACATGAATAAGTACAAATCTTCATTCTTCAACAGGTGCTCAGACAAATATGAATCTTCAGTTGTTTACATTTGCACAAGATACCTCGATAGAAAGATTTTCCACCCAACCATGTGAAACTGGTAAGGTTTCACCCCCCGTGCTAGGAGATAAACACCAAGCCCACAAGAAGAAACTTACTAGGTTTTACCAAAAGGGGTGGATAAAATTTCACACAAGTAAAGTACATTTCACAAGGGATTCTAAGGTTTGGGTAGGAAATCCTAAGCAACAACCTAAGTGAGTGTCATCGCATAGCCCTCACCCCTTGGGTTGTCCTGGTACTAGCCACACTGGGCCCCGGCCCCCAAGTAGGCACATGCGGAAATCGAATGCCTTTCGTACAGACAAGTGCCATTCGATTTGTACCTACGCATAGGTACCTTCTCCCACTCCCATCCATAGCCTGTCCTAGCGCTAATGGCATGGGCGAGGCACAATTTAATCTTTTTAATGTTCTGAACCCATCCCTTAAATTTTATTAGGTTATCACTTGGTTAACTAACTCATCAGTCGGTTATCCTGGTCTAGCCACTTTAGGGCCCCGGCCCCGCACTGAGAGCCACTCACTTAGGGGTTCCTAGGTTTCCTAATCCCTAACCTATTCCCGTTAGGTTTCCCTAGTCAAACCACTAACATGTCCAACAATTTCATTATGACAGACCTACCTAGGATGCTTAGGAGATCACAAAGTTTGACTAGTTTGATTGTTGATAAAATTGAAAGTAAGAGTTTTGTTTCAGTTTTCTAGCCCCCATCCTAACATTTGTCTAAGCATGGAACTAAGAAATCAATTATTTATTTACAACTTAAAAACATTTACACAGTTAAAACATTGAATAAATATGCCTCTAGTTCAAACATTTCGCTCATCTAACAAATTTCATTACATAATATAATGATATTTAATATCACTTTGTCCGACAAGTTCTTTAATTAATATTATTATATTATATATATGTATAACCAAATTTATTACATATAAACATAATATAAAACTAAACCATCAAAATAATATATCTAAAAAAAAACACCTTAACATAAACAATTTGGCATATTTCTTCAATTTTAATATTATATTATATATATATAATAATATATATTATATATATATAATATAAGTCTAATTATCAATATCATATGTATTAAATTATTTAACCCATGTTTTCAATTACTACTATCATATTATATGTAAAAATATAATACAAATTTAATTTTAATAAAAATTCAAATTATATTATATATATATAATAATACCTATATTATATATATAGAATATAATATCTAACTTAAATTAATGTTAAACACAAATTATATTATACATATAATATATCAACCATATATTATACATATAATACCGAAATCATATTTTTTTCCAAATGCTAAAATTAAAATAGTAAAAAAATGTTTTTTTTAAACCTTACACGGGGGACCGCTCCCGTGCGGTACCCCCGGGTACCGCCGACAGCGGTCGCTGCCGCACGGCACCCGAAGGTGCCGCCGGCAGCGGACGCTGTCGTCCAGTACTGCGGGACCCGCCGCGGCAGCGGCCCTATTCCATTTTTGATATTATTTTATTATTTTTTTTAAAAACTTTTAAAACACATTTAATAGAATTTATTTTATCTATTACATAATAATAATATTAAGACAATAGTTAATTAATTAATGAATATTTTAG
Organism: Chamaecyparis obtusa; assembly: GCA_027943335.1. NCBI lineage: Eukaryota > Viridiplantae > Streptophyta > Pinopsida > Cupressales > Cupressaceae > Chamaecyparis > Chamaecyparis obtusa. The sequence goes on along the minus strand of BSBK01000370.1, from coordinate 6,726,792 downwards.
AATATCAAAACAATAGTAGGTTAATAATTTTATATTTATATATATTTTATTTTATTTTTAAAGGACATATACAGGAAAATATAACTCTTAATAATATTATAAAATACAACGTTATGTATTTTATTTGTTTATCTAACTTCTTATACATTTTCTAAGGTTTAATATTATGTGAATTTACATTTTATTTCAGCAAATATTAATATAACCATGATGTTAAAACTATTGAGTTTGCCGATCTAACATAAACAATAATGCACAAATAGACAATAAAATAATTATTTCATATCCTAGGGATTATCAGGGAAAAGCTCCAACCTGGTAAATAGTTCCCTGGTTGACGAAGCCCGTTCCTGCAAAATTTCTTCCGCTGCTCCCTGTTCCTCCGCTCCCAAATTTCTCCTGATTAGCCAAAGTTTTTCCGTTCCCAAAATAGTTTCCAGCCCCCGTCTTTCGAACCAATCATCATAGATATAATCTCCTCCCCAACTATTTGGTTGGAGAAGTTTCTATACGGGAAGAAACTTCTCCAACTTCCATAGTCGATTGGAGGAGAAACTAATTTCTCCCATAACATAATAAAGTTTTGTTTATATTTTTTTTTTAAATTAAAATATTCTCTAAAATAAGGTTTAATAATAAATTTAATTACTTACCTCACAAGGAATTCACATAGCACAATTGGTAACTAACTAGCCCCAACTTCTAGGAGGTCTCGAGTTCAACTCCCTCCTAGCTAGTTAGTTTTATTACCAAAAGCTATTTTATTTTATCTTATTTTATTTATTTCTTAATTTATTTTTATCAACAACCATAAAGCTAGTGCTATTTGTTAATATAATTAAGTACATATATTTATTTATATTTATGAATATATATTTATACCTTAATATACCTATATGTGTTCATAAGCATATGTGTGCACCCACATGTTTATGACACATATAGTATAAATGACTCATTATTCATTTTACTAACATTTTATAACTATATAACCAGAAGATGCAAGGTACAAATAGCAACTCGATCTTAATACTAACATGAAAATCTAAACAGGGATAAGTCACTGAAACAGACATCGATCAACAAGGACTCACATAGATAACCTACTGACAAAGTTGAGTATCCCTAACAGCAAGATCAAGATCCAAACCCTAATAACTGATAACCACATAATCCTCCCTACCAGGAACTGAGCTGGCACTTCCCACCTAAGGTGAATGATCAAGGATAAAGGTTTTTCTTTTGTGAAGCTTGATGATATCTCCATGACAACAACAATGATCGAGGATTTTTAAGGGATCGCTCAGACCTGTGGAGCCAGGTGGAGACGATACCCGGTACCTGCAAATCCTGCATCACCAAGAAGAGATACATATACATATAGATATACACATCAGATATATGCAAGCAGATGACTAGGATCGATACATCGTGTGGACCTCACCGAGTGAGTAACTACGACTTCGTCCTGAGTCATGAAAAAAACATATGTATCCATAAACCAATTGAGATAAGGGTTAGTATACCATTCATGAGATAAAACATGTAAAACTAATACATTCTTCTAGGATCTCATAAACATATAATCAAAGTAACTATAACTGAGCATATAAATATCATCCGATGAACGTATAATCCTCCATGAAAACATAAACATGAGTGCATAGTTCTAACCATCATAATAAAAAGTATCAAATCATAGTATCACTGTAGGAGAGGTATTACATTGGTAGCCTTAGGAGGTGAAGCTTTCTCAAGAATGTCACTCATTAGTGTCTGATATAATGCTTTCTGTGTATCCTCAATAATTTCATCATATTTTTTGGCCATTATTTTTACAAGTCTAGCTTTTGTTCTCAATAAGGGTTTGAGCTCCTTGATTATCTTTTCTCTCTCCTATATAGAAACTACAGGCAACATGTCCTCAATAGCTTTATTCCTTGTTGCTTCATCTTCTATTTGTGCAAGTTTTTTTCTGATTTCTAACTTGTCATACAAGTCTTTAGGTATACTACCCTCGATTTCCAATAGATTCTTTTTGTAAACAAGTAAATGTTCAATCACTATATCTTCTATTACTGACTAATTGTCAGTCATACCTTTCATAATATCTTTTTAGTGTCTTTACCTTACCATCTCTTATTATCATTGTGTGCAATATTTTATGTCTGGTTTCTAGAGGTTCTCTACTTTCTTTTGTTCTACTTTCACTTCTTTCTTCTCAGTTTTCTTATCTTCTTTTCTACTTGCTTCCACTTTAACCTTTTGTTTCTTGGGGCTATTTGGTTTGTTTGATTTGGTGGATCTACTAGGTGTGTTCACAGGTGTGTCTTCTTGTGATGTCTTCTTTGGAGTGATAGATAGATCAATTATATTGGAAGTAGGACGTACTATTTTTTTTGCTTCAGAAGGTTGAGGGGCTTCAATTCTCATGCTTTTTGATCCAGAGGTTCTTTCAGTCATCTTAGTCCTTACTCCTTTTAGTTCTTCCTTTGTCATCTCGGCCTTTTATGCCATATCATCAATCATTTTCTCTATCTTCCTTTTCCTTATGCCTCTATGATGTTATTCTCTGACTTTTGCTAACTTTTCTACATATGTTCCCCATCTCTCCTTAGATGTGTCAACTTCATATGCTAGTACATGTTCTATTTGCATCACAAGAGCTTCAAAACTGACTTTGTAGCCCATAGGGTAACACCATTTCTTTCTAGGTTCAACTACTTCAAAACATACACAATCAGTTTAAACCATGAAACATATTGTATCCTTGTATTTCTCAACCAATTCTTCAGGGATTTTGTATCTTTCTTGCATTTTCCTTTGTAGAATTTTGATCATGGAAAAAAGTTGATGCAGGGGAATCCAAGGTTAAGGCAAGGCATTCTGTTTCCTTGGTGAAATTGCATGGAGTGTTTTTATTTTGGTCGGTGTTACTCGGTTGCACCCTTGACCGACGGTATTGGTCATTGAAGGAAGCTCGGTCACTGAAGGAACTCAGTAGTCTCTGGCACTTGGTGAAGTGTTACTTGATTATGCCTACAGTGCTCAGTCGACACTGGTGCTCGGTGATGCCTGGCGTGCTTGGTTAATTTACATTTGCTCAGTAGTTCTGGCTTATCGACTGGAGTTCTATATGATTTGTTGAGCTGACTTGGTGAATTTATTGTTGGTAGCCATTATTATGGGCTGACATGCTGAATTAAATGTTTGTATACATTTGTAAGCCAACTTGTATTACATTTAATTATTTGTTTTGGGGAGTTAAGGGTTTCATCTTGCCAACTTGTGGCTGATGATTAGTATTTAAGGAGTGCTTGGGTAGATGTTTAGGGAAGGAGAATAGAAGGACTTAGTAGATCAGGGATATCAGATGTGAAGTTAGTGAAGTTGTGGAAAAGTTCTTGATGAGCTTGCAGATCAGATTGTAATCTAATATTTGTTGGTAGCAGAGCTAGGGTTTGCATACTTGGGAACAAGGAGATTTCTTGGAAGCTTGCGATCTCAAGTTTAGATTTGCCTTAGGTTTTCCATTAGCTTATGATTGTCTTCAGAGTTGAACTAGCTGAGATTGTATTGGATCTGGTTATGGATCTTGCAGAATTGTTTTCTTACTGTAATTGGCCCTAACTCGGAAGGCCTTACAATCGGGCATGTTAATGAGAATCGGTGTTAAACAATTAATTTTGTGGCTTTGTTGAGTGATCCACTATGTAATTCTATTGGCTGCAAGGTTTGGACTATCCTTAATTGGATCCACCATCCTTGATTGCATCAGGCAGTATCAGAGTGAGAGTTTGATCTTGTTGAAGCAAAAGGTTGACCTAGCAAGGCTGATCTTGTGAAGTTGATCTTGTTGGTGAAAAGATTGTGCACAATATGGATTGCAAATTTGAAGTATGTAACTTGTGGAATTGTGCCCTAGTTATTTGCAAGATTGCAGGTTGAGATCTGACTTGTTACAACTTGGAAATTGTCACAATGTGGTCGGTGAGGGTTTGTTGTAGAGGGTTTCTCTTATCTCTAAGGATGCCTTAGAGAAGATTGGACCCTAGAGTTATTTCTAATCTGTGTGATACTATTGAATCCTGGATCACAGAGAAGGTGAAATCAGATTTCGGATCTGAGATGGAATTGATGAAGAATGATATGGTCGTCGAGATCATGAGAACTATTGCTGGTATACCTCAGAATGTTGGTACTGAGGATGGCAATGAAGAAGCTGCTGAGGAATTTGAAAATGTTGGATCTAGTGGTGATGACCGGAGGAATAGATCTAGTGAAGACAGAACTACTCGGTTACCTAGATCTGCTGCTTGATTTAGTAATTACCGAATGAAAGTTTCTACATTCTTTGGTACTTTGAAGCCTGACAATCTGATTGATTGGATTGGTGAACTTGAAGATTTATTTTAGTTGGAAGAAATTGAAGATCCTCTTTGGGTAAGGTTAGTAAAGACAAATTTGAAAGGACATGCTACTCTTTGGTGGAAGGAACTACAAAGAGACTGAGAAGATGAAGGTGAAATAAAGATCAATCGGTGGAGATTGATGGTGACTAAGTTGAAAGCTAAGTTCATACTAGTTGACTATGAGCTTGACTTGTTTAAGAAGTTGAAAAATCTAAAATAGAAGGATTTGTCTATTGAAGATTATATCGAGGAGTTCTAAAAACTTACTATTCGGTCTAGACACCGAGAGCTTGGTAAGGAAAAGGTAGCTCGGTATGTGAATGGTCTGATATTCAATATTCAAGATGAGCTTGGTATGCTAAAGATTGATTCTGTTGAAGATGCTTATCAGTATGATCTAAAGGTAGAAGATAAGTTGAAGAGGAAACAACCTAGTAACTCTTGAGGGAAGGAAAAGATTGATCACTCAGTGAAGGATAAATTGACTGATGCAGAAGATGAACAGAAACCTGTGGAACTGAAGAAGAAGATAGGTAGAGTTATCTTTAAGGGTACTTGCTATAACTGTGGAGATGAAGGACACCATTCTTTTGAGTGTACATAGAAGAAGGTTGACTGATGAACTATTGTGATGAATGAGAACATTCAAAATGCACCTGAATCAGAGAAATTGCTACTTCGGCAAACATTGCTCGGTATAAAGGATGAACCTTTTTAGAGGAGTAACTTGCTTAGGACCTGATGCAAGACTGAAGGTAAACTCTGTGATGTTATTGTTGATAGTGGTAGTACTGATAACCTTGTTGCTGAGGACCTAGTTCAGAAACTTGGTTTGAGTAGAATGAAGCATCCTTGTCCTTATAGGCTTGGCTAGTTACAAGATGTTCATGCTTTGGAAGTTAAAGAACAATATTTCATTGATGTTCAGATTGGCCAGTACAAGGATCTTGTGCTTTGTGATATTGTGAAGATGAATAGTTGTGATATATTGCTCAGTAGACCTTGGCAATATGATTGCAGAGCTATTTATGACTGTGTCCAAAATGTGTTTACTATTGAGAAGAATGAAAGGAAGTTTTCACTGATGTCTTTGATGGATACAATGCTCAGTAGGAGAAGCCTGAGTATTGGTAGCCGAGCTGAGATTGTGGATCTAGAGAAAATGAATGATCAGTATGGAGAACTAACATGTACATTATCAAGAAAAGACTTGAAGAGACAAAGGAAACTGAAGTGGAAGAATTTGCAAGCAGAAAAGGTGGAGGACTTATATGTGAAGAACCAATTCAAGGTTTCTGTGCTGAATCCTGAAAGATGATCTTCTCACATATGAACATCTTTTGGAACCTAGGGTGTCTGATGTAGGGGTATCCAAGGTGTAAGGTAGGGCATTCTGTGTCCTCAGTGAAACTGCATGGAGTGTTTGTATTTTGGCCGGTGTTACTCAGTTGCAGCCTTGACCGAAGGTCTCAGTCATTGAAGAAAGCTCAGTCACTAAAGGAAATCGGTAGTCTCTGGTGCTTGGTGAAGTGTTACTTGTTCATGCTTACGGTGCTCAGTGATGCATGGCATGCTCGATTAATTTACTATCGCTTGGTAGTTTTGGATTACCGACTAGAGTTCTGTGATTTGTTGAGCTGACTTGGTGAATTTATTGTTGGTAGCCATTATTATGGGCTGACATGCTGAATTAAATGTTTGTATATATTTGTAAGCCGACTTGTATGACATTTAATTATTTGTTTTGGGGAGTTAAGGGTTTCATCTTGCCAACTTGTGGCTAATGATTAATATTTAAGGAGTACTTGGGTATATGTTTAGGGAAGGAGAATGGAAGAAGGACTTAGTAGATCTGGGATATCAGATGTGAAGTTAGCAAAGTTGTGGAAAAGTTCTTGATGAACTTGTAGATCAGATTGTAATCTGATAGTTGTTGATAGCAGAGCTAGGGGTTGCATACTTGGGAACAAGGAGATTTCTTGGAAGCTTGCAAGCTCAAGTTTAGATCTACCTTAGGGTTTCCATCAACTTCTGATTGTCTTCAGAGTTGAACTAGCTGAGATTGTATTGGATCTGGTTGTGGATCTTGCAGAATTGTTTTTTGATTGTAATTGGTCCTAACCTGGAAGGCCTTATAGCCAGGCATGTTAATGAAAATTAGTGTTAAACAATTACTTTTGTGGCTTTGTTGAGTAATCCATTGTGTAATTCTATTGGCTACAAGATTTGGACTTTCCTTAATTAGATCCACCATCCTTGCCTACATCAAAAGTTCACCATCTACCCATGTATTATTTTTTCTTTGGTAGCTCTCTGATATCTGAATACCAGTGGGTATGTTGTCCTTCTATGCTCTAGGGTGCATTCTAGGGAACTTATGCTCAATATGTATGTACATATGAACTAGAAGTGAGCCAAATCTAAAAGCCTTAGATTTATCCTTCTTGATTATCTTTACATTTTCCAAAAAATGTTGTGCCAAAATCTTGAATAGATTATATTTGGTGTTTTCTTTCACCATCCTATAGGCCATCATAATGACTCATGTTGAGATTGAATTAGGTATGTTGTTGTAGTACAACTTGTATCCTAGAAGCATTACAACTAGTCTTACATCTTGTTGGAATATGCCATTAAGTGTCATATCTCGCTTGTCCCAGTTTGAATGTGTTAGGGTTTCAACTTTATTTTTGATGTTCTTTTCTTCTATAGAAATAACTCTAGCATTATCTAGCCCAGTAATGTCATGAATCTACTGACTACAGATCTTTAGAGGTTGCTCTCCTATCTAGATGAATTAGTTATGAGCTCTACTATGTATTATCTTAAACCATTATGTTTTGCTGGATTCATTCATGTGAGGTAACTTCATGATGGTTAGGTCATCTAGGTGTTCAAAATCATCCTTCATTTTACCATTTGATTCAATCATCTCATCAATTTCTCTAAATATTTTTGCATCTCCTATTGTCTCATACTTGCAATGAATGTATGCCCTAATATCTTCTACGTGCAGGATGTCATATGGTCTTTGCGAAAAATCTCCTTTAGGGTTGTCCTCATAGGACTTAAAGGGGTGTTTCTTGCACTTATATCTAGGTCTATCCACAACATCATACATCATAGGTGCATCCATAGCTTTTTATTTGAGAGAACGATCTAAATACCTTAAACACACTAAATTCAAAACTTTCACTTCTATCGATCACGCAATGTAGTTGTTTGGTGGTTTGATATGCTTCTTAATTTTGCTATCCTTGGTCATTGCTCATCAAATGGTGAAGAAGTAGGTTTCTTTGAGGTCTTTTATTCATCGCCAAGTGAGTAAATGCACTTAACTTAATTAGCTCAATTTTGCATATTGTCTAGTCAATCACAAATCTCGCGCTCATAGGATATGAATCTTCAAACGCTATGATCACAGATATAGACTCCATAGTGTCTGCATACACCATAACTAAGCTTGCATGAGCTCACTCCTTCGAATCAGGGGCTGGATATAATCCGTTGTCTTCATGCAATGCTCCCCCTAAGGCTATGCTCGACCTTCTAGGTCGATGTAGCAATGTTAAAATCATGAGAAGAAACAATAGTATCTACTGTCTCTCCCTGAACCAATGTCTTACCGAAGTCTTTGACCTTCCATATCTTACCATTGTCTTCATCTGCTAGTTTCCTAGAATGATTCTTGAATTCATCTATGTACTCATCAATACTTTTACCACTATCACCAATATTTTTCTTTATAACCATAGGAGGTGTTCCTCTTCTTTTGTCCATTCCATTATACCTGCAAAACATTGTTATATGTCCTAAGTTGTTTCATCTGTAATATGTAGGTAGTCTTCTATCCTGATTAAACTGCAGTTTACAAAACCTTGTAGTGTGTCCAAGGTTATTACATTTGTAGCATGTGATCTTGGTTGTTGATTCTTTTTTGATGTAATCTTGCCTTTTTCTTGACTGATCATGTTTCCTGCATTCTATTTTCTTGTGTCCATATGCATAATAGTTATATCAATAACCAGTAAAGGGTCTGAAAGGGCCTTTACCTCTACAATCTCTTTTCATGTGTCCAAGCTTGTTGCATCCATAGCATCTACCTCTGAAAGGTTTGATCTGATCTCTAGGTTCTTCAAAAGTAGGTCTTTCTTTAGTCTTCACTTCATGTGATTCTTCATGAGTCTTAGAACATTTTCCTTCATTGTATCCAATTCCAGTCATATCTCCTTTAGGTTTCCGTCTCTCTCTTTTCTCATCAATTTTATCACTGCTCATATGTAATTTCTCAATGTGTAACTTGGCTTGAGTGCATTCACCTTTAATGATCTGATTCTATTTCTCTAATTCTAGGCATTTGTCCTTGTAGTGATCAAGTTCAATATGCATTTGTCCTATCTGTATGTTCATTCCTTTTAGAATCTCTTCAACTTTGTATCTTGCATCTTTTTCATGTTGGATCTCTTTAATCATCAAAAGATTAATTTGTTCTTTTTCTTGCTCAAGCTGCTTTACCTAGTTTGATGTGTCATTGTTTGAATCCTCCTTGATCTTTTCCATAAGGTCTTGTCTCTGATTTCTTGAAAGTTCAAGCCGTTGCTTTAGTTTCTTGATAAATCCTTCTACTCTTCTTAATTTGAATTTTGATACGCCATTCTTAGCCTTTTCTTTGTCTAGGTCATCAAGTGCTACTTCAAAATTTTCTTACAAACTTTTTGAATCCACTATGATCTCCCTTAAGCTGTTAGACTTTCTCTGCAAGGGCCAAAAGCTCTGATACCAATTGTTAGGATTGAGTAATACTGAGAGGGTGGTGAATCAGTATTACAACACTTTATATTGAACTTAAACCAATTCCAAATAAACCATATGATTGCAGAAATGAAAAGAACATAAACAAATAACACACAACTCATAACACCATTATTTGTTTTCAAGGAAACCCTAGCCAAGGGAAAACCCCAGTGGGGATGGTACCCACAAATATGCAATAAAGTATAATATCCCTGATAGGAGACCTAGCCCTATTAGGAGTTGAGAATTACATAGTACATTTCCTTGTTAGAGGAATATCAACCACGTTAAAGGTATACAAAACCCCATTAAAGGTATACTGAGCTTACAACTCTTACAATCAATATTTTGGTTACAAAGTGTTTTCAAGAATGAACGAAATAAGCATCTTCTATGCTTTGATAGTTCTAGTTCTAGTTCTCAATACCCTATGTCAATCCCTAATCTCACATCTGCCATCAACCATTACTAATATCTCAATCTAGCTGCTATCTATCACTTCACTTTTAGAGAAAATTCTCCATTTATATGTATTTTATCATTCAATCGACTCTTAAATGCAATGTAAAATATAATAATTAATAATGCATAGAGTAAATACTAAGTTGGAGATCTTGTATTACCAAAGTGTCAGCAATCCAAAATCTTTATCTAACTTAGCACATTGCCATTCCATCTTATATTCCCTTAATCATCACGACTGTTCATATGCTCTATTTCATTGTCCCTTTGTCTTTGCATGTCTTCATATCCCTATAACTTAATGATAACAATACCAAAACACAAGAGACCTTAACTAAAGGTCATACACATCCCAAAATGTCTTTCTCTAAGCTCGCAAGACATCATCTATCATATATTATCTTCGATGTCCAAAACACTAGTATTGTACTCTGTAAATCCGATTCCATACTTAGTAATTTTCAAGACTATATCTTCAACACTTATACTTTACCTTATGCGATCACCATATCATATGTGTTTCCATAAATGACAACCCTTAAGTTCTTCATAGTGCTCTTAAAACATCACTTGCCAATAGTGTCCTTATACAATTTTCTAGAATATGACCATATTATCCACAATAATGACAACTATACCATGTATTGTAATCCCAATTGAATGTGTTACCTTTCCTAGGTATATTGTCTTGCTTCTTGGATGTCCACTTAGGTTTTGCATTGGATCTCTAGTCTTGTGCTTTATGACCATACTTCTGACAATTGTAACAATGTCCTTGAATTCTAGGTGTAGTAGGTGTATTGCTAGAATTAGACCTGCATTCATGTGCCTGATGTCCATGCTTTTTGCAGTTAAAACAATATCCATTGAATTTAGGCTTAGGATTGGACTTACAATTCTTTCTTCTACAAATATTTGTTGTGTTTCCTGGTTTCCCACAATGATGAATGTAGTTTTTCCGTTCCTTGGTTTTGCATTCCTTTGTTCTCCACTCTTTTATGATTCTCCTTCCTCAATAGATGATAGGTGCTCAGTATGGCCTAGTCCAGAGGTGTCATTGGATCCTCTTGGTGATCTCATCAGTTCCTCAAAATATGTCACGACTCCATTAGGTTTGTTCATCCTCTCATTGAGTTCCCTTTTAGATCTTAACTCATTTTTTAGTTGATTGTTCTCTGATCTAAGATTTGTAATTTCCATGTCTTTCCTGTTTAACTCTTGATTTGAAAGTAATAGTTGGTTTATCATGTCCAATTGATTATTTTTAAGCTTCTACACATCACATGTCCTTTCATCAAGTCTAGTAGCCATTTGTATCTTGTCTTGTTCTGTCATTGTCTTGTCTTCCTCAACCTTCTTTTTTTGTTCAATCACTTCACATAGTCTTACTGATTGAATTTCCTATTCTCTCTTTAAACTTCTGACTTCTTCATTAAGTGAATTATTTTTCTCCAATAAATCTTCTATTGCTGCATCACTTTCACTAGAATTTCCATTATCAAATAGACCTTTAGTGTCTTTTTCTTGATATTGAGTGTCATTTAGTTGGATTGCCAATTATTTCCTTCTTTTTAAGGATTTATTCAATTCCTCTCTTTCTATCTCAAGATGGTACAATGCAATATGGATGTCAATCTTCTGATTCTCTATGATCTTTTCCAACGTATAATCCCCCATTTCCAAGATCTTAACTCTCAAGTGGTTAGACTTATTTTAAGAGAACAAAGCTCTATTGCTAATTATTGGAAGTCTTATTGGGAAAGTAAGATACTGAGAGGGGGGGGGGGGTGAATCAGGATCTATAAAAGTTTTAATCTTTTGAAACAAATTCAACATATATATCATAAATCACATAAACATAAAATTCAATGCTGAAATAGATCTAATTGCTAATCACATCCATGAAAATGAAACACATAACACAAAGATTTGGTAACCCATAAACCATTGAAAGGTAAAACTAGGGTGGGGATAACACCCACAAATATTCAATACTGTAGTAATAAAGTGTGCATGTTAGGGCTACAAAGTTTTAATCACTTCTGGTGATCTACCTTGTGAGGGGTCTACCCTACTAAGAGCTTATAGACTTATACAATCTACCTTGATCAAAGGATTTAAACTTACAACTAAGTAAGCACTCTTTTAGGAGATTTACAAAGGTCTATTAGGACCAGTCTGTTAAGATATTTACCATAATTCACTTGCTAGAATGTATCAGTACTTGATCCTTCAGTTTGCACTTCAAATGTTGATAATAGATCTCCTCTTTCCAATTCTTATCTGATCTCAAAATCTGATATAACTCTGTTCTATCCTTCACTACTGTGCTGGGTCACTCTACCTAATTTATGCTTCTGACATCCAAAACATTGCTTCTTCCACATACATGTGAGATCTCTTGATTACTATATATTAGGGTTTTGATGTCACCTTAAGTAGATAGCTGATCAAGGTTCTAGATCAAGATCAATAATATAGATTCATCACTTTTGCCACTTAAGCATTCCCTTTTTTTGATTGGTTACATCACTTGCATAGGGATTAATGATCATAATTATAATGCATAATCAACTCCTTAATTGTCTCAACAACCATTAAATTATTCATAGAAGTCAACCAAAATAGTTTACCTAAGTGTTTGTGCCATTCCAAACACATATACCAAAACTGGTTCACTCAGCATATGAACTCTTTGGTGCTCGGTCAAAAATATTATCCATTACTGGCACTCGACACTAACTATTCCATACATCTTAGCATTCATGTTACTCAGTAACTATTGGGGTGCTCGGTTACCAGTGACTTGCTCGACAGTAACTACTACTCGGTACATGATAGTTATAGAAGTCCAATTTATTACTCGACCTTAGTAGGATGGCTCAGTCGCAATGATCAACGACCAACTCTATCTTGATAATGACTAAGTATTTGACACTAATAGACAACATGACTTGGATATCAATGCTCATACCTAAAGGGGGCATGGAAGGGATGCTGAGTATCCACCCAGTTAAGCAAGAGGGGGTTGTTGTCAGAGGTAGTCCTAGGAAGAGCAGCTAGGGAAGAAGAATAACCCAAATCGCAAGAGGAGGATAAAAATGCATGGTCGAGGTGGACCTGGATGAGGTGAGAGCCTTTCCTATTATTAGTCTAAGTGAAAGGATTACCCATCATTTCCATATCATAAAGGCCATTCAAGATGACAAAACTAGATAAATCCCCCATGTTGTCTATGTAGTCCATCATGCCACCCAATTTCTTAGAAGGGAAAATGGGGGAATTGAAATCACCAGCCACCAAGAACTTAGGATCTAGAAGGGAGAGGAAATAAGAAAAGAGCTCGTCCCACACCACTATTCTACCAGGGTGGGTGTTGGATGCATAAACATTGTAGCTATGCCAATGTGCGAAGGGGGAGGTGAAAGAAACAACAAGAAAGTGATGAGAAAAACTTAGAGCATCCCCTTAACATGAGAGGGGTTCCATAGAGTGGCAATACCTCCCAAGGCCCCAACAACCTCAAAATAGTAAAAATGAGCCTCTAGCCATAATTTCCCAACAAACATTTCAAAATTAACATATGTCATCTTCACTTCTTGAAGCAACATAATGTCCACTCTAAAGTCTTGGATGTACTTCTTAACAACAAAGTGTTTCTGGGGGTTGTTAAGTCCCCTAATGTTCCAAGAGGGAACAATCATTTCTTACCTTTTTGGTTGAGGTTGAGGGTGAGCTTCCTTCCTGCAATAATCTCCTTGGAAACACTCTTTTGTCTTCTCACCCTTTCATATGGTCTTCCTGGTCTAGTCTCTACACCAACATCAATCCTCTTGTTCCTAGTTTTTCTTTGCTGAGTCTGCCACTCTGCCTCATCGATAACCGACACCCTCAGAGGGGTGGTAACAATAACTAGAGGCATACCTAGAAGGGGTTTTAACAACATATCTGCCCCAGAGGGTGGGGACAAGGGAGGTGAGGGTCGGCTACCAAGGATACCAACCACCAGCAGGGCAAGCCCCAGAGAAGGGCAGGGGCAACCCCCAGCTGAGACATCAATACCAGATGGTATTTTCCCTTCTTCTAGCCTAGGGGAGATCTAGGGAGGAGGGAAGGGGAGATCTTCTCCCGAACACACTCCTTCAACTCGCTCAAAAATATTTTTGAGGTCAGGAACCATTGGGGGAAGGGGCAGTGCAGTCAGTTTCCACCATATCCACAACAACCGTATCTTTAGCCACAAGTGGGGTAAGACTACTCTGCCTAGAAGCAGTCGCATCACCCAGAACAACTTGTTTCAATTTGGGATCCTTCTTGCGGGGAGCCTAAAAATCCACCTTTGTGTGGCCCTTGGAGTTACAAAATTGGCAAAAGAGAGTAGCATTTTCATACACAATGGCTTGAGTCCACTGCCCAAGCTTAGATTTTAGGATCATGAAGTTGAGAAGAGTTTTGTTGATAGCAACATTAACACATAAATGAGCAAATACCAAGTGAGACTTGGAAAAAGTTACCAAATCCACAAAGATGTAGTGACAAAAGGAGTTCCCGATACACTTGAAGACTTTCTCATAGAAAAATTCAAGGGGTAGGCCAGGTAACCTGACCTAGACCAGATCCATTCTACTAAGCTCAGTAGAGGGATCCAAACCTAGTTTCTACTTGGATAGAGTGAGGAAATGCTTCCCATATAGCTAGGAGCTAGACAGGACAAAGCTCAGGTCCTCCAGAGCTGTGAACTTGAACAAGAATAGATCCCTAGGCATTGTTGAGACCCTAATGCTTCTCTTGAGTTTCCACTAAGTTCCTTCCCACTTCCTAACCATGTCAATGGTGGGCCAAAAATTGAATCAACCATAGTTCTTTCAACAAAAGAGTCAGGGAGAGTAATATTTGATCCTTCCTCTGTGAGGGATATAACATCCAAAAAAGGTTCCAAGTTGCCTAATGCGGCCCCCACAAGTGCACCTTTCCAGTCAGCCTTGGGGGGGAATAAATGCAGGGAATCTGAAGAAACTGTCACAAAATTCCTGACTACCAACAGACCGACATCAGAATCCGAAGGAGGGTCTCTTGGGAGGGGGAGAGGGGGAAGGTTCCCCCCCAACGAGTACTGCCATGTTCAAAATTCAAAAACCTGGTGGGCGCAAAAAATTTGTAGAGAGAATATTTGGATTGTTGTTTCCAATCTACATTTCTAATATTACTAAATCTATATATTCTTTGAAAAATTACTTCTAAAGTTACATCATATTCTTTGAGTTGTAACTTATGAATATCAAGCAATATTATATTACTTGCTTAAAAACTAATTACACCAGAGAAGTGATTATCCATTGTATAAAGTATGAATATTTTATATTTTGGGTGGAATGGATGGTTACTTGAGGATATTTGAATAGTTTTTTTTTTCTAACCAATAAATCCAGTTTTGCTTCATGTATATGTTCTTCAAGATAAAATTTAGAAAGCTACATCATGTTTCTAAGTTGTAGCTTATATATATATCAAGAAATGGGTTGTTACACAAGGATAAGGATAAGAAAATTTGAATAGTTGTTTCCAATCTACATTTCTAATATTACTAAATCTATATATCTTTGAACAATTACTTGAAAAGTTACATCATAGTCTTTGAGTTGTAACTTATGAATATTAAGCAATATTATATTACATGTTTGAAAACTAATTACACTAAATAAGTGATTATCCATTGTATAATTTATGAATATTTTATATTTTGGGTGGACTGGATGGTTACTTGAGGATATTTGAATAATTTTTTTTTAACCAATAAATCCAATTTTGCTTCATCTATATGTTCTTAAAGAAAAAATTTAGAAAGCTACATCATGTTTTTTAAGTTGTAGCTTACATATATCAAGAAATGTTATGTTACATGCAATGATAAATATTCTCTATATTATTTTCTATATCTATAATTTATCCTCAATATTCTCTATATAATAATTTATAATAACAGATAATTTTTAAATTAAATCAATTTATGAATCTATAATAAAGCAAGTTGAAGTTTTGTAAAAAATTATGAAAAGTAGAATATAAAATAAAATCTAAAGATGAGATTTATAAAAATTATTGTATTATTTTTTTGGCATAGATAATTTATAGATAAGTATATATAAGTGATTAGAATGAAAACTAATGATCTATTGTGTAATGTATGATTTTTTTTTATATTTTGAATGGTATGGGTGGTTACACAAGGATAAGAATATTTGAATAGTTGAGTTTATGAATACGTATATATAAGTAATTAGAATGAAAACTAATGATGTATTGTGTAATGTATGATGATTTTATATTTTAAATGGTATGGGTTGTTTTTTATAAAAGCAACACCAAGAGGGTACTAGCCCATGGTACAATAAACAACACTCTAGAGGTGAATTAACAACAGATTAACCACATCTAAAGTACCAGTCATATTAAGAAATATCCACATAAAAAACTAAAACATGGAAAATGGAGCACCACCAGTAGAAATTCACAGTCTCAAAAAAAACCAAGTACACAGTACAAAAATTAAAAGAGTTGCTAGCGTGCCACGCAGGGCATAAAAACCTAAGCAAAAACTTAGCATTAAAGTTGTAAGCTAAAGAAAAAGCATAGCCCAATGGGCTAGTCGGAACATCCCAAAAAACCATAACCAGGGTCAATTTCCTTTCCATAGGTGCTTAGACGGCAACAAATCCGTCCACTCCTCCTGCAGGAACTTGAAGAGTTCTCGAGGGTCTTCATCCTTAGCAACTTGCCCATTCGACACCTTCTTATTCAGCGTAAATAGGGTGATGGAGGATGCATGCATGACATTCAACATGAACTTGCTAACGTCCATCAACCTCTTGCTGGTACCCTCCATGTCCACCTTTAACTGGGCCACATTGCACTTGAGCTGAGCAATTTGATACTTGAATTTTCCCACCATCCCAGAGCCCGTGTTACCCACCTCCTCATTGGTCATCTTAGTGGCATCCGCCTCCTCCATGGCATTGTTCACTATATTATTTTTTTCCTCAGCCAGGTTCTAAGTGTCTTCCACTCCCTCATGGCTATCCGAGTCCACCGTGACCTCCTCCTGTTTCAACATATTATTAATGGCTTTTTTACCTTTTTCCTTAGCTAGATGGTTAGAGTGGCGAGTTTGGCCTAGCTGGGGGTCTGCATCCTCAGAGGTGTCAAGATTGAGGATAATCCTCTTACCCTTTTTATTAGGGTGGTGGCTGGAAGCCTGTAGAGTGTGGTCATGTTTCATTCCAATCGGGGAATCAAGGATAGGGAAGATATTAGAGGACTTTGGGCTCTCAATAGGGGAAGAGTCATTTTTACCCTCAAACCCATAGGGAGTAGGAAGGCCTTTATCTAGAGAGACCAAAGGTGAGGGTTGGGGATGAGGCAGGGCTTTTGAGATAATAGAGAGCGTGGGAGGTGGGCAGAGAGCCCTATGAAAATTGTAAAGCCTCAAGATTAGGCCTTGGTGAAGGAAGACAAGTTTTTTCCCCAAATTTGTAGCCTTAGAGACATCAGCCACATTACTCTCCATGGAGTGCAACAAATAAAATAGAATGGAGATCAAGTCTTTATGCCTAAGATGATTTAGAAAAGGCAGATGAAAGTAATAGAAAACCCCATACCATCCTTCCAACACAAAATACTTCATGATGAGCTTGCACATCTTAGGCTAGAACTCTGGGAGGTCCTCAGTGCTATAGCCACCATGCTTTGGGATGGGATTCTCCTCAGAGCTTCAGAAGAATTGAGACAAGTTCATCTTGGTAGGGGTTTTGCTGGTCTTTTTCCACTTACAACCTGTGGTGGCAAGGCCAGTGGCCTTGCCAATGATTTCTTCATTGAGTTCGAATGAGATACCATTCACAGAGACCCTCTCATTCTAGGATACTACAAATTTCCTAGAAATCATCTCGTCATGCCCTGTCATGTTCTCCATATAAGGGAAAATGCCTCACTCTTTGCAAAAATACATAACCATCAGGTCAGAAGTAAATTCTTCCTCAATTTTATCCATCTCAATTCTGTAATGATCACCACCCATCTCCGTCGAAGTGTAGAAGCCCAGAAATAAAATTAGTAAGGGCTCACACCAAGTGAAGAAAATGTGACCCTTAGGGTAGTTTCTGTTCAACACCAAGAAAATATTTTGAAAACCCCAACAACAACCCTTCTTACCAAAATAACTCCAGTGAAAAGATGAGAGACGAATGATTTTGGCATAAGGAAAATTGAAGTGAAGCAAAGAAGTAATCAGCTCATAATTAGCATCATCAATAGGGTGATAAATACATATCCTAGCCATAATCCTTGCCAGTACCACAAGGAGAGATAACACGTGAGAGTTACGCTGAGAAGTGCAATAACACTCATAAAAATTAGCACCATATCTATGGTGATCCACCGTATAATGCATATGCCAGCAAGCCAAGTTACCAACAAGGTGATAATTCAAAATCTCAGGGCTGAGGTCATGTCACGTACTCATCCAATTAAAGAGCATGAAATCCCCACCAAATGCCATGTGTCAAATAAGTTCAAAACCAAAACAAGTGGTAAGAAGGAGGGAAAAAGTGGGCCCAATAGCGACTTGCTACTCCAAAAGGAAGATTTTAAACATCATTGAGGATACTAATTTCATCCATTATTGCTTGTCGAAGCAAGTCTTGAGTAGGCTTAGGGAGCTGACTAACAACCCTCCAACATCGAACTCTATCAGACAGCAGACCAATAGTAGCCAAAGAGTCTACAACAAAGTTCCCTTCTCTATAAGTATGTCTTATGGAAAACTCTTCCAGTCTCGCAAGGAGGCCCCGAATGTCACTTAGAATATGATCCACTTTCCACCCCACCTTGGAGGTGCCTTGAACCGTCTCAATAATGATTTTGGAGTCCCCCTTGATTTCAAGCATTCTACTTCCCATGCTTATGGAAAACTTAAGCCCCCAAAGGAGTGCCATACCTTCCACTTGGTTGATAGTTTGATTGTGAAGGGGACCCGAGAAAGAAGCCACAACATTACCCAAGTGGTCTTGAATGATACCATTGCCCGCCTGCTTCCCCCTATAGTCCGCCCTATCAAAATTGAGCTTGTGCCACTGAGGTTTGGGAGGGACCATTTAGTAGCTTTCTTGATGAGGAGGTTAGCATTGTCAAATCTCTCAAAGCCAAATTCAATTTTCCAAATCTTGGCTATATGACTGTCATCATTCGAGGGGGGATGGTTTGAGCTTTTCCAATGGGAAACCAATAAGCTCTCCTGCAGTATTTTAAAACCATTATGGAAGACATCACCGGGGGAGAGATCCTTCTCATGAAAGATTCTATTATTACACTCCTTCCAGATACACTAGCTAAAGATGGGCGGTATTTGGTACCAGAGGAGCTATAACAATAGGTGCAGTGAAGTGGGTTGCCAGTCATTAGCCATGTGTTGAATTTCTTGATTAAAAACCCAAGAAAAGTTAAGTCTAAGGATTATCAGGTGCTAGACCTCCTTGGTGAATTCATAGTGCATGAGAAGATGATTGATGCTTTCCTCAATCTTGCAAAGGCAACATCTATTGGCAAGCTAAAACCCCTTTTAGCCAGGTTATCCAGAGTTAGGATTTTTCCATGGAGCACAAACCACCAAAAGAAGTTCACTTTAGGAATGAGCTAAGAGCTCCACACTTTTCTCCAACAAGTCGAGTCAACCACCTCCTTAATCAACAGATTAAAATCCATTTTGACAAAAAATCCATCATTTTGAGTGAGTCCAAATAATTCTATTAGGGTGGTCCACTAGGGAAATATGAGTTTTATATAGTCGATCCAGAAGATCCGTGGTGAGAGGGATGACTTTTGGTATGTCATACAAGTAGGGTAGGAAATCCATCCAGTGACCCTATCTAATATATAAAGTTAGACACCAAAGAGCTCATCCTAAGAGTGAGGATGTTTCTGAGTTGAGAGAATTTTGAAGATCCCAGCGTAGTGTCTATTAACCAAGCATCCTCCCAGAACCGAATATCCTCACCATTGCCAAGTTGGCAAGTTGAGCCCTTTCCCAAAATAGACTTGCTTTTAAGAATGCTATTCCAAATTTTGGAGCCCTGGGGGTGGCCATGTTCCATGAAAAGTTTGCAGAAATGGCCCCAGTCCAAATATTTGACCTCCATGATTATGAACCAATCAAAAGAACCAAGGACCATAGACCAGGTAACCTTAGACAATAGAGCTTTGTTGAGATTGATTATTTTTTGTAAGCCCAGGTCACCAAGAGTCCTAGGAAGGCAGACTTTATCCTAGCAGATAACTGTGAGTCTTTTTTTTCTCCTCACAACCCAACCAGAAGGTGTGTTGGATTTTCTCCAGTTTGTCAACCATAATTTAGAAATTTTGAAAATAGAAAGGAAATAAACTAGGATACCTTAAAGAGAAGCAAAGAGTAATTTAAGCTTACCAATGCTAGTAAGGAACTTTCCCTTCCAACCAGCAAGTTTCCTTTGTGTTTTTTCAAGAATGGTGTTCTAGAAATCATTCTTAACATCTTTAATCATCAGAGGGAGCCCCAGATAGGTCGCAAGGAGGGAGGCCGCCTGGAAATTTAGAAATTTAAAATTTTTATCTTGAACAAAAGGATCCGTGTTAAAGAAAAAAATCCTTCTTTTTAGAAAGTTAATGTGTTGACCTGAGATAGAAGCATAATCATCAAGCAGGCTCTTCCATGCTCTAGCTTCCCTCACCTAGGAGTAACCAAAGAGAAAGGTGTCATCAACAAAGTGTTGCAGAACTGGGGGGAAGGGTAGAATCAGGCTTTATCCCCTGGATCTTGCCAATCTGGACCAACTGCATCAAGTTATACCCAATAACTTCAGCAAGCAGGATGAAGAGATAAGGAGAAAGGGGGTCCCCCTACTGCAAACCTTTTCTTGGGGTGAGCTTGACACTGGGTTTGTCGTTCATCAACACTGAGCATCTGAAAGTCTCCACACACTCCTTGATGGTGTTAATGAATGGTTGAGAGAAACCAAAAGAAGAAAGAACCTTGAGGAGGAAGGTCCAATTGACCTTATCATAGGCTTTGGAGATATCAAGTTTGAAAGCCATCCCAAG
This sequence comes from Chamaecyparis obtusa, assembly GCA_027943335.1. Lineage (NCBI taxonomy): Eukaryota > Viridiplantae > Streptophyta > Pinopsida > Cupressales > Cupressaceae > Chamaecyparis > Chamaecyparis obtusa. Next base: position 6,705,997 of record BSBK01000370.1, on the reverse strand, counting down.
ATATTTACTATGATCAATGGAGTGTAAACTTTCATGGGTAGTGATGGCAACATCCATAATTTTCCTTCCAGGGACAAAACCCTTATGATTGGGGCTGATAATCTTGTTGAGAAGGGGTTTAATGTGATTGATCATGATTTTAGCAAATATTTTGTAGAGGGTATTGCATAGACTAATAGGTCTGTAATCCTCCATAGTCCTGGGGTCTCCAATCTTGGGCACCAACACTATATCAGTATCATTGAGCTGACGATGAAGCTTCCCCATTCTAATGAAATCTCTTGTAGCCATAGTCATGTCCTTACCAACAATGTCCCAAAATTCTTGAAAAAATGTTAGGGGGAAACCATTAGGCCTAGGGGCTTTGTAAGCACCCATAGAGAAGGCCACCTTAGAGGGGCATTGTCCTCAGAGACCAAAGACCTGGGGAGGTGGGATAGGAGTTGGTCCTACAAGTCCTCACAATGTTAGAGGAGTTTTCAGAAAAAGATGTGAACAAAGTAATCAGTAGCCAAAGAACCCAGTTGAACAGGATCATAAATCTCCCTTCCCATATTGTCATAGAGGACACTTATAGTATTTCTTTTCTTGTGCTTAGAAGCGGATTGGTGAAAGAAAGTGGTGTTGTGATCCCTCGCCTTCAGCCAATGAACCCGGGATCTCTTCCTCCAAAAAACTTCCTCCATAGTCATAACAACCTTCCAATCTCTCCTAGTAGTTTCCTCATCCCTATGGAGGTCAAGAGAAAGGTCTCTGACCACAATCCGCTGCTGAAGGCCCTCAAGCTTAGCAAAGAGATCTTTCTCAATTTTAAAAATATCCCCGAAGTTGGTCTTGCTCCATCCTTTGACAACCATCTTGATAATATCAAGTTTTTTTGCCACATGGAACATCACAGATCCCCTGACTGAGGTCGACCACCAATGCAAAACATTTGAGGGGAAATTGGGATGAGATGCCCATATGATCTCATTATTGGAAGTCTTATTGGGAAAGTAAGATACTGGGGGGGGGGGGGTGAATCAAGATCTATAAAAATTTTACACTTTTAAAAAAAAATCAACATATATATCATGAATCACATAAACATAAACTTCAATTTTGAAATAGATCTAATTGCTAATCACATCCATGAAAATGAAATACATAACACAAAGATTTGGTAACCCAAAAACCCTTGAAAGGTAAAACTGGGGTGGGGATGATACCCACAAATCTTCACTACTACAACAATAAAGTGTGCCTATTAGGGCTACAAAGTTTTGATTACTTCTGGTGATCTACCCCCTGAGGGGTCTGCCTTACTAAGAGCTTATAGAATTATACAATCTACCTTGATTAAAGGATTTAAACCTACAACTAAGTAAGCACTTTGTTAGGATATTTGTAATGGTCTGTTAGGACCACTCTGTTAAGAGATTTACCCTGATTCACTTGCTAGAATGTATCAGTACCTGATCCTTCGGTTTGCACTTCAAATGGTGATAATGTATCTCCTCTTTCCAATTCTTATCTAATCTCATAATCTGATATAACTCTATTTTGTCCTTCATTTCTATGCTCGATCACTCTTCCTACTTCCAAAGCACTGCTTTGTCTACATACATGTGAGATCTCCTGATTACTACATATTAGGGTTTTGATGTCACCTAAAGTAGATAACTGATCAAGCTTCTAGATCAAGATCAATGATCTAGATTCATCAATTTTTTCACTTAAGCATTCCCTTTTTCTAACTGGTTACATCACTTGCATAAGGATTAATGATCACAATTATAATGCATAATCAACTCAATTGTCTCAACAACCATTAAATTATTCATAGAAGTTGGCCAAAACATCTTACCTAAGTGTTTGTTGCATTCCAAATAGATATACCAAAACTAGTTCACTTGGCATATGAACTCTCTAGTGCTTAGTCAAAACTATTATCCATATACTGGCACTCGGCACTAACTATTCTATACATCTCAGCATTCATACTACTCGGTAACTACTAGGGTGCTTAGCAACCACTGACTTGCTCGACAGTAACTACTGCTCGGTACATGATATTTATACAAGTCCAATACATTGCCCGGCCTTAGTAGGATGACTCGGTCGCAGTGATGACTGACCAACTCTGCCTTGATAATGACTAACTATTTGACACTAATAGATAACATGACTTGGAGATCAACAATCTCCCCCTTTGACATTAGTGGAAAAAACACTTTGACATGACTTTACATTGCATAAAGAAAATAATAATAATACTCTAGTACTTAAGTACTCCCCCTAAGATTGTGACTCAGTCTTCATAAAGACTTCATTATATGTACATGATATATACATGACTATGACATACAATGAGTATACATTACATTTAAAATAGTATGTCATACCTTTATACATTTCTGTCTATTATCTCCATCTATTTTCCCCTTTGGTCTTCATCTATTGCCCCCTTGTTTTTGTCACTCTGAGAGGCTGAGGTTTTGGGGTTAGATAACACTTGTCCAAAAATGGTTTATGGAGCTGTAGAATCATTGCTAATGCATTGTCCCAACTAAATCTAACAGACTCCAAAAGTTGTAGTTTAATTTCTAGCTGAGCAGCTAGATCAACTAAACTTTTGCAATAGAGAGATGAGGATTTCTCTGTACTAACTCTTTTTTTGTTGCCAATTATCTCTGCATGACCTCCAAATGAGGTATCAACATTGTCTGAATAGAGATTAATTTGGCCCTTATTTTACCATCATTAGCCATCAGCTCAACTAACCTCCCTTGGGCATGAGTCAACCTAGTGAAATGAATAGAGATGGAATTTGCATCCATGCTTAATGAATATCCCGTTGACTTCAAATCTAACTGTAGCTTCTCAATAAGTTGTTGATTCTCCTTTGTAAAGGTTTCCACATCACAAATTTGTTTGTACAAAGAATGAATGTTTTGTACAACTTCCTCCAAATTATTTACAAGGTCAGAAAGTTCAACCCGTTTGACTGCAATCTCTATTGAAACTTTCTCAAGTACTTTGGTCTCAAACCATTGCATCAATTTCTCATTTGATTCAATATCATCACTATTCACCTTTTTAACAATATGGACCAATTTCTCTAATATAGGTGTATTCTCATTAATATCTTCTAATTCAAATGCATCAACAAATATATCTTTAATCTTATGTAGTACCTACTTCTCTTGATGTTCCCTTCTTAGTTCCTCTTGTTTTCTTTTCCTTTTCAGTAAATCCTGCAAGATTTTCATCTATTCATATGTCAAGTTATCAGTGTCCCATTTTGGGATCACTATAACTTCATCTAGTGTTACTTGTGTTCTGGGAGACTTGTCCTTCTTCTTGTGTAACTTCTTCTTCTTAGTCTCCAGTGTGCTGCTACTCGACAACTACACTAAGGCTTGTATAGCCTCTTATTCCTTAGGCTACTGACTCTCCTAGGTTCCTTTAAGCACTGTCTCCTTTGTTCCCTCAACATGGGGTCTTGAGACATCTTTTGTAGATTTATCTGCTTGTTCTTTCATGCTCTCATCTCCTTCTCTTGTATTGATTTCAATGTTAGCCTCGGTAGGTGCATTGATGTTTGTTGCCGACTTACCATGTTCCTTGAAATTTGTACCTTGTCTACCTTTTTCTTCAACTGTGACTGTGTTAGAGCTAACACGTGTTGAATCTAGAGTTGGTGCACCCTCAATCTTCAGATAATCATGAATTTGGATCAAAACTGGATTGGTGCTTGGCAAAGGTATATTTGAGGCTACCTTGGTAAGAATTTGTCTCTTGGTTTCTTCCTTGGTTAAGGCATTGATATTCACTTGTGTATCCTCGAGTACATCTTCAATAGTGATCACATCCTGTTGTTCACTCTCCTCTACCTTCTTCCTTATTTCTTCCTCAAGATTTTCTTGCTCATTTATGTCCTCGATATTGTCAAGCTCTACTTGTCTAGATGTGCCTTCATCTTTGTTTGCACTCTTGTCAACTATCAACCCAAACATTGTCTTCCATATTAATGTACTTTGTTTAACAACTTCTTCAACATTCTTCTTCAATATGGTATTCCCTCAAATTAGGTATAAACATGTTCCTATACTGTTCCATGAATTTTCCTCTTTGCTTTGTTGTTAATTCAGGCATTATCTGTGCTAGAGTACCTTCTCATCAATTTTACTAAATAGTTCATTAGGGATAAGATTCCCAATCTCCAATGGTGTCATCTTGAATGTTCCCAACATCTCTATCATTGCATCTTCTATGTTTATTTTATCATTTTTACTCAACTTTTCAAATTTAATGAATTTAAATCCTACCAAACTTGTAGTACTCTTGATGTTTTGGCGAATCTCATCCACATTGATAGGATGCTTATGTGTGACCACCTTGAATTTACTGATATCTTCTATTTCTATCATCTCTTCATCTTCATCATCCTTTTGCAATACCAATTTTCTTCTAAGCTTCTTAGGATTTCTCGGCTGAATCTTAGTTTGTACTTTTTTTCTTTTCCCAGAGCTCTCTCCCCTTCAGTACTCTTTACTAAAGTCTTCTTTTGTGGCTCAGCTGTTGTTGTAGTTGAAGATGCCCTTGTTCTTGGTCTTGTTGCTACAGGAGGAGTAGGCTTCTTCTTTAATCTCTTCTTCACAGTGGGATCGACAACCATTATCTCTTTGCCCTTCTTTTGTGCATCCCCTTCCTCATCCTCACTTTCTTTAGAATCAATGGATTGGTCCTCACCCCGACCTTGTGTGATTTCTAGTGGTGCATTCTCCTCTTCTCCTTGACCCAACATTTTCTCAAGGTTATTAACTATCTTCTTTCTTTTTCTCTCTAATGTTGTAGATTTCAAGCCCATGGTTATCTTAGATTTGACTTCTTCATACCTTCCAAATATATTGGCATTTTGGTCAATTTCTATTGCTAGTAAGGTTGTTATTGTTGTAGATGTTTCATCCATATTCACCTCATAGGAAAATGATATCAACCATGCTACCCTCTGTACAATAGCTTGTACACACGTGCGATCAGTATCAAGAAGAAAACATACATCATCATAATGTTTCTCAACTAGGGATACTGCTCCTCTTCCTCATTTTCTTCTTGAATTCAACAAATAGTTTTCCATTACATTATCAAAGTTTTCTCCTAATTTCTATATGAATTCACTTATTTGTTGTGTCACTGGTCAGTACTAACTCCAGAAAATATCTCTTATAGTAGGAAAAGTATTTTAAATATAGAAAAATATGCAGACTATCAGGGACTTGAACTTACATAGAGTTCTTCGCCTTCCTGATTGATGATGAGTTTTATTCCAGTTGTGTCAATTGCAACTCAGCAAGATCATATGTATGATCCTTCTTTACTATCTTCCATGCATGGTCCACTTCAATATAGAGAACACTATCCATCCTGCTCAACTAATAAAACTTATGTGCAATTACCCTTACTGTAAAGTCAATCTCAGGATCTATGATTGTGGAAATTGTCATTCCTCACTTGTTCCATACTACCATAGTGTTTTCTTGAATTACTTCCTTGCTTTGGCATTGCATAGTCTTCTTCCTGTTAAGAATAGGGTATCCAGTGACTCGGTGTATGGTGTCTTTTACTGGCCCATTCTCCAACCATAATTTCATATCATGAATTCTACTCAAAACTATCTTAATCCATTCAATTTTGAAATTGTGAGGGAAGTCTAAGGCACAAACTAACCCTTTGTTGGCAATGTGCTGGTGTTTAGCCTTCAACACTCCATTTTCACACAGTTTTTTATATGCCTCTCTCAGCTCATAATCTCCAATCTCACTAATTTTGCACATGTACCATGGCCTAACATTGTGGATCAAAACCTTTGGTGGGATCGATGATAGGGCTCCTGAGAGATCTCCCTTCACCACACTCTCAAGTACTGCTCATAAATTTGGTGGTTTACATGCATCACTCCTAACTAATTGAACATTTTGTACCTCATTTCCTTGCTTCCTCACTCCAGTAGATGAACTTGAGGCCATTTCTTCAAGTTAGGGTTTGTAAAATGGATTATGTGTAGCTCGGTAATAATTGGTCTTATCAACACTTCACAATATTTTCTGATGGCACACTGTTGAATCTTCATTGACTTCACACAAATCCCTCTCTCAATCACCTTTGAATCGCTTTGCAAATTCTATAATTTCTTGGTGAAATGAAATGAATGGTAAAATTCATTATATATTCAAATGGTCGAATTAGGTCTTCAATAAATGATTCATACACAAGTGTAATACAATTGTCTCAGTCATTGTATAATAGCTCAGTTTGCTCATTTACATACTTGGTCAAAACCATGACTCAGTCATTACTGACAATTCCACACTTAACTTGGTCAGTATATCAGCTCAGTCATTATAATGAGACCTTGGTACATATTGAGTGACTCAGTCATCACAAACATAAATACTGATGCTCGACACCAATTGTGCATATTAACTCTTTTCTTGGTGCTTGCCTCAAATCTGTCCTAATGCACCTTGACTTATGTAGATATGGACTTTAACACATCTAATGTTAGGAACTGGTGTTAAATATAGCATTTGTAAATATAGTTCCTTACATACCTTATTTTCATAGTTAGAAGTAGTGTGATCACCCGATCCATTGGATTGGGTGATCTCAAGTTCACTCGTTCCACTACTGATTGCTTCCTCTTTCTGTCTCCATGTCCGATTCATCTGGTTCTTCATCTGGTCAATGGTCATTTCACCTTTGTTTTGTTCATTTCTAGGTATTGGTGCTCTAGTCTTGCATTCTTTTCTTAAATGACCAATCTTGTGATAACTATAATAGACCAAACTTCCATTCATCCGACTCTTGGATTTACCTCTAAAGTGTGTCCTTATACAATTTTCTGGAATATGACTATCTTCTCCACATTAATGACAACTATACCATTTATTGTAATCCCAATTGAATGTGTTACCTTTCCTAGGTACATTGTCTTTCTCCTTGGATGTCTACTTAGGTTTTGCATTGAATCTATAGTCTTGTACTTTATGACCATACTTCTGACAATTGTAACAATGTCCTTGAAATCTAGGTGCAGTAGGTGTATTGTTAGCCTTAGACCTGCATTCATGTACCTAATGTCCATGCCTTTTGTAGTTAAAACAATATCCATTAAATTTAGGCTTAGGATTGGACTTACCATTCTTGCTTCTACAAATGTTTGTTGTGTGTCCTAGTTTCCCACAGTGATGACATGTAGGTTTATTCTTCTTTGGTTTTGCATTCCTCTATTCTCCACTCTTTGATGATTCTCCTTCCTTAGTAGATCATAGGTGCTCAGTATGGCCTAGTCCAGAGGTGTCATTGAATCTTCTTGGTGATCTCATCAGTTCTTCAAAATATCTCACAGCTTCATTAGGTTTGTTCATCCTCTCATTGAGTTCCCTTTCAGATCTTAACTCATTTTTCAATTGATTGTTCTCTGATCTTAGATTTACAATTTCTATGTCTTTCCTGTTTAACTCTTGATTTGCAAGTAACAATTGATTTAGCATGTCCAATTGATTATTTGTAAGCTTCTGCACATCACACGTCCTTTCATCAAGTCTAGTAGCCATTTGTCTATTGTCTTCTTCTGCCATTGTCTTGTCTTCCTCTACTTTCTTTTTATGTTCAATCACTTCACATAGTTTTAGTGATTGAATTTCCTATTCTTTCTTTAAACTTCTGACTTCTTCATTAAGTGAATTGTTTTTCTCCAATAGATCTACTATTGCTGCATCACTTTCACTAGATTTTCCATTATCAAATAGACCTTTAGTGTCTTCTTCTTGATATTGAGTGTCATTCAGTTGGATTCCCAATTCTTTCCTTCTTTTTAATGATTTCTTCAATTTCTCTCTTGCTATCTCAAGATGGTACAATGCAAGATGGATGTCATCTTTTGATTCTCTATGATCATTCCCAACTTATAAGCCTCCACTCCAAGATCTTAACTCTCAAATGGTTAGACTTCTTTTGAGAGAACAAAGCTCTAATACCAATTGTTGGAAGTCTTATTGGGAAAGTAAGATACTGAGAGGGGGGTGAATCATGATCTATAAACGTTTTACTCTTTTGAAACAAATTCAACATATATATCATGAATCACATAAACATAAACTTCAATGTTGAAATAGATCTAACTGCTAATCACATCCATGAAAATGAAACACATAACACAAAGATTTGGTAACCCAGAAACCCTTGAAAGGTAAAACTGGGTGGGGATGACACCCACAAATCTTCACTACTGCAACAATAAAGTGGGCTTGTTAGGGCTACAAAGTTTTGATCACTTCTGTTGATCTACCCTATGAGGGGTATGCCCTACTAAGAGCTTATAGACTTATACAATCTACCTTGATTAAAGGATTTAAAATTACAACTAAGTAAGCACTCTGTTAGGAGATTTACAAAGGTATGTTAGGACTAGTCTGTTAAGAGATTTACCTTGATTCACTTGCTAGAATGTATCAGTACCTGATCCTTTGGTTTGCACTTCAATTGTTGATAACGGATCTCCTCTTTCCAATTCTTATCTGATCTCAAAATTTGATATAACTCTATTATGTCCTTCACCGCTCTACTTGGTCACTTTGCCTGATATATGCTTCTGACATCCAAAACAATGCTTCTTCCGCATACATGTGAGATCTCCTGATTACTACATATTTGGGTTTTGATGTCACCTTAAGTAGATAACTAATCAAGGTTCTAGATCAAGATCAACGATCTAGATCCATCACTTTTGCCGCTTAAGCATTCCCTTTTTTCAATTGGTTACATCACTTGCATAAGGATTAATGATCACAATTATAATGCATAATCAACTCCTTAATTGTCTCAAAAACCATTAAATTATTCATATAAGTTGGCCAAAATGGTTTACCTAAGTGTTTGTGCCATTCCAAACACATATACCAAAACTGGTTCACTCGGCATATGAACTCTGTGGTACTCGGTCAAAACTGTTATCCATATACTAGCACTTGGCATTAACTATTCTATACATCTTGACATTCATACTACTCAGTAACTACTGGGGTGCTCGATGACCATTGACTTGCTTGACAATAACTATTGCTCAGTTCATGATATTTATAGAAGTCCAATACATTACTTGGCCTTAGTAGGATGGCTCAAACACAGTGATGACCAACCAACTCTGCCTTGATAATGACTAAGTATTTGACACTAATAGACAACATGACTTGGAGATCAATGCTCATACTTGAAGGGGGCATGGAAGGGACGCTGAGCATCCACCCACTTAAGAAAGAGGGGGTGTTATCAGAGGTAGTCATAGAAAGAGCAGCCAGGGAAGAAGCATAACCAAAATCCCAAGAGGAGGATAAAAAAACACGGTCGAGGCAGACCTGAATGAGGTGAGAGCCTTTCCTATTATTAGTCTAAGTGAAAGGATTACCCTTCATTTCATATTATAAAGGCCATTCAAGCTGACAAAACTAGCTAAATCCCCCATGTTGTCTGTGTAGTCCATCATGCTACCCAATTTCTCAGAAGGGAAAAGGGGGGAATTGAAATCACTAGTCACCAAGAACTTAGGATCCAGAAGGGAGAGGAAAGAAGCAAAAAGCTTGTCCCACACCACTCTTCTACCAGGGTGGGTGTTGGGCACATAAACATTGTAGCTATGCCAATGTGCCAAGGGGGAGGTGAAAGAAACAACAAGAAAGTGATGAGAAAAACTTAGAGCGTCCCCCTTAACACGAGAGGGGTTCTATAGAGTGGTAATACATCTCGAGGCCCCAACAACCTTAGAATAGTAAAAATGGGCCTTTGGCCATAATTTCCCGACCAACATTTGAAAATTAACATAAGTCATCTTAACTTCTTGAAGCAACATAATGTCCACTCTAAAGTCTTGGATGTACTGCTTAACAACAAAGTGTTTCTGGGGGTTGTTAAGTCCCCTAATGTTCCAAGAGGGAACAATCATTTCTTACCTTTTTGGTTGAGGTCGAGGGTGAGCTGCCTTCTTGCAGCAATCTCCTTAGCAACACTCTTTTGTCTTCTGACACTTTCAGATGGCCTTCCTTCTCTATTCTTTGCACCAACATCAATCTTCTTGCTCCTCATTTTTCTTTGTTGAGTTTTCCACTTTGCCTCCTTGATAACTGACACACCAAGAGGGGTGGTAACAACAATTGGAGGCATACCCAGAAGGGGTTTTAACAACATATCTACCGAAGAGGGTGGGGATGAGGGAGGTGAGGGTCGGCTACCAAGGATACCACCAGTCGATGGGGCAAGTTCCAGAGAAGGGCAAGGGAAACCCCCAGCCGAGACATCAATACCAGATGGTATTTTCCCTTCTTTCAGCCTAGGGGAGATTTGGGGAGGAGGGAAGGGGAGATCTTCTCCTGAACACACTCCTTCAACCGGCTCAAAAATATTTTTGAGGTTAGGAACCACTGGGGGGAAGGGGCAATGCAGTGAGTTTCCACCATATCCACAACAACCGTATCTTCAACCACAAGGGGGGTAAGACTACTCTCCACAGAAGCAGTCGCGTCACCCAAAACAACTTGTTTGATTTTAGGATCCTTCTTGCGGGGAGCCTAGAAATCCACCTTTATGTGGCCCTTGGAGTTATAGAATTGGTAGAAGAGAGTAGCATTTCCATATGCAATGGCTTGAGTCCACCGCCCAAGCTTAGATTTTAGGATTCTGAAGTTGGGAAGAGTTTTGTTGATAGTAACATTAACACAGAAACAAGAAAAGACCAGGCGAGACTTGGACAAAGTTACCAAATTCGTAGAGATGTAGTGACAAAAGGAGTTCCTGATCCACTTGAAGACTTGCTCGTCCCAAAATTCAAGGGGTGGGCTAGGTAACCTGACCTAGACTAGAGCCATTCTACTAAGTTTTGCAGAGGGATCGAAACCCGGTTTCCACTTGGATAGAGTGAGGAAATGCTTCCCATATACCCAGGAGCTAGACAGGACAAAGCTCAGGTCCTCCAGAGCCGTGAACTTGAACAAGAATAGACCCCCAGGCATTGTTGAGACCCCAACACTTCCCTTGAGTTTCTACTAAGTTCCTCCCCACTTCCTAACCATGTCAATGGTGGGCTAAAAATTAAATTTTTTTCCCACAATAGCCAAGTTTAGATCAGCTATAGTTCTTTCAACAACAGAGTCAGGGAGATTAATCTTTGATCCTTCCTTCGTGAGGGATATAACATCCAAAAAAGGTTCCAAGTTGCCAAATGGGGCCCCACAATTGCGCCTTTCCAAATAGCCTTGGGAGGGAACAAAGGAAGGGAATCCGAAGCAACTGTTGTAGAATTCCTGACCGCTAGCAGACCGACATTAGAATCTGAAGGAGGGTCTCCTAGGAGGGGGAGGGGTGGGGGAGAAGGTTCCCCCAGTGAGTACCACCATGTTCACAATTCAAAAACCTTGCAGGCACGAAAAATTTGTAGAGCAAATATTTGGATTGTTGTTTCCAATCTACATTTCTAATATTACTAAATCTATATATTCTTTGAACAATTACTTGAAAAGTTACATCATATTCTTTGAGTTGTAACTTATGAATATCAAGTAATATTATATTACATGTTTAAAAACTAATTACACTAAATAAGTGATTATCCATTGTATAAAGTATGAATATTTTATATTTTGGGTGGAATGGATGGTTACTTAAGGGTATTTGAATAGTTTTGTTCTAACCAATAGATCCAGTTTTGCTTCATCGATATGTTCTTCAAGAAAAAATTTAGAAAGCTACATCATGTTTTTTAAGTTGTAGATTATATATATCAAGAAATGGGTTGTTACACAAGGATAAGGATAAGAATATTTGAATGGTTGTTTCCAATCTACATTTCTAATATTACTAAATCTATATATTCTTTGAACAATTACTTGAAAAGTTACATCATATTCTTTGAGTTGTAATTTATAATATCAAGCAATATTATATTACATGTTTAAAAATTAATTACACTAAATAAGTGATTATCCATTGTATATAGTATGAATATTTTATATTTTGGGTGGAATGGATGGTTACTTGAGAATATTTGAATACTTTTTTTTGAACCAATAAATCCAGTTTTGCTTCATCTATATGTTCTTAAAGCAAAAATTTGGAAAGCTACATCATGTTTTTTAAGTTGTAGCTTACATATATCAAGAAATGTTATGTTACATGCAATGATAAATATTCTCTATATTATTTTCTATATCTATAATTTATCCTAAATATTCTCTATATTATTTTCTGTATCTATAATTTATACTTTCTTTAATTGTCATCTTGTTTGTGATTCTATTTAATGTAAATGGCATGTTGGTGTTGTCATGTTATAGTTTGTTTTTTTGTTTGAGGTTCCTCTTCCTGAACCTAAGAATGTTAGTTTTTCCAAGCTATTTTTGGATCATATACCTAGTGATGTTGAGTTTGTTATTGGCTCTTTCTTAAGGATTACTCATGCCTTGGTCGATAGAGTTGTTTCTTCCTCAGAGAATTCTCTCATTATGTCACAAGCAGCGTTGGTCATTTTTTTTTTTTTCGCTTACTAAGAGTGTAAATAAGGGCTAATGACAATGAAAAGTGTTCAATGACGCTCACAACAAAACTTATATTTGAAATGATAACTCAATCAACTTCTCAATATTTTAAACAACAGTCTTATACAAGTCGATAAGTTCTTACATTATATAGAAATCAGATCATAGAAGTGAAATTATACAAGTCGATAAGTTCTTACAACAGTCTTATACAACTCTGATTATGCAAGCATACCCTTCGATCATATCCTAGCTTCTGATCTTACAATGTAAATCTGATTAGTATAATGCTTGGTGTTGTTCCAAACATATCAAGCACAATGGCGTCAAGCTTGACTCAACTTCAGGTCATCTATTCCCCATCCATTGTCAATGGTGTACTAGTCTTCTATCATTGCTATACCTTTTGAAATGACCACGGTGACCACCCAAGCTCTCCACTAATCTTTTGTGTTAACATGTAGGATGAAAGTTGATGATGATATTGTGGCTATAGACTCACGTGGTGGCCTGTAAAGATATAATCGATTGTGGTAATAGTTGCGAAAAAGCTCTATATCCCCCTCTAGCAATGATTGTAAATACAATTACCGAACCACAAGGAACTCACACTCAAGTCTCAACTCTCTATTACTATCACAAAAAACTTTACAGAGGTTCGAATTGCATATATTTAATCTGCTAATGCTATCTTCAGACTCCTCGCAACCCCATTCACAAGTCTACTATGAAGTTCGAACTATGAAACTAGTGTAAGGAAAACCCTTGAAATAAGATTTGTTACCCATTTGCAACAACAGCTAAATCTCTAGACTATAAACCTCAATAGTGTAGAGATTGTTAGCAAAGAGAAATCCTTAAACAACAAAATTTCAATGAAATAAAAAATATTCAAATTTTCCAATTAAGCATACCAAGTGAACTCAACAAATTTCCTTTTATAATATTATCAAGAGGTTCCACACTCTTCATCAATCTATGTGGGATACAACATATCACCTTTTTACTCTTTCAAATATTAAAGACCTTGTTCTCTAAAAAATATTAATTTTCTCCTCTTACTAAGGATTCAAATGACCCTTATTAAAAATAATGTTGTATTACTAGGCCAAGGGGTACAAGACGCTTAAGTCACAAAGTGACAATATAAGAGACTTAGGTAACTAAAAATCAAAATATATTTCTTTTAACACAATTAAACTTCACACGACATCCAAGAATGTCATATTTCATTGCCAAGGAAATAGAGGCCAACCCAACTGCTAAAAATAGCAATTGTGAAAAATAGTGTTAAAACATCAAATTAGCCCGATTTGAGATACACTAAAATTTACTAGAAATAGTAAGTGCTAAAAATTGTCATCACTAAAAATAGAAAGTCTTAAACTAGTTATCTAAAATTGCTTCAAAAGGTGTCATTTATCTGCATTAATCCATCTAAATTCACTAGTGAACCAAACCCCCCCACACCCCCCCCCCCCCCCCCGAACCCCCGAAATCAACACAACTACACTACATTCCCTTTTAACAATTGATAGGATAAAGACATTAAAATGCCCAACTTTATTTTTGTGTTGAGATTGGAAAGGTTCTTTCAAATTCTACCAAGATTTACTTCAATTTGGGTGTTTGCGAGAAAATTATCCAATTCAAGTCTTCCTCATTAGTTTTCTCTCACTATCATAGAGTTGGGAATTTTTCCCTTTTGTATCAACATTTCAAAGATAAGCTCCATACCAGTCCAAAAAGATCCTCCCTTCTAGGAAATTTTTGCTTTTAAGGAAATGAAAGGCTATCAAATAGTCACAATAGGCTTTCAATTTATTTTGTCACAATAGTCACAATAGGCTATCAAAATCATAGTCATAAAGGAAAAGTTTAAGTGCAAAAGAAAGAACATGTTATGTGTTCTGCAACAAGCTTGTAGCAGTCCTCCTTGGCCTCAATGGTGTTTCTCGCTTGCGTCACATCTCTGCTCCCGCTCGTAGAGCCTCCCACTCTCGCTTGTGACGCAGCCCTACCTCCTATTCCCACCGTGCCTTTCACGAGTAGCTCAGATGTTTTGGTTGCAGATGCCCTAATTACTAAGGGATGCAACAACAAAACCTCTTTGTCTCCTGCGGATGTTGTGCATCCTAGTTCTCTGCCTGTGGTTGTAGGATCTAGGGCTCCCGTAGTGTCTTTCACTGGTTGCTTTGATGCTTAGGCGACTATTGCTTTGCCTTTGGTCCCTACTACCGTGAGTCTTTCCCCAGCTGTGCCCTTGACGTCCTTGACGGGAAAGGGTTTGGGTTTGAAGGGGCCTCCTTCTTGCCCAAACTCTTTTCAAAATATGGTGTCTTGTGGCCATGTTTTTGTTGATGCTTCTGCTCAAGGGCCTGTTCCTATGGGTGTAGCTTTGGATCCTGCTAAAGCCCATAATGTCCATGGTTCCTCCAAGCCTACGTTTGATGCCTCGGTTCATGGCGTAAAGGGTTCTTATGCAAAAGCTATTTCTTCAGCTCGGTCTCGGGTTGGGGGCACCTCCGTGGGGTGCCTTCTTCTATGCCGATTTCTATCTCTGGAGCCCTCTCCGTCCAGCTCTTTGATGTTGTTGTTGGAGAGCTAGAGTCTTGCTTTAAGATCCTTACAGGTCTAGCTCTTATCTGTTGGTTTCAGGGATTCTAGCCGACATTGTCCCAACTCCATGATTGGATCTCCCAAAAATGGGACCAATACTCTCAGATAATGTTCATATCATCCCCTTAGCCAAAGGATTTTTCGTTGCTAAATTTGATTTCTCTAAAGATAGAAATAAAATTTTATGTGAAAACTTCTTTTCTTGGGAGGAGGATAAATTCTTGCTCATGTTAAAACCATGGCATCTGGATTTTGATCCTTCTTTGCAAGTTTTCAACAATATGCTGATTTGGGTGAGGCTTCCCAACCTTCCTCTTCATCTTTGGCAAGGTGTTGTCTTGGAAGAGGTGGGGGAGGCTCTAGGGGAGTTTTTGATTTTGGATGAGAAAACTTCTAATATGTACCATTCTACCTATGCCTGCATTTTGGTAGATATTGATATTTCACAGGGTCTTCCTGCTAAAATTAATATTCAGTCATCTAAAGGCTCATGGTTGCAACAACTGGACTATGAGGGTATCCCCTTTAGATGCAGAAAATGTTTCAAAACAGGTCATCATGCTTCAAAATGCGGTTCTGATTTCAAAGTGAAGAAAGGCCCTCATACTTGGTGGAAGGATGCCTCCATTGAACATTATACAATTCTCAAAAGCTCTCTTGATTCTTCGTTGGATTCAGATATTCCTAGGTCCCCTGCTGGTGGCTCTGTGGTTGGAGTTCCTGCCAACCCTGCTGTGCCTTTGTAGGGATTTGTCTCTCCTTCCACTGGTGGTTCTGTGGTCCCTACCAGCTCTACTGGTGGAACAATGGACATTGTTCCTGCTAGCCCTACTGGTGTGGTTTTTGGTGCTGTCACTCCTCTTGCTGGAAGTCTAGCAAGCCCTACTCCTGAGTTTGTTTTTCCTGCCACTTCTGCTGGTATGATTTCTACTATGGGTAATGTTGTCATTATCCCTATCATTTTACCTTTCATTCCTACTCTCTATTCCTAATGATGGATCACAGAGTGTGATCTGAAACCTTGATCCAAAAAAACTCACACAATCGAATCCAGATGCTTACTGTGCATCATAATGGATTGTGGAAATCTGATCTTGTTAACTGTCCCTCTTGTTGGGAGTTTTTCAGATTCTTTGCTGGGGGTTGTTGCTTTGGATTCAGTTTGCTGGTAGAAGAAGGCAGGGGAAGTTGAAGATGGTTGGATTACTGTCAAAGGAAAAAATTCAAAGAAATCCTCCTCTTCTTTCGATATGACCCTTCGATCTCATAAAAAGGGGTCTTAGGTTTGGTGTTTTGGTCTTGGTGTCCCTCCTTTTGGATGGACTATTTTGTCATGGGTGCTTGTAAATCTATTGTTTGTGTGATCTTGTGGGGTCCGGTCCTTTGCTTTTGGTTGGATTGTTGTTCTAATGGATCTTCAACAGACCTATCTTTCATCCTAGATTTGTAAAGGGTTTCAGGGTCTCTTCAAAACCTATTTTTACCTTAATAAAAAATAAGCTTGTAGTAGTTTTGATGGTGGAATGATGTAGAGGGATTCATGTAACAAAGTCCTCATGAGTTGAAGGCAATCATTCCAAATGTGTAAAAGATGATGAGGTTGAAAGGGAAGGGTTTTCTCAACATTTTTTAAGATATACATATACAATGACAAATCCCTCCAATGCATGTACAAAAGGATAACCAGTGAGTTTGCTAACAAGATATGGAGAAAGATATGAAGTAAAGGGAGGACAATTTGGTAAAAGTGGAACTGTTATGAGGGTTCGTTGTCACAATGAGACTATTTTGAAGATGAACATTGAGGGAAAATAATATTTAAAGAACCAATGTCGATAAGAAAGAAAGTATTATGGTAGTCTATAATTATAATAGAAGGAACAAAGAATGCAAAATGAGAGACCATTCACAAGTTGATCAAGATATAAGCAAGCACATTTTGTCAAAGTATAAAATATTATCATGAACTATAATGGTAGAACAAGATCCTAAGGGCATCTAATAGGGTTGTAGAGCTTCATAATTGAATTGGGTAAGGGATGACAGTGAGATGTACATAAGAGAGATGGTTGCCAAGTATGTCATAAAAGATATAAAGGCCATATAACTCATAAAGTCAAAATGGAGAACAAGTTTGTGAAGTAACATGACTATACATCATTCATGAATAGAAAGTGAATAGCATGGAATTAAGTCCAAGAAATGAATGAATGAATGATAATGACATCCACAAGGCCAAGCAGCCTAAGGGACCAGAGGGACCCACATCCCTAAACAATTTCCATAATCTTTTCCAGCTCTGATCTTCTTTTATGAATCTTGACCAACAAACCCATTGTTTGGTTTACCCTATCCTCTTCAAATAAACTATTCATGTTGTCCACTTTCAGAATGGCACCATAATTAGCATGAATATCATCATAGGCAGTGCATTCCATGAGAAAGTGTCATTCAGTCTCAATTGCTCCCGTCCCACAAAACATGCAAGTTCTCTCCTCCCAAGCCTCTTTGGGTCTCTTCCATTCGCTCGTCTCACACCTAAGATGATGTGATCCCATTCTCAATTGCATCATTAACAACCTTGCTTTCCCTTTAATAGAAGCTCCAAGATATGTTTTCTCTCCATGTTCCCCGGTTGAGTTGAACACATGCATGTAGTAAGTCTTTTTACAATCAATGTTATTATTCCACATGACAATTTGAAACTTTTCTATGACAAACTTTTTTATGTCCACATTTGTATTAGGACACTTGTGTAGCCTAATATTCCATTTATTCAACCACTTATTATTTTGTTTCATCCATGTTTTCTTTCTACGGGTAAGAACCTTGTCCTTCACAAATTTTGGCCATTGTTGGTCATGCATATTATCAACCTTCTTTAAGTAGCTAAGTAACTGAGTTATCACTGACGCTTCCAACAGAAAAGCCCCAGCCTCTGCTAAAAGGATATCGTAAGGAACAAAGGTCTTAACTTTGAGATTGCTTGTAGTTAGGTGTTTCTGAATTCTTTCTAGTTGCCTCCGTCCGATGTTTGACAAGCTGCCACCCCACACTTTACAGCCATAGAGAACCACCAGCGTGACCAACAAATTGAAAAGAGTCTTCCTGGTCTTCCAGTCCCAAAGCTCAACCATTTTGCACCTGTTCTGGAGTAAATACAAGGCTTTCCAGCCCCCCATGAGCCTTTTTGCTCTACATGTTTCCCAGCTGAGTTTATAGTGAAAATCAATCACAAGATACTTGTATTCCTTCACAATTTCAAGCGGGCTGCCTTAAAAAATGAAGGTATTGGGCTTTTCTTTTCTCCTTAAAGAGAAAATCATGATTTTGGTTTTGGTAATGTTCACCTGCATCCCAACCTCCTGGCAAAAGCACTCTAAGGCCCTTAAGTGGTCTCTCAAACCTTGAGCCATTTTTAAAATTAAGATAAGGTCATTCGCGTACAAAAGAAGTTTCACCACATATCCTGCTAGATGCACACCTTCCCCATCTATATTTCGTAACCAAGTTTCTAATTTATCAATGTATAACCCAAACAAGGTTGGGGATAATGGACATCCCTTCTTAACACCAATGTCACTACCAAAACATTCAAACATTCCCTCATTAGTTCTGATTTTGGCTCTAACTTTATCATATAATCTATGCACCACTGCTCTGTACTCGTCAAGGATGCCCAATTCTATCATTTTGTTCCAAAGCTTGTCCCTAGGCACTATATCAAAGGCTTTCTTAAAGTCTACAACCAGCAATATGCTTCCTCCCCTTGATTATCCCATATTTTCTCTATTAAATGATGAAGAGTGATGCAATGATCAATGGTGGAATGCTTAGGTCTAAAACTTGCTTGTCCTCTTGCCCTTTTCCCTTCGCCCTCTATCCAACTACTGATTTTGCGCTCTATCATGCTCCCGAAAAGTTTTCCAAAAAGGGGGTTGACCATAATAGTTCGGTAGTTAGATGGATTATTGATGTTGCCACTTTTAAAGAGGGGGATAACCACACTCATTACCCAATCTACCAAAAAACCATCGTAGATGACATGGTTGAAGATTTCCTTTATGTGAGGTGCAAGGATTTCCACTCCCCATTTTAAAAATTCAGCTTGCAGCCCATCAATATCATTAGTGTTACCACTTGCTAATTTCTTTATCCCTAGCTTGATATCTTCCACCATGAAGAGCTCCTCCGAAGTATTCACAAGGCGTGAAATGAGGATATTCATATATAGTGAATATCAAAGGATTTTATGCTAGACGTGCAACAACCATAGAAGGGGTTATCATGGAAGTTGCCTACATCCACAATTAGAAGGAGTTGTCATGGAAGTTGCCTACAAACACAATAGGGAGTGAGATCAATAAGGCATAAAGGAGTCTTGAAGGACAAAAAGGCTAAAAGTGAACACCATTAACTTATAATGAAGAGAAGTTAAAAGAGGAGAGTTCTTAACAATAATGAAGATTCAGATCACAATGACAAATGCATAAAGAACCAACAACATAGAGGACAATTCTTTTAGAAGAAATGATGGGTGTAGCACAGTAATAATAAGGATTGTAATGAGTCAAGAATTTTTCTATGATAATGAATAAGGACATGAAGCCATGAATGAAAAAACTATAGGATGTGTAAAGTAAAACAATATTTTGAAAATGGACAGATGAAGATGAAGACAATTTGTAAGAAAGAGGGGCAAAAAAATCCTTATATTGAGAAGTCCAGCAAGTCCAAATGAAAGAGGACATAACCTGATAATATTAGGCATTTTTTGACACATGTTAATGCATTAGGTGATAAATGAAATGACAATAAGATTCCATGCCCGTAATGTAGTAAATTGACGAGATGATGATATATGCTATGGAAAAATTAGTAAGATTTTAGAAATACAAAGATAGTTGAATCACTATGCTATAGTCTATGTGGTTTGTATCTATAGTGAGATAGAGAAAAAATTTAGTGATAAGACATGTCAAAATAAATTGAAAGGCAATGTTTATGGAAAGCTTTAGTTGTGCTTTCAGAGTATGAGTAGGCAACTATTAGAAAAGTATAACAATAGATTAAAAACAAAGAAACTAAACTTGCAACTTGTTATTCATCATGGAAATTACAAATATATAGAGTCATATGACTTCACCAAGACCCTATAATTATGCTAATACACATGACAACAAACTAATACAATTGACAATAAACTAGATATGATTGACAATTAAGTGGAACTTATTAACAGCTAACTAAGAATTATGGACAACTAACCCAAACACATTGGACACCTAATCCTATTTGATGACTTATTTATTTATGTTGGATCATTAATTCCAACACCCCCACAATGTGACAACATCAAGATAAAAGAAAAACAATACATTATATAGAAACTATTATTTGAAAATAGTTCATAGACCAGTAAGACTTCTTCAAGTTTCTCCCAATTGTTATTATAGTCATGCAACTATCATCTAAGCTTCAAACACCATTGGACACCATTTTCACATGAAATTCCTCACAACCCTCATAAAGGTATGATGCTAAGCTTCCAAATTTTTAGAAATCCCCTTAACTATTGGACACCAATCCTTGCATGTGTGTCTCATAACCCCAATGAGATATAGTTTCTTTGATCCATTAGCACCTCAGACTATTGAGCATCCATCTAGCCTCTACTACATCCTTTCCTATCTTCAAATCATTAATCTATTCAAAATACAATAATGGTTTCATCAATGAAATCAACATCACCATCAATGTCTGGCGGTTCTTCTTTAGGTCTCATCTCCTTGATAGCTTGTTCTAGCAGCAAAAAATGTCTTCTCAAGAAAACAAACTAGATAGATTTTTAACAGGAAGATGGCTCTAATGCCATATTAGAAAAATAGAACAACATATTAAAAATAGAGAAACTAAACTTGCATCTTGTTATTCATCATGGAAATTATATATATATAGTGTCATATGACTTCACCAAGACCCTATAATTATGCTAACACATGCCAAAAAACTAGATATGATTGACAACTAACTGGAACTTATTGACAACTAACTAAGAATTGTGGACAGCTAACCCAAACACATTGGACACCTAATCCTATTTGATGACTTATTCATTTATGTTGGATCACTAATTCCAACAGTAGCAAGATACAAATAAAGAATGCTATGACATTGATTTTTCATGACAAAAGTATAAATTTGAAGACAATGATAGTCGTACATGACAGTCATACAAGGGAAAAAGGGGTTCCATGTTAGCAATGGTCTAAGGTATAGAGGAGAAGCATTATGACAATCCATGTTTGAGAAAAGTTAGTTATTGAGGAGGGTAAGTACAAAAGGATAGAAGATATTTTTTTCTTTCAAGAGAGGGACAATCATGTTACGAGGATGTCATCAATGTGAAGTTAGTCAAGGTTAGTTCATGTATAATAATATGAAAATATTTTTTAAGGGAAGTCATGCATGAAAGAGTTGGGAGGTAGAACATCAACTATGTGTGATAGTAGTTTAAAGTGTTGTCTTAGAGAAAGAAGTCTTGAAAGTGCAAACTTAATGACACTGGTAACAAAAGCAATATGGATATGATGGGTTCAAAGAAATAAAGACTATCATGATGCATTCATAATTAGTATGACAATGGAAGAGGGATATCCATAAAACAAAGAAAGAGCGGATATAATCATACCCATAACACATAGTTGTATTAGGTCTTCAAGAGTAGACATGCTAAAGGAAAGTGATTTTGCAAGAGTGAAAGGTTAGTCTACTAGCACTTCATTGTCCAAAACTATCATGGGAGAGCATTATGAGAAGATTGAAGAAGATAATAATGACCTTAGTAGTATAGGAGGTCTAAATCTATATGCATAGTACATTGATGATGTTGAAAGATATGAGAAGATCAAGAGTTGGCAAAACTGTGACAATCATGAATAGTGGTAGAATATGATAATTGATACTTTATGAAGTTTCTATGTAAAGAGAGGGATTTGTTATGATAGTATTATAAATATATAAAACCATAAGAAAATGATAATTTGAGTACAATATTGTGAGAAGCATAGTAAGGAAAGAATACTATCATAAGACAAAGATAGCATATCACTATCAAGAATAAAAGAGAAACAGGTTCAGTCATGAAAGGGTAGTAGATTTAGGACTCTTAGGTGTCATTTTGACATGTGGGAATGCCCTTTATGAATATGTACATGGGGGCAGTAGTTTCAAGAAACCAAGACACTAATTTAAGCATCTTTGGGGGTGTAGACCCCAAATTCATTCTAGAATTCATAAAGTATTATTATGGAAAGTTGGTAGGATAGTTTGGAAAGGTGGAACTAGAATATCAGAGGCTAAGAGAATATATATGATAGTTTGGGATAGTTTTGACCAAGTTTTAAAGAACATCCAAGCATCTAGCAACGGTCAAGTGAGCAACCTTCATCAAGTGTGAAGATACAACAAGGACAAAACATTAAAGTCAAGTAATCAAGCACTCCTTTACAACATCAAAAAATGGACTTTATTTTTTGGTATTTACTTACTTTCATAGATGCTCTGCTATATTCTTTCATATGTTCAAAGAGATAAGGAGGTCCTAGGCTCAATTTGTAGCTAGTTCTTACTTTCTTGTGCAAAGATTGTAGCCATTTTCAAGCTCTTGCAACATAGAATTGTTTCCTAACCTACAAACCAATCATTTTTCACTGAAAATAGCAATGTGTTTTGTTTTCATTTTCAAAGAAATTTCTAAGCTTGTACTATTGCTACAACACCTGAGATCAATAAAATACACTGGTTTTACCTCCTTATCTCCTAATTTTGTTGTGTGTATCTTTATGATGGATTTTCTTGTATTTTCATTATTCCTTGAAGTTTTGTCTCGTCTCAACTCCTCGAAGAAGGAAAACATATACATTTTGCAAGTTTTAAGTTGTGCAATTAATATAAATTGTTTTGTGCTATGAAAAATTATGTTTTCCTTCTCAAAATTGTAAAAATTCAATCCTCCTCTTAAAAAATTGATGTATAAAATATGCAAGATAGTTGGGTTGTGTAGAGAAACAATTGAATATTTAATTATGTTGTGTGTGAGAAACAACAATACATTCTAAATTTTTTTGGTGCATCACTTTAGTAGAACATAGATTTCATTTCAAGTTCTTCTTTCCCTTTTTCCCAGTAAGGGAGAGATTGGGTGAAGAACTGAAGGGAACCATACCACTTTGGAGGTTGATATCAAACATCATAGCACTCTATGAGACCATCCCATCTTTCAGTAGGTTCCTGAGTTGGTAGCTCTGTAAAGGGTGTAAACTTCATTGATGATAGATAAAAAGTGGAGAAGATAAGATGAAATTAGCAAGTGAAGGGTAGATGATTTTAATAAAATTAGAAAGTAAGCTGGATAAATAAGTATTTTAAATTTAGTTATTTATCCCACATACTTGCTAAATAATATAAACATGCGTTTATTTAATTGTGACAAATGGAAAAAAAAAAGATTAAATAAGATAAGAGAATATAAGAGGATAGTTAAGTGGGATAAGATTTGATAGAAATTATAAAGTGAGGTAAATAAGATTTTGAGAAAAATTAGTGAGGAAAATTGAATTTATTTATCCTTTCTCACATACTTTTTGAATTTAACAAAGATCTAATTATTTAATTTGGGAAATTAGAAAAGGGGCTGAAGAATTAATGATTTATTTAATCTAGGAAAGGATAAATGAGATTAAATAATTAATCAATTATTTAATCTAGGAAATGAGAAATTGGATTAAATAATTTGGTTGATTATTTAATCATTCAGGAGAATTTATTAGGAAAACTGATTTAACAAATTGACCAACAATGATAGACAATTAAGATGAAATTGATTGATCAAGGAAAATAATTTATTAAATTTATTGAAGATCATGTAAGGAAAATTTAATTAAATAATTAAAAATAATTAATTATTTAAAAGATTAGAAGAATGCACACATTTGACAATTTTTTAGTGTCTATATTTTGCCCATCTTTGATACAATGTGATTTTGAGTGTTGTTTGAAAGAAAAATTTGAAGAAGATTAGCTTATGTCATGCCCCAATGTGCCCTCGTGAAATGTGAGATGGAGGTGGGATTCACCCTCAAGAGATTGTTAGTGCATTAAAGACATGCATAGTTAGAGGTGAAGAATAGTTAGGTTGATGGGAAAAGTGGATTGGGACTAACATCAATGCATGCATACTCATGACAAAGTAGAGGAAATAGAGAGGGGGGGGGAGAGATGTATATGAGCAACTAGGAGTGAGACTACAAAGAGATAAGACATAACTAATTTTTCTAGGGAACAAGCCCCCAACCTTAGGATCTTAACTCAAACAACTATGTGCAAGGAGACACAAAACAAAAGGAAAATGAAGAGAAAAAAAAGACACACAAAAGTGGTTAGTATTAAAAAAAGACTCCATGTCAACTAGTTGAAAAGACCTCAAAGATTGAAATGTCTTGATTGCTTGTATCATTCATGGAATGTTATTAAAAAAGTGTGATCACATGAAAAGAGCAAGAGCATGCATGGGATGAGATAAGAGACCATGGTCCAACAAACTAGTATGGTGTGTTATGCTATGGGCTCATGGAGGAGAGTGACAGGAAACATGGACTCCATGGGATAGGTTGTGTTATGCTAGGTGATCCATGAAAGGTGTCAACATCCTTTCAGCACCCAAGCTCTAAACTTTTAAAATTTGAGCCCTACCGATCAATTCCTCCAAATTTTCTTATGCTTATGATCATTTGTGCTAATAATATTTTTTTGAAGTTGTGCTTTATAAAGTGACAACGTTGCTGGTAGTTATTGAACGTGAACTACAAATTTCAAGGTTCAAGGTTCAAAATGAAAGGGTCTGAAGGTACAGATTCAAATGCAATTTCAAAAGGTGCAATATGCAATGTCAAACTTGAACCTTGAACCGGAAGTTCAAAGTTCAAGGTTCAAAGTGCAAGTTCAAATTCACAAGTGCAATATGCATTGCCGATCTTGAACCATGAACCACAAAGTTCAAAGCTCAAGGTTCAATATTCAAAAGGTATAGTTCAAAGTTTGAAGTTACAATTCAAAAATGGCATCGAGGTTGAATAGTGACAATGGTGGATACTATTTTTGAAGAGTATAACAAAAGTGCCATCATCAACAAGGAAGTGTCTAGTGGATATAATGCATTGATAGAGAAATTGATAATATAAAGAAAATATTAGGAGGTTTTTTCAGAAATATGCTTCTGCAAGAGAATACAATTATCTGGTGAAAAATAAGAGCATTGACTTTTATCCAAATACTTTCAGCTGTGTGCTATTGGGGAAAAGGTATTTTGTCATGGTTTCCAAATTTATTTAAAGGAATTGACTATGTTTCAAAGGCTTCCAAGACAGTCACATACATTGGCATATGCAAATTGAATGGGAACATCCATATTTTTTATGTGTTGATCATGTTTGCAGGTTAATTCATCAGTAAAACAAATGAATTGACAGAGGCACCGATGCAAAGAAAATTTAAGGTATGGCCTTGTAAAATAATTCCCAGCCCAGAGCATTCCAATGGATAATGTTTTCTTGTAAAATTAAAATGCATTCAAACATTGGCAGCAATGGGTAACACTTTGGAGAAATTAATATAGTTACAAGAAGAGTGCAGACAATGCATGTAAATTGTTTGACATAATGTTGACCCAAGCATGGAAGCTAGTCATCAGTTTGCAGGGGTTTGTTGTGCAAATACCTCAAGGACAAAAAAAAATCAGGATATATCAAATCCTTTGAAACCCCATAATACATTACAAAGGCACTCATGCAAGATAACAAATGTTAACCTTTTAAAAGGATTTCTTCAGCAACTGGTAATCATGGATTCACAGATGATAGAAAAACAATCCTGTTGTAGGGGGGATAACTTTTAAATGCCCTGTTGGATCTATCTCAATTTTTTATATGATTTAGAGAACTTAATTTTACAAATCCTCACCAGAGGGATTTTCAAATTGCATCTGGTTAGAAAGATACGAGTAATAGAATATAGGTTTATAAAACTAGATACATTTCTAGATTCACATATGACAGAAAAACAATCATGTTGCGGCGGCCATAACTTTTCACCCCACCATTGGATTTCTCTCATCTTTGCATATGTTGTTTAAAATCAAGTCTTCTAAATCTCCACCAGAGTGATTGGAAAAACCATGTTGCATTCAAAATTTATGCATGACTGTGTAGAGGCCTATCAAGCAGACCAACCAACTCTTATTTTGACAGAAGATATGTTGGAAATGAGAACTCCATTTCAATGGGAATGAAATTACAAAGGGGAAAATGATAAGTTATTTGCCTATGGTGTATTATAAGCATCTAGGTGGCAATAATCCTATGTGGATTATTTTACTTTTGACATGAAACAAAGTGCTATTTAAATGAAGTGTGCCCCACATGTCAAACACATATGCATGACAGCCCAAATGTTTAATTAAAAATCATTTAACAATGTGGGAGGTATCATAGTAATGTTTGGTTTTCATAACCAAATATTATAAGGGGATTTATAAAAGTTTTATTAAAATAGTTTTCAAGAAACAGTTATAGAAACCAAAAGGCAGTTGAGGAGTATTATTTATTGTAAAGCTTTAGACATATTTCGGGGTTCTTCTTCTTCATTTTTGGGAGTCTTGTGGCTGCAAGGGAGAGAGGAGAATACATTTTTCTGGACTGATTATAACAAAGAGGAATAAGGAGTTTATTTCTATTTTTTGCACTTTGATTGTAATGACATGGATAAAGTAATCATGTGGTTACTCTGTCATGTATTTGAAATGAGAAGGCATTTACATGTATAAGATCTTGAGGTTTGAATGTGAGTTTCTTGGATTGAAACTGATCGTGTGGTCTTTTCTTTCCTATTTTAAATACAGCTATGTATTATCATGTTAAGTGCATGTATGTATGTAAATCATTCAGTTTACATACTTATAGTTTGCAGAATAAGATATCTAATTCCTTTCATTTCCTCTGTAATGTGAATGACTGAATAGGCACTCTTGTGGCTATTTATTTGTCTTTCACTCCATTTAAATTAGTAAATCTAATAACTGCATTCATGTCATGTTGATGGGTGAATGTTAGTGTGCCTTTGTGTCTTCCGGTTAAAGACATTTTCAGTTATTTAATTGATTGAGTATCATTGCAGAGGGAGTTGTACCTCTCAATTTAGAGGGCAATTACCAATATAATGGTAATCTGTTCAACTGTTAGTATTCTTTGTTCTTCATGTTGGGCATCTTGAGTCATTCTTTTTATCTCTTTTCGAAGGACAAATATGTTTACTAACAGATTTTTTGGCAACTCTTCTAGGGATTTGGAAACAAAGATTGGTGTCTGACCTTTGGCTCCTTAGTTTTTATTTTGTCTCTCTATGCAGGAGACTGATGTCTCTGTGCAATGACCATGCCAAGTAGAAAGGTCACAAGAAAGATTAGACCTGACCCTACCATTTTGGAGATCATTGAGATGAATGATAAAGTGTTGCAAGATTTATTTGAGCAATACAAGAAAAGCATCTCTCATGCAATAAAGATGAACCTCAGCATTAAAGATGACCACACCTCTACCTTTTTGTGGAAAAGCTTGTGCTTCAGATTTTACAAGCTGAGATACCTCCAAGAAAACAAGAAAAGAGTGCAACAAATTGAAAAATAATTGGAGGCTAATGATGAAGTTCCAACTGCTCCAAAATCTTTCCATTCACAAAAAAATTCAGTCTTCGGTGAATAAGAAGTTAATCCAAGAAAACAATCCAAGGAAAAACCTACAACTGAAGAGTTAAATGGTGAAAGTGATCAGATGCTGCAATATCTTTGGAATGCCTTCAAGGGAAGCATCTTTGAGGCTGAGAAGAATAAGATAAGTCCCTTAGAAGATCATAGATCTGACTTGTTGCTAAAATGTGTGCATTAGACATATTATAACCTCAAGAATCACAAACAAGAGACTCTGGCTATGACTAAAGACCAAAGGAAGAATCATTATCTTGTATTTTCTCAGTTCTTGAAGAAAAAGATCTTGAGGCATCATCAATTCAGCCATATGTGTCTTGGGATCATGATCAAGAGGAAAAAGATTTATATCAGGCTGGAAGTATGAAGCTTGAATCTTTTTCATCATGCATGGTGGTTGAGCAAGAAGAAGAATTATCCACTTCCTTTGAAGGAGAAGAACTACCTGCTGAAAATAAGAGTCTCTACATTCCAAGGAGACTTTTAAAAGAATCAAGTGACAAATTTCAACATGGCACTATGATCCAAAATGACAACATTGCTGAAATAGGGGTAGACATATTCACTTGTGACAGTAATAATTTCCAAGAAGGAGACCATCTTACATGCCCAAGTGAAGGAGTCACTTTTGAACAAATTGGCATAGCAACAAATGAGACAGAGAACAAATTTAAACAACTAGGAAATAAAGTTACTTAGGGTGGGCTTAATGTATTATATTTACCTACAAAATTTGTGAGGATAACAAGATTAGAGATAATCCTCCATTCCAATTTTTTGATTCCTCATCAAGTGATGAAGATTCACTTCCTCCTCTCACAATAGAAAATGTTGGAATAAACATAGAAAAAAGGGAGGATCAAGTTGTCAAAGTATTGCAACCCCAAGAACCTTTAAAGGTTTTAGCAAACACACGGTCTCACGAGGAAGAGGTCATGTTTGAGCTCTTTCCAGCCATTGAAGAAAGAAATGCTCCTGTGAAAACTTCAAGTATCCATTCATCCTATATCTCTGTTCTAGATAAAGAATTTTCAATTTTAATGACAATAAAGAATGATGAGGTTATTTCGGTCAAGATTGACCCTATGCTTGAAGAAGCACATCTATGTTTTGAGAGAGTGTTTTGAATGTTGGAAATTCTTTTATTTGTGATGGTGGTCCTAAGAGTGTAGATAATGAAAATGATTTGGTATTTCCTTTGGGAGTGTTTGAGCATTATTTGTTTCAGCTGGAAGTTGGAAATGGTTTTGAAAGTTCCATACAAAGAGCAATAGAAAGGTCAGAAATTTATGATGAAACATGGCTTTTTGGGCATAATATTTTCCTTGCAAAGCTCCTACATATTATGGATTTTATTTTCAGCATTGAAGAGGTCTCCAGATGGCATCAGATATGGGTTAATGCATTTAGATGCACTCCCTTATTCTGGAAAGGCTCATTCTTCTCACAATCACTTAAGGGTTTTGTGTAAGTTTTTCTTGGCCTTGGTTCTCGTGGTGGGAGTTTCCCACCTATGTAAATTCTTGTAAATATTTTTTAGCTTTGCTAGTTTTTGCGGTGCTTATAGTTTAGTTATTTTTGTGTATTTCCCTACTCTACTCCACCCTCTCTGCTAGAAGCTCCCTATTTTATGTGCTTTGAATTTGTTGCCCAATGGCTTGGCACTGGTCTACTACCATAGATTGTTGGATTCTCTATGTCCCTTATGACCCATGTCCCCAGACAGAGCCAGTTGTTAGCATTCTTTCAGGACCCAAGTTCTAAACTTTTAAAATTTGAGCCCTATAAATCAATTCCTCCAAATTTTCTTATCCTTATGATCATTTGTGCTAATAATGTTTTTATGAAGTTATGCTTTATAAAGTGACAACGTTGCTGGTAGTCATTGAACTTGAACCACAAAGTTCAAGGTTCAAGGTTCAAAATGCAAGGGTCCGGAGGTACATATTCAAATGCAATTTCAAAAGGTGCAATATGCATTGTCAAACTTGAACCTTGAACCGCAAGTCTAAAGTTCAAGCTTCAAAGTGCAAGTTCAAATTCGCAATTGAAATATGAATTGTCGATGTTGAACCTTGAACCCCAAATTTCAAAGTTCAAGGTTCAATATTCAAAAGGTACAATTCAAAGTTTGAAGTTACAATTCAGAAATGGCATTGAGGTTGAATAGTGACAATGGTGGATACTCTTTTTGAAGAGTATTATAGAAGTGCCATCATCGGCAAGGAAGTGTCTAGTGGATATAATGCATTGATGAAGAAATTTATAATATAAAGAAAATATTGGGAGGATTTTTTAGAAATATGCTTCTGCATGAGAATACAATTATCTGGTGAAAAATACGAGCATTGACTTTTATCCAAATACTTTCAGTTGTGTGCTATTGGGGAAAAGGTATTTTGTCATGGTTTCCAAATTTCTTTAAAGGAATTGACTATATTTCAAAGGCTTCCAAGATAGTCACATACATTGGCATATGCAGACTGAATGAGAACATCCATGTTTTTTATGCGCTGATCGTGTTTGCAGGTTAATTCATCAGTAAAACAAATGAATTGACAAAGGCACCGATGCAAAGAAAATTGTAAAACAATTCCCATCCTAGAGAATTCCAGTGGATAATGTTTTCTTGTAAAAGGAAAATGCATTCAAACATTGGCAGCAATGGGTAGCACTTTGGAGAAATTAATATAGTTATGAGAAGAGTGCAGGCAATGCATATAAACTATTTGACATAATGTTGACCCAACATGGAAGCTAGTCATTGGTTTGGAGGGGTTTGCTGTGCAAATACCTTAAGGAAAAAAAAATCAGGATATATCAAATCCTTTGAAACCCCATAATACATTACAGAGGCACTCATGCAGGATAACAGATGATAACCTTTTAAAAAGATTTCTTCAGCAACTAGTAATCACAGATTCAAAGATGACAGAAAAAAAAGTCATGTTGCAGGGGGATAACTTTTAAATGCAGCGTTGGATTTGTCTCAATATTTTATATGATTTAGAGAGCATAATTTTCAAAAATCCTCATTGGAGGGATTTCCAAAAATGTATCTAGTTAGAAAGATACGAATAACATAATATAGGTTTATAAAACTAGATACATTTCTAGATTCACGGATGACATAAAAATAGTCATGTTGCGGGGGCCATAACTTTTTTCTCCACCATTAGATTTCTCTCATCTTTGGATATGTTGTTTAAAATCAAGTCTTCTAAATCTCCACCTAAGAGATTGGCAAAAAAATGTTGCATTCAAAAGTTATACATGATTGTGTAGAGGCCTATCAAGAAGACCAACAAACTCTTATTTGATAGAAAATATGTTGGAAACGTCGACAACTCCATTTCAATGGGAATGAAATTATAGAGGGGAAAATGATAAGTTATTTGCCTATGATGTATAAGGATCTAGGTGGCAACAATCCTATGTGGATTATTTTATTTTTGACATGATACAAAGTGTTATTTAAATGAAGTGTGCCCCACATGTCAAACACATATGCATGCTAGCCCAAATGTTTAATTAAAAATCATTTAACAATGTTGGAGGTATTATAGTAATGTTTGGTTTTCATAACCGAATATTATAAGGGGATTTATAAAAGATTTATTAAAACAATTTTCAAGAAATGGTTACAAAAACCAAAAGGCAGTTGAGGAGTATTATTTATTGTAAAGATTTAGACATATGATAGGGTTCTTCTTCTGCTTTTATGGGAGTCCTGTGGCTGCAAGGGAGAGAGGAGAATACATTTTTCTGGACTGATTGTAACAGAGAAGAATAGGAAATTTATTTCTATTTTTTGCACTTTGATTGTAATGACATGGATAAAGTAATCATGTGGTTATTCTGTCATGTATTTGAAATGAGAAGGAATTTACATGTATAAGATCTTGAGGTCTAAATGTGAGTTTCTTTGATTGAAACTAATCACGTGGTCTTGTCTTTCCTATTTTAAATATAGTTCTTTATTATCGTGTTAAGTGCATGTATGTTTGTAAATCATTCGGTTTACATACTTATAGTTTACAAAAAAAGATATCTAATTCCTTTCATTTACTTTGTAATGTGAATGACTAAATAAACAGTCTTATGGCTTTTTTTTTGTCTTTCTCTCTGTTTAAATTAGTAAATCTAATAACCGCATTCATGTCATGTTGATGGGTGAATGTTAGTGTGCCTTCGTGTCTTTTGGTTAAAGATATTTTTAGTTATTTAATTCATTGAATATCATTGAAGAGGGAGTTGTACCTCTCAATTCAGAGGTAAATTAACAATATAATGGTAATCTATCCAACTGTTAGTATTCTTTGTTCTTCATGTTGGGCATCTTGAGTCATTCTTTTTATCTCTTTTCAAAGGACAAATCTATGTTAATATGATTTAGAACAATAGAGAGGGGGGTGAATCAGTTGTTCTTAGGTCCTGATGTATAAAAATAACTTTAAAAACTTTTCCAAAATCAGATCAAGCAACCAAATCAAACTCAGTCATCACTGATTCAATAATAGAAACATATAACTTAGCAGTCCACTACTCAACTGTATCTAACTTGTAAAACATAGAAATGTTCAAACCAAAACATTCACACAAGTTTTGACACTAGGATTTATAGTGGAAACCCAATATGGGAAAAACCACTTTGTAACATGCTACTATTATTTTCACTCTTCTGAAGTGAGCTTTGTTAAAAGCCAACCCTGTCAAAGGTTACAATACACACTGTCAAGTGTGACCCGGTTAAAGGATTTCAATCACCTTGTTAAAAGTGAGCCTGGTCAAAGGGCTTACATACACTCCATTAGAATGCAGCCTTGTTTAAAGGATTTAACATATGACTATTAGGTCAACCTCTATTAAATGGATTTTGACTGTTACAGTGGTTAGAAAGTAGCAGTAGTATTGATCTGAAAACATACAACTCACTTTGCAAATATCAGATCCAATTCAGTACACAAATGCTAGTTTACTAACTTTGAAACTTTGCCATCTCCACTTCTGATCTACTTGGAACTTTCCTTCAAGCAATCACCACACTTTTCTTCAGCCTTTTCACTTATACAGTCAATAAAAATTTACTATTCTTCCAGCATCTCCTTCACCAATGCATACACATACCTAATGCTTCGGTCCCCTTAATACTTTCCTCTATTAGGTTAACTTATCTTTTTCCGCTTAATCTCCTTCGTAGATCTTAGGGTTAGGTCAGATTCATTGAATCTACCTGCTTCATGTTCTTCATCTCCTCTTCTAGAATCATCTCAAATCTCATAAATATTTACAATAAAATATTTTACAAAGCATTAAATGCTTCCATACAATCAATAAATAAAGTCAACACGTTTTACATAATCCAAGAATTCAAACAATGTCGTCCCCAAAAAGAATTCTCTTCTAATATAAAATTGCTGATGCTCAGTCAATACTGTGATCATCCACTCAGTCTTCATGTAAAACGCTTGGTCACTACTAAAACTGTTTCCTCAACAAATACTATCTTCCTCGACAATTTACTGATACTCGGTCGACACTAGATTTTTTCTCAGCATCCACTAACTCGGTCGACTCTGTCATAACTCGGCTTACACATAATTTCTTCATTTTGCTCGGTTAAGCTTACCAGTTTAGTCTTCAATCTTACTAAGATAAACAATACATTGTCTCATCATTGTGCAACATAATCAAGTACACTTTGCAGTATCAAAATAACTCAACCTTTCCTTAGGTGCTATTGTTACCAACCTTTCTCCCTTCTCACAATAGATATAGTACATTCCTAAGTAGCAACAGTCTTACCAGTTAAGGTTTGACGTCAATGACAATACAATAATTGCTTCAATTGTAGTTTCCAACAATCTCCCTCTTTGGCATTGATGGCAACACCATATGATATCACCTGAATAACACATGGATTACCAACCAATCCAAAAAAAACTTATCTGTCCATCAAAGAAAATTTATAATATCCTTAGCTTCATTCTGATTCATTTCAGTAAATCTCACTTTTGTGACCGTCAGAAGTATTTGGATCTCCCTCTATCCCGATCTTTCATTTTAGTTCAATCTCCCTTTCTTTCAGTGTCATGTGTTATAGTATCATTTCAGTTCAATCTCCCTCTTTGACAAAAATGCAAAAGTAGCAACTCAAACATACATCCAACAAATGTAGATATTTCTGTTCAGCACAATGTTTCTCCCTCTATCATCTTGCTTATGACTGATTTGTTGTTTTTGCTTCTTCTTCACAGTTCTAGGATAGTCCTAACGTGTGACAATCTTCTGCATCAATGTGTCAAATGTTCTATTGTAGCACATTTGATGCAGTGCTCCTAGCTTGACTAGGCAGCCTCAGTTAGGGGAAGGACCCCTAACTGACTTCTCAGGTACTCATGGGCTTCTTTAGGTAAAGCTTTAGTGAATATGTCTGTCAATTGTTCTTTTGTATTCACATATTCCATTCGGACTTCCTTGTCTTGTACCAATTCTCTCAAATAGTGATACTTGATTGCTATGTGCTTGGTCTTAGTGTGCATCACTGGATTCTTAGAAATATTAATAGCACTTGTGTTGTCATAGAAAATAACAATAGGTTCAGTGATTTCTTCTTTCATGCCTATCAACAACTATTTTATCCATATCAAATTTGAATAGTTTACTACAACAGCAACATACTCGGCTTCAGCAGTAGATTGGGAAATGCAATTTTGTTTCTTTCTTGTCTAGGAGACTAATCTTTGTCCAAGAAAGAAAGCTCCACCACTAGTGCTCTTTCTATCATCTACATTTCCTGCCCAATCAACATCAGTATATACTCTAAGTTCAAATTTTTCATCCTTCTTGTAGTATAACCCATAGTCAACAGTTCCTTTCAAGTATCTCATGATTCTTTTCACTGCCATCATGTGTGTTTCCTTAGGATTGGCAGAGAATCTTGCCACAATCCCAACAACTAATGCAATATCAGGTCTACTATGTACAACATACTGCAATTTTCAAATCATGGATCTGTACAAAATCTAGTTAATTTCTTCATTCATTGCTTGTA
Organism: Chamaecyparis obtusa; assembly: GCA_027943335.1. Classification (NCBI taxonomy): domain Eukaryota; kingdom Viridiplantae; phylum Streptophyta; class Pinopsida; order Cupressales; family Cupressaceae; genus Chamaecyparis; species Chamaecyparis obtusa. The sequence goes on along the minus strand of BSBK01000370.1, from coordinate 6,670,938 downwards.
TCTAGTCTTCATTTTCTAATGCCTCTTTAGTTGTCTTAGGTTTAAATTCACATAGTAAGCATGTTGGATCTTTTGTCTTGCTTCTAGTCTGAATTCCAGTGTCTCTATCTCCAATTATCTATTCAAGCTTGTGATGTCTTCTTATATATTTTGCCAAAATAGGTTCAGCATTTTTCTCTTCTATTTCATCAGGTTCCCCAACAAGATTGTCAGATTCAGCTTCTAAATGCTTGACAACCTCTTCTTGATCCTCAATAGCATTGTCTTGTAGCTCAGCATGTTCTTGTTCTCTCTCAACACTATTTTCCTGACACTCGACATCACCTATCTAACGCTCGACATTGCTTGCCTGAGACTCGGCATCAGGTGCAGGTCTATTACCTACCTCTTCTATTTCCTCAATGTACACAAAGGATCTGTAATCTTCTGGTTCTCTTTTTCTATCAACCTCATTTCTTTCTGCATACTCATTAATTTTTTCATTCACACTTTCCACAATTTTGTTAGTGTTAGAGTTCAAACACTTATAAGCTTTACTTTTTGTGGAGTAGCCTAGGAATATGTCTTCATCACTTTTAGCATCAAACTTTCCATTATTCCTATTGTCTTTCAATATGTAACACTTGCTTCCAAATATTCTAAAGTATTTAACACTCGGTGCATGCCCATACCATAATTCATAGGGTGTCAGATTTGTACCTTTCTTGATCTGTACCTAGTTAAGAGTGTAAATAGTTGTACTTATAGCTTCTTTCCAGTATTTTTGTGCCACATTCTTTTCAATTAATAGTGTCCTAGCACAGTCCAAAATAGATCTATTTCTTCTTTTTGCTATACCATTCTGTGGAGGCATTCTAGGTGTAGACATCCGTCTTTTGATTCCTCTATCATTGCAAAATAGATTAAATCCATTTGATGTAAATTCTCCACCATGGTCAGATCTAAGACATTTCAGGTTCCTACCTATCTCCTTCTCAACCTTAGCCAAATACCACTTGAAAAATTGAAAAGCATCAAATTTTTCTTTTAGAAACATTACATGCATCATCCTGGTATGATCATCAACAAACAAGATAAAATATCTAGCTCCACAGTAGCTTTGTACACCCATAGGTCCACAAAGGTCAGTATGAACCAAATCTAAAATGTGTTCGAAAGTAAAGGATTTGCTCTTGAAACTCGACTTAGTCATTTTTCCTAACTGGCATTCTTTGCACATTACATTCTTAGGTTTCTTCAATCTAGGTAGGCCTCTTACTTTCTTTTTCTTACTTATCTCTACCAAATTGTCAAAGTTAACATGACATAGCCTCTTATGCCATAACCAAATGTCATCAAGTTGTGCAAACATACATATTTCTTCAGATAGGTCAAGATAGAACAAATTACCTCTAGTCTGCTCACCACTTCCAATCAGTTCACCAGTAGCATCAAATATCTTAGCTTTCTTGTGATGAAATTCCACTTGGTAACCATTTATGTTGAGCTGAGCAACACTTAACAAGTTATAATTCAGTCCTTCAACCCAATAAGCATTTTCACAAGAGATCTTATCAGTCAGTTTAATCAATCCTTTTCCTTTAACAGGACATGGTGCATCATTACCAAATGTTACACTTTTACCTTTATAATGATGTAGGGTCATAAACTTACTTTTTTCACCAGTCATGTGATGTGAACAACCACTGTTAATAATCCATTTATCATTCTTGTTCATATAGGAAATCAATGCAGTTTTCTCATCCTCATCAGATTCATCTTTCATTGCAACATAGACTACCTCAATTTCAAAATCATCACTATTAGTGTCAATCTCTTCTTCAACAATGTAACAGGATTTCTTACCTTTTTCTTTGTAGTCTTTGTACCTTCAGTATCCTTTGTCATCTCTTCTATCTTTGTGTCTCTTGTTTCTTTCTTCATCTTTATCCTTCCTATCAGGGCATCTAGCAGCTATATGACCAACCTTGTTACATGCAAAACATATAATGGGAAGTTTACCTTTATATTTTCCTTTTCCTCTTCTTAGTTTTCTAGCCATAAGAGCTTTTAGATCCTCAAGATCTTCATCAGAAGTGTCACTGTCATCTTCACTTTCACTTTTTCTTTCACTGATGCATCTTTCTTTTTCCTTCTTAGGCTTGTTCAAGACTAACTGTGACTTGAAAGCAAATTCAACATTTCCAATACTACCAATAGTGAAATTATCATAATTAGACAATTCAAAAGCGGTCATCTTGCCAATCAAACCTTCCAAAGTAAGCACATTTGTAGAGTTACATCTAGATTCCTGAATTGCTAAGATCTTAATAGCATATATAGGACGGAGGGTTCTTAACACTTTTCCAATTATGGTTTCATCATCAATAGTTCCATTTGCTCCTCTAATAGCATTCACAACTTCTTTTATTCTACCATAATATTGTGCAATGTTTTCATCTTCATTCATTTTCATTTCATCAAACTTACCTCTAAGACTCTCGCCTTTAGCTTTCAGTACATATAGATCACCACCATAGATCTTTGTAAGAGTGTCCCACATATCTTTAGCAATTTTGCAGTCCTTAATGTCCTCAAATTTTAGACAGCTTAGGGAAGATGCAATTTCCAGCATTGCCTAATTATGTTCTTGCTTGGCTCTCATTTCCTCGGTAGTCAAAGGTACAACAGGTGTGACATAGTCATGCTCAATGTAGTACTTTGCAGAATCACCAATACCAGCCAGATGCAGCTTCATCAAGCTTTTCCATGTAGGGAAGTTATCTTTGTTCAGCTTCGGTACCTCCTTCTTATACATCTTGATCATTTGCTTCAAGTCCCTTTAAACTTGCTTTCTATAAACACCAATAAGCATAGCTCTAATACCAATTGTTAATATGATTTATAACAATAGAGAGGGGGGGTGAATTAGTTGTTCTTAGGTCCTGATGTATAAAAATAACTTTAAAAACTTTTCCAAAATCAGATCAAGCAACCAAATCAAACTCGGTCATCACTGATTCAATAATAGAAACATATAACTCAGCAGTACACTACCCAACTGTATCTAACTTGTAAAACACAAAAATTTTCAAACCAAAAGATTCACACAAGTTTTGACACAAGGATTTATAGTGGAAACCCAATATGGGAAAAACCACTTTGTAACATGCTACTATTATTTTCACTCTTCTGAAGTGAGCTCTGTTAAAAGCCAACCCTGTCAAAGGTTACAATACAAACTGTCAGGTGTGACTCAATTAAAGGATTTCAATCACCTTGTTAAAAGTGAGCCTAGTCAAAGGGCTTACATACACTCCATTAGAATGCAACCTTGTTCAAAGGATTTAACATATGACTATTAGGTCAACCTCTGTTAAATGGATTTTGACTATTATAATGGTTAGAAAGTAGTAGTAGTATTGATCTGAAAATATAAAACTCACTTTGCAAATATCAGATCCAATTCAGTACACAAATGCTAGTTTACTAACTTTGAAACTTTGCCATCTCCACTTCTGATTTGCTTGGAACTTTCCTTCAAGCAATCACCACACTTTTCTTCAGCCTTTTCACTTATATAGTCAATAAAAATTTACTGTTCTTCCAGCATCTCCTTCACCAATGCATACACATACCTAATGCTTCGGTCCCCTTAATACTTTCCTCTGTTAGGTTAACTTATCTTTTGCCACTTAATCTCCTTCATAGATCTTAGGGTTAGGTCAGATTCATTGAATCTACCCACTTCATGTTCTTCATCTCCTCTTCTAGAATCATCTCAAATCTCATAAAGATTTACAATAAAATATTTTACAAAGCATTAAATGCTTCCATACAATCAATAAATAAAGTCAACATGTTTTACATAATCCAAGAATTCAAACAATGTCATCCCCAAAAAGAATTCTCTTCAAATATAAAATTGTTGATGCTCGATCAATACTATGATCATCCACTCGGTCTTTGTGTAAAATGCTCGGTCACTACTAAAACTATTTCCTCGGCAAATACTGTCCTCCTCAGAAATTTACTGATACTCCGTCGACACTAGATTTTTTCTTGGCATCCACTAACTCGGTCGACTCTGTTATAAGTTGGCTTACACATAATTTCTTCATTTTGATCAGTTAAGCCTACCAGTTTAGTCTTCAATCTTACTAAGATAAACAATACATTGTCTCATCATTGTGCAACATAATCAAGTACACTTTGTAGTATCAAGATAACTCAACCTTTCCTTAGGTTCTATTGTTACCAACCTTTCTCCCTTCTCACAATAGATATAGTACTTTCCTAAGTAGCAACAGTCTTACTAGTTAAGGTTTGACATCAATGACAATACAATAATTGCTTCAATTGCAATTTCCAACAATCTGTTTACTAACAAAAGGCACAAATTGTATGGGACAACAAGTTGTGTTATGTTGTGTGATTTGTGTGAAGAGAGGAGGAAGAGTTGAAATAGTCTAGCAAGATGTGTTATGCTAGTTTCACTCATCTTTAGAAATTAGCACAAGGAGAGTCAAATAGTATAGAAAGAGTTGTATCATGCTAGTTAGTTCATTCTGAAAATTGGTGTCGAGTAGTACCAAATAGTCTAGTAAGTTGTGTTATGCTAGTCAAATAATCCTAAAAATTGATGCCAAGGATAACCATGCAAAGTATTGTCTTCTAGAAAATTTGCAAAATTTGTGCAAGGAAAGTAAAATAGTTAGAAAATTGTCTTATGCTAGTCAATTCATCCTAAAAATTGGTGCCAAGAGTAACAAAGTATTATTTACAAGAAAATCCACAAAAATGTTGCAAGGGGAGTCAAATAGGCTAGCGAGTTGTGTTATGCTAGTCAACTCACCCTAAAAACCTTGAGTAAGGATAACCAAACAAAGAACACTATTTGTAAGGAAATCCTACAACATTTGAAAAAGGATAACCAAATAAAGTACATGGTTTGTAAAGAAGTCCTACAATATTTGAATAAGGAAAACCAAACAAAGCACAATGTTCATAAGGAAATCCCATAATATTTGAATAAGGTTAACCAAACAAAGTGCACAATTAGTAAGGAAACATTGCAACATTTGAATAAGGATAACCAAAAAAAAAAACCTTGTTTGTAAGGAAACTCTACAATATTTTAATAAGGATAACCAAACAAAGCACATTGTTCGTAAGGAATTTCCATGACATTTGAAATAAGAAACAAGGAGACTTCATATATATCCCTCCTTAAGATGGCAACATAAGACAACGTTGACATCTTAAAAAATAAAACAAGGATAAACAACTTCATTGTCAATGATATTCCCTTTAAGAAATAATGTGCATGTAATACAAGCCAAACAAAGCATAGTTCTTTTGATGCAAGGAAGAGATAGTTGTAAATATATATCTTGCATTAAGTGTTTGGGATCCTTCTGAGGGAATACATCTTTTCTTAAAGACATCTACCTCAAGATGAGATACAAGGATAAAATCTTTGAATAAGAGAGGAGAAGGAGCATAAGAATACACACCTTCCCAAATGCTAGGCAAGGGGGTTCTTGGTGAAGGACATCACACTTTCTACCCCAAGTAAGAAACCATTTATAATAGACAAACACTTTCAAGAAAATAAGAGTTTGTAATCTAGAATTGAAACCTTCTAAAAAATAGAGAAAATCCTCAAACAAAAAAAATTCTATTCAAGAAAGGACATCACATTATAAATGATACAACTCAAAAAGGGAAAATGGGTTCTTAGGAAAGAAAATTGAAAGACTATTCTTGTCCCTTGGCATAGAGACAAAATAGGAAGTCTATTATGTTGCTCACAAAGTATGATTGTGCATAAATTTTTACTATCATGAATGATAGAGCCCCCAACAAGGTAAGCTACCAATGTCACATAGTGTAGAGAAATTGATCTAGGTGGATTTCCATAGAAAAAATTAAGTGTTCCAGATGCTCCAAGATACAATACCATGTCGAAGTGCTTAGAAAAATGAACCCAACATAACTTGAAAAAATCTATCTTAGTTTGTATGCTCAAGATACAGATGGTCAAAGTGTGCAAAAAGATGGGTTGACTTGATGATGTCAGCAAGTACAACCAACATGGATGTTGATGTACTAGAAACCAAGGTGGCAATGATATGGCTGATTTTTTTCCAATGAAAAGATGACATGTGTCAATATTTATGTTTGATTTGACCCAATTAGAGCATGCCACATGTCAATATGGTGACAAATCAAAGTCTTCCATGTAGCCCAATGAGATGGTATAATAGGGAACCTATGGTGTGTTGTACAGACCAATCACTGCTCATATTTACCAAATTATTGGTTGGGGGATTCAAATACCCAACCTTTCCTTTACCAATATTCCTCACTAACAATGTGCCAATAAATTGCTTTATAACATAAAGGGCGTTTCTTCTATTTAAATTTAGCTAGCAACCTATTTAAGGTAAAAAGGTTGGGACCAACAATTTGAATTTTCAACCCCCATATCCCATGCTATGCTCACCGAGCACAAAATTTTCTTATTTATATGGGCGATGTTATTCTTGTTAAAGGATAAGAACTTCAAAAATAAACTCTAAACAAATTCTCACCTGATTTTAACATAAGGCTTGAATTAGTATGAGTCAAACATATTTAAGGGTTTGAGAATATTTTAAAGATATATTTCTTTATTGAGAGGATATGGAGGATATTGTAAATCGTATGGTTTACACCATATTTGGTAATTTTTATGTATAAAAGGAGGAGTGAACATGGAGGTAAGTTAGTGGTGATTTGGGAGAGAATTCTTTTGGGGAAATTAAGTAATTCAGAGGACTTATCTTGTGATAGTGAATTGTCTGTCTCCGTGCAATGAGAGCTTGAAGTTAAGCTGCTTGTACTTGAGAGAAAAGAACTTTCTATAATCCATTATCATTTGAGGCAACATGAAACTTGTAACAGGTTCAAGACCTTATCACCATTTCTTGGAGTTGAATCAAGGATCAACCACTCCATTAGAGGGACCTGAAGACATAGCCAATTGGAAAAATCTATTATCAACTTGTGTTTTTTCTTCTCTCTTCTTTTTCTCTCATGTTCAATTTATCGGGATTTGATTATTATGTTTATATAAGCATTTAAATTAAGTTTTAAAGACCTTCATGTAATTGTTGTAAAAAAAATATTATTCATGTGCAATATTCCTAGATCCTAAGATCAGATCAAAAACATAATAGGTGAAGGGAGTGCTAAGGCACTAATTTAAGATTAAGAACAAGTATGAGATCATGTGTAATATTAGTAAGAGCTCTATCATGTAATCCATGGACAAATTATTTAAATTCAATGCAATTAAAAAGAGAATGAGAATAACTATGATGAAAAAGATAATGCATATCATTATTATTTTATTTACATTTCTTCGGGAAATGTAAAAAAGGTAAAAAAAATTTTTTGTCAAATTTAAGTTTCCAAAAGATTTGTTTGCTAATTTAAAATTATCCTCAAGAGATGTAGGTTTTACTTATTGTGGTAAGAGGATTTTTAAGCAATGGAGAGGATTTTTATCATATAAATTATTGAAACCTGTGTAGGGATGAATAGTTGGAGGTGTTAATATTCTTTGTTTGGTGTCTTGTTTGTGTGGAAATGCATGATTTTCTTGTATCATTCATTAATAGGGTGTATAGTCTTAAAAGATTTTATTTGTCAAATATTGCTAAATACATCCACATAAGTATTTTCCTATGATGTATTGTGACCAAGGTGGTATTAAGTCAAAGAGAGTACAAGCATTTGTCACATTCTTTCTATTATGCAAGCTTTTGGAGGGATTTTGGTTGTGCCAAAAAAACACAATCCTTCACTAATGTTTCTTGAGTCAAGCTTATAACCATAATTTAACTTTTCATGCTAAAAACCTTCTCTTAGAGTTTTAAGGAGCATAACATGAAATGGGATAGATTAATTTTTATTATTTGGTGTTGAAGGAAAACACAAAGCCTTCATTTTAGGCATGAAACTAGTAGTGGCTTGTTCTAGTTGTATTGACATTACAAAAATCATTTTCATGGATACATTTTATCCACATTATTAAAAAAGAAAGGGGGATTCTTGGCACATTACATATGCAAAGAGGTCTTTTAGGGGTTTTTTATAGACCATACCCATGTGTTTGAAATTATTTTAGGTGTAGTTGAAATATTGGATTCGTCATGTACATGTCAATTTTGTTACTTATGTAACCTCATTAAATCCCTTTCTTTATCATTATCATCACTTAGAATGCTTAGAGGTTCTTATATACAATTTTATGTATAGGTCCTTTTATGTGAGTTACACCAATGTTAAATATATCTTAGACTAAGTATTTTTTACAATAAAAATATTCTTCACAAGCCTTTAGACTTTGATTCAGATATATATCCATAAAAAGTTTTAGGTCTCCAATAGATAGAGAAAATCAATGGAAATGACAAAGACATCAAGACTCAATCCAAGTTTCAAAGGAAACAATAGATAGTTGGAAACTAGATGAGAAGATAACACTTGCATTGTGTATAATCCCTTTGTGTGGATATTGTATAGAGAATTGAAGAGGGTTATTGTTATACTTTTCTTATCAATCTTTTTGAGGTTCTAGGTGAAATTTTTTCTCTTGCAATCAAGAAAAAGAAGAAAGGGATGGGAAAATGATAGATACTAGCACCAATGAGATTGTAGATGAGGGACTTCTAGATCAAATAGCATAATTGATTAGCTATAAGTTATTTTAGTTGATAATTGAGTCCCAATCAATATTCCCGAGTTTGGTGAACCAAGAATAGTAGAAAAAATGAATGGTTGTGTTGCAAAATAATTTATTAACCTAACTATTATTATGTTAGATTCTATCCATGCTATGTCCATGCTCAACCCTTTTGGGCATAGAGGTATTTATTTATCATTATGAAACCATGGATTGATTGTTGTTGATAATATTATAGTTGAAGTTTCCATATCAAATGTCATGTTGGTAATTTTTTTATACCTATTAGAAAATCTCTATAGAGGTTATCCTTTTACCCTATTCAAAATTATTATTTGGTGACATGTGATTCTTTTGCTTAGGTTCTACTAGTGTTTCAAGTTGTTTATGCAACTACATTCCTTATGAATAATTAAGAGACCTAAAATATTAGAATAAATTACTCTTTGGGGCTCCAAAATAGTGAATAGCGAGAATATCCCAATCAAATAAGTAAATCTATCTCTTCATCTTTCAATGCGCGTAAGCCTAACTTTAACTTGCCATTCTATCCACCATGAGGATTAATGTTTAAGTATAAATAACTATGTTAGACATTAATGTTTCCTATTGTGTAATGTCCTTAGGGATAATTAGAAAGTTGGGGCTCAATATTCTCATTCCTTCTTTCCTATTTATAGAGAAGTATTGAAAGGTTAACAAGTGTGACAATGATTTCAATGAAAATTTCAAAACAAGAATAGGATAGTCTAAAGTTGCATGATAATCATTAAGGTACAATGCACTATGAATAAGGTGAAAATACCTATCATGAAAGGTGGTAGTGGGGAACAATGAAGAATAAAAGAGAAGGCAACAAACTAGGACAAATGTTTTCACTATCAAAAATAGCAACCATGCTAGTTGTAAGGCTAGTTGGATGCAAGGATAAGATAATGATTGTTGTTTGAAAGGTGCATGAATATGATTTTACTATTAAGAGAGAGATCCATGAAGATAGCTATCAAGGAATGCATACAATAATATTTTTTAAGGGTTATCCCAAAGGAAAATCCATGCATAACTGTAAGAGATCAATAATAATCCTTGAAGAGACATGAGAAAAATACAATCACTATCCCATCCAAACCATGGTAGCATGATAGGGTGACTATGAAAAGGATGGTTAAAGATATTTATATTGACAAGTCAATATAAAAGCATGTTTAGAACTTTAATATTTTGGTCCATGAAAAAAATGATGAATATTAAACTCCTAAAATGATGGATGAGATAGTTCCATGGAAGGTTTGAATATATTTTAAGGCTAGTGTCTTGTTCATAATATGATAAATGAAATGAGTATAAACATTTTGTTGGGACTATGAAATATAAGAATACTTTAATATACTTTTAGCTCTATGTCTATGCATTTCACACTAGGGTTTGAATTTTCAAAAAATACATTGGTTATACCCTACGTTTTGTCCTAAATTTTATCATTAACTTGTTGATGTAAGAGCATCTAGTGTGTAAGAGGAATCTTGCATCAACCCCCAAAAAAGAAAAAATAAAAAGAGAGAGAAAAGAAAATTCCTGAAAAATAGGGGATTCGATAAAAATAGGGAATCTCAAAAAATAGGGAATTTTGGAGAATCATTAAAAAAGAATCCCAGAAATATAGGGAAAAAGAAAAAAGGGAAATTTTTGAAAATAAAAATTAATTAAAAAGGGTTGTTTAGCTATTCAGTTATTTATCCCACATTAGTTGTGTTTTAATCTCTTGGGTGGTGGGAGCCTACATAAGCAAGGCATATCAACATTTGTAACCTGGATGATCTTATAGAGGTTGTAATGACTTCATATTGTATAAGTTGTAATGATCTCATCCTCGATAAGTTGTAAGGTTATCAATCTTAAGCAGCTGGGAGCATTATAAGCATCTTCAAGTACTATCAATCTATGCTTTTTGAAGCATTTTAATTCTCTCTTTTCTCTATGTTGTTTTGTGTTGAGATATGCATTTGTAAGGGTGGTGTGGCCCTTGATAAAGTGCTATCAGAGAATAATTTCCTGAGTGTGTAAACACATCATTGAATGTGAGGCAATTTTCACCAAGACTATGGTGTGGGTTTAAGAAAGAAGTGAGGAAAATGACTCCACGAAGGAATTGTGGATGAAGAGTTGCTTGTGTGAAAAAATAGGGTTTTAGAGCTATCTAGAGATAAGTACAAGCACTACAAGAGGAGTTGCTTAAATGAGTTGATATAAGGATGCTATCGTAAATTTTGTTTTAATAAAATTTCGTCAACTATACAAAAATTTAATCATGTTTTCGATTAAATTAAATTTGGTTTTAAAACTCTAAGTATTTTAATTAAATAAATTTATTTATTTAGAAGTTTTAAGTCGTTAAATTTAATGTTTATTTTTGGTTTTTGCTTTAGTTTAGTTTTATTTTATTGTTGTTTAAATTTTAATAATATGTTAATCATATATTATTAAAATTTCTAAGTCTTTTCTAGTCGGACTTTTTAGTAATGTAATGTTATTTTAAAAATCTCAAAAAATAAAATCTTTTAAATACTTTTCATATGTAATTACAATGTAATTAAATATGCAAAGGTTTTTAATAAATTTTGAGTTGCCTAAGTTGGAGATTTTAAAAGGCATTACATTTGTCATAATCTATGTAAAATTCTAAAATGCTAAGTGGACATTTTAATTGTTGTTGCACTTTCCTTTGCATGAAAAATACCCATGTTGTAATACATGTAGAGGCTTTCAAAACTCCCAATATACAAAGGTTGTTGGAATTTTTTTTTAATGTTACATGTTTTATGGCATGAAATATTTTAAAGTGCAAAGTCTTTTTAAAGTTTCAATGAATGTATTTTGGGCGGACATTTTTCATGTCATTGCACATGCAATAATACAAAATGTTAAAAAGCCCCAAGCTTTCCCAAAGTCATCAAACTTTTTCATTCATACTGCATATTATGAAAATGATGTTAAGCCTTTATGGGACTTTCATTGTATCGTTGTAGAAAGACTAAGGAGCGCACCGAATGGAAGAACTAATAGTTCAGTTTAAGTGTCGTAAGAGGACTCTAAGTCCTCAATATGATGTTTTCAGAGATCGTCCATTTTGGAAGTCCTTAAGATCTTCAATTCGCCTCATTACCTTTCCGAAAAGCATTGATACAGGTCTTTCCTTCTACGTTTTTCTTCTTGGCTCACGTTCAGCCTCAAAGAGCAAGTCTTCTTTCACGTTTTTTAAATTGAATCAGGTATTCTTCCTTTTCGTGTTTTTTTTTGGTGATCATTTTTGCAATAAATTCATTTTATTTTCAAAAACATGATTCGATGTGAATGTTTAGGCATTGCTTTTGTTTTTACAGTCATGTTTAGGGTTTTGAGTGACATTTTTACGCAATGTATGATTGTCTTTTATTGTTATGAATGGATTTTCATTCCCAATATACCCGCGTTAGGGATTTTGTGTTTTTCTCTTTGGTTTATTGTTTTGGAAATCTGGTCTTCTTTCTTTCATATTCTGAGATTAAATTCCAAATGGCTTGAGATTCCAACATGATCAATTATATATTTAAGTGATGAATTTCACCGTATATTTACGGTCATATGTAGTATTTGGGTTTGTTTGAGAAAAATACAAGTTCCTTCTCAAATTCTGCAATGACCTTATGCTTCAATAAAGTTTTAAATCTGCAAAAGGAGAGTAACTATTCTTGCAGATTTCAATCTTCTTTATACAATGTGAGAAATCAAATTGCCCATAATCTGCAATCAAAGCTAAAATTTACCTTGAGAAAAATGAAGTTCCCTATCATTTCATTTCCATGAACTAATACCTTGCCAAAATCAGTACCCCTCATATTTACTATGAAGCATTTCCTGAAGTTCAAAATGTAATTCCCTCCAAAAGTTCCATTTCATGCTTACCTATATTTTAAATTTCAGGATTTTTCATATCCATTGCATATTTCATTGCATGTCATTTTACATGTAATGCAATATGTAATCACCTCAAAAATCCCCGAATACAATTTTTGCCCAAATCCACTATAATTACAAAATCAAGATTTTTGAGACCCATTACATGTAATCAAAAGTGAAACTACCCCAGAAATCTCCACCCTAAGTTTACCCAAATCAAAAAAATTTACACGAACTGCATGTACTGTTACATGCAGTCCAATGCGCAATCGCATCTAAAATCCCCTACAATACCCAAGTTGAAAAAGTAATTCCAAGTGCAAATCGGGGATTTTAGACCCCAATTGCAAAATGAACTACATATGCAACTACACATGTAATCCTAAGTGCAGTTGGATCCAAAAACCTCAATTTCACTTAAAGTCTTATGTTTTTCCCTTGTAGTAGGAACTTTTTGGACCAAGTACATAAAATGTTACAAGTTGAACTACATGCAGTCAAATCTGCAGTTTGCCCAAAAATCCCTGAAATACAATTTTTTCCATTTTTTGCTTTATCCAGCTTCAAAATCGGAGTGAGAATTAATGTCAACACTTTTTGACGTTACATTATTTTGATCTTTTCATCTTGATAAAATAGGCATTCATCAGATGACAGAAGAGCCAACCACTACACCAGAGAAAATAATGAAATTCAAATTCCATAAATATCTGACTTCCGTTGTTCCTACTTCAGTGGTCTCAAATTTGGATGAGATCAAAGATACGGAAGTTGGGCATGTGGATATGAGTGAATTTGTTAAAAGGACAGAGGCTGCAAATCCAAAGGATGAGATACAGAAAATTCTCAAAAGTCATATACACCTACTCTCAACTTTTCCTATAGCAATATTGAAACTCGAGTTCATTATGGCATGTGCAGCACATTTTGACAAAGAAATCTGGACAATCAAGGATTCTAAAGATCAGATTGTTATCAGGTTAGATGCAGAATCCATTGACAAAGTTTTCCATTTTCCTTCCGCTCTAGTATATGTAGATATTACTCATGAGAAAGCTTTAGAGTACTATAATAAAATGGAAGATGACTACAAAAGAGAGATTAATATTGTTTGGTTCATTAAACCAAGGCAATCAATCTCAACCTGATGGCTTGTAACTTTTTACAGAAGAGTTCAAAGAAGATATCAATGATATGATTACTCTTCTTGGCAAAATGCAGGGGTTGAAGAAGTCCAATGTTTTTGAGCCTTGGATGTTTTAGTATATTGTCATCGTCAAAAAAGGAAAGCAATATATTTTTTGGGCAGAATTGATCAGTGATTCATTTTGTGAGCAATTGATAGAGGTGCCTACTACTCATACATTTTATATGAATTTATATCTTGTGTACATTGTTGCATCCTTCCGAGCATTACCAGGGTTATCCTATGAGGGAGACAAAAGTAGATTGCTAGTATGGGGGTACTATAGTCAATTACCCATGGTTACAGGGAGACATCATTATCATAGACTTCAGGATGCCTTCTTTAGAAATTTCATGTGTTTTTTTAATAAAACACTTGAGAATAGAAGGGTTTCAGAGGCATCGCGGAGGAAAGTAAATGAATATGGATGTATGTTTTTACAATTTTTAACTTTCACCTACATGAGAGTCAGATGTTTTGATGATCATCCTTACATGTTGCCAAGGTATCTGACTGATAAGATTATTCTAATGGAGTTGGGAAAATAGCTAATGTATGTACATGCTAAACAGACTGCATCTCATAAAACTGGATTTGTAATCTCTATTCAGCATCCCTTGGTAATTGGTAGGTATTCACTTACTTCTATGGTAAAGGCTAAAGCAATGGAAACTGAATTGCAAGAGATCAAACTGAAAAGGTTCAAGATCAGAGTTGATTTTGATTATCGGGGTATGAGGGATAAAATCAGAAGATCTTTTACTCATGTTTATTGTATTGAAGATGTTTGGATAGATCTTCATACAGATAAGGATATCAGAAGGATGGACTACAACAGGTTATCCTTAGAACAAATCATTGATATGGATCTTGCTGACATCCCAGAAGGAATGGAAGATGATGGAGACATATTAGATCCAGAATACTAGGTAGCAAAGGTTGCATCTCAGGACCTCCCTTCAATCCAATGGTTGTTAAAAGAAAATTTCTCCATAACTGACAGATTTCAGTCAATCATGGCTAATACTCATGCTTGGCTCAAGCATTATGGTATTAAGATGAAAAGATTTAAATCAAGATCAGATCATGATAGAATTAGACTTGTGGGTTGTAAATCAAAAGTGAAAGGTAAGAACAAAGATAATGCATCTTCTTTAGGGACCATAGTAAAATTGAAATTGAAATCAAAGGAGAAAACTCAAGAAAGTTTAGGTAAAGGAAGGGAAAGGGTAGTAATACAAGAAAATCTTGAAGTTGAATATGATCAACAAGAGGAGGAAGTACAAGTACTTCTAGAAATACTAGATACATGATCTACCCTTGTCGAAACTACACAAGAGTTCATTATTGCAGATGTGCCTGGTTTCATGATTGATCTTGATCTTGATTCATTTTCAATAGTGTTGACTCCTCCTATTTAGAATATGCCACATGACAACATGGTTGGTGTTTTCTCTTATGTTTCTTGCCTAGGTACACCCATGATTCCTTTAATGGAAGGATATTCTTCTCTTAGTGACTTTGATAGGTTCATGTCAGAATCAATATCACATGTCACTACAATACCTACTCCTGTTGCTATACAAACTAAGGCACCAACCATTGTAAGCATCACAACATGTACTCAATCTAACATATCACAAGTTATGTCTGAAGAGACTCCTGCTATTTTATCCGATCTTCGTTCGTGGCTCAGTGTTGATGTTCCAAAGAGAAAGAAGTAGGAAGTTTTACCAGATATTTTTGACTTTGAGCAATTGAAACAGGTTAAGGCCAAGGGTGTTAAGAGAGCCAAAATGGTTTCAAGGGTTATAATGGACAAAAATAAAACTAAATATGTGGAGATTGCATAACCTTTTATAGAAAAACCCTATGATGAGATGCAGTTGGCTGATTTTAAGATCACCAGGGTAGATTTGGGAAAGCAGACACATGTTGGATTGATCAACGATGCTCAAGAGTCTGTAGCATTGCTAGCATAGGAGTGCGATGAACTTAAAAGGAAGAAAAATTAGCTCAAGGAAAAAAATGAGTTACTCATGGTGGTAATTTGAAAGGTTACCAAAGTCTCAAAGCAGGTTGATCCATTAGCATCGTCTATTGCAGAAGAATTTGTTAGATAGGTTGAGAGGGCTAGAGAAATGGCTACAACCATTAATACATGGGTGAATCAGATGATGGCAGAAGGAACAAAATTGATAAAGAGAGAACTCCAAATGATTACTTATGCTAGAATGGTGACATCTTAGTTGAATGAAGTTTTAAAAAATTTCAGTCAGAACTTAGAGTCACTTGGAAAAGACTTGGAGGTTTGGAATAAGTTTCCAGATCTGAAATTGGAGATGCTATGTGAGAATGGGGTAATACCTTCTCGTGAGAACTACATTAGATCTAAAGATATATTGGTGAATAGAGGCCAAATCATTGAAAACCTCGTAGAATATCTAGAGGTGGCTATAAAGATGTGTGCTAAAAAAGAGTAGGAAATTACTACTCAATTTATGAAGATTTCATGCACATTGATAAATAATGATCAAAAGGTGATGACAGAAGATGATACGATCTTAGAATTCATGTTAATGGTTCATCTTGAGCTTGAGGTAGATCATTTTACACTGGCTTTTATTCACAAGCTCGTAGATCATCAAAATTCACTCAATCTTCTTCAAACTGTTCTTGAGGAAAGTGATGCCGCAATTTCTAAATGCTCATATATGATTCTCAAGACAACTGTGGTTGTAGACAACACCATTGCTCCAAATCCAAATGAAATTCAAGAGAGCATTCACAAGTTTTAGGTCTTCATGGCACTTAATGAAGAAGATTGAAAAGTGCTTTAAGCACTCAAATAGGTTTCTCATTGCTTTCTAGGATTTTAGATATGCATTGTTATTTTTAGTTTTGACAAGTTACATGTAAAGCGTAAAATTGCAATTACATATGTAATGAAACATGTAAAGTAAAAATTTGTAATTACATATCTTGCTACATGTAATCACATTAAAAAGGACTGTAATGTTGAATAAGTCAACCCTAGGTAGTTAGTTTTCCATATTTTTCTCATAGCCTCTCTCCTATAAATACAAGAGGGCTCATTGTAAATATTGATCTTTATGCATTGCGAGAAAACTCTGGAGAAATTGTGCAAGTTCAAACTTTGCTTTAATTTGTGCAAGCTGATTTTTGGAGTGAATAAAAAGAAAGTGTTTTTCAATCTTTGAGTTGAGGAGACTTGTGGGATTATTTGTGTTGTTATAAAGAGACCCTTGAATCTGATTTTGTGTAGATTTTGTGCTATAATTGTCAATTTGAGTTAGTTGAAAGTGAATGCACAGTCTTTGAGCTGTGGTTCATACTGATATTAAGAATAGAAAAGAAGTTTCACATGTACAAGTCTTTGTGCTTATCATATTGCTGCTTCATAGTTTAAACTCTCTTCAGGATAGTGTATAAGTCTGTGAACTTATATATATTCCTTAGTTTATAATCAACTAGTATGCTTAACAATTAATCTTTCAGTTAATTTTGAGTTTATTGGTATTATTGCTCCAACTAGTTCTTAGAGGTGAAATTGTAAAAATTTTCAGTGTGTAGAAGTGTATCCTTGTGAAAGTGAAATCCTTCATGAAGAAAGAGGAAGTGATACGTGAAACACCCAATTTAGATTGCATTTGAGTTTCTTGTTAAGTTTTAGTTGAATTAGTTTCAATAAGAAGGGTGCCTCCCCTAAGTTGAGAGGAGAGATTATTTCTCATACACTGTGTCTAAATATCCCATTTTGTAAGTAGTGTGTATATGACTACCTACAAAATATTTAGCCAACAAAGGACAAGAGATGAAAGTGAGGATGAATATAAAGAAAAAGGATAGTTTGGAGAAGAGAGAGAGAGAGAGAGAGAGAGAGAGAGAGAGAGAGAGAGAGAGAGAGAGAACCAGTAATCTTGACAAGGCTAGGTTTTTGAGGTCCATTTTAAAGATTGTAAAGAGGCCAAAGATTTAAGTTTCCACCTTTTTTGAAAATATTAATTTAGAAGACTTGGTTGATTGGATCAATGATATGGAAGACTATTTTGAGTATGAGGAAATTAGAAGATCCTAAGAAGGATAGGTTTGTAAAGGCCAAGCTAAAAGGTCATGCTAAGATTTGGTGGAAAGGTATTCAATTGGAGAGAAATAGAAGAGGGAAGGAGAAGATAACATGATGAGATTGGATGATGGATAAATTAAAGAGACAATGAATTGATATTGACTATGAACTTGATTTGCTAAAAAATATATCAGTTGGAGCAAGTTGGAAAACTTTTCCAAGAATTTATAGAAAGATTCTATCAAGTCCTGATTAGAATAGGTCATTATGAGGCCAACAAGGAGAAGGTTACCCATTACATAAATGGGTTAAATCCAAGTATTCAAGAAGATTTAATAATGGTAATAATTTCAAAGATGCATATCAATTTTCTTTGAAGGTAGAAGAGAAAATAAATAAGAGGTTTGAGAGAAAGAAAACTAGAAGATGTCGTAGTGGAAAGAAAGGTGGGCGATCTTATGGAGGCTGAAATGAAGATTGGAAGAGGAATGTTGATTCTAGTGGTAGTCAGAATTAGAGGGGAAGCAATTCATGTTGTCTACACAATCAAGATAATGGAAATTAAAGAGGAAGAGGAAGATGATGAGAACTGGTAAGAGGAGGTTTTAGTGGAACATGTTTCCAATGGAAAGAAGGACATAGAGCCTATGAGTGTCCCCAACATCAAGGGAGGAAAAATTGGAGACTAGAGGGTAATGCATAGGTGCACATGTAGATGAGGATGTTGAGTCTTCACCTTCTAAAGATTCCAAAAGAGGAGAGTTTCTCATTTCTAGAAGATCCTTGCTAAAATATGAAAAATAACTAGCACATAGGATGAATTTATTTCACACAAGATGTAAGTGTAATGGTAAAGTTTGTAATATCATTATATATAGTGGTAGTACTAATAACCTTGTTTAAGAGGAAATGGTCAATAAGTTGAAGTTAGAGAGGAGGATGTACCCAAATCCCATCCAATTACTTGGCTATAGAAGAACCACAAGGTTTTTTTGTCAATGAACAATATCTAGTAAAGTCCAAAATTGGAAACTATCATGATGAGGTTGTTTGTGATATTATGTCAACGGATGTTTGTCATATGTTCTTGTGATGTTGTTAGGGAGACTATGACAATTTGATTGCCATGCAATACATGATGGGTATACAAATTCCTATTATTTAAAAAGGGATGGAGTTTGAAACAAGATGAAGCCATTGAAAGAAATAGAGGAAAAGGTATGCAATAATGCAAGAATATATTTAATTGATTGAAGGTAGTTTCTAGAAGGAATGAAACATGAGCATATGTGTTTTTCTTTAATTATAAAAGTTGATAAAATGAAGTAGAAAATGTTTGTGTAGAAGTTACATACTTACACTAGTACATTTGAGGCCATATTTTGACGGCTATCTGTTGGATTTGCAATGCCTATTTTTTGACACTTCGACAGATGTGTTCATCGGCATTTTTGCATTGCAAATTTCTATGAAAGTGATAACCGTTGGTATTCTGACATCATTTTCTATCAGAACTTGCCACATTAATAGCAACTTTACTATGGGATTTCATACGATATATCTATTAAACCTCTGACAAACCATGTGGAAGTCCCATTGAAAAACTCTATCGAAAACCCTGTCAAAATGGTGATGCATATGCAATGATTTTCTAACAGGGAAACCTGTCAGAGTTATAGCATTCTCATTGAGAATATCTATTGAGAATAGACTCTCATCGATGTTATAACTGTCGATATGGTGATAGATAAGCAATTACTATCCGACAGGATGACCCATCGGATGTATAGCAGTCTTGTCACACATATATGTTGAAAAGGAGTTCTCTCTGATGTTATACTTGTCGGGATGGTGATAGATATGTAGTGAATGTTCGATAGGAAAACCCATTAGACGTATAGCATTGTTGTTGAAATAATTTTCATTCTCATCAAAAAAGCAACGGATATGCATATTAAAGATAACAAAGCTCAAGAGACCATTATAGTTGGTCTCCATCTTTGGTCCATATTATTGACAAAATGGTTTACCTTTCATTAGCTCATCAAATGCGGGGATTTGCAATAATTTAATAGAATATTTTCATGATAATGTATATTATTTAAGTTGACGTTGCACGAATTTATCTACTTTGCACACTTGTAGACTACAAGGACAATGATAAAGAAGCATCTCCTCCCATGGCCTACATTATTCAAGCCATGAGAGGGGATGCTTCTTTATGGCTGTCCTCATAGTTTATAAGTGCGTGAAGTAGATAAATTCATTCAGCGTCAAACTAAAATAATGTATGTTATACATGAAAATATCATCTATTAAATTCTTTTCGATCACTGCATTTGATGAGCTAATGAAAGGTAAAAAAAAATTTCAATAATATGGACCAAAGATGGATACCAACTATAATGGTCTCTTGAGCTCTTCTATATTTAGTCCTAGCTAATGGGTAAGGCCTGGAAGACTTATACATGTTGATCATCAAGAATAATCATGCCTTGCCTTTATGTACATTGCACAATATCCAATATAAGAGAAGGTGGAAAATATGAATGGATAAAAGAAATGAAAGATACAATAATATTATCTTGTTGTTTACCTTCTCATAATTGATCACAGTCTCGCAAAAGTAATTTTATATGATCACAAGCACATTTCATGCATGGATGAGAAACAATATCCAAAGTTTCTAGATTTTGAGAAGAGGTATGAGTGGAGGCAAAAGAAGGGATATTTGTGAAGGTTTTATAGATGTAGGTTATCGAATCATCATCTCTAGACTGGTACTCAATCTGGAAACCCTCGTCCTCACTTTTGTCCCACCTCAGCTCTGTAAAGAAGATATTCTCTATAATTTCAAACATCTAGAAAATATCCACAAAAGTCCCTTCTGGCCTCCACTAAATATATGTCTTCTCAGAATCTAAAAACTCTCCATCATTGATTTTCATCAATGTATGAATAAAATTGTAAGAAAATGCTTAATCCCTGATTCAATCTTTGGCAAATAAAATTATGATAGAACACTTAAAGAATATGGAAAGCTCACAATGTTTAGAGACACACTTGACTCCAAGTTCCATGTACAACAAAAATAATTTTTCCAATTTGGATAGTAAGTCTAATTTAACTAAAATGACAACCATAGCTAACACAAGAGGCTTTTTAAGTATTCTTCACTTTCTCAAACCATAGTTTATGATGCTTAGTTTCTCCTCCATAAGAATATCTTGAATCAATGGTTCTTACATGAGCCCACAAGAATAGCTTAGTAGCACAACAATTATAAAATAAACATGTCCAATATTATAAATAGCATTTGTTTTCACTGAAAATCACTCAAAATCATTTCTCAAACTCACCCATTTGTAGGAAAAGGGAAGTGGTTGAGTTATTTTCTCTTGTTATATTCAAAGACCTCCTGCCCCACAACAAAGAACATTGTAATAAGACCTTTTAATCCTAGTGACAAGAACATAGAAGCATTCTAACTCATTTGTAAAGAAAATAAGATTTCTATAAAATGAAAGGTTCAACCTAATTAATACTAGAACTTGCACTCAAAGCAGGTGCAAGAGATGCACCGATAGGCATTTGATTGGAAAGCATAATTGAAGGGTTACATAATAAAAGTGAGTTTTTAAAGTGTAAATGAGAAGCCAACATAATCAAAGCACATCAATTGAGAAGACAATTATATAATGTAACGAAATGGAGAATAATGAGTGTATGAACACCAAACAGGTAAAAGGTAATGATTTACCTTCAACAGAAGTAGGGAAAATTTATACAAAACAATTGTTGTTGAAGCGAGACAAACTAAAATGTTATACCATCTCATGCATCCAAAATCCCATGTTGAAGTGAGACAAACTAAAATGCTATAATTAGAGGCCAACCTTGATAGTGATATGGCTGAAAGACTTAAGAGAAACTTTGACCCAAGAGCTTCATCATCAGCTCTACAACCTCTTGTAGCTATCTTCATAGCAACAAGAGTCATTGGATACATCAAATTTCTCAGAAGTTTGTACTTAGTTTGCAGGTTGACTTTGTATAAAGTAGATTGTAATTGAAAATTAAAAAACTATTTGCATCTAGTCATTATTCATGCACTATGCAATACGCATTGTGCAACGCAATGTGTACAGAAATGACAAAACTATATTCCACAATTCTTGGGCTAAACTCTAAATTTATTTTCTTTTTATATCTCTATGTTATTGAGACCACTTCCATTATATTAAACACAATTTTTCCCAATTAAAAATCTCAATTTTTTGCAAAAAGCATGATCATTTGGTTTCCTAGATTTTCCAATGATCTTTGTTGTTATGATCATGCTCACAATAAACATACTTAATTCATCATCACTATTTTTGTTGATTAAATTGCATCAATGGTATTTATCTCTCTCACTGCACTTGTCAAGAATAGTCAATTAATTTGGTGACTAAACCTTTTGGTGCTATTCATAGTTTGGGGCAAAATTAGAGTTCAATGTAATCAGGTTTCCACAATCCATTTGAATATAAATCTAAGATTATGGTTTATAAATTAGAGTTTTTTCTAGTTTATTTATTAAGGGGGAATAAGATATAATATAGTATTAGAATAAACTTTGTACAAAGACATGTAATGCTTATGTTAATGATCTAAAAAGATGCAAATATAGGAATTGAAAAAGAAGATAGTGCCAAGAAACATTTTCACAAATATGAAATGCAAGGAAAAGTAATAACATTAACAATGCCAAGATCACAACATTAAATTTCACCTGCGAATGAGTTTCTGTAGTGGGTTGCCCAGCATCAAAAATATGTTGAGTTGCATTTGAGCTGTAACTAAGAGTACCATGTAGAACAAACCCTAAACTTTGAAAGTGTTCTCCAGCCTGGCAATTCAAAATTCAATCTAGGCAAGCATCAATAAGTGAAATAAATTATAGACATCAACATCAACCTTTTCCAATCAAATGATACTTTGTCACTACTTGTCCCCTCTAGAAGGCACGACAAGCCTACAAATAACTAAAGAAGTAGTATAAGCAGCACCATAATCATTAGAAGCATGGTAAAGCACCAACAAGAGAAGGTCAATTCAATAGATATGCTTCTTCAATAAAGCTTCAGAAGATATTCAAAACTTACCACAAAAGATATAGGGAGGAACCATATAAAAATGGAAAATAGGAAATATGCAAAGCTAAAATCAACTATCCTTACCTTCCTTTTAACTGTGAGTGAATTTCAAATGAATATTAAGACGTTGTCTTCCATCTACTCAACAATTTATAAAGATGGAAACTCATTACTATCAAAAGCTCAAAAAATAGAAAAAGGGTTACAAAAGCAATCACAAATAAAAGTAGCCCAGGAATGATAAGAACCATAGGAGACTAAATTGAGGACCACAATCTTTGATAAGAATTATTCCAAGATTAATATTTTAATGGAGAAAATGAAGGAATTCTAGATCACAAGGGGATGTGGCATAGTCATGGATGGGTCAATAGGCATTAGGCATCATCCACTCATCAACATCATAATTGCATGTACAAAGGGCCCTCATGTTTTTAGGATTGTTGATTGTTTATAACATCACAAGAATGCCAATTTTAATTTCAGATCTTTAAAGATGCCATAGGGGATATTGCACCATAAAATATGATACTAGTGACAAATGCAACCCATGTGTGCACATATTTGGTGGACCCCCTTATTGTCTTCATTTTGTGTATAATGTACTCAAAGGCATTAAAAAATTGGTTGGATCAAAACAATTATTAATAATGCTAGAAACATGCAAATATTTATCTCCAACTGCTACACTTTGCATGCATTCTTCAAGACCTCTAAGAAAGAGGCATCTAGAGACTAGATATGCATCATATCTCATTCTCTACACATTCATTTGTAATCCCAAGTTTCTAGTTCTTCTATTGCTGAGAGGAGTGTTCTCCTTATAAATTCATCCACTACATTAAGAGGAACAAGTTTACCTCTAAGAGGGCATAGAACCTTGTGGTTGTACATGGTGCCTTGCATGTCATTTACCACAAAACTTGTACAAGGAGAGTCCAACATCAATGGGATCTAGAGCTAGAGGATCCAAGTCTATGATGATGCTACAAAAATAGGGCTGGTCACTTTTGGTTTGGAAGAGCTTGAGCATGTGGAATCAAACATTTCTAGTAATGAGGAGTTTGTGGATCATGATTAAAAGCATCGCATCAGGCCATTTTGTCATTCTGAACATTGGTCACTATAATCATCATTGTGAAGATTTGAATATACAATCAATTTTGAATTCATTATTTTCCTTGTTAATGTTCACTTTAAAATTCATACATTTAATGCAACCAATCCAACGTATTTCTAACTTTATTGTTTAGTAGTTGACTAGCCTAATAGTTTACTTAGCCAATTTTTTTAATTTTTATTTGAGTTCTAAGATTCTTATTTATTATATTGTATATATATTTTTAGAACTAAATTTTCAAGTACTATATGCATTTGTGCCTTCCCCCACCGCCATCCCCAAACTTAGGACCTTGGTCCCCCTTAGAAAAATTTGTAAAACTATGCCTTTTTTCAAGAAATTGGGGTTGATTAGGTCAAAGAAAAAACCAGAATGCCAGCTTGACCTGGCATGCCCTAAACACCAGGTGCCATTTAATCACAATTACTCATGTGTTATCGATGTTTTATGCTTATGTGGTCAGTATAGCATACATTTTCACTCCTATGCCACCAGATATAGATAGAAAGAATTGATAATCTAGATCCAAAATACAAATCAATGATATCTTCATGGCACCTTATAAATTATATCCTAAAACACAGATGGAAACCAATAGATCAATTATTGCACTTCATTATTGCAAGCTTCTCTATAATTACTATGTACCATACAATGCAAAGCCTATATGGAATTGCAGTAAATAATGAAACATATCACACCCTTGCCAAATAGTGAATAATGAAACCATAAGTCCAATTACATTTAACTCTTGATCTTTCAAGATCATTTGGCCTTCATGAGTCTACATGACTCTCTTTACATGCCTTTTCTAGGGTGCCCTGCACCATAGATCAATGCTCAATTTTGCATAGCCTCTTTTGTTTTACCAATAGTCGTTGTACCCAAGTAGGTTCATTGGGAGTGATTGTCCAAATCAACCTAGAATAGGAACTTGAATCATCAAGTTTGGATGCTATATTGAAGTTAGAAGTTATTTTCAAAGGTTTAGAGCCTATAGTAAGAGATCTAGTTGAAAAGTTGAGAGATTCAGTCCTAAAGGACAAGTGAAGCTATAAGCTCTGCATTAAGTGGTATCAGAGCTCAGTAAGATTTCTTAGGAGAAAGACAAGATGTCAGTGGAAGATGGAGAAACCAATCTCACAATACCACTTGAAGCCTTGCAATATTGAGAGTGGGATAAAGGCTACATTTGAGACCCTATATAAGGAACAACCTTATTGAGCTTCACTTTGTTTCGAGAATAGTTTTATATTATGTACTAAACATGGCCAACCACGTGAAGGTGGAATCTCATTTGGCCCCACCCCCCCTAACATCACTCTAAATTCCCCAGTAACATCTAACATTCATTCATTATTTCATCCATTAATAAAATGTAACATTCATTAATTATCACATGATAACATTCATTAACATATTATAAAATTTATGAACATTCAATAGCACATAATTAAATTCATTGACATATAAAAATTAGCCATTATCAATTAGGGTGCATAGATGACAAAAATTTATTTATTTTCTTTTGGTTTCTCATTTTTAAGAAGAAATCACTAAGAGGATCATCGATATCATCATGATCATCTCCCCTCTCATTAGATCTCAATGCATGCCTAGTTCTTTGTTGATGCAAAGGGGGGTCATTTGCAATAACATATAAAAGGGTTCACTTAAAAACATTTTATTATAATTTGTTACAAGTATTTCAGTACTTTAAAGGCCATAATCATATAACTCTTTACTTGATCTAGTCACATCATCAACTTCGAGATTAGTTTGTCTGGCCTCGGCATCAACGTCAACCTGCTTATTAACAACGACCTCTACACTCTCTATAGCTGCAATACAAATTGTTACATTAATCCAAACACCAATTGCAATTAAATTTGTATGACTACACCAATCAATTTAAGATGTTTACTTGTATTAATAATTACATATAAAAAATTGAATAGAAAATGTATACCTCCATCACTATGATGCACATCCTCATTGGCATCATCACGCATAGGTTGTGTATCAGAATTGACAGGTTGCATTCCAATTTCATATGCATTCATGTTATCATTGTTTTCTTACTTAAAACAAATATACTCACTTTATGTTGGAACTTAACATCAAATAACCTAATTGGTAGATAATTAAATTTGAAATAATCATCATTTAGCTTACTTACCACAATGGATCCATTAGTAGAACCTTGTGCACTTCTCATTCTTTATGCCATGACTTTATAGCCTTGTTGGAAGCCAATTCTCTTGTCCTCTTCTGTGAGACTTATATTGAACTTTGCACCCTAAATTTTTGCTTGGTATCGTCAAATTTTATTTCATTGTTTCATCAAAACAAAAAAGATTCCCTGATGCTTTTGGCCTTCCCTGATGCCAAACAGAGGTCGCATGCTATTTATAAAACCTACAATATTCCTTGATGCTTTTGGCCTTCTGTCAATGTATATAGCCACTCTTTTACTTTACTCATTATCTTTTTTTTTAATATAATTTGCCGAGAGTGCATACCTACGCATACTTTTTTTATATTGAGTAATTCACATCCAACTTTTGTAATCATAACAAGGTCCAACATACTCCATCAATTTGATAACTTTTTTGTAAGAGACCTTTATGCCATCCATGGAAAATAGGCCCAAACCATGTATTGACGATGGTGCAATGCAATATATCTTGCCTTTAACACTAAAATCAGTGTTTATTGGAGGAAGTTCCTTGGGGACCCATTGTTTCTGTAGATATTGGTACCTAGAGGGCACCTCGATGTCACCTTTTCTCTCATCATCATAATAACATGACCCCCCTTGAGCAAGGAAAAATTTCATGCATTTCTTGAATTTCCTTCTAGTCTTTTGACCTCTAGTTGATCTTCCTAATTCAGACATACTACATGACTCACTTTCTTCTTCCATTCCTATATTTCCTTCACTCGAGGAAGACACATCTAAAAAATACCTATTTTCTTCTACCTGCACTCCATCAAATGAGAGAGATATCAAGTAATGCAAGACATTTGGCAAATTGTGAAATATATTAATCTCTATAGGGTGTATTGACTTATACCTATCGATCCATGAGACTATGTGGGATGCTCGTGAAAGGGATTTGGGTACCTACATATGTAATTCAATTATCTTATGTTAGCTAAAAAATTCATGATACATATACTCAAAAATACATAGTAAGTACATTAAAAACCATAAGCATCCCATATGAATTAAAAACATTAAAAGTTACATCATGAATTAATTAGATTAAGCATTGATCGCATAACTGTACATTTCTATCAAGAAATCAATATTAAATAGATTAAGCAGTGATCATGTAACTATAAATTTCATTCATGTCATTCATCTTCTTCTTCAGCCAACTCATCACCATGATCATTGCTGTCATCGACATCATCACCACCACCGTCATTGTCATCATCTTAGTCATTGTCATCATCAACATCAGCATAATCATCATCAACATCATCATCATCATCATCATCATTGTCATCATCTTCTTCTTCTTCAAGAAAAGTTGTGTCAGGAACATCATTGACTAACTTTCATTCGTGATCATCATCTACATCATCTTCTAGTTGTTCACAATCTTCTTCTTCCATCACATTATACCTCATTGGCCTTCCTCTTGGATTATGTCTAACAAAAAATGACCAACTCAATTTATGTGGAACCTCTGTGTAAAATTCCTGCTCACATTAGCTTGGAAGAACATAGGGCTCATCCCTAATTGGCTCAAACCACCTTGTATTAATCATTGGAAATCCATTGTCATGTTCAATAATAGTTCTATCAGGATCATTTTGATTAAGTCATAGCATGTTCCATCTGATGATGAAGAGAACAAATCTGAAGGAATTAAAGTCACACTCAAGTATATCATCCAAAATGCCATAGTATCGATTTTCAGACTCTCAAAGATGTAAGTCATTTCTAGATGAACTATTAGTCACCTGAAAGACTACGCTTATCCCAAAATCACAAGTTTTCTTTGTGTCATCCAAATTTTTGATAAAAAATTTATGACCATCACAAAACATAGCCTTATGGTGTTTGACCTACAAAAATATGTCAAACATGTATAAATTATTGCATCAAGAGTTCATAAATGTACGAGTGATTAACAAATTTATACGTACCTAGAAATCTCTTAAACCATATGCTAAACTATTTCCCTTTGCATAACATTTGGATCTCTGTTACAATGAGCTTCATTAACCAATGAAGACACAACTTCCCATGTTAATGTGCAACTTAAATGATGACATTGTTTAATCCATATCATCATCCAATCTTGATTTTTTACAATATACAAATGTATTGCATCCCACTCTCGAGTAGCTGTACAAAAAATAAATAGATGACTTACAACCAATTAATTTTGAAGATTAATAATTAATTAATAGCTACAATAACATCTTATTATTTATTACCTCTCACTTTCCTCATTCTACCTTTCCCCACCAAGTACTCCCTTCGAATTTTCTAATGGTGTCGAGATCCCAAATGCAATCTATATGAATCTTTGGTGCAAACTTAAAAAGATATTCAGTAATGTGCACCATAGTTTGGTATACCATATATCCCTCCACCATAGAACCCTCAGGATGTGCTCTTTGTCAAACCAAAGACTTAAAAAATTTCAAGTGCTTCTCAACCATCCACATTGACCGAGTGTGTACGAGTCCACATAATTCAATCTCCTCAACTTGGTGTATGAGGTAGTGTTCTTATGCATTGATAAAGGTTGAAGGTAGACACTTTTGCATTTCACACATTAGATGAGGAATTCTTCTCTTCCAATATTTTATATCTGCTTTATGGATTTCTTTAGATGACAATGATGACAACCACCAACAATACATTCAAGACACAAAAATATATAAACACGAGACTTTACAATATATTACATAACAAGAAAAACAAATTATGAATAAAATAAATATATACAACAAATTGGATAGATGTCATTGCTTACCTCATGTATTTTCCAAGATCATATATCACTTATTTGATGTTATTGTTGAAGTTCTCTGGGAGAGATAGTGGTAGCACATACTGCAACAATTATAAAAATAATTATGTCATTCTTTTCTCACATAATACAATGAGAAGTACATGCAGTTTACAAATATATTGTAAATACAAAAAACATGACTTACATTGATGAAGGTATGCCAATCATGCATTTTCAACCCTGACCCAAATTCACTTTTTTTTGATATGGTATTGCTTATGTTCACAGCAAATCCTGTGAGAAATTGAGTTTTTTGTATGACTTCTTTAATGGCATCACTTTGATGCTTTATTAGTAACCAAGGGCACTTATATTAATCCGTTCTCCATTTCTATTTGATTCAATGAAATTTTTCATTGCATGATTGGATTCATAAATGTCACTACAAATTTTGATAATTTTTTCTGTCACACCTTCCATCCAATATCTTCCACAATGTCTTTGTTACATTCTTTCCAATATGTGTATTATCAAACAAATGCACAATTTGTAGCTGCTCGTAGTAGGGAAACCTACTAAATTGTCTGGGATAACTTTTTAGTCCCTTTGGAAGGTGCTCAATAGTATTGCCTTGACGACATTGATGATCATAGATCACATAATCATCAAACAAAACACAATATAAATATACAAATTCCAACCATAAACCATTAGGTAGAACAATAGTACCTTGATGATTAATTATATTATATTCCAACTTCCATAGGCAAGGTGTCATTCTTTGTGGCTTAGATGTAGTATCTTCTTTCCTATTGAAAAGATGTTTTTCAGTAATTTTATACTTATGATTTTTGTGGAGAAAGTGTCTATGCTCATCAAACACCTGCTTTCCTAAACTTTTTGAATGACGACATTTCATCTTTGGACCACAAACTGGACATGCAAATTTTCCCTTTTCTTGAAGACCTACAAGATAATGATACAATTAGATTAAATATGTTAATTTTTATATTTAGAATTATCATGTGCAACTTGAATTCACCATAACATACCAGAAAAATGTGTTAGCCCTGGGGCATCATGTATTGTCCATATAAGCATTGCATGGAAGTGAAATTGTCTGTGTCTTATTGGTCTAGAGATGCCATACATAGTGATTCCATTCCAAAACTCCAACAACTCATCAATAAGAGGCTCAATATATAAATTCAAATCTTTAACTTGGTATTTACCTTGTTGAATGAACAACAACATTACATAATTATTGTGACCATTTTACTGTAAGATTTATAATTACATGCAGATAACTATTAAATGATCAAATACCTAGAATAATCATTTCCAACATAATGTGCTCCCTCTTTATTGACATCCATGGAGGAATGTTATTGTTGATGACAAAAATAGGCCAAACAAAGTAAACAGATCTTAGCTCTCCAAATGGATTGACATCATCTGTTGCCAATGAAAGCTTGAGATTTTGAGGTTCTTGGATAAAGTGCGGCCACTTTTCCTCTATGTCCTTAAATGTAGAACCATCTCCAGGCATTCGAATAATGTCATCTCAACTCCTATTGCATGCATGGTAATCCATAAATTGTGCCAAGTTACTATACCTGAAAAATCTTTGCAAACGTGGTATAATGGGGATGTAATGAAGAACCTTGTGAGGTAATTTTTTTGTTATTTGATCTATTGAATATTTACTCATATGACATTTAGGGCATTCTGTTGCAAATTCATGTTCTTTATGATAAATAATATGATCATTGGGACAAGCATCTATTGCTTGATACTCTATTCTAATATATTTCATAGTGGCACATAATTCTTGGTATGAGCGAGGGAGAATATTTGATGGTGGTAACAAAAACTCACCTATCAATCTATAGAAAAAAAATATAAGTTGTTAATATTAATAATATTTATGGTACATGTTTCACCCTTTAATTACTATAATGACATATATGACATACCCTAGCATACATGACATTTTTATGTTGGATAAACTATTCATAACCTTCAAGTTCAACAACAAAAATACAACAGAGAGAAGAGTTTTTTGGGAGCCTTCGTAAAGGGTTGTGGCTGCCTTCTCAAGTAGAGGTATATCATGGATGACATCAATATCATCCTAATCATTATCATCGTCATCCTGATCATCATCATCAGCTGCACCAGTGCCAAATGTGTCATGGATCAATGTATTAGTACCATCATCTTCAAATGTGTTATCTGGCACATGATCATCATCTTCCATGGGATAAAATCTTCAGCTTCAATATTCGCACCTCCATGATCCTCCACTTCCAAAGCCATATTCTTCATATTCTCACCTCCATGGTCCATATCATGTACTCCCCTGGGGAGGTCGACCTATATAAAAATGATGAACACAAATAAAACATGATAATGATCTCATCATCAAGTGTATTTTATATATATATTGTTAAATAAATATAATGAAAAACTTGCCAATTGATGATAATCAAACCCCCCTTCAATGTGATCATTATCCCTACAATGTCTCTTACCTATTTTGATTAGCAATCTTCTAGTTTTTAATCCCTTACAAATATTGCAGGGACAATAACATTTTCCATCGCCTTTTCTTTTCGAGTTAGAGCACAATATATTGATTGTATCCCCATTATGTGCTTCACTTGGATTGTCTAACATGATCCTTCTTCACTTAGATTATCTATAACATAATTATATATAGAAATTGAAAACTAAGTTATGAAATGATGTTTTAGTATAGTATACCAAATTGAAATACTTCTGCTATTGTAGTCTTCCACCTCAAACTCTTTCCTATTGTGGCAAGAAAGAAAGATATTCAAATAATATAGTAGTTTGTAAATCAAAATAAAATATCATATATATTATACATAAAATATATCAAAAGTGCATCAAATTTGACCAAGCACTACTAGGAACTAGACCCGACAACAAATAGACTTGTGATAATTTTTACAATAATAAATTTGTTGCAGGGTAAGGTCCCAGTAGTGCTTAGGTAAATCTGCATGGTGAAGGTTGTATATGTTGTGTGTGTGCACGCACATAAAAAAAAGAGGGCCTTTATCTTTGATCTTAAAATGACAAATATGCCTATCTAACACTTTTTGAGGGTGCAGGGAACAAAAAAAGGAGGCAACTTGAGACTACAATGGAGGCAAGTTGTTGATTAAGGGTGGAGGGAACAACACCCATCTATACTTTTATCAAATTGTAAATTTCAATTTTTAACCATTCTGTGAATATAGAACATGGATGTAATCTCAGAAAATAAAAAAAATGTAGACACGAAAAATTACTTATTTTGTTATTCTACATTACTTACTATTTTAGTGCACGTTCCACTTGCAACTTGATCAAGTCTTGTTTGATGCTTCAATTTTGCATTGATTGTCCTGTAGAAGTACACAGTTTTGTATTTACCCAATATTTTATTCAAAAAACAACAATAGAATAAAATACTTGTTGAGAAAAATCATCATAGGAGTATCAAAAACTCAATATCCAAAGGTAACTCAACATTAATTATAAGACTCTTACATTCAACCTTCATCTCATACACCTAATAAGTAGGAGATAAAATACATGAAATTGAAAAATTACATTACAAAACAATGAGCTAAAACTACCTACCAAAGTTGTACCCAATTTATATACAAAACATTTAACTAATGAATTGTGTTTTTCTTCTCATCTTCATTACCAAAATAATCACCCCTTTAATCTAACTGCACTATGCAAGTCTAGTTTAGCGACCATGTGCCTGTCATCCTCAATCAAGACTAAGGAGCACTATAGGCAAATACAGTCACACATATATACATATAAATTCAAATTGAAAGTTATATATATATACACACACACACACACACACACACACACACTCATTATGTCACCCTTACCTTCTTTAATTTTTAAATTTCCCCTTTGGCCTAGCTTTCAATTTGAATTATCACTTAAAGTTTCTTAAATACAATTGTATCTCTCTTCAATATAAATAGTTTATAAGTCATATTCACAAATTCAAGTGCTTCAATGTATCATATGAGGTAGTAACTAAGGCTTCAATGTATCATATGAGGTAGCAATTAAGGCTTCATTTGGAATTAGACTCTCTTTTTTCAGATTTGGAATTCGACTGTTGAGTAATGTCAATTATATTATTTTTAAAATCATTAATACTAATATCAACCAATAGATGTACTAGATATATCATATATATCAACCAATAGATGTACTAGATATATTGGAAAGACATTATTGATAATAAGGTTTGTCATCAACAATGATCTTACTACACATGCAATATATATTACTATTAAAGTTGTTTGCATTCCACGTTGGTGTCATTCTTAAAAATGTTTTAAGATGCTCCTAACATGACTAAGGAATACATATACATGTTCCTAACATGACTAAGGAATACATATACATGACAATAATTTCAAGAGTCAGTAAACACAATGAAATAAAATGCATCAAAGACAATGAATAAACACTAAAAGGAAAGGATAGTGTCAATGACTATTAAAATAGAAATGCCATAGTAGCATGAAAGATATTAAAGGAAGTGGAAGCAATAAGCAAGGCACTAATAAAACAAGTAATAATGATCCCTATCGCTAGTAGAAAAGTAAAAATGTGAACAAAGGCATCAAATGGTGTCACCAACTGCCAAGGGAACCTATTCACTCTTGGAGATAGTGATAAAAATTTAAAATGCATGAAAAATCAATCACTAATAAGAATGAATATAGTGTTGTCTAGCTCTATGGTAGTGATCTTTTAAGTCACAAAATCAAATTGGATACAATGTCAAGAAATGCCAATGATTCTAAAAATAGACATAGAAAACAAACAAAGACTCTATGTAGTAGTTAGTAGGACAGTAGTATTTGTTGAATATTGAAAGGAAGCTATTTGTAGCAAACAAGACAATGTGCAATGACATTTAATAGATCAAAGACAAAGGGTATCTAGATCTGTTAATTAATATAAGTATCCCAATCAATAGGGTCCCATGGAGAAATAGATATGGTAGAATTAGAGGCTACAATGACTAATGTCATGTACCATATCTAAAGACAAGAATCAGTCACAGGGGTTAGAAAACATTGAAACAATGCATCAATGAAGTGACCATGCATAAATCCTTGAATAACATGAGTCAAAGAAATGGTTGAAGAGGCAAGAAGAGTGGAAATGCATGAATAACATTGGTTTAGGAGCTACAATGTGCCAATAGAGTATAGTATTATCATGGAATGTTTTGACAAGTCCATGAAGAATACATTATGAAGAAGCCTAAGAATAGTGAATGAAATGCAATGACAGAGACCCAACTATGGATAAAAGTAGAGGGCAGGTATTTGCATGAGATTAAGCATGGTAGAGAGTCAAAGCTCTGAGATTAATAGCATATAATATGGTGAAAGACATTGAAATAAAAATGAAGTGACCCTCAATAAGATCAATCCATGATATACATGGAACTAGCACTAGTAAATTTTACCCTATTTTTCTATGAGGATTAGTCAAATTTTCGATACCCATTGGTCGAACAGATGACCAAAACTATTGTCAAACTTTTCTTCATCAATTATATGATAGGAAAAACTATCGTTGAAATTATGACCTCCTTAGTGGTTGAACTACTGACTGAATTACCTGGAAGAATTATAGATCAAATATTTTATCTGTGCGACCAACATTCATCAAATTTGTGACCAATCAGGGTCCATAATGTTGTCAGAATCGACGTCGAACACATAGCATTCTCGTCGAAACACAAAACATAGTTTGTCTCTCTTGCGATGACATGTGGTCAGAATTGATGTCGAACACATAGCATTCTCGTCAAAATAACTATTATTAAAACGTCGAAAAAGAGACCAATAATAATTTTTGGTTTATACACACACACACACACACACACACAGATATATATACATATATATATATATATATATATATATATATATATATATATATATATATATATATATATATATATATATATATATAATTGATGGGTTTCTAACCGATTTCTCTATAACAACAACATATACTAAAGTTGCATTGTCATTGGTTCCCAAGTATTTGTCTCTTTGACATTTGTTTCTCCATCTTTATACATTATATTACCATGCATCTCTATACCATTAGAAATACTATAGGGTTTATAATGGGTTATCTTTTCCCTTTTTTTCACCCTTGGAGGTAAAGGTTTCATTTCTCAATCTATTATTCATTTCTAAGGATTAACTTTCTCTCAGTTTTGTAGTATTTTTTTGTCACATGGCATCCTTTCTTGCATGTAGTTATTTTGTTAACGTAAGGATCTTCTCTCATTTAGGAGATTTACATCCTGATTTACAACCTTTTTCTTTTTTTAAAGCATGTGCCTATCATAAAAACATTCCATTTCTTGGGGGTTTAGAGTGTGAGATTTGTTTGGTCTTAGAGATCATGCATGGGTTGAGATGGATATTATTTTATGAGGTTTAAGTATGAATATCAAGGATCTTATATCTAGGTTGGACATCATTTTTGTTGGTGCCTAGAAATTTTGAAGAAATTTCTGAGTGCACCTATATATAAAATTTTGCCAAGGCATCTAAGTGTACCCTTGAAACCTATCTGAAAGGCCTAGTTTGAGAGCATATGAATCAAATTCTCAGTAACTTTTATGTAGATTGGATATGGAAATGTGTTCTTCCCTTTTCATTGAACATATTTGATCATTTCCAACCTCCCACTTGAGGTACCCATTTTGAGTGGTTCACATATATCTGCATTGTGCTCACTTTCAATTTTAATTTAGTAGCCCGCTTTGAGGTCTTGTATTTTATGTCAGGATAAATGTTGTGATAAAGTGATTGTTTCTATGGATTACCAATATATGTGTCAGCTCCCATGTCAGTTTTTAGACCCTTGTGAATGCATTTGCTCAGTTTGCCAGACCAAATCCGAATGTAGTTTTTACTGGTTTTTAGAATGCACATTGATAAGTCTTTCAGAAGGCCAACTTTGGATCTAAATATTTGGATGCCCGATGATTTTCCTAAGGAATGGACTAATTCAATAAATTCTAGGCATCTAAATGCACAATCATAAAAAATTTCAGAGTCTTAGGAGGTGATTTACTATTTTTAAGAGGCGAATTTCAAGTCAGTTTACAGTGTTTTGCATATACAGTTTCAAGAAGTTTCAGAATGGTCATCTTTAGCCATTAATATCTCACATCCAAAATGGAATTAGCCAAATCCCTTTTGCACACTTATTCCTTCTACTTAAATGAATTAGTGTGCCAATTGGTGATCTCTCCGGCTCACTTTCAATATTTTGCTCAGAGCACTTTCTTGGCAGGGTTTGCATGTGTTGACATGTCCAATTGTAAAATAATTGAAATACCTCACTTTCAATATTGATATTTCTTAATTTTGAAGTTGTTAAGAAAGGTTGTCTTGGGGTCATACTCTCATATTAGAAGCCTACAGATCTGTTTGTTTTCATGGCCCCAGGTGGTCATTTGACAAGTTTTTTAAAGCCAGTTTCAGAGGCTGCTTGGCATTTTTCAATTAAAATTTTGAGGTATCCTATATTTGTTTTAATGGCCACTCACTCAATGATTTTTGCTCAATTTGTCACAGCCCACAACCACCAAAGCATATTCTCATATTCTCTATTCTTCATTCAATAGTCATTTGATTATTAACTTAATGTATGGCTACATCTAATATATTAACCTAGCGGGGTGCTTGTATCTACCTTCCCTATCCATACTTCATTACTTAATACTTAGTAACCATACATGAGTGAAGAAACACAATAGGTCTGCCTAAAGCTATCTCACACTAAGCCCAAGAGCAAAAATTTGGGGTCCATGCCTAGTGGGGTGCTCGTGTCTGCATTCCCTATCCAAGCTTCATTTCATAAGTCTCAGTAACCATTATTATGGAATTGGCAAGATGGTCGTAATAGAGGATCTTTGATTGTCCTGTCTAAGCCCAAGAGTGGAACTTTGGCCCTAGTGGCAAGCAACATGGACATCCATTTGGGGTCCCTACCTAGATGGAAATCCTTATGATCTCTGAGTTGTCCTTTGGAAGCCCTTCAAATTCTTCCTCATCTATGGATATGGATATAGTTGTCCCACCTCCACATCTTTGACCTAGACTTCTTTGTGATGTCCCCTTTTAAGATAACTTATGAAACCAAGAAAATTAACTTGCAAAATCAAAAGCAAGAGACATATTTCCTCCATGATGCAGGTGCAAGAGTATTGATGATGACAGTTCATAGTACTGTCCATGAAGACTACAAGAATAGAAATAGAGCTTCTGCATGACAATGATAACATTGAGATCTTGCCATTTTTCCTTATAAGACATGTTCTCTCAAGCCTCCTTACTTGAGGTTGACTCAGTAGCCCTGTCTAAGCTAAGAATGATAAAGAAAGTAATGAGAGTAATGACCAACAAGAGTGTGGGTCTGGTGATAACAAGGAATAATAAGGGGCAGTAAACAAGCGATCAGTACATAGTCCTTAAGACCACAATACATAAATCTCAAAGTAGCAGTCTTAATGCTGACACATTCTATTATGATAGAAGTCAATGGGCCAATCATGATGAATAAAAGGAGTCCATGAATAGGACAGAGATGTACAAGCCCGTCTTGACAAATTAAAAGAGAGAGTAAAATGTTGATGAAACTTTTCTAAAGCACACATAACAACCTTATACATAGTAAAATTGAATGCAGGACAGTCTTTCAAAGGACAAACATATATGAAAAGATTTAAATTACATGTGAATACCCTCCTAAGTTGGGCTTTGTAGAGATAATGTGTCCCAGAGAGAAGAGTTGTGTAATGCATCATCCCATATAGTAGGTTTGGGTGTTGGCATACATTGTATTGACAAAGAAAAAGAAAAAGCTTTAGGTATGCCAAGTAACATGGTAATATGTCTGCATCTTTGCCCCTACAGAATGTTGTGTTGAGGGTTACAAAATTAAGTTATCTTGCAAAATTGAATTTGGAGAGAAGCCACATGGTGTCTCTGCCCATTAGAAGTTGCAAAAGGTTGCCAGGTCAGCAAATAATGAAGTATCATTAAGTGTTCAACGTAGGAAAGATTTAAATGAAGAAGGTAGTTTATGAAGCCTTAAAGAAGACCTCTCTCCATGCCTCAAAGAGACCTAACTCACCTTGAACTCAACATGAACATAGCCTATATGTAGGCAAGTGACTATTCACCTTTGGTTGTCAAGCTCTACATCACTCCAGGTCTCAATTAACACTATGAATTATGATCTATGATACCACTTATAAATGTTAAGCTTATCCAATTGATAAGATATATATGACAATATCATTGCTATCTCTAATTTGACAATTGGATATATACAAGGTGATTAGGTCTATATATAGGTAATGCTAAGATTATCTGGATTAATATGTATAATCTACAAATAATAATGTGGATATGATATTAAATCACTGTTGTATCTGATGAGTTTAGGAATTATGCAAAGTTAAGATATTCCAATTTGAAGATATTCATAGAGATCTCTTCTCTTCCTGAAGTATCAATATAAGCTACACAATGAACCTCCCTCTGATGATAGCAATGGTGTTATATAGTGTTGTGTCTAATATGTTGATATAACCTTGCAATTATGAACATGAGGCTCTACTTGATATGGCAATATCATAGTACAAGCATGCAATACCCAAGTTGTGCTTTTGGCATTGAAATACGAGCATGACAAGACTTCACAAATAGAATGAATTAGAAACTTAAGATAGATCATGTAATGCAATGAACCTTTGGAAATATAAAATAAGAAACTAAGTGTTGATATTAAAAGGGCATACATACCAGTAACAACAATTGCCCTCACATCATTTCTTCTCATTACCTCATCATACTTTTCCCCAAGTGCACCAAGGACTGCAAAGAAACAAGATAAACAAATCACAAGCATATAGCGATGTTAGAATAGTAAAAGAATACTTTGACATAAGAAAAAAACTACACAATATTAAAACATGACATTGTGCTTTAAAAACTAAAAAGGTAATAATACAAGACCATTCATTAATTAGCTATTTAAATTTTCATTAATTGAGAATTGATAGTCATTGTCAAAAGGACAAGAAACTCATCAATGTCCTCATCATTCCCATGGTTCAATGTCTAAAGGACAGTGACATATACAAACAAATCAGTGTTTATAGATGGATTGACAATGAACAAAGAGGTTTCAAAAAATAGTGATGTGTACACTGTCAAAGAAAATTATGGTATTCACAATCAAAGAACAAAGATGTGCTCAAGGTTATAAAATAGTGATTTGTTTTAGAATGTGAAGAGTGTAGTACGAACAATAGTAAGTAATGTTGCAATAATAATGAATGCAGGACAAAGATGTAATGGAAATGAAAAAACAATGATTGTTCAAGGGTTTTGCTATACAAAGTCAACGGTGAACAAAAATTGATACAAAACAATGAAATGATAGGATCCATGAGGAAGATGAGTTGTTCACCATTCTTGATGTAGCAAAGTCAACAAGATCAGTTGAAGGCCATAAAAAAAATCAGTCACAATTATCTAGGAACTATGTTAAAGCACTGTCCCAAGAAATGATAAATGTTTTAGAGGTCATAACAGTAATAAATGTTTATAACAGTGCTTTTAATAATGCTCCAAACATTGAGAATGCAAGATACCTGTAACAATGAACTTCATTTTGACTTGCTAATTGGTTGTCACTATTAACTCTAAGCTTATCTTTAAAGTTTGAGCTTCACTTGGTTTCGAGAATAGTTTAATATTCTTTACTTAACAAGGCCAACCACATGAAGGTTTAAGCTCATTTGGCCCCTCCCCCCCCCACCTAACATCACTCTAAATTCCCCATTAACATCTAATAACATTCATTCATTCATCCATTTTTGAAATATAACATTCAATCATTATAATCACATGATAACATTCATTAACACATAAAATTCATTAACACACAACATTCATGAATAATTCATTAACACATCATTCATCAACTTACTAGTACAAAATTACATGTAGTGCTTATACAAACATGCATGTTCATTACCTGTGCATCTGAAATAGCTCTAATGGTTACTTGAAAGAGTGGCTTAATATAAACAAAATGGTTACAAAGATGAGAATATATCATTACAATAATGGCAAAGAGAAACAATATAAAAATACAACTATAATCCTTTAAAAGATCAGCATAAAAATACCACTATAATCATTTCATTTCACAAAGGTGAAGAGAAATTTTAGTTAATACCACTGACTTGCAGGGATAAAGACAAGATAATAAGAGAGGCTATGCATTTGGAAAAAGGGTTTTATCATCATGACTTCATGCTGTGTGCATCTAGAATGGATATTTAACTAACAATGCATGGTCTAATGATTTATTACTTCTCCCATCAATGATCTTGCATTCACCATGTTGAAACATATATTCACACTTCTGATAGAGGCATCAATTATTTAGTGTTATTCTTTTCTTTAAGATATTGCATATGTTGTCTTCAAGGGATTATTCATGGTTTTGAGGTTCACGGGGAGATACATCTTTTGTTTTGCGAAAATAAAATCTCTACTATTTTGAGGAGGGTTTTGAAGAGTTTTGAATTCTTAGATCTCTGGTAGTCATGGTAAGTGACAAAAGCACTCTTGTGAAGAACAGTGACAGTCACTGTAAAAGAGAAGAGCAGGCAATGATACTATGTAGAACACATGATCCACCATGGAATGAAGAGCATGACGCTATCATCACATCAATCCTTATGAGTTGTGAGATAAAAAAAGATTGAAGGCATGAGGAATCATGGTGACTATGTATAAAGGAGTAGCAGTGGTAAAGGGAACAATTAGAGCAATGATTTAATGGTCAATATAAGATATAGAGATGTTTTCAAGAGGAGAGGCAATGATATGTATTTTGTTTCTAATGATGTGTTCACTACCACAAGACAATTTTGCAATCATGGATAATACAACTCTGAATTGACCCTAACATGCATGAATTTAATGCTTAAAGCGGATTGACATGGTATGGAACGAATTAGATTGTGACTGTAATTCAACCTTAAGACAAGACAATCACTAGCTTGAGACTTAATGGCCTATGTAAATGCAATTTCCATTACTGTGATTTGGTTCCAAGGGACCCTGATCAACTTAAAGATATATGAAAATATGTGTATCCTTGTTTCAATACCTAACAATCATTTTTAAACTGATTTTGTGTGCTTGCTGAAGTGACAGAGGCAACTTGGA
The DNA here is from genome assembly GCA_027943335.1 of Chamaecyparis obtusa. Classification (NCBI taxonomy): domain Eukaryota; kingdom Viridiplantae; phylum Streptophyta; class Pinopsida; order Cupressales; family Cupressaceae; genus Chamaecyparis; species Chamaecyparis obtusa. Next base: position 6,629,426 of record BSBK01000370.1, on the reverse strand, counting down.
TCAGTCAATTCATTTTGAAAAGAAATCTCATAGATAGATCCCAATCATTTTTTTTGTTACACGAAGTCTTCCACTCCACCATGAGAATACATCAATTGTAAGAATGAAGAACTACTACTCAACAAAGGATTGTCCTAACTTGGACTGACTGATATTGTGACTGGGAATGACAGTAGACTAAGATAGTGTTATTTGGGACTACCAAAACAAAAATAAGCATGTACATAGTTTTCTTTCATTGTTTGTTTATGTACAATGAAATTATATAAATAGTACAGTGTTACTTTTAAATAGAATGTTTTTTTAAGTGATGGGTTACATGAAAAACACCTACTTAAAACAAGCTTATTCCTAGACAATTTGACCAATTCATTTGTTCTCAAGGTTGTTGCAACTTTCCCAGCTCTGCAGCTGAAAAGACAGATTCATTATCATATAATAAAGAATGAACATGGATCAAATGTTTTTGTGGGTTCTTCATTGCTTGATTTGTATACAAAATGTTTCCACAACTTGGTGAACAGAAAAATAATAACATGGACTACAATGATTTGTGGATATGCCCAAAATGGACATGCAGGTTTTTCAATCACACTATTTTATCAATTGTTACAAGAGGGTATGAATTTTGATTTAGTTATTGTGGTGAGCATTCTAAAATGTGGGTATTTATGAGCTTTGCAACGGGGAAAATCAATTCATGCTAATGTATCAAGAAATGAATTTGAGCCGCAAGTTTTTGTGAGAAACCTACTAGTACATATATATCCCAAATGTGGAAGTGAAGAAGTTGCATGCTCAAATTCCACGCGTTCAAAATTGGAAAAAATAATTACTAGAGATTTTAGACAGGTATTGTGAAATTCCTCCTATGTAAAACCAAATTTCCATTTTAGACTTCCAAATAGTTTCACAACTCCCTTTTAACCATGGGCATTTCCTTCTTACTCACAACTCCTCGAAGTTATAAATTATCAAGCCAAAACAATAATTTCAATGCAAGTAGCATATCATTGAAGGAAAACTCTACATAGAAGTATAGAGGTTATCAATGACAAAAACAACCATCCCTTTAAAAAGAAACTTTAATTGCTTAATAATCAACATGAATTGAAGTTTAGAAAAAGAAAGGATAAGGAAATATTTTATCAAAACATTTTCATTTTTTTTAATCATACATCCATGGCATTCTAAGCAAAGTAGGTTCCAACCAATCTATCAAATTCCTCATTTATTTCTCTTAAAGACTCTATTCATAAGACAAAGAACCTCAGCCAAACTTGTGGGCAATGAAAACTAGGTAATGATAGAAAGTGAGCAAGAGATGAAGCAATGGCTTCTTTCACCTATCTTCGCTTAGGAATATGCCTTCCATTATAAGGAGGAATGAAATTAGCTTGTGAGGAATGCATTTGATCTCCCTAAGAAAACATAAATTGGTATTCTAACAATACTGATGAATAGTGAACAAGGGTTTCTAATAATACTGTCAATACCCCTTAACTCTGAATAACTTCAGCAACAGAGTAGTGTTTCTAAGCTCTAACTATTAATTCCCTTGAATGGTAGTTACCAAAATCTTTAAATAACACTGATTTTTCCTTTGTCAAGTATCAACAAGATACTTTTCTTAAACTCACTTCTAACAAGAACTAAAATCTTGTAGCACTTCTTTGGTTAAACCTCAACAATAGTCAATAGGTCATTAACATCTATTTTTTTCCCTTCAGATTATAACTTTACTCATTTACAAAATGTTCATAAATATTAAGTTGGAGACAGCATTCGGATTCTACCAATTCCTGCAATAGTGGTTTTTCATTCATTTAATTACTCAACAGGTACTGAGACCAATTTTGGTATAGATTGTTCTAGTTTCTAGGATGTTCCATTGAATCCTTTATACAATTATAGTCACTTTACTCCAACAATGTCAACTGTAGAAGAGACACTAAATCTAAGTGATTGTGTTAGATTAGGTCAATCCGGAATGGATGGACATTGGGTACACAAAATAGATACAATCACAAAAGTCTTCAATGTGCCCATGAACCTCAAATCTTTGGTTATTACACTATTTCAAACATTTATTTGCTTCACTAGTTAAACTCATAACATACGCCTAACTAGGGCATTGACCTTTGAAGCAATTTTAACAACCCGCTCGGTTCTGAGTGTTTAGAATATACAAAAACATTACCCTAACTTTTCTTTCAATCCATGACATTGGAAATCTCATGGTGAAGTTACAAGTTAGGGTCGGGACTTCATGACAAAGCCAAGGATATTGGTTATGCCCCAGTCTATCAGAGAGTCGCTGTTATTTGATGGAACTAAAATGAAAATTTGAACAAATGCAATATGATAATGGAACTATATAACCTGAATTGTAACAATCGACTGTTATTCCTCCACATGACAGAATATGTATGTATAAACAAACTAGTGAACTAGTGAAAATAAATATAAGATTAGCGGTAAACTAATCTCAGATTACAGAAAGGAGTCCCTGGTTCAATTCAAAGAAGACAAGATAAATTGTTTTAATTGAATCAACTCATAGTCAACAACCAAACCTTCTTCAAAGATGGAAATACTTCACGCGTTGCAGTCCTCCTTCGCGCACTGCAACCCTTGATCTAATTTGCCCATAAAAATGAAATGAGAAATGAATTTATTTTTTTAAAGTTATGCCCATGTTCATTGCTATTTCGAACTACATGGTATTGGTCAAAATTTTGACCAACACGGGCATGGATTTTAAAAAAAAGAAAGTTTTCCTTCTATAATCCGACCAACCTAAACCTTTTTAATTGATGGTCAAAATTTTTGGTAGAAAAATAAGGTCAAATGTACTAGTGTAGGAAACATGTTGGGATTGTTAATTTTAGAGGGCTATTGAAGTCAACCAAGATAGAGATATGAATGATAAATTAAGAAAACAATAAATAATATTATATAAAGATTAAGAACTATTGATAAGATTTAAAAAAATTGAGATAGATGAGTGTGAGGTGAGAGATAACTATCCTTTGAAGAAAAGAAGCCAAGGCCTACTAGAATGAAGCTGAGAGCATGTTAGTGTGCAACCAAGGTGATGAGGCATCAAAGCCAAGTGATAAAATTGTTGTGAAGGTTTTGAAAAATGATGGAGAAATTGCAAAGATAGCTCAAGAATTGATTTGAATGAGCAAGAAGTTAGAAAAAAGGAAAACAAAGATTTTAAGAAACCTAATGGATTCCCATTGTTGGTTTCCTATCAAAGGAGGTGTTACACCATGAGAGACAATAGGTGTAACACTCAAATGAACATATTTTATCAATATATTTTTAGGATGAGTGTGTGTCATGAAGATGCAAGCACCCTGAATCTAAATAGTCCACATGGTTGGGAATTTGAACAAAAAGAGGTAATTTGGTAAGTGAGGTGAAGTGGGCATAGGTGTAGTTTTGATTCAATTAAAGTGTGGGTTCCATGCAACATGGAATTGTACATGGTGCACTTTATGGCATTACAATACTATGTATTATGATCATGATATATAGCTTAAAGAGAGTGGGAATGTCTTGATTATCAATCAATTTTATGTTGATTTTATTATATTACTATGTTGATGAATTTTAAACTATAATTATGAATGATTAATTTTTAGTCTTTGGATAAAGGTGGAAGATTAATATTTTTACCTCAACATCTTCTTATTAATGTTTTCTATAAAACTATCTTAATAAATGTTTCTCCATGTTTCTAATGTATCAATTTTTTAAAACTTTTTTTCTAATTTTTAATTGGTCTAATGCATTTTTGTCTTGCAGTTTGTAATTTTTTTGTAGCTTCCTAAATTCTAAGTAGTACGATTTCAGTGCTTTGCTAGACCCTATTTTCGTGTCCAAGGATTACATGCATTAATGCTCAATGATAAAAGGGTTTGAGCATCTATACCCGCATAAAGTGGTGCCAAAAGTAAACAAGACTCTAGTTAAAAGAGGAAGAAATGCAAAGACCAAGCACACTGGTGACTAAGTTGTAAATAGGCCTAGGTGACTAAATGACTCAACTATCTCTCTACTCTGTCATAAGTCAATTTAGAATTCTTTTAGGAATAGAGCCTTAATCTTGATTATGGGATGGAAATGCATTATTTAGTGCTGAGAATTAATAACTGGCTAAATAATAAAATGAGGACCAGATAGTGAAATCCTACTGGAACATGGAAATAAACTCACATAATATGATAGATATTAAGTTTCCACAATCCATGTGAATGTAATCAAATTGCTTCTAGATTTGATTGTGTGTTATTTTTTGCATTGAATCTAGAAGCAATTTGATTACATTCACATAATATTCCCATAAAATAGGATGCCATCACTTATAAGGGTTGGTTTCATGTACATTCTTTCCAAAAGTGTTGAAATCAAAGTAAATTTGGTAACCGTGATCTTGGATAGACTTCCTTCAAGCTATTTTGGGATTATTCCTACTAAGAATGAGGTTGGAAATTTCTCTAATTGATCTCTAGTAAGTTAGGCTTATGAGGAGTTAAGGATTTATATGTAACCCACTTGGAGGATTAATCTATGAATTCAGAGGGTAGATACTTCCTATAAGAGTGAAAAGAGGGCTTGGATATTAGGTGGCAGTTCGATAGGAGGGAAGCTATTAAAATTCATGGTTGTAGGATTGTGTGAGATGTTGTTCAAATACTTCATCCTAAGAATAACAGCCAAAAATTATTATTAATTACCCCTGGTCTAATTAGCCTAAATGATTATTAGGTGTCACTTATTTTGTTGCATCCCTCACATGGAGGTTTTGGGATGTAGTCATGAGCTCTAGGTGGAGGAAAATATGAAACTTCATTAAGGTAGCTAGCTAGTAAATGACTACGAGCTCAAAACAGATATAATACAATAGTGGTTTAGTTGGCAGTCGCCAGTATTTTGTAGGTGATGGATTCCAAGAGCTATTCATTGTATCTTCAGTATGATTTAGGAGGGTTTATCTGGTTTATACTAGTACCATATAGGTAATAGATGCCAAGAGATAATAGTTGTATTAAGGGTTCAGCCAGTTAATACAACCATGCAATGAAAAAAAGGGTATGACAGCCCTGCACTATGCATTTGAAGGAGGGATTGATAAAGTTATAGATGTGGGGAAAAATCTTTCACAAGCTTTGGTAGACACGTGTGATGCACAAAGAATACTTGAATTTGTTAATGCCAGAGATAAGAGAGGGAGGACTACTCTGCATAATGCTTCCGAGAGAGGAAGCACATGTATTTGTGAACTACTTGGTCATTGTGGTGCTTTAGTGGACGTTCGAGATGAAAGGGGCATGACCATTTTGCACTATGCATTTGAAGGAAGGAATGATAAAGATATAGATGTTATGGAAGAGATTGCAAAAACATTTCTACATAGGTGTGATGAGGATAGTTTTGTCAATGCCACAAATGTGAAAAAGAGAACTGCTCTTCACTATGCTTCAGAGAATAGAAATGCACCTATGTGTGAACTGCTTGTTGAACATGATGCTTAGTTGTATTAAGATGCAATGGACATATCATAATCACTACATTTGTTAACATTCATTGCTAAAAAATAAACCCTAAGGGTAGAGATTATAGTTTCGAGGTCTAGAAATCACATACCTTTGGATACCATCATAAATCAAAGATGAAGAAAGCAGATCAGCTACACCCCATCCAATTACATTGTCTTCGAGCTCAAAATATTTTCATCCCACTCCCACTCCTTTTCTCTCTTCGGTAATAAAAATAGAAATGATCTAGTTGTTTCACTTTTTTTTCATCTATACACTGAAACTATCATAATTCTGATGGTCTATTTAAAACCCATCAGAATCTCGATGCCATCAGGGACTATTACCAAAAAAAAATTGAAATTCATAAAAAAAATTATCTGTCAAAAGTTTATGTTGAAATTTTGCCCCAAATGTAGTAGTGTTATTGGATGAGTTTTAGGATATTGTATCTGATAATGTACTAGAGGGATTACCACCAATAAGAAATATTAGTCATCAAATGGACTTGATTCCTAGAGCTAGTTTTCCAAGAAAGGTAGCCCACATAATGTTTCCAATAGAAAGTGAAGAGTTGAATAGACAAGTGCAGGAGTTAATTTAGCAAAAGATTGATTTGAGAGAGCTTGAGTCCATGTGCAGTACCAATAGTACTAGCACCAAAGAAAAATGGAAAATAAAGGATATGCACAGACTCTTAGGCTATCAATAATATTAATATCAAATATGGATTTCTACTACCAAGGATGGATGACATTATGGATTGTTTAAGTAGAGTGAAGTACTTCAAAAAGAAAGATTTGAAGAGTGGGTATCATCAAATCTAGATTAGAGAAGGAGATGAATGGAAAAAAACCTTCAAGGAAAAGGATTTCTTGTATGAGTGGTTATTCATGCCTTCTTGGCTAACCAATGCACCGAGCACATTCATACAACTCATGAAAAAGGTATTGAAATAATTTGAGTAAATTTGTTATTGTTTACTTAGATGATATTCTAATTTTCAATAAGACATTGGAGGGGCATATGATGGATATGTTTAGGTTTTAAAATATCACCCTAACTCAGGCATTAGGGTTCACAAATATCTCATCCTAACAACGGAAACCTTCTCGAGTTGTGGGTGGACTCTAACTAAGGAGTCTCCAGATTCTAGGCTAATTCCTATTTGATTTGGAATATCACCTAAACTAAACTTTGATTGGGGAAAAGGTAAGAAAGAAATACTTTTGAAAACTAAATAAAAATGGGGTGATAAAACAAAAATTGAACTCAGATTTACTTGGAATCCAAAATAGCATCCACAATGCACATATTAATGAGACTGGCACTATCATTCACTGATCAACATATAGGTTAATCTAGATTTTACTACTAGGGTATAGGCAACAAACAATAAAATCTGTTAACTAACATACATATCCTGCACAGGGTTTGGATTTTGATCACTAAGAGGAGGAATAGGAATAATTCACTTCTACTTGTTACCAAAACTAATAAACACTTAATGCATAATGATGAAAAGGACTGAATTCAATACTCACAATATGAGAAAATATGGATCATTTACTTTATTTTCCTCATAAATCTTAAATGCAGGTTACAAAACATAAACTAAGACACAAAGGAACAAAAAGCTCACTAAGGCCTCCTCTCAAGAATCTTGAACACCTAAAACTAATTCAAAAAATCAGTCTTATAGCCTCCCTAAGCTCTAAATTCTAAAATTATAACCCTCATTTTAAGCCTTAAAATCACTCCAATTTAGATCCAAAATTAGCTCCAAATAAAGCCCTAGAAACCCTAAGTTACAAGCACAATTGATGGCCCTAATATCAGCCCCTAATATGTTCATTTTTTAAGGTAAAATCTTTTAACAAAATACCAACATTTAAAATAAAAATTAGGCCTTTTAAACTCAAAATACCACATAGCCTTAATCGAAAATTAAACCTAGATAAAAAACCTAAGTCTAAACTATACAAATTACATAGGGTCAAAATGACCACTATGCAATTCGCAAGCAATAAAAATATCTCTAAGGCAATGTGAGGTGGCATTGGTAGTCTCGAGGCTCCTAAATGATTTACATAGTTGGAGTTAAGGCATTGAATGTCTCTGCCATTAGACTCCAAAATTTCTAAAACTATGTTTGATCCTTGGTTTTCGCACTTCATTACTTGTAATTAAGAAAAAAAATTAAGGAAAACCCTAAATGATGGCGGCATTCTGAGAAAACTATGGCACTTTCTATGATTTCTTACTGATATTTTGGGTCTATGCTATGCTTTTAAGGCTTTTGGCTATGAACTTGTTGTGATAGTGATCTTGCATTGTGCTTGGCATTATTTTTGGCTTGGACTTGACTGTGAACTTGAGCTTTATTTGCGGTTTTTCTTTGGGGTCTAGTTGGAATATTTCTCAAGCTTAAAGGTCAGGCTAGGTTGTGACTAAAATATGACTTTTGGCTATGACTGAGGCTCTAGATTGAGAATGTTCCATTATTAGCTCAATCTATGACTATTATATTTTAGTCACAGCTTTAGACCGAGCTCTATGCTTGAACTCGACATGAATCTCAGGCTCTAACTCCAACTAGACAACAAGCTCAGGCTATATTGTTGTTTATCACTAGTGAAACTTGGGTTGTGAACTGACAGTAATCTTGGTTGTATTTGCTTCTCATTTTGGGGTTGTGGTTGCAACTTGGGCACTTGGCTTGCAACGAGCCCAAAGCTTGGCCTGTTAACCGTGAACTTCGAGTTGAAACTAGAATGGTGGGCTCGGCCCCTTTATTTAGCATAACCCCTATATGAAGCTTGGGTTGTATGTGATAGTGAGCTTGACTTCTTTTCTCAGTTTGGGGATTTGAAACAAGCAGAAAGCCTGACTTGATAAAATGTGAACTCAAGTTGGAACTATAATGGTGGGCTCGATCCCTCTTCTCCCCCTTTTTCACAAGTCATGGGCATGAACTATTGTGGCTCGGGCTTTGTAACTTTAACTTGATCTCGACATCGATTCTTGAGACTGAAAGATAAGTAACACTTCCACTTTTTCCCTTATGCTTAGCTTTCTGTTGAAAATCTTCATTTCATAGCATTAATTTAGGGCTTTCCTTCTCTATTGCTCACTATAGAAATCTGATAACTGTTACCTTGCTTCACTCTGAATCAATACTTTACATAAGAGTTAGTTATCACTTCTTTACTATCATAAAAACTCGAGCTTGGCTTGAATGCTAGAAATTTCATGGGGTTTCATTATCTGATTGATTCTCATTGTAGATAGCTTGATCTTTACCACTATTTATTTGATTTTTTCTTTAGTTACACTTTTTATACACTAGTCTTCATAACTCGGCTTTTATGTGGATTTTTAGCTTGTCGACTTGAGTCTTATTTCTCTTGTGATGTTTACTTTTTCACTGTGACTTTTTGGTTTCCTTTGGCTATAACGTTCACTATTTGACATTGACCATGTATGTGCCTTGTCACTATGCTAAAACTAACAAAAAACCACTATATTTTATCCTCATCATTATTGGGGCTTTGTTTTCTATTGCTCACTATAGATGTATGTCATCTTTAGATTCATTGTTTTGTGATTCTCTTGTCTGTCATTGATGACAGTGAACCTTGCTTGAAATAAAAGTTTGTGTCTTATATACACCAGTCATTATTCAAAATCCATTATTAGTTCCAGCTGTATTTATACTCCATTGCAATCTTGTTCCATCAATTCTTAGCTCAATTTTATTGTTGCACTATCAACTCGACCAGTGACCATGCCTGATAATTATCACTGTCACCTTTTCTGCTTGACTTTTACTATTTACTAATCTTTATTGTTGTGTCTTCAGCTATATGTTTAATCACCATTATAATAGCCACCATGTCTTCAACACAGGCATTTTAATGGTATTCACTGTAGCTTTAAACTTGAACCTCCTTTATGTGTTGTGACCACCATATTTGATAATGCTATAAATAGTGACTATAATATGTGCACAATACTTGAATGCAAAAATGATGATTACTTATATGCTGCAATCTAGTTTGAAATATACATAATTGACCATGGCTTTTTCATTGTTTGAAAGTACTTGATTTGCAAAAACATATTTATTTTCATGTAGCCCTATGCATGAACATGAATTCTTTATTGGTTTCTTTCTTGATAGTAACCAACGATTGACTGGTTTTTAAATTACTTCGCAATGCAATAATAGAGAATAGTGCTTATGATCTTCACTAAAAGAAATGCAACAAATGTAAAATGTTTAGTTATTTGTTTAACAAGTTCGAGCACGGGCTCATGACACTCAAAAACACCTGAATGAAATTTGATTGAGTTCGATCATGGGCTCATGACAACCATCAAATAAACACTATAAACACTTTCTTGATACTTTGCAATAAAATTCTTGAAGCATTTCTTCAGCAATATACTTTGAATATGCACTTGTTCTTCACTGTCATTTGTTAATAGATCCTCATTTGTGAACTCTTTGTCTTTGAAAGCACAGGTTGTAGCATCTTTTAATACACTTGACACTATATCATTTTCTTCTGACTATGATATAAAAACCAGTCAGTTAAGAACTGCAACTTTTACTCTGTCAAGCTTTAAAACAACATCAAACTAATATTGTTAGGTTAGTGAACATGATTAAAACATCATTTTTGTATGAATGCCAAGTATGGAGACATTTATGAATTAATACCAGTCAACTAATGATGTTCACTAATCTAACAAGATCATGCTATTTCTAAAAAAGGTTTCATAGCTACAAGAACTAAGTCCCTTTGATTCAGATATCTGGTTTAAATATAAAAACAACATGCATAATGATGACCATAAATAGTAAAAGCTTTCATGTAAACATGTCTCTTTAATTCTACCTTTCAGTTTATGTGGATGCACATTTTCTTATTTTATTGAAATACCAGATAGATACACAACTCTGAAAGATTGATTGTTGTATGATGTTTTCTTTTATGCATTGCTGAGATCCAACTGGATATAACATTATTTTCTCTCTCATGATGTAGGATAACCCTAAAGACCCCTAGGAGATGAAGACCTAGACACTGGACCCGAGGACCTGATAGACAAACTAGCTAGCAATATGTAGATGACCTAAGGCAATGCATGGGACCCTACTCATACTTCTATCATGCTTTCTATTCTACAAATTGTACTCTTTATTGACATGAAAAATGAAATATGAAAGTACATTTGTATATTACATTCAGTTTGAATGCATAATGTAATGATCAATTATGAATTTGAATATTTGAAATGTGATCAATACTTAGAGTACAATATAAAAAGATTGGTATTGAATGCAATGAAATGTTAATCAACATCACCTGAAATGTAGTGTTGAATGGACTCCTAAAAAATACAATCTTTTCCTATTTATGTTCATCATCCTACATGTTGTAAATTATGATAACAATTTTGGTAACTTCTACTGGATGTCTGCTTGCTAGACATGAACTACAGACCTTATCATTGGGCAATGATGTTAGAAAACCAAAACTTATGAATGCAACCTTTATTGAAATGAAAATGCATCTAAACTAAGACCCATGCAAACTAAACCTAGTGTTGGACAACACTTATTAAAATGAAACTAAACTAAAAAACTAACCCTTAAAGAAAAGCTTGAGGTGGATCCCATTAATTAGAATCTGTAAGATCTCTCCATCTGTTGTAGATAGCTAAAAGGCATTGTTTTCCTTGCATTCTGAAATGACAAACGGGCCTCACCAAAATTTGTCAAATTTGTCATGTTGTCCTGGCCTGCTCTTCAGTACATCCCACTTTAGAACTAAATCACCCTCTTTGAACTCCCTGGATGTAGCTCTCTTTTCAAAAGACCTCTTGGTCTAATTCTACCTCAACTCCATATACTTTAAGGCTCTCTTCCTTTCTTCCTCAAGTTGCAATAACTCAACATACCTCAACTTAAGAGGATCTTCCTCCTCAAACAACAACATGTGATCAGCTAGTTGCAAAGCTAGAAATTCAGTTGAAATTGGCAACCTTGCCTCTTTACCATTAACCAATGCATAGGGTGAACTCCCAATGATCTATTTTGGAGTTATTCTATCTATCCACAAGGCTACCTTCAGTTTTGAGTGCCAATATCTCTTGTTATCCTACAAATTCTTTTTAATAATTCTGATGAGGTTTTTGTTAGTAGACTTTGCAAGTCCATTATCTTGAGGATAATAGTTAGATGATGTATTTAGATAAATGCCATTCTTAACATCCCACTCTATTATCATTGAACCAACAAAAAATAATGAATTATCTGAAATGATTGATTGAGGAATACCAAACCTGGTTATAATATCATCATAAAATTTGAGAACAGCTGATCCGATTGATTCCTTCAGTGCAATGGCCTCAGTCCATCTTGTAAAATAGTTTGTTGCAATCAAGATCCATTTATGACCTACACTAGAATTAGGATTAATTGGACCAATAAAGTCCACTCCCCACTTGTTAAATGGTTGATCCATAATGATTGGCTTCAATGGAAATGCTGCCAACCTTTGCTTTCCTACAAACAAAGCACATTTTTGACATTATTTTTCCCAAGAATGGGCATCCTTAAATAAATTAGGCCAGTAATAACCAGCTCTCACTATTTTCCAAGTTGTAGTCTTAGGATTGAAATGTCCTCCACATGATCCATCATGAAATTCATAGAAAAAATTTCTTTGATCAGGAAAATAAATACATTTCAATAAAATTCCAGAATAATCTTTTCTATAAAGAATACCTTCAATCAAAACATAAGGAATAGACTATAATCTGAAATACCTCCTTTTGGCTTTGTCTAGATCAATTGGACATTGTCCAGTTTGTAGAAATCTGGTCATATCAGACAACCAAGTTTTTGAATCATTATTAAGTATAAAATCACCTTGGAATAAGGAAGCCTCTTCAGTGGCTTCAAATTCTTCTTCTTCTGTCATCTGGGCACATAAACCTTTACCTCTAACCATCTTGGTTACATGAATATGCACATCATACTTCATAACTTTTGTAATCCATCCTACTCTTTTCTCATTTACATCTTTATTCAATAGGAATTCGTTAATGCTAGGATGTGAAACCATTAAATGAATTTTGTTTCTAGCAACCAGATGTTTATAATTCTTTTAAGCTTTAATAACAGCAAGTATATGATTTTCAACAAAACTGTATCTTTTCTCATAATCATCCATTCCTTTACTAAAAAAGGTAATTGGTTGCTCTTGATTATCTTCATTCTTCTGTACCAGCATTGTTGAAACTGTATCATAGCCTCCATAAGCATATAAAATGAAATCCTTAGAAAAATCAGGATTAGTTAATGTAGGGGTTGATGAAAGGGCTTGTTTGATTTGTTCAAAACTTATCTTTCCCTCATTGGTCCAGCTGAATGGAACATTTTTCTTCAACATTGCATTTAAGGGCTTCAGTAAATTTGCAATGTCAAGAATGAAGCATCTAACAAAGTTTATCCTTCCAATAAAACTCTGCAATCCATTTTTATGTTTTAGCAATGTTAAATCTAGAATTGCATGGATTCTTTTAGGATCAATGGTTGTACCTTCTTTTGACACTTGGTATCCTAAAATTTTACCCTCATGAACTACAAAACTGATTTCTTAGGGTTGAGAGAGATTTCAAACTCTCTACATCTTTGTAGTACTTGTCTTAAATGACTAATATATTGGTTTGCAACTTTTCTATAAATGGTGACATCATCTAAGTACATAGTACACTAGGAAAAATTTGTACATAAGGTTTTTGAAAGCCATATCCATTGCTTTCAAGAATGTGGCTCCTACATTTGATAAACCAAATGACATTCTTTTGTAAGCCATTGTCCCCATTTTTTTGTAAAGGCTATTTTAACCAGAATACCCATCTAGGAGGGAAAACTTTTTAGAACCTGAGACATACTGTAAATTTTTTTCCATTGATGGAAGAGGGTGTCTATCTTTTAGAGATTCCCTATTAAGATCTCTAAAATCTACACAAAGTCTAATCTCCCCATTCTTCTTCCTCATAGGAACTAAATTTGAAACCCAGGATCTGTGTTCAATAGGAAAAATTATCCCACTATCCAGTAGTTTATTCAGCTCTTTAAGCATTAAGAGATCTAACTTGGGGTTAATTGGCCTTTGTCTTTGCCTGATTGGCCTAGAATTAGGCTCTAATTATATAGTATGTTGGGTCAATTGAGGATCAAATCCTTTTAAATCAGAATAATCCCAAGTAAATACATCATTAAATTCTCTGAAGAAAGAAATAATCATCTCTTTTTCTTGAGGAGAGTTACCTTTACCAACCTTTAAAAGCTTGTCTCTAAAAATCTAAATCTCCTCATAGTGATCCTCTTTGATCAGCATGTTGGTTTTGTTCCTCTTGAACTGATCACTAGAATTAAAAGAAGACTCCAAGATGACCAATCCTTTAGGAATCTTGTTTGTTCTCAGCTATATAATTTGATCTTCTATTTGTTGTTTCACTTTGTTATCCTTGGGAACTGAAAAATCCTATGTTTCAACTATAAAACTCAAAATATGCTCATCAGTATTTAAAACCTACCAATTAATATCATTATTTGGTATGGATGGCCTAACAACAATCTTAATATGAGACTGATCAGTGATGACACCTTTATTTTCAGAAATAGAAACATGTGCACCAATACCAACTAACTTATCAACATGCTGATTTTTCCTTCTAGGTACAAAAATCAGGTTGAATGCATCAAAATCATCTAGAATATCAGATACTCTAGATTTATACAACTTTAAAATATCATTCTTAATAACATTGATACCTCTCACCTGGTTAACTATCCCCAAATGCCCTCAAGCATTTGATTTTCCTCTTTCTTGCCCACTCTAAACCCTAGATCAAACCTTCATATTCAGCCACATTGTTAGAACAAGGAAAAGATAATTTGTATGTAGCATAAAATTTATCACCCTTTGGTGAAAAAATCATAACCCCTACTCCAATACCATCCTCATTTCTAGATCCATCAAAGTACAAGTCCCAAAGCTAATTTGACATTTCTAAATCAGAATCTTGAGCTTTCCTCAAGTTAGGAATAACAGTGTCAGATTCTAAAATCATATAATTTCCAAAACTAGTATCATACATAACATTGTCTTGGTCATTTCCATCTACCCACTCATATAATATAATGTCAAGAATTCCCCCTGTTTGAGTATTAAAGGTTGGATAGTCCTTGATCTCATCTGAATCCATGATTACACAACTAGCATTAATAGGACTTAGATTGTATGGTTCTATGTGATCTTTTGTCAATGCCTCTGATTTTATGTTCACCATGGTTCCATACCTTGTTCTAAAAAACATGTGGGACCAATCTAATGAAAAATATCCATCTATCTTGGTTGTAAAATCTCTTGAAAGACATAGGGAAAAATAGAGTGGCAGATCTATAACATAAATATCTTGAGGAATTGAGAAATTTGGGCATGCATGAAGAGTCAAACTTGCATTTTGACAACTCCTAAAGTCTTAACTGAAGAACCATCTAGCTAGACAAATCCTTTCTCAATAGGCTCATATTTCAAATTCAATAGAACAGCAATATTTTTAGGCATTACTGTGCTAGCTACACCACTATCAATCATACAATTGCGCACTGACTTATTTCCAATAATCAATGAAACATAGAAAGGAGGAGGTTTAACATTTACTGGTTTCTTATAACCTTCCTATACTATTTATTTTTGCACATTTATAGGCTTCTTACCTTGATCTGCTGTTGTTTTTTGCACATTTGAAGGCTCTGAATTAGCCATAACAGTCCTAGAAGGCTTCTTAACAACTTGCTATATTTTTTGACAACTCTTCATTTAATATCTTAGCCTATCCTGGAATAGCAAGAGTTTCCCACATATTCATAGTTACATTCATTTTCTTCATGCTATCAATAATATTATAAGGAACAATGATCTGTACCTTTTGAGGAGATCTAGGAGTACTCTGATCTGCATGCTTTTGATTTTGATCCTATGTTGTGGAAGAAGAGTGATCCTTTAAAATTGAAACTGGTGTGGCAGGAACATTACCAATTGATTGCTCTAATTATAGAGCTCTCTTCTTGGCTCTAGTATTTTTTGAAACAAATGAATCATCATTTAGCCCACAAAATTCCTCTTCTTGCCAATTTAGAAAATTGGTATCCAGAACATTCAGATCTGGTTGTTGTTCGATCTCCTCAATAGGCACATTTTGTTGTGAATTAACTAAATTTTGCATCCTAAGAGCCTGATTAAGAACTCCATTGGATCATGTTGATTGGTTATGAGCTTCTTTACATGGAAAACACCACTCAGTAGCAACATTATTCTGGTTGGGTACTGTATCTCTAACGACATTAACAGGTGCAGGATTATAAGGTCTATAAGGCCTCTGATTCCAATTCTGCTTATTTGCATTTTTATTCCCTTGGAATTGCTATTTATTACCTTGAAAGGTAGGTTGATTAGGATATTGGGATGAGGAACCAGAAAATTGATTTTGAGGCACAGGGTTTCCTTGTGCTTGATTCTTTTAAGGCTCACTAATTCGTTGCCAAAAGTCTATAATAAACTTTCTATTTTTTGTTGGCTATCTTTTATACTTTATAACTCATTAAGAGGGGAAACAAGCACTATCTCTTGGCTTTTGAATGATGGAAAAATAGGAAGAGGTGGTACAACCAATGGCATATTAGACTGAATGCTAGGAAAGAAGGGCATAGGTGGCCTGGGAGCTATTTTCCCCACCTAAATGAGACTATTTTTTGCCCTAATAGCAATATCAAAAGCTTGAGGTAAATAATTACCTCCCATAGATTGGATCATGACTGAGATATCACTATTCAAACTCTTAAGAAAATACAAGAATGAATATTTAGCAGAGGGTCTTACCATAGCAGGGATTCTATTCCAAGTCTTTTGGAAACGTAGATTGAAATCACTCATTTCCTCCTGTGGAGCCCTCAATTTGATAGTTGTTAATTGCTCCACAAAAGATAGATTGTCTTATTTGTCTTCAAAGAATTTGGCCAATCTTTCTCCCAATGCATCCCAAGTAGCAATAGATGCCACTAGAAGATTTTTGAACCATTCTAGTGCTTTACCTTTCAGTGATATAGCCAATAGCTTCAAAGCTATATCATCCTCCATGATATGTTGGATATTGCAAAGAGTAGCAACATCTCTGATATGCTCTATGGAAGTTGTTTTCCCTTCTCCAGTGAATGATGGTAACCCATTTAAGGATACCAATAGAATGTTGTTGTGGTTAGCAATCCTCAAAGGATTGCCCTGATCAAAAGCCACAAATGGTAGATTTCTTATCATTACTGGAAGTGTTGTAGTAGAACTGGATGGTAGTGACTGATCTACCTTAGGTGGCTATTCAGGAACAACGTTACTTTTAAATTCTTCTAGATCTTCAAAAACTTCCTACTCTGAATATAAAAATTCAATGCGGTAAGAGGGAGGAGCTGAACTTCTTTTAGATCTTATCTTCCTTGGTCTTCCTAGTCTCCTACCCCTTTGTACAGGCTGAACATAAAGCTCTCTAGGACCTCTAGGCTCTCTTTGCATAGTTTTGCCTCTACTAGTGAAAGACAACTACAAAAATTCAAATTCTTTAACACCCCTTGTTTGGATTCTATTCATGTATTACAAGGTCCCACCAGGCATGCCAAAAATGTTTAGGTTTGAAAATATCACCCTAACTCAGGCATTAGGGTTCACAGATATCTCATCATAATAATGGAAACCTTCTCGAGTTGTGGGTGGACTATGACTAAGAAGGAGTCTCCAGATTCTAGGCCAGTTGCTATTTGATTTGGAATATCACCTAAAATAAACTTTGATTGGGGAAAAGGTAAGAAAGAAATACTTTTGAAAACTGAATAAAAATGGGATGATACACCAAAATTGAACTCAGATGTTCTTGGAATCCAAAATAGAATCCACAATGCACATATTAATGAGACTGGCACTATCATTCATTGATCAACATATAGGTTAATCTAGATTTTACTACTAGGGTATAGGCCACAAACAATAAAATATGTTAACTAACATACATATTCTGCACAAGGTTTGGATTTTGATCACTAAGAGGAGGAATGGGAACAATTCACTTCTCCTTGTTGCCAAAAATGATAAACACTTAATGTAGAATGATGAAAAGGACTGAATTCAATACTCACAGTATGAGAAAATATGGATCATTTACTTTATTTTCCTCAAAAATTTGAAATGCAGGTTACAAAACATAAGCTAAGGCACAAAGGAACAAAAGGCTCACTAAGGCCTCCTCTCAAGAATCTTGAACCCCTAAAACTGATTCAAAAAATTTGTTTTATAGCCTCCCTAAGCTCTAAATTTGAAAATCATAACCCTCATTTTAAGCCCTAAAATCACTCCAATTTGGATCCAAAATTAGCTCAAAATTAAGCCCTAGAAACCCTAAGTTACAAGCACAATTGATGGCCCTAATATCAGCCCCTAATATGTTGGTTTTTAAAGATAAAATATTTTAACAAAATACCAACATTTACAATAAAAATTAGGCCTATTAAACTCAAAATACCACATAGCCTTAATCTAAAACTAAACCTAGATAAAAAACCTAAGTCTAAACTATACAAATTACATAGGTTTAGAATGACCACTATGAAATCCACAAGCAATGAAAATATCTCTAAGGCAATGTGAGGTGGCATTGGCAGTCTCGAGGCTCCTGACTAATGTACACAGTTGGAGTTAAGGCATTGAATGTCTCTGCCATCAAACTCCAAAATTTCTAAAACTTTGTTTGATCCTTGGTTTTCGCACTTCATTTCTTGTAATTGAGAAAAAAAATCAGGGAAAAACCTAAATGATGGTGGCATTCTGAGAAAACTATGGCACTTTCCATGTTTTCTTACTGATATTTTGGGTCTATGTTGTGCTTTGAAGGCCTCTAGCTATGAACTTTTTGTGATAGTGAGCTTGCATTGTGCTTGGCATGATTTCTGGCTTGGACTTGACTGTGAACTTGAGCTTTCTTTACGGTTTTTCTTTGGGCTCTAGCTTGAATATTTCTCAAGTTTAAAGCTCAGGCTGGGTTGCAACTAAAATATGATTTTTGGCTTTGACTGAGGCTCTAGATTGAGAATGTTCTAGTATTATCTTAGGCTATGACTATTATATTTCAGTCACAGCTTTAGACCGAGCTCTATGCTCAAACTCGATATGAATCTCGAGCTCTAACTCTAGCTAGACAACAAGCTCGGGCTATACTTTTGTTTATCATTGGTGAAACTTGGGTTGTGAACTAACAGTAAGCTTGGCTATATTTTCTTCTCATTTTGGGGTTGTGGTTGCAACTTGGGCACTCGGCTTGCAACAAGCCCAAAGCTTGGTCTGTTAACTGTGAACTTTGAGTTGAAACTAGAATGGTGGGCTCGGCCCCTTTATTTAGCATAACCCCTGCATGAAGCTTGGGCTATATGCAGTGATAGTGAGCTTGACTTCTTTTCTCAGTTTGGGGCTTTGAAACAAGCACAAAGCTTGACTTGATAAAATGTGAACTCAAGTTGGAACTATAATGGTGGGCTCGACTCCTCTTCTCCCCGTTTTTTGCAATTCATGGGCATGAAATGTTGTGGCTCAGGCTTTGTAACAGTAAGTTATCTTGGCATCGATTCTTGAGACTAAAAGATAAGTAGCACTTCCACTTTTTCCCTCGTGCTTAGCTTGTTGTTGAAAATCTTCATTTCATAGTGTTAATTTAGGGCTTTCCTTATCTATTGCTCACTATAGAAATTTGATAATTGTTACCTTGCTTCACTCTAAATCAATACTTTACATAAGAGTTAATTATCACTTCTTTACTATCATAAAAACTTGAGCTTGGCTCGAATGCTAGAAATTTCATGGGGTTTCATTAGCTGATTGATGCTCACTATTTCTCACTATAGATAGCTTGAGCTTTACAACTATTTATTTGATTTTTTCTTTAGTTGCACTTTGTATACACTAGTCTTCATAACTCGGCTTTTATGTGGATTTTTAGCTTGTCGACTTGAGTCTTCTTTCACTTGTGATGTTTAGTTGTTCAATGTGACTTCTCGGTTTCCTTTGGCTGTAATGTTCACTGTTTGACATTGACCATGTATGTGCCTTGTCACTTTGCTAAAACTGACACAAAACCACTATATTTTATCCTCACCATTATTGGTGCTTTGTTTTTCTATTACTCACTATAGATGTATGTCATCTTTAGATTCACTATTTTATGATTCTCTTGTCTTTCACTGATGACAGTGAACCTTGCTTGAAATAAAAGTTGATGTCCTATATACACCAATTATTCTAGCACTACATTGTATACACTAGTCATTATTCGAAATCCATTATTACCTCGAGCTATATTTATACTCCATTGCAATCTCCTTCCATCAATAGATGATGAGAAAGGCACAGTTGATATATTATTGATTTGGTTAATTGATTTGAAAATTTTGTTATATATATCTGGTAGTATTTGGGACTGTAGGATAACCAGACTTAACTAATTCACCCCCCTCTCAGTTATCTAATAGTGAAATGGTCTATAGTGCATATCTTGTGCAAAATTTTAATAACTTGTTGAATAATAACATTGAGCTCTGTTATTACCTTAGATAACTTCACTTTATTAACTACCACTTCTTGGTTGATTCGCTCTGCTAGCTTTAACTATATCTTGGCCTCTTCTCTTTCTTCAATTATTTTCTCAACATCTATGTTTGGAGAATTTATGTCACCTATTAGAGTAGCAAGTTGATCAATGATGGGAGTTTCCTCATCAACATTGATATCAAGGACTACTTGCATCATGATTTCTTTAACATCTTCTAAGACTTGTTTGTGTTTTCTTTCTTGTCTTAGTTTCTCTTGTGTGGCCTTCCTCATGCACAGTTCTCCATACCTTCTTAGTGCTTCTAGGTGTAGGGTTATTGGGTTACATATGGGAATTTCAATGATCTCATCCAAGGTGATTGGACCCTTACCATGTTTCTTCTTTTTCTTCTTTTCTTGAGTGCTAGAGGTGGGAGATTTCCCATATGGTACTAGAGATTTAGTCTCTGGATTAGACTTTTCTTTCTCAATTGACACACTTTCTTCCTTATCCTTCCCTTTTACCATTTCCTTGGTTTGATGTCCTTGGGATTCTTTCCTTGTGTCAGTTTTAGATGTATCTACATTTATTTGAGTTGCAGGTTCTTTATTTTCTGTCTCTTTGTTTTTCAAGCTCATTTGTTTCCTTTGTTTCTTCTTCAGTATTTTCTATAGCCATTGTGATATCTTCATCAGCCTTAGCTTCATCATCAGGATCTCCATCAATAATATCTTCTTTTGTGACTTCATTAGTCCTAGTTGTTACTAATTGCTCGAGAGTATCCTATTTTTCCTCTTCAATAAATCATGCCGAATAGAAGTCCTCGGCATAAGTATCATCTTGTACCTCAATATCTGAGATTGAAGACATGATGAAAAAATATGCAAATATATTTTTGATGAAAGGTCAAGGACTAAGCATATTATATGGAAAACTTGAAGAAGTAGATGCAGATAGCAAAGTTTTATGGTAAAAAAAATTGGATTCTAAGGCATAAGAAGACAAAACTGCATTAGCTATAATCCCCGAGCCAGATGATCAACCAAGCCAGATGCTCACTAAGTACCGAGCACAGTAGTCACCAAGAATTCATATGAACTAAGCACCAATTAATTACTGAGTAATGAATGCAGTATACGTCGAGTGAAATAGGAAATGACATAGTAGTTTGGAATGACACAAACTACAAGGAAAATGGTTTGCACTAATTAGAAAATGGTTTACCAAGATCAAGATGAAATTTATTATGGATGTAATCATTTAATTATTTATGATTCCTATGTAAAGATGATCTAGGTTATTCATTTCTATCATTGATCTTAGGTTTTCTAAGATAGTGTCTAAACCCTAATTAGGTCAAATCAGTTTGATATAAATATTGTATAGATGCCATTTTGACATGTACCATATATGTAGTAGACACCATTGGAAGACATTTGAAGATCAAATAGGGTTATAATTGAAAAGCATTGATAGATAATATAGTTTATCAAAAATAGAAGGCTACTGAATAGAATTTAGAGAAGAGATCAATCACATTAAGGTGATAATAGATAAGTACATAATAGATTTGATATCAGGAAAGACAGGTTGCTATTTACATATCAATCTTACTGTTACTTTTTTAACCATTCTAGCAGACCTTAAATCTATTAACAGATTGGACTTAATAGTTATTTTGCAAATCTCTTAACCGAGTGCACACTTAATTGTGTTGCTAAAATCCTCTAACCAGGTAGATCTAGTTGATCTCATTGTTACTCCTAACAGGGTAAGACCACCAGAAGTGATCAAATATTTGTAGCCTTAATTGACAACTTTGTTATTATAGTAGTGAATCTTTGTGGGTGTCATCCCCACCACATTTTTTACCTTCTAACAAGGGTTTCTACAATACCAAAATACATGTGTTGTGTGTATGAAGTTTCATGAATTCTTTATTGATTAGATTACATGCATTTACATTTCAATTATGTTTTGGATGTATGTTGAATGCAAATAATATAGTTGGTTAGTGATATTCATGTTTACAAGGATTCATCAATAATTAAATGATTAAATCCATATTCAATTTCATCTCGATCTTGGTAAACCATTTTCTAATCAATGTAAATTGTTTGCCTTGTAGTTTGTGCCATTCCAAACTGCTATGTCATTTCTTGTTTCACTCGGTGTATACTACATTCATCACTCAGTAATTAATTGGTGCTTGGTTCATATGAATTCTCAATGACTACTATTCTCAGTCCTTGGTGATCATCTATCTCTGTAAGAGTGCTCAGCAAAACTATATTTGGTTAACATAGTGAGCTGCCTTGTGTTCTTCTCGGTGTATAGGCTCAGTGTATTGACCAATTGTCTTTTCTTGCCTCATTTACTGGCTGTATGATTGAATGATACTAATAAAAACCATTAATGCTCTTTAGGTGTAACAATTACTTCTCCTTTCCTTTATTCCTCAAGTTGTTTTGTAACACTTGTATTTCATTTCCTTTCATTTCTTAAGCAAAAAAATTGCTTCTCCTCTTTCCATTGATTTATTGTTTGGCCTAGCTTTTACGTGGTTTGTGGGTCTATTTGACTTGTGTTAATTATGAATATATCAATCCTCAATAATTTAATATTTTTCCAAGTGAATGAGCAAATGTGAAGAATTTTTTATGAAATTTATGAGATTAAGCAGTTTATTGAACCCAACTCTAAGTTGAATTGTTCTTGAACAAATAAAAGTTCCACCCAAAAAACCATAACCTCTACTTCTCTATTGCTCCTTGTCGAATATATAGACCCACTTTCATAACTACATACTTATGATAGACATTGAAAACTATTATTTCTAGTAATAAAAAAAATTTAACTTCCGTCAAGAATACTAGACTCCTTGAATGAAAGTAGCATTGATATTTTTGGTTTGTTTCTACAATCATTAATAATTTTTAACATCTCTAAGAATGTTTGAACTAAGAAAATAAAAATTGACATGAAGATTGATGCAAAATAATTATAAAGAATAGACTATGTAAGATACCAAATATAGTTAACCTTGATGAATTTCAAGCAAAGGAAGATAAGAAATCTCAAGATAAATAGATAAAAAAAGGTTTACTTATGATATTACAAATAAAATTTTAGGGCATTAAATATTAGCAATCTATGAATCCAATTTTTAATAGTTCTATGGGGTGGATATATTAAAATCCTTTCAAGTCTGTAGTGCTTATTGTATTTTGTAGTTAACATTATATCATCTTAAAATGGAAGCACTTCCATGTTAAGAGTGTTTAGCCCTCTGAGTAGGTGTTTTGGGATCATGTCAAGAACCTTGAATGGGTCCTCAGCTTTGATCTGACATTTTCCCCTGATTCTACCCCCTTTTCCACTTTCTGGCTGTATTTTCCCAGCATTCTAGACTGAGACCCTAAGATTTGTGACCTCAAGGTCAAGGAAGACCTTGAGGGTCAAGGATGACCTCATCCCTAACCTAGGCTAGGGCCAACCTCATCCTTGACCCTAGGTTCAAGTTTCAAGGTCCCATGATCTCTGGATGTCGGGTTTTGGAAAGAATTGTTTTCCCACTTTTGGGTCGGCTAGTTTGGTCTCCAAAATGGTAAACTCTTAATTATATTTAATTTAGGTCCATTCCTAAAGGGTTTATGCCTAATTGTAATTTAATTCCCCAAGGTGGCCCCTCTAGAGGATTGTGCCCTAGATCATTATAAAAGGAAGCCTTCCTCTTTCATTTTCTCCATCCACTTTCATGATCAAGGCATCAAGTTTTGAAATCAAGTGCTCAAGGTTTTCTCAAGGCAAGATTAAGAAAGCATCCATTCTCAAGCATTCAAGCCCTCTTATCCATTCAAGTTCTCCTTTAAAGATCAAGGATTCAAGCATTCAAGCCTTTGGAGGAATTTGGTTCAAGCATTCAAGATTCATCATTCAAAACGCTAGATCTAGCCATCATGGTGGTGTGATCTTCCTTCAAGATCCATTCATTCTTCCCTCAAGGTGGATTCCAAGCATAAAAACATGGAGGTTTTGATTTACATTTGTTAATGTTTTGTCCAAGCTTTCATATCAACATACTTGTTTACATTTCAAATATAATTGCATATCTATTGAATTTCATAGCTTCGTTGTTAGATCTTCTACTACTTGCTAGCATTCTCTATTTCAATTCCATTATTAAGGTTGATTCTAAACTAGGGTTTGACCAAGCCAAACCCCTCATCCAAACAACAAAACCATTTTTCTTGTAGGTACAGGTACATGACTACATATCGGAGCTTGGATCTGGATACCCTTTTCGGCAAACTTTCGAGATCCGTGAACAAAGTCAAAGATGACCTTCAAAATTCTAAGGTAGCTTTTGACCTTTTATCGAGGTCAAAGACTACCTGCTTCTAGAAAGATAAAATTTTTCTAGGTTTTCTTTGTCTTGACATTTCCAATCCGAAACAAGTTGTAGAATTGCTCGAAATTATGTACAGACACCAGAAATCAGTATTTTCCAGATCTATCCTATTTTGAGGTTAGTATTTGCCTTCTATTTATTTCAGATTTCAAGCATATACTTTTCATAGTAGAATATAAGGTTTTCTCCTTCATTCATATTATCCATTGTTTGATTCTTTTGTGCATTGGTCACTTCTTTGTGGTTAATCCATTTAGGTCTTTCTACTTGGGAATTTGGATTGAGGATAGGTCCTATATTCCACTCCTATATCATACATCTTATCCTTATTCAAATTGAAACATGAAGATTAATTCTCTTTAGATGACCTAGATGTACAAACATTTTTGTCTCTTCAATCTCTGGACATGTGAGAATGTCCAAATTTATAAATTTTTCCACATTAAAGTCTCAAAATAGAGATTTCTATTTTTAACAAGATCTCAACTAAAAATTCAATGTTGTTACGAGTTCTAAAATGAGTTAAGTTACATTTTTCATGTGATCAAGGTTCGTAGGGAGATTCAAGGCTAGGACAATGTTCTATAATAATTGGCATCTTCTTTAATAGGTTCACATCATCTTGGTGGTCTCAAATGTATTACAAATTCAAAATAGTTTCTCTCCACCATTGACAAAGATTCTAAGGTTGGTTATATTTTTACTTTGATATAATTTTAACAAGCCAATGCATACATATTTTGGTATGGGATTTTCAAACACTTCAATATTTGTAATAATTTTATAACTTCTTGCAATGACATTTCATGAAGCACTAGCTTTCAATTAGAACTAAGCTTGAAAATCATAGTTAAATTTCTCATTTTTGTTATTTTTCAATGGAAAATTTTCTTAATCAAAGTCATACCAAATGCATAATCTAAAATTATTTATGTTACGAGACACAAATTTCTATAAAGAATTTTTTTTTGAAACATCCATCCAAATTCTTAAACACTATAAATATTAAGATTCTATGAAGGGTTATTTACCTATTGATAACCATTCATGTCAAGACCCTTAAACATCTATTTATTGTAATTTATTTCATAAATTAATTATTTTCTTATAGTGTGTGATAGACTATTCCTTGATGGGGTGCTTTGTCTCCTAGGAGACTTACAAGGAGGATTTTAATTGTTAATTTATGTTAATTATGGCAATATTATAAATTATTACTACTTTTTAAATTTGTATCCTTTAAGATATTATAACATATATCTTACTATCGATGTAACTATTGCATGTCCTTTTGGTACACGTACTATTTTATATTATGACTTTAGTGCTTTCCACATTACCCTAGATACATTATCAATTGTAGTGGTTTGCTGATATCTTCAAATTCTTTAAGTCGATAGACTTTTTATAGTGGAAACAAATTTCATTGTAAACATTTTGGTTTTTTCAATAGATTTGGTGTGCAACTGTTAGTTCTAATCAGCTTTACTATTAAAATTTATTTTAGATTGTAATGGTGTAAGAAAAAAGAAATGATTTTGATTCATATTCTAATTCTAGTTGGATTGAAAGAATAGTAGAAAAAATTTATAAAATAATATGATTCATTTTTTGATAGTTAGAATCTCATGCTCAGGTGGAGAATATCACATGTGTGCATTAGATATATTCTAATAAAAATCTAGGTAGTTACAAATGGAAGGAAGTGGAAATGAATTAGCACACAAAGATGTTTTTGCAAACTCATGGAAGTGGACGTGGTAAAGAATAAGAAATACATTCATATACATGCTATTTTCAAGGAAGGTTATTTTATTGAACATGTTTTTACCCTAAAATTTGGGCTAAGAATTTGGTATTTTATTTCTCAAGTCGATCTAGTATCTGAGATTAAAAGTTGAATGATGAATAATTTCTATCTTTAAAGAAAGATCAAAGATCACAAATTCAAATCCTACATAGTTATGTGTTTTATCTACTTCCATCCATAGACCAAAAAATGCGCTTGAAATTGGGGAGTTCCATTTCCATTGGATAAGCCCAAATAGAGTGTTATGAGTTGGTTCAATTGGTGGCTCTAGTATGAAAATTTTATTTTATTTCAAATAGATTTTCTATGTTTTCTTTAGTTTTGTAGACTATAGTAGTCTTAATATTTTCAGAACATTATCTATTCTAAGTACAAACATATGAATTACCCAAAATAAAGCATGGATAGGATTTTGAATTAAATTTTTAATTTTTATTAGGATTTTACTTATACGCACCTATGTTACCCTAATACATTCATTGTAATTCTATGATAATTTTATTTTGCAAGCCTTTTTTAATTTTTTACCCTAAGTTTTCACTCTAGCTAGTAAGAAAGTTGCATTCCAAAGAACGTTCCTTAGTTTGACTCATGTATATGTAGTTAGATGGGTAGGATTTCAATTGTTGAGAACTATGGCTTTCAAAGAGCCCACCACAATTAAATTGGTGAGAATTATGGATTCAAAGTGCTCACTAGAGCTCAATTGGTGAGAAAGAAGGGTTTAAAAGAACCCACCAAAGTCTTATTTTTGAACACTGGGTAGGGTTGGCATTGGGTTTTGAACTATAAATGAATGTCTCTTCTAAATGGTTTTAAGTTCTTTTGTCGAGTATCATTTTCACTTTTTCAATTGAAGTCGTCTATGTGAGATCTTTTTTAATTTGTCAAATTCTTGATTGCTCAATTTTCAAGTGAGATCTTGTGTGTTGAATCCCTATCAAATGTTTTAAGTTTACTTATTTAAGTTTTATTTCTTATTCAAAAAAATGATGGTTGTAACACCATTATCTATGCAGCACCCAAAATGCCCTATTGTATATTCATTATATTTTAATTAACACAATAGAAAACATTTTAAAATAAAAATGATACAATATAAATTTTCTAGTTTTTAATGTCTAGTTGTTTTTAATTGCACCTAATGAGTCAATCTTTTATTGAGTCATTCTATCAAACACTTTGTGTTTTTAGTATTTTTCTACATTCTGCCAAAAAATGCTTCTTGATATTGTCTATGAAGGAGCTTGAAATTTCAACAACATACATATTTTTCTTCAAATTTTCTGTTTATTTGATGGATATAAATTTCATATTGTAAAATCTCAAAGTTGGTGTAGCCAGTGAGGAAAATAACAAATATTATTGAGACAGTGCTAATGATCATACTTTTTTTGAAATGAACTAGGAATGGACTATTTATTTGAACAAGTCCAGCTACTTTTTTGCATATCATTTTCTAGTGATACAATTATGAGGCAAATAGACAAGATACATGAGTATTGATATAATAATGTCTCTCCATATTTTTTCTATTGATCTCCAAGTCATGTTGTCTATTAGTGTCCAACACTTAGTCATTATCAAGGAAATGTTGGTTGGTCATCACTACGACCGAACCATCCTATTAAGGCCAATTAATATACTAGACTTGTATTTTATATAGTTACCAAGTAGTAGTTATTGCCGAGCAAGTCAGAGGTTGCTGAGTACTTCACTAGTTACCGAGTAGTATATATGTCAAGTTGTAGAGAAGAGTTAGTGTCGAGTGCCAGTATATGGAGAATAGTTTTGACCAAGCATCAGAGACTTCATATATCGAGAAAGCTAGTTTTGATATATGTGTTTGTAATAGCACAAACACCTAGGTAAACTATTTTGGATGAATTCTATGCATGATTTAATGATTGTTGAGAGAATCAAGGATTTGATTACGCATTGTGATTTCAAGCATTAATCCATATGCAAGCAATGTAACCAATTAGAAAAGGGGAATGCTTAAGCGGCATAGCTGATGAATCTAGATCATTAATTTTGATCTATGATGCTGATCATTTTTTTATATAAGGTGACATCAAAACCTTAAATATTGTAACGAAGAGGAGATCTCGTGTATGCGGATAGAAGTACTATTTTGATTGTCAGATGCATGGATCAGGCAGAGTGACCGAGCAGATCAGTGAAGAACATAATAGAGAAATATTTGATTTTGAGATCAGATAAGTATTGGAAAGAGGTCTTTAATTAGCATTTAAAGTGCAAACTGAAGGATCGGGTATTGATACATTCTAGCAAGTGAATCGGGGTAAATATCTTAACAAAGTGGTCCTAACAGGCCTTTGTAAATCTCTTAACAAAGTTCTTACTTAGTTGTAAGTTTTAAATCCTTTAATCAAGGCAGATTGTGTAAGTCTGTAAGCTCTTAGCAGGGCAGACCCCTCATAGATTAGATCACCAAAAGTGATAAAAAATTTGTAGCCCTAACATGCACAATTTATTGCTACAGTAGTGAAGATTTTTGGGTGTCATCCCCACCCCAATTTTACCTTTCAAGGGTTTCTGGGTTACCAAATCTTTGTGTTAAGTGTTTTATTTTAATGGATGTGATTAGTAGTTAGATTCATTTAAGAATTAAAGTTTATGTTTATGATACATGTGTTGAGTTAGTTTCAAATTTTATAAGTTTCAAGATTTTGATTAACCCCCCCCTCTCAGTATCTCACTTTCCCAAATAAGACTTCCAACAATTGGTATCAGATCTTTGTTCTCTTAGAAGAAGTCTAACCACTTGAGAATTAAGATCTTGGAAATGGAGGCTTATAAGTTGGGAAAAATTATAGAGGATCAGAAGATTAACATCCATCTTCCATTGCACCAGCTTCATGCTGCAAGAGAAGAATTGAAGAAATCCTTGAGTAGGGGGAAATAATTGGCAATCCAACTAAGTGAAACTCAATATCAAGAAGAGGATACTAAAGGTTAATTTGATAATGGTAACCCTAGTGAAATTGATGCAAAAATAGCAGAACTATTGGAGAGAAACAACACATTGAATGAAGAAGCCAGAATTCTAAAGAGAGAATAAGAAATTCAATCAGTTAGACTATGTGAAGTGATTGAACATAAAAAGAAAGTTGAGGAAGACAAGACAATGGAAGAAGAGGATAAGAGACAAATGGCTACTAGAGTTGATGAAAGGACATGTGATATGTAGAAGCTGAAAAAAAAACAATTGAACATGGTAAATCAACTATTACTTGCAAATCAAGAGTTGAACAGGAAAGACATGGAAATTACAAATATGAGATCAGAGAACAATCAATTGAAGAATGAGTTAAGATTTGAAAAGGAACTCAATGAGAGGATGAAAAAACCTAATGAAGATGTGAAATACTTTGAGGAACTGATGAGATCACCAAGAAGATCCAGTGGCACCTCTAGACTAGGACATAATGAGCACCTACCATCCACTAAAGAAGGAGAATCATCAAAGAGTGGAGAACATAGGAATGAAAAGCCAAAGAAAAAAAAACCTACATGCCATCATTGTGGAAAAATAGGACACACAACTAACATTTACAGAAGCAAGGATGGTAAGTCCAATCCTAAGCCTAAATTCAATGGATATTGTTTTAACTATAAGAAGCATAGACATCAGGCACATGAATGCAGGTCAAATGATAGTAATTCACCTATTACATGTATATTTCAAGGACATTATTATAACTATCAGAAATATGGTCATAGAGCATAAGAATGCAGATCCAATACTAAACCAAAGTAGATATCTAAGAAGCAAGGTAATGCACGTAGGAAATATAACACATTTAATTGGGATTACAATACATGGTATAGTTATCATTATTGTGGAGAATATGGTCATGTTGGACAAAATTGCATAAGGACACATTTTAGAGGTAAATCCAAGAGTTGGATGAGTGGAAGTTTGGTCTGTTACAAATGCCACAAGGTTGGTCATATAAAAAGAGACTGTAGAACACAAGCACCAAGTAATGAACAATTCAAAGGTGAAGATACTATTGAACAAATAAGGAACTAGATGAACTAGATATGGAGAAAGAAAGAGGAAGTAAGTAGTAGTCAATCCAATGAACCTGAGATCACCCAATCCAATGGATCAGGTGATCACACTACTACTAGCTAAGAAAAGAAGGTATGTAAGGAACTAAATTTTCAAATGCTATATTTTATACTAGTTCCTAACATTAGATGCATTAAATTCCATATCTATAAGTTAAGATGCATTAGGACTGATTTGAAAAAAGAGTGAATTGCACAATTGATGTCGAGCATCGGTATTTATGTCAGTAGTGACCAAGTCACTCAATATGTGTTGAGATTCTATAATGACTGAGATGATATATCTACCAAGCTAAAGTGGAAATGTCAATATCAACCGAGTCATGGTTATAACCGAGTATGGGTATGTGTTAATTGAGCTATCATGTAAAGGCTGAGATAGTTGTATTTCACCTACTAGTGTATGAAACATTTAATAAAGACCTAATCCGACCGTTTGAATCTATATAATAGAAAGTTACCATTCATTCTCATTTCACCAATGATTTGAGAATTTTTAGAGAGAATCAAAAGGTGATTAAGAAGAGAAATTTGTGTGAATTCAGTTTGTGAAGATCCAACAGTGTGTCATTGGAAAACATTGTGAAGAATTGTTGAAGTCGGGTATTACCGAGCTACTCGACATTCATTTTATGAACCCTAAATTGAAAATGGTATCAAGATTATCTACTACAGTAAGGAAGAAAGGAAAGGAGGTACAAAATGTTTAGTTAGTGAGAAGTGATGTACACAAACCACCTAATTTATGTATTGTATCTAAGAGTGCGGTGAAGAGAGATCTCTCGAGAGCTCTTTTTTCAATTCCACAAGTATTGATGATAAATGATGTACATGAATGATACATGTGTAATATTAGTGAGATTGGAGACTAAAAGCTGAGGGAAGCTTACAACAGGTTATGTGAAAATGGAGTGTTGAAGGTAGACCATCAACATGTTGACAAGAAAGGGTTAGTGCATTCCCTAGAATTCCCTCATAATTTTAAGATAGAATGGATTAAGATTGTTTTAAGAAGAGTTCACAACATGCAACTATGGCTGGAAAATGGGCTGGTGAAGATCACCAAGGACTTAATTCATCGAGTCACCAAATACCCTACTCTTACCAGGAAGAAGACAATGAGATGCTAGAGAAAAGAAATTATCTAGGAAAATACCATGGCAGTATGGAATAAGAGAGGAATGACTATCTCTATGATCATAGATCCTGAGATTGATTTTTTAGTTAGGGTGAATGCTCACAAGTTCTATCAATCAAGATGGATGGATAGCATTCCCTTCATAGTAGTAGACTAGGCATGAAAAATTGTGAAGAAAGATCATTCTTATGATCTTGTCGAGCTGCAACTGACACAACTTACTGAGAACCTAACATCAATCAGGAAAGAAAAGAACTCAATGTGTAAGTTTGGATCCTTGATAGTTTGTATATTTTTCTATGTGAAAAATACTTTTCCTACAGTAGGAGACATAGTATGGAGTCAAGACCGACTTGTGACACAACAAATTAATGATTTTATTCAACAATTAGGAGATAACTTTAACAATGTGATGGAGAATTATTTTGTTGAATTTAAGAAGAAAATGAGAAAGATAAGCATAATTCCAGTATCCCTAGTAGAGAAATTTATGATGATGTATGTTTTCTAATGGATATCGATAATACCTATGAACAAGTTGTTACACCTAGGGTAGCATGGATGAAGCCATTTCCCTATGAAGTGAACATAGATGAAACATCAACATCTATAATTGATTTACTTGCAGAAGAGATTGATAGTAAAGCCAAGGTTTTTGAAAATTATGAAGAAGAAAAGTCTAAGATAACAATGGACCTAAAGTCTACAACCCTAGAGAGGAAGAGAAATAAATTAGTTAAAAATCTTTAGAAAATGCTAGGCCAAGGAGAAGAGGATAATGTGCCATTAGAAATAACACAAGGTTGGGATGAGGACCAGTCAAGTGAATCTAAATAAATTGAAGAGGAGGAAGTAGATACACAAAATAAGGGAAAAAAGATACTGGTTTTCGAGCCCAGTAAGAAGAACAACAAAAAATAGAAGCCTACTCCTCCTATAGCAACAAGACCTAGAACAAGGGAAGATTCAACTACCACAATTGCCAAGCCACAAAAGAAGACACCAGTAAATAACACTCAAGGGGAGAGCTTAGGGAAAAGGAAACAAGCTCAAACTAAGGTTGTGTCGAGCAATCCTAAGAAGAAGCCAAGAAGAAAATTAATGCTGCAAAAGGATTATGATGATAAAGAGATGATTGATACAAAGACAATAGAAAATTCAAGGTGGAAACACATAGGCATCCAACTAGTGTGGATTAAATTTTCCATAATGTCAATAGCACAACAAATTTGACTTGATTTAAGTTTATTATATTTGAAAGATTACGCAAAGATGACAAGGAAAAGATTGAAGATGCTATCATAGAAATGTTATGTACATTTAAAATGAAACCTTTGGAGATAGGGAATCTGATCTCTAATGAGTTGTTTCTAAAATTGATGAGAGATGGTAATATGCTATCATAATAGAGAGGTAGATAAGAGAAGGAACATTAGCATAGATGAGCTGACACCAGAGTAGATAGAAAATTTTATGGAGAAACGTATAAATAGGTTTATTCCTAAATTGAGGGCTTACTCCATATTGAAAAATAATGTTGAAGAAGTTGTTACATAGAGTGCATAGATGTGGAAGATAATCTTTGGATTGATAGTTGATAAGAGTGCACATAAAAATGAAGGCACATCCAGACAAGTTGAACTGGACAATACCAAGGATATAGATGAGCCACATATCCTTGAGGAAGAGAAAAGGCAAAAGGTAGTAGAGAGTGAACCATAGGATGTGATCACCATTGAGGATGTAACTGAAGATACAAAAATGAACATTAATGCCTTGATTGAGGAAGAAATTAAAAGTCAAATTCTTATTGAGGTAGTCTTAGATCCATTTCTACCATGCACCAATCTAGTTCTAAAACAAGTTCATGATTATCAAAAGATTGATGATGCATCAACTCTGGACCTAGTAATGCTCCAACATGGTCACAGTTGAAGACAAAGGCACACATGGAACAAGTGTCAAGGAATAGGGTAAGCTAGAAAAAGAGAGAGAGAATACACCTGCTGAGGTAAATATTGAAATCAACATAGGACAAGGAGAGGAAAGCATACAAGATCAAGAAGCTAAGTCTGCAATAGAAGTTTCAGGACCTCATATTGAGGAAGCAAAGGAGACTGAGCATAAACTAACTAAGGAGAATTAGGATCCTAAGGACCAAGAGGCTATTCAAGCCTTAGTATAGCCATCGAGTAACATCACACTAGAGCCAAAGAAGAAGGTACATAAGAAAAAGGACAAGTCTCCCAGCACACAAGTAACATTAGATGAAGTTATATAGTGATTCTGAAGTGGGACACTGATAACTTAACATATGAATAGATGCAAATATTGCAAGATCTCTTGAAGAAGAAAAGAAAGCAAGAGGAACCAAAATGAGAACATCAACAAAAGAAGGTACTACATGAAATTAAGGACATATTTGTAGAGGCTTTTGAGTTAGATGATGTAAATGAAACTTTGCCTATACTAGAGAAATTGGTACATATTGTCAAAAAGGTGAACAATGATGAGAGTGAAGCAAATGAGAAGCTAATGTAGTAGTTTGAAAGAAATTTTGAGACCAGGGTACTTGAGAAGGTCTCAACAGAGATTGCAGTGAAACAGGTTGAACTTTCTGACCTAGTGAGTAACTTAGAAGAGTTTGTACAAAATGTTCATTCTTTGTACAAACATCTATGCAATGTAGAGACATTCACTAAGGACAATCAAGAGCTTATTGAGAAGCTGCAATTGGATTTGAAGTCAACATGACACTCACTGAGCATGGATGCTATTCATTTCACTAGGTTTCTTCATGCATAAGGGAGATTAGCCGAGATGGTGGATAATGATGGAAGGATAAGAGCCAAGTTAATCTCAATACAAAAAATGTTGACACCTCATTTCAAGGTTATGTAGAGATAATTGGCATCAGAAAATGATTTAGTATAGAGAGATCCTCATCTCTCTATTGTCAAGAGTTTGGTTGATCAGCTGCTTAGCTAGAGATCAAGATACAAGTTTTGGAGTCTGTCAGATCTGGATGGGACAATGCTTTATAAATAATATTGTAGCTTCACAAACCATTTTTTGGATAAGTATTATCTAACCCAGAGCACCCCAACACCTCAAAGCGACAAAAATAAGGGGGAAATGAGACATGTATATAAAAAATAATAAAGGGGAATATATAGTAGAACGATAAAGGTATGACATACTATTTTATGTCAGAGTCATGTAAATAAATGTTATGAAGACCGATTCACAGTCTTAGGGGGAGTATTCAAGTTCTAAGTACTATTTTGGTTATGTAATGTAAAGTCATGACAAAGTGTTTTTTCCACTAATGTCAAAAGGGGAGATTGTTGATCTCCATGTCATGTTGTCTATTACTGTCCAACACTTAGTCATTATCAATGCAATGTTGGTTAGTCATCATTGTGACCGATTCATCCTATTAAGGCCAAGTAATGTACTAGACTTATATTTTGTATAGTTACCGAGTAGTAGTTACTGTCGAGAAAGTCAGAGTTTGTCAAGTACTTCAGTAGTTACCGAGCAGTATATATGTCGAGTTGTATAGAAGATTTAGTGTTGAGCACCATTATATGGAGAACATTTTTGATCAAGCATCAGATACTTCATATGCCGAGAAAGATAGTTTTGATATATGTGTTTATAATGGCACAAACACCTAGGTAAACTATTTTGGCCAACTTCTATGCATGATTTAATGATTATTGAGAGAATCAAGGAGTTGATTATGCATTGTGATTTCAATCATTAATCCCTATGCAAGCAGTGTAACCAATCAGAAAAATGGAATGCTTAAGCAACATAAGTGATGAATCTGATCATTGATTTTTATCTATGAGATTGATCATTTATTTATATAAGGTGACATAAAAACCCTAAATATTATAACAAAGAGGAGATATCATGCAAGTTGATGGAAGAAGTGTTTTGATTTTCAGATGCACGGATCAGGCAGAGTGACCAAGTAGAGAAGTGAAGGATAGAACATAGAAATATTTGATTTTGAGATCAGATAAGTATTGGAAAGAGGATATCTTTAATCGATATTTAAAGTGCAAACCAAAGGATCAGGGACTGATACATTCTAGCAAGTGAATCAAGGTAAATATCTTAAAATAGAGTGGTCCTAATTAGCCTTATTAAATCTCTTAATAGAGTGCTTACTTAGTTGTAAGTTTTAAATCCATTAATTAAGGTAGATTGTATAAGTCTGTAATCTACTAGTAGGGCAAACCCCTCATAGGGTAGATCACCAGAAGTGATCACAACTTGTTATCCCTAACATGCACACTTTATTGTTGCAGTGGTGAAGATTTTTGGGTGTCATCCCCACCCCAGTTTTACCTTTCAAGGGTTTCTGGGTTACCAAATATTTGTGTTATGATTTTTATTTTCACGGATGTGATTAGCAGTTAGATTCAATTCTGCATTAAAGTTTATGTTTATGATACATATGTTGAATTGGTTTCAAAGTGTATAAGTTTCAAGATTCTGATTCATCCCTTGTACAAAGCATTTTGATAAAGAGTCACTTTTTATATTTTCAAGTGTTGGTTTTTGTGTATTTTTTGATATTATATTCTGACGCTCTAATTAAGGTGCCCCAATGAGGATTAGGTGATCGAATATTGGTTAATATTATTTGGAAATGTTGTCACAAATAAATTTATAGTATTTCTCTTATAGTAGGTGTGTGTTTCTATAGTGCCCACCCATAGTTTTATTTTCATTTTTTATTGGAAAACTCTTTTAGGCCACTTTTATGTATGCATTGATTATTTCAGTGATATTTGGATTATTGATTTAATTTATTATGAGCCTTTCAATAGTGTGTTATATCATGTGTTTATAGTTAGATGAGTATGGTTATTCTCATGTCAAATTAAATACATATGATGATGTATAAGTTATGGTTATTTTATGATCGTGATCTATATGTTAGGATGTCATTTACATTTATAGTTTTGCTAGCCCCATACTTGCATGTGTATGGTTTGTGTGTATATTTTATATTTCTATTTGTTGTGCCTGATGTGGTTGAGGGATAGATTCGTAGTTACTTTCTTGTGAGATCTATATGATTTGTCTATCCCTGCCATTGTCTATTATATATTTTTACATATTGTTGGGATTATGGAAAGCTGAGTTAGTGAGAAGGGAGGGGTGAATCAGTACCCCTAAAAAAAATTTGTTCTCAATTCTTAAGATAATAACCTTCATTAACTGACTATCATATTCATCATTTCCATTCATTCATGTAGATAACTGAAATGTAAATACCTCTAATCTAAAAAATAAATATTCATGAAACTTCATACACTTGACACAAAGATTTTGGTATCGTAGAAACTCTTGTTAGAAGGTAAAAACTATGGTGGGGATGACACCTATAAAGCTTCACTACTGCAATAATAAATTTTCATGTTAGGGCATACAATTTTTTATCACTTTTGATGATCTTACCATGTTAGGAGTAACATTTAAGACCTGTTAAGATCTACCTTGTTAGAGGATTTTAGCAACACTGTTAAGTGTGCACTCAGTTAAGAGATTTACAAAAGATGGTTAAGTCTACTCTGTTAAGAGATTTTGTCTACTACAGTTGTTAGAAATTAATATTATAATTATCTGAATGTAGAAACTTACTTTGTTGAATATCAGATCTTCTTAGCCCTTAATTGATATCACCTCTCTATGATAGATATCTCCTTCCAATACTTCTCGGTAGCCCTTGGTCTTCTTCTGATATAATCTTGAATACTGTGTCAAAAAATTAACATCATAACCTTGTTTGATCTTCATATGTCTCATGTAGGAGGTACTTCATATCATGTACATATGATCTGACATCTTGACAATTCTTAAATCATAACGATTCTAACCTAATTAGGGTTGTGGAAACTTCTAGAAAAAAATTGATCAAAGATCCATATGAATGACCTTAATCAAAACTGCATAGGGCTCATCACCAATCAATTTTATATCTCCAATAAAGCTTTACCTTTATTTATGTAAAATATTTCTATCTTGGTATAAACTGTTTGCCTTGATTTCATGTCATTCCAAACTTCTATGTTGATCATGTATCACTCGGTTAATACTACATTTTTATCTCAATAAAATACTGATGTTTGGTAAACATGTATGCTTGATTATAATTGTACTCAATGTTCTCAGTAATCATTTGGCTCAATGTCTATGCTTGGTCAAGTTTGTGATCGGTTAACTTGTCTTTCTCCTTGTTCTTTTCTTAGTTACTATACTTAGTGCTTTAACTGACTTGTCTGTTTGCTTTACTTTATTGGCATTAGTGACAAAAACACATATGTATGCCATATCCAAAATATTTTCCAAAATTCAAAACTTGTAAACTTCAAAATTTGTAGACTCCCCCTATCAATATGCTCTCGGTAAATTACATACTATATACATTTTCCCCCCTTTTCTGATAATAATACCCAAAAAATATGTACTTGCAACTTGTCAAAAATGTTTTTATGGGTTTTTTGAAGGTTGGCCAAGAGGTTTTCCCATTCCTCTTTGAGACTTTCTATTACAATTTGTTCTAGGCCTACCTATGCATGCATGTCAAAAATATGATCAACAACTGACAGCTCGGGGGTGGCAAGTAACTCTTTTTCCTTATTTACATGCTTTTTCATTACCTCTATGTGGGGTAATAACTCAGCTTGTAGCTTAGTTATCTGATCCTTTATTATGTGATCTTCTTTCCTTAACTCATGTATTAACCCCTAAATGTGTTTAACCTTTGAATAATGCAATTTGAATACATGGGGTTCGGTTATTAAAGTTTCTCCACTTTTTTGCAAATCTTCATCTAATTTCTTCAACTTATCATTAATCTCTATAGTAAATGAACCTAAAGTGAAAATTTTCTTCAAAACAGTAAGGATCTTCTGAATTATCCATTCTATCTTAGTTACTATTTGAGAAAGTTTCACCTTGTGTATTGCCACTTCTTGGCTTATTTTCTCAGTTGCCTTGTACTGTATCTTCTTCTCATCTCTTTCATCTATCTTCTTCTCTGCATCGGTAGTAGGAGTATTGATACTCTTGGTTGGTATTTTAAGTTGGTTAATGATAGGAGTATTATCATCAACATTGACATCTGGGACAACTTGCATCAAAATTTCTTTCACATCCTCTAGCACCAATTTGTTTTTACTTTCTTGCCTTAGCTTCTCCTGAGCTTATTTTTGGATTCATAGCTCTCCATACTTCCTTAGAGCTTCAGGGTCCAATTGTCTTAGGTCACAAGTAGGTATTTCAATAATCTCATCTAGTGTGACTGAACCTTTACCATAGTTCTTCCTTTTTTCCTTTTCTTGCTTGCTTGAAGTAGGTGACTAACTATATGGAACTAGAGCCTTTTTCTCTAGATTTGTCTAAGTTTTCTCAGTAGACACACTTTCTTCCTTCTTGTCCTACCCCATATGAATTCCCTTAGTATGAGGTCCTAGAGAATCATCTAGTTTTTTTTCATCTTGGGCTCCTTGATCATTACTTTAGCATTAGTGGACTCGGTGTTCTCTCCATCTCTTGTAGAATCACCATAATTCTCGATGTCTTTTCCTATTTCTTCACCCTTGTCTTCAATTGTATCCATTAATTTCTTGGGTGGTATATCCTTTATTTTATACTTGGAAGCTATGTCAATTGCTTGTACAAGAATAGGTAAATTACCTGGTATAATTTATCTAGCTACCTCGATAGGTTGTGCTTCTTCTTGCTTCTCAGGAGAAACAGTAATGTCTTCATCTTCTTGTTCTTCTTCATTGGGTTATTGACACAAGGGAGGATGGGGAGAGGGGCCAAAGGCACACCCTAACCAGATCCACCTTGTAGAACAACACATAGAAGCAAAAAAATACACAGTGGGAGAGAGAAACACAGATATCTTTCATATATTTAATTCAATTGATTCATACATGCCTGGCTATAAGGCCTTCTCAGTTTAGGCCAGATATTACAATCAAGTATAGAAGTCCTCCAACATCTTAGGATTTGCCAATAATCTCTAATCTTCTATCTCCTATTTGAATTGACTCCCTAAACTACAACAAAACAACTACATTTATACAAGAGGCTACCGAACTAAGTTAGCCTTAAGATCCACAATCAATGGAAGGAATGACCAAATCTAGGTCCACTTTCTTCCCAATGATGGATGCAAACATTAAATCTGTGACCAAAATTAACTGCAAGAGTCGGCCTCAATAGGAACCCAAAATAAACAACTCGGTAAACAAGATAATCAAGTGCCAGACAAGCATCACCGAGTGTCAGGAAATTCATCAAGTGCCAGAGAGATAACAGATTGACATCGGTAAACAAAGGAAAAACCAAGAAACACCGAACCAACTCAGTCAAAGAAGGAACCAAGAAACAAACACAACTTCAAACATATTTTTGGTGACACGGGATTGCCAAGGACCCAAGATGTTCCTGCATCAGACACCTGGGGTTATTTGAGAATGATTCTCCGAATCATGAAGCAAGTAAAACCTGAGCTAAATCCAACTCAGATTGTGAAATCCATGAACTATCTTCAATTGGTCTATTCTTCCACTTTACCAGATATTCCATATACTATTTTCCTCTTTTACTTCTACCAATTCTTTGCTTTAAAATCTGCTTAACTTCTCTTGTCTATTTCTTAGGATAATCACTCGGTACTGTCATTTCTTCATCTGAATCATGATATTCATACAAATTAGAAATGTTAAATATAGGAGATATATCCATGTCATCAGGTAACTCAATCTCATATGCATTTTTACTGTCAAATTTCCTCAAAATTTTGCAAGGTCCAAACTTCTTCATTCTCAGCTTCCCATATGTTCCAATAGGAAATCTGCCTTTCTTCAAATAAACCATTACTTCATCACCAACATCAAAATTCTTATGTCTTCTTGATCTATCAGTTCTATCTTTGTATTTTTTATTACTCATTTCCAACTTATGTTTTACATATTCATGTCGATGAACTACAACTGATTGAGAACCTGATTGATGAACTTCAAGAGATTAGAGATCACCGAGCACTAAATTGTTATGTAAGATAATTGAATTAGTTTTATGTTGTCATTGATGTCAACTAGTCTTGACAATACTTATCATGTTAGTTGCAAATATCTACACATCTGTAAAGAGGAGAAAAAATATGAAGAACTGATATATCTACATAGAGGAAGATGGATATGATAGATGAGGATAAGGAATACTCTTGGTAACTTATTGATGAGTCTATGACTTCATATTGTTGACTTGATTATGTTGCATTAATCTATTATGAAGATAGAAGAAAATTGTTACAAAGCAGTGTGGTCAGTTAATGAAGCATTCCAGTATACACCGAGTTAGTGTAGTGTATACTGAGTGACAGTATCAACCAAGCTTGTGTTCACCGACGCATTTCTTTGTTAACCGAGTATGGACAAAAGAACTAAATGATTAGTTTAGCAGATGGAAATTGATGAGCTGTAAAGTGTTATGATTTTGAGGTTGGAGATAAAGTTTGTTATGAGATCAACGGATAACAAAATTCAAAGAAGATCTAATGGATGGAATCAAAACATGTTACTAACACAACTGTCGAGGAAGGTTTAAGCAGCAAAACCAACGAAGGAGATTAAGCGAAAAAATATGATGGATGAGAAGAAAATGGTTTACTTGTCTATTTAAGAGACTAGGGTGTCATTGTGAAACTTATGCCAGAAGAAGGAGACTGCAGAGATTTCACGTGAACATTTCTTCATGCTTGCCTAATCAAACTAGTTGAAGGAGAACCGAACTGTAGAGATTACAAAATGTCAGAAAGCTATAACTGAGAGATAGTAAGTTACTAAATATTGTTGAAAAAAATTGATATATTGATCAGAGGATTTGAATGAGCTTAGTATAGATATGAACATCTGCAAAAAAAGTTGTATTGTAATTAGATCATCTACTATTAAATTTTAACCATTGTAAATAGATAAATCTCTTAACTGAGTAGACTTGAAAGACTTATTTGTCATTCATAGAATGTGCATTGTTATCCTGTCAACCCCATAGTGAATGCTGGTTGGATGATAAATGTTAGTATTAAATCTTCTAACAAGGTCACACCTTACAATGTGTTGTGTGACCTTTAACAGGGTTGGCTCTTCACTAAGCTCACTTCAGAAGAGTGAAAAATATTTTGGGTTACCTGTCCTAGGTATTTTTCCCTTTACAGGGTTTCTGCGTTAAATATCTTGTGTTATGTGTTGTTGTGATGATTGTATGGTTATCATATTTTACATGTTGCATATTTAATTTGGTTGGTAATCATTATAAGTTATTAACTAGTAATTAAGTATAGACAGTTTAGTATTTATTGTTTACCGAGCTGCAGAATAAGCTGAATTTATTTTGAAGTTTTACATTTTGTATTTGGGACTGTGGATAACTGATTCACCCACCTCTCAGTTATTCTAACAATTGGTATCAGAGCATATTGGTTGCTTGGAATAGAGTTTTAAGGACTTCAGCATAAAGATCACAAAAGGTATAAGAGGGATGTGCCAAAGCTGAACAAGGACA
Organism: Chamaecyparis obtusa; assembly: GCA_027943335.1. Lineage (NCBI taxonomy): Eukaryota > Viridiplantae > Streptophyta > Pinopsida > Cupressales > Cupressaceae > Chamaecyparis > Chamaecyparis obtusa. The sequence continues at coordinate 6,587,106 of BSBK01000370.1, read as the reverse complement.
ACTTCACAATATGGCAAAGTTGAATGAAACTGCATATATCTGGAATTGGGAATTCTTCCCTCACTATATTAGAGATTGGCTACATTGCACCGCCTACTGGACCTTTGACTCTTGATCAACTAAGAGATAAACATGAGCATAATATTGTTATGATGGAGATTGTTACTACTCTATCAGATGCCAAATTTGAAGACATCAAAGGTTGCCTTACTGCTAAGGATATGTGGGATAAACTTGCTCAAGTTTTAGTGGTGATGCAAATGTCAAGAGAGCCAGAGCTGAAATCTTAAGAGGAAGATTCGATGATATGAAGATGAAAGAAGGTGAAAATATAGTGCAGTATACAAATCAAATAAAGGAGGTAGTTAATGCTATCAGAGGATTTGATGGTGTCATTGATGAAGATATAGTGGTAAGCAAAATTCTAAGGACTTTATTTCCTTTTTATGCAATCGGAATTTCTACAATACATGAAATGAGGTCAGCACCTAACAGTACTCTCACACTTGATAATCTGATTGGTAAGCTAACAACTTTTGAATTGAACAACTCTGATAATAGTGTTGTACCTCTGTTGAATCTACTTTTATGTCTTTCTCTGAAGATCAGTAAGTCTAGTAGTAGAAATAATAATAAGGATGATAGTGACAACAATACTAATGATGAGCTTGATGAGCTTGAAGCTCTTATGGCCAAGAGATTACCTAAAGGGAAAGGTAGATATAGAGGTAAATTACCTTTATCATGTTTTAACTGCAAAGAATTTGGTCATATTGCTCTCCAAATAGGAAAGAAGATGACAGAAATAGAGATCGATCTGGTGAAGGGAGCTATGGGAGAAGAGGCAAAAAAAGTTACCAACACTACAACAAAGATAATCAAGACAACAATGATAAAGGAAAAAAGGTATGTTACATTGCTGAAGAGAATGAATTTGATTCTAATACTTTTGATGATGTGGAAGTAGTATTTGTTGCAATGAAGGATGACTCTAAGGAAGAAGAAAGGTATGTAGAGACATCACTCATTTCTAATGTTAATAAAAATGATACATGGATCATTGATAGTGGCTGTACACATCACATGACTGGTGATGAAGAAAAATTTGATCATCTAGAGAAATATAATGGAGGATCTATAAAAATGGGTAATGATACACCATGTATGGTTAGAGGAAAAGGATCCTTACTAATAAATGATAAAATAAGATCTGATAATGCTTATTGGGTAGAAGGACTAAATTATAACTTGCTAAGTGTGGCACAACTTAACAATTCAGGTCACCAAGTAGCTTTTGAGAGCAAGAAAGTAAAGATATTTGATGATGGAGGAAAACTTGTTGGAATAGGAGCACAAACGAAAGGTAACTTCTTTTATCTTGACAATACTGAGTCTGACTGTTTAATGATGAAAATGAGGATGCATGGTTGTGGCATAAAAGGTTATGTCATGTGAATTTTGATAATATGATTAAGATAAGTAAGATGAAAAAGGTTAGAGGTCTTCCTAGCCTAGCAAAGCCGGATCATGTAATGTGTCATCAATGTCAGAAAGGTAAGATGAAAAAATCTAGTTTTAAGAGTAAATATTATTCAACAAAGAAAATTTTAAAGCTAGTTCACACCGAACTATGTGGTCCCATGAGAACACATAGCTACTATGGAGATAGATATTTCATTTTGTTTGTTGATGATTACACTAGATTGATGACTGTAATGTTCTTAAAGGAGAAATAAAAAAAAATTAAGATGTTCAAATGGTATAAAGAAAAGGTAGAGAAAGAGACTAGTAAAGAATTGAAATGCTTGAGATCTGACAGAGGTGGTGAATTTATTTATGATGAATTTACTAACTATTGTAATGAGCATGGTATTAAAAGATAGGTTTCAGCACTGAGAACACCTCAAAAAAATGGGATTGTTGAAAGGAGGAATAGATCAATTGTTGATTGTGCAAGGACATTGATGATAGAAAAGAATGTGGCTCAAACATATTGGAGAGAAGCAGTCAGCACAACTATTTACGTTTTGAACCGAGTACAATTTAAGGACACAAATAAAACACCCTATGAGTTGTGGTTTGGTCACAAACCTACTGTAAGTTACTTCATAATTTTTGGTAGCAAATGTTTTATTCTGAAAGATGAAAGAAATGGAATGTTTAACTCTAAAGGGGATGAAGAGATATTTCTTGGATATTCCACTAAAAGAAAAGCATATAAGTATCTAAATAAAGTTACTAATAAAATGATTGAAAGTACTAATGTCAAGGTTGATGAATTTGACACTAAGAATGGTGAAGAAAGCACTAGAGAATTGGAAGACTATAGTAGATTCACTTACATTGAACATCTAGAGTACCTACCAAAGCCGTAGACTATGTCAATTGGGCATCAGGAAAATAACACTAAGGAACAAGAAAGAGAAACTAACGATCAGGAAGGAGCTACCAAGAAAGCAAATGAACTTGAACAGGATGAACAATAAAGAAGAGATCAAGTACTAACAGTATTTATTAGAAGATGTCATCTTGATAACCAAATAATTGGAGACAAGCAAGCTCACATGATGATAAGAAGTAAGTTAAGACAAGGTACATGCTTAGTTTGTGAGTTTGAACCAAAAAATGTTAAAGTTGCATTAGAGAATGAAGAATGGATAAATGCAATGAATGAAGAGATAGAACAGATAGAGAAAAATAAGACATGGACTCTAGTACCTAGACTTAAGGATAAGAATGTTATCGGTACTAAATGGATTTTCAGGAACAAACTGAATGAAAATGGAGAGGTTACAAGGAATAAAGCCAGACTAGTTTGCAAGGGGTATGCACAAGAGGAAGGAATAGATTATGGTGAAACCTTTGCACCTGTTGCTAGACTAGGAGTCTGAATGTTATTGGCCTATGCAGCACATAAGAAATTTAAAGTGTATCAAATGAATGTTAAGTCTACATTTCTGAATGATATACTAGAAGAAGAAGTCTACATCAAACAACTAGAAGGGTTTGTTGATTTAGACAAGAAAGACATGGTATGTAGATTATATAAAGCTTTATATGGTTTAAAGCAAGCACCAAGAGCCTGGTATGAAAGGCTGCATACTTATTTGTTAAGTATTGGTTTTGTTAGAACTAGTGAAAATAATAATTTGTATCTGAAAGGTGATTCTGATGACACTTTTTTGATTGCTAAAATATTTGTGGATGATATTATTTTTGGAGGACAAGATCATATCTATAAATCATTTGCTGATGAGATGAGAAAAGAATTTGAAATGTCTATGTTTGGAGAGATTAAGTTCTTTCTAGGCTTACACATTATTCAATAGAATGATGGAATATTCATCACACAATCCAAGTATATCAAGGAAGTACGAAGAACATTTGGCATGGAAGATGCTAAACTAGTTGGAACGTTGATGGTTATAGGCTACAAACTGACCAAGGAAGATGAAACTACAGAGGTGAACCAGACACTGTACCGATCAAAGATTGGTAAGTTGATGTATGTAGTACATAGTAGACTAGATATAGTACATGTTGTGGGGATAGTTGCTAGATTTTCTACAAATCCTAGGGAGTCACACATGGTCGCTACAAAAAGAATCTTAAGATACCTGAAGAAAATAGAGGACTATGGGTTATGGTATCCTAAGGAAGGGAAGTTTGAACTAAGAGTCTACACTGACGTAGATTGGGATGGAAATATAGATGATAGAAAGAGTACCACCGGAGGAGCATTTTTCCTTGGTGAAAGACTTGTTACATGGACAAGTAAGAAACAACCTTGTATTTCTCAATCCATTGCCAAAGTAGAGTATGTTGCTGCTGCTACAAACTGTTCAAATATTGCTTACATCAAGCAAGTGTTAGAAGGTATGAATGAGGTAATCACTGAGCCAGTGATTATTTATTGTGACAACACTAGTGCAATTAATATTTCAAAGAATCTAGTGATGCACTAAAAAAAAAGCACATATCTATTAAGTATCACTACTTAAGAGAACAAGTACAGGAGAAGAAAGTTAAGTTGGAATATGTTACATCAAAAGAGCAACTTGCTGATATTTTCACAAAGCCTCTACCGAAGGAAACATTTGAATACTTGAGGACTAGACTTGGGGTTCATCCCTTGTCTACCGGTCACTAATGTGATCTAGAGGTTTCATCAGCCTAATCTTATCAGAAGATCATTCATGTTGATGCAGCATAGTTCACACTTTGGATTCTGTCTAAAGTTGTGAAAAGGTTTAAGGAACTGGAATAGATTTGCATAACAGTATACAGAGATACATAGTAAGCACCAAAACAATAGTGAGTTACATGGCTACTACAGAGCTATATGTTTTATATTTTTTTTGGCATTCTTGTCATCAAAGGGAGAGAAGTCAATTAAATATCAGAAAGGAAGAGCTGAAAGGAGAGATAAACTAAAGAAGTCGGGGAGAGTATTAAATAGAAGGAATATGAGAACTGGAAAGATCATATCTACAGAGGAAATTCTACACCTACAATGCTATCATGTAATGTAGTGATTAAACATATTAAACTAAGGAGCTTACCGAGTTATAGCATTTCCTTACAGAGTTGTAGAATACATGTTTGGTATGTGTATGGTATATTTCATATATTTAAGTTGCCATCAATGCCAAAGGGAGAGATTGATGAACTACAACTGATTGAGAACCTGATTGATGAACTTCAAGTGATTAGAGATCATTGAGCACTAAATTGTTATGTAAGATAATTGAATCAATTTTATGTTGTCATTGATGTCAACTAGTTTTGACAGTACTTATCATGTTAGTTGCAAATATCTACACACCTATAAAGAGGAGATAAAATATGAAGAACCAAGATATCTACATAGAGGAAGATGGATATGACAGATGAGGATAAGGAATACTCTTGGTAACTTATTGATGAGTCTATGACTTCATATTGTTGACTTGATTATGTTGCATTAATCTATTATGAAGATAGAAGTAAATTGTTACAAAGTAGTGTGATCGGTTAATGAAGCATTCCAGTATACATCGAGTCAATGTAGTGTATACCGAGTGACAATATCAACCGAGCTTGTGTTTACCGACACATTTCTTTGTTAACTGAGTATAGACAAAAGAACTAAATGATTAGTTTAGCCAATAGAAATTGATGAGCTGTAAATTGTTATGATTTCGAGGTTGGAGATAAAGTTTTTTATGAGATCAATGGCTAACAAAATTTGAAGAAGATCTAATTGATGGAATCAAAATGTGTTACTAACACAACTACCGAGGAAGGTTTAAGCGACAAAACCAATGAAGGAGATTAAGCAGCAAAATCTGATGGATGAGAAGAAAATGGTTTACTTGTCTATTTAAGAGACTAGGGTTTCATTGTGAAACTTATGCTAGAAGAAGGATATTGTAGATATTTTGTGTGAACATTGCTTCATGCCTGCCTGATCAAATTGGTTGAAGGAGAACCGAACCACAAAGATTACCGAATGTCAAAAAGCTATAACCAAGAGACAGTAAGTTACTGAATATTGTTGAACATAATTGATATATTGATTAGAGGATTTGAATGAGATTAGTATAGATCTAAACATCTACAAAATAAGTTGTATTGTAATCAGATCATCTACTGTTAAATTTTAACTATTGTAAATAGATAAATCTCTTAATCGAGTAGACTTGAAAGTCTTATATGTCATTCATAGAATGTACATTGTTATCCTGTCAACCTCATAGTGAATGTTGGTTGGATGATAACTGTTAGTGTTAAATCTTCTAAAAAGGTCACACCTTACAGTGTGTTTTGTAACCTTTAATAGGGTTGTCTCTTCACCGATCTCACTTCAAAAGAGTGAAAAATATTTTGAGTTATCGGTCCCAGGTGGTTTTCCCTTTACAAGGTTTCCATGTTAAATCTCTTGTATTATGTGTTTTTGTGATGATTGTATGGTTATCATATTTTACATGTTGCATATTTGATTTGGTCGGTAATCATTATAAGTTATTAACTGGTAATCGGTAAAAGTATAGATAGTTTTGTATTTATTATTTACCAAGCTGCAGAATAAGCTAAATTTGTTTTGAAGTTTTAAATTTTGTATTTGGGATTGTGGATAACTGACTCACTCCCCTCTCATTTATTCTAACACATGCAATATCTTCATGTACTCAAAAAATTTTACTCCTTTAGCACTTCTTTTTCTTTCATCAATAATATCCCTCAAATCTAATATACCTCTTGGTTGTATGCCATTTACAATCTCAAAAGGTGTTTTTCCAGTACTCCTATTCACTAAATTATTGTATGCAAACTCTTCTTGTGCCAACATAGAATCCCAATTACTTGGTGTATCTCCAACTAAAAATCTCAAAAGATTACCCAAACTTCTATTCACAACTTTAGTCTGTCCATCGATTTGTGGGTGAAATGTAGAACTATATTTCAACTCAGTGCCAAACTTTCTTCAAAGGGTCTTCCAAAAGTATCCTACAAATTTATTGTCTCGGCCAGAGATAATACTCCTCAGTAATCCATGCAATTTGATAATTTCCTTAAAGAAAAGATCTGCTATATGTACTGCATCTGATGTCTTTCTACAAGGTATAAAATGTGCCATTTTAGAAAATCTATCCACAACAACAAACATAGAATCATTAACTCTTATTGTCTTCGGTAAGCCAAGAACAAAATCCACACTGATGTCAATCCAAGGTTTCTCAAGAATAGAAATTAGTGTATACAATCCAGTATTCTGACTTACTCCTTTTGCAACTTGACAAATTCCACAACTCTTCACAAATTTTTGAACATCTTTATATAACTGGAGCCAAAAGTATCTCTCCTTAAGAAAATTCAATGTCTTATCAACACCAAAGTGTCCAGCCAAACCACTACTATGTTTCTCCTTTATCAAATTAGTTCTCATTGCTCCTCTTGGTATACACAACTGATTACCTTTAAACAACATACCTTCTTGCATAAAATATTCTTCCCATTTAGTACTCAATTGATCTTGAATAGGTGCTCTGTACTTTTTCCATGGCTCAAAAAAATTAGGATCAAATTCATAAGAATATCTCATGTCATCAAAACCAAGAACTTCAATTTTCATCTCGGTCATCAAAGATCTTCTTCTACTCAATGCATCAACAACTTGGTTAGTGACTCCACTCATATGCTTTATCAAAAATGTATAACTCTATAAATACTCAACCCATTTCATATGTCTATGATTCAGCTTATTCTGACTACCCAAATACTCTAAAGCTTTATGATCAGTATACAACACAAATTCACTCGGTATCAAATAATGTCTCCATTTCTTTAGTGCTTGAACAATAGCATAGAATTCTTGATCATACACAAAATATTTTAATTTTGCATCATTCAACTTTTCACTAAAGAAAGTAACAGGTTTACCTTCTTGACTCAGCACAACTCCTATTGCACTTCCACTTGCATCACATTCCACTTGAAATACCTTATTGAAATCAAGCAATGCCAAAATAGGTAATTCTGCAACCTTCTACTTCAAAGTCTCAAAACTTTTATCAACTCCATGTGTCCACTTGAATTCTCTTTTATCTCCTCTCATAGTCTCAGTCATAGAATTACAAATTGAACATAAATTCCTAATGAACTTTCCGTAAAAACTTGCCAAACCATGAAATGATCTTACCTCACTAGCATTCTTAGGTGTAGGCCAATTCAGAATAGCTTCAACCTTTTCAGGATCCATTTTTAAACCATCGGATGAAATCACAAATCCCAAATACACAATCTCTTCTTTCATGAATGAACACTTTTTTAGATTTATCAGCAACTTTTCTTCTTTCAACCTCTGCAATACTTGTTTTACATGCAACAAATGTTCTTCTCTGGTCTTACTAAATATCATCAAGGTATACAATCATAAATTTACCTAAGAATTTCTTCAAAACTTCATTCATCAACCTCATAAAAGTACTTGATGTGTTAGTTAAACCAAAAGGCATAACCAACCACTCATACAAACCTTCTTTTGTCTTGAAAGAAGTCTTCCACTCATCACCTTCTCTAATTTTGATATGATGATACCCACTTTTCAAGTCAATTTTGGTAAAATATTTTTCTCCAGTCAAACTATCCATTATATCATCCATTCTCAGTATAGGAAACCTATACTTCACTTTCATCTTGTTGATTTCTCTAGAATAAGTTCACATTCACCATTCTCCATTATTCTTAGGTGCCAATACAATAGGTATTGCACAAGGACTCAAACTTTCTCAGATCAAACCTTTCTACAATAATTCTTGAATTTGTTGGTTCAATTCCTGATTCTCTGTAGGTGTCAACCGATGAGGTGCTTTATTCGGTAAACTAGCTCCAGGGATTATATCCATGCAATGATCAATGCTTCTTTTTGGTGGTAAACCATTAGGTACATTATTAGAAATGATCTCACTATACTCGGTGAGAAACTTATCAATCTCCTTAGGGATACTATCCCCTATTTTCTTACTTAGTTTATTAGGAATCACAGTAAAATAGACATCATTCTTCTTCAAATCCTTAACAAACTTTCTTCCTTCCATCAAGCAAAATTTCACAAATGTACAAACACTACTAACAAGTTCTTCAATCAAAGGTAACAAGACTTGTTTTCTTCCATCTGCCCAAATAGTATACTTATGCAATCTCCCATCATATATAACATGTATATCATATTGCCAAGGTCTACCCAACAAAATATGACAACAATCCATAGGCATGATATCACATAACACCTTATCATAGTACTTTCCAATTTTCAAATTGACATAACATTGTTCACTTACCAAGAGTGTATGCTCATCTTTGATCCATGAAATCTGATAGGGCTTCGGATGTACCAATATTTTCAACTGTAGTTTTGTGACCATTTCCTCAAATGCCAGATTCTCCGAGCTACCACTGTCAATGATTACTTTCCAAACTTCATCAAACACTTTACATCTAGTCTTGAAAAAACTTTTCCTTACCAGATCTTCCTAATTACTTTCACTCCAAAGTGCTCCCCTTACCATCAAGTTCTTTTCCTTCTTAGATTCATTTAGTGACTCTTCTTGCACCAAAGCATTTCTATTGCTACCAACCTTCTTACTTGTATGTGTACACTCAAATGATTTATGTCCTTCTTCTCCACAATTGTAACAAGTTCCTCGGAAACCACCTCTGTTATAACCACCTCGGTAGTTACAACTCCTGCTTCTAGATGAACTTTCAACTTCCACTCAGTCTTGCCTTTATCCAGATTTTCCTTTTCTAGTTCAGATCTACTATTTTCACCATAAGATCTACCTCTTCCTCTAGGGAATCTACCACCTCTACCTATTTGTCTTTTCTCATGTCTCTTGTTCAATTTCTCCTTAGCTTTCAATGCAAATTGATAAGCCTCTTCAATGTTCTCCCATTTGACCAAACTAATTTCTTCTTGGATGGAAACTATCAATCCATTTAGGTATCTAGCAATTCTTTCCACATCATCTTCATCATGTCCAAATCTGATATCTAATCTATAGAATTCCTCAATATATTCCTTTACCGAGCTATCTTTCTACCTCAAACTTTGCATTTGCCTAACTAGGTTAATCTGATAATCACAAGGTAAGAATTTTCCTTTTAATTTATTCACCATCTTATTCCATACCTTGATTTTTTCTTTTCCTTTCCTCTTTCTGTCCAACTACATATTTTCCCACCATAATGATGCATGACTTTTTCAACTTTGTGCTTGCAATTTTCACCTTATTTTCCTTAGGTACATTTTCATATTCAAATTACTTCTCCATCTCGGTGATCCAGTCTATTAATTCATCAGAATCCAATCTTCCACTATACTCAGGAGGATTGAAATGTGGTGTAGATTTCAAATTTGTCAAAGCCTTCAACAATCTTTCCTCACCTTGATCCATCACCGGTGAAGGTTCTACATCACCTTGTTCTTCCTCAACTTCATCATCACTAACATCTTCAAGATGTCTCCTTCTTCTCTGGGTTGTTTCAACAACTTCCAATCTAGAAGCAAGTTGTCTCAACATGCCTTCCAATCCTAGATCCGCATCTCACCTCCCACAAACCATCTTGAAACCCTCAGCAATTGTAGGTCACATCACAATCTGCTACCCTACAAAAAATTAACTAGGGTTTGACAAGAAGGAACCCTCAAACCTAGATTCATAAACCTAGATCCAGATCTAACCTAGCTCTGATACCACCTGATGCAAGGGAGGATGGGGAGAGGGGCCAAAGGTACACCCTAACTAGATCCACCTTGTAGAAAAACATGCAGAAGAAAAAAAATACATAGTGGGAGAGAGAAACACAGATATATTTCATATATTTACTTCAATTGATTCATACATGCCATGTTGTAAGGCCTTCCCAGTTTAGGCCAAATATTACAATCAAGTACAGAAGTCCTCCAACATGCGAGGATCTACCAATAATCTCTAATCTTCTATCTTCTATCTCCTAACTAAACTGACTCCCTAAACTACAACAAAATAACTACATTTATACAAGAGGCTACCGAATTAAGTTGGCCTTTAGATCCACAATCAACAGAAGGAACGACTAGATCTAGGTCCATATGCTTCCCAATGATGGATACCAACATTAAATCTATGACCAAAATTAACTACAAGAGTCAGCCTCAACAAGAACCCAAAATAAACAACTCAATAAATAAGACAACCAAGCGCCAGACAAGCATCGCCGAGCGCCAGAGAGATATCTGACTGACATCGGTAAAGAAAGAAAAAATTGAGAAACACCAAACCAAATCGGTCAAAGAAGGAACCAAGCAACAAAAACAACTTCAAACATCTTTTTGGTGACATGGGATTTCCAAGGACCCGAGATGCTCCTGCATTATTTATCCTTCTATGATATCTTCTATTAATACTTCTTCTTCCCCTATTATTTTCAACATCTCTGGAATTTCTTCCATTTCAGTTTGTACAACAGGATAGAAATCTTCAGTATATGTGTAGTCTTCTGGTTGCTTAGTGCCAGAGATGTGAATAGGATCTTGTGTTGCATCAACATATATTTGTACACCTTTTCCTCTAACCTATAGAGATTTCTCGGTATTAACTACAGATGTAGTTTATTTTGTTTCCTCTGTTGAACTAAGAATACTAGTCCAAATATTTGTACTATCTTCATCAACTTCCTGTAATTATCCTTGTAGAATATTTAATGACCTTCCTTTCATAAAAAACTTATCTGCATAAGTTTTCATTGTAGCTTCAATCTCTGGAATAGATAAATTTGGCATTGCAAGAATCAATGACCTTTCTCTCATCTTATTTTTGGTATTCAATCCATAGGTCCATCTTGTTGAAACTTTATCATACAATTCCTTAGGAATATTGTTTGAAAATTCAACTGTTACTCATTTGAAATTAATCATCATTCCAATGATAGCCTCTTCCAGTTTGTCTTGGTCCTCTTTTCTCATGGTTGGATATCTCTTAAGTTTAAGATGACTTAGTCCTCCTATTTCTATTATTTTGTTTGTGATCTCATCAATTGTCTATGGCTATTTATTAACTACAAATCTGAATTGACTATTTTCTTCTTCTTCTGAATCAACATCATATTTATTTCTAATCAATCTTCTCCTCTTCTTAGGTTCACGTACCTCGGTGGAAGCTTGCGTACCTCTTTTCTTCTGATATGTTTTTGTAGGTGCAGGCCTTGTGATTTTCGCAACTCCTCTTCTCTGAGGTGGGGTATTACCTATAGTGGATCTAGTCCTTTCACTTATTGATGTATCAATTAGATTTCTTTTTATTCTAATTTCCTTCTGTGGCTCTTCCTGTAATTCCTTTTCTGACTCAGTTTCCTCTTCATCTTCACTTTCTCCAACTGATTTCCACTCCTCGGTTGCTTCTTCAACTGATTTCTTCACTTCTTCCTCAACATCACCAAATTGTTTTTCTAATGTTCTAATCATTTTATTTGTTTTCATTCCTATCTTTACTCCAAATAAGTCCATGTTTATTCTTGTTTTAGCTTCTTCATAAGTGTCAGACCTTGTTGCACCTTTTTCCTTAGGTTTTTCTAGTAATGCCTTTATTGATCTTACCCTGTTAGGAGTAACATTTAAGACCTATTAAGAACTACCTTGTCAGAGGATTTTAGCAACACTGTTAAGTGTCCACTTAGTTAAGAGATTTACAAAAGATAGTTAAGTTTACTCTGTTAAGATTATTTTTAGATGCTACAGTTGTTAGAAAGTAATAGTATAATGATCTAGATGTAGAAACTTACTTTTTTGAATATTATATATGCTTAGCCCTTAACTTATATCGCCTCTTTGTGATAGATATCTCCTTACAATACATCTTGGTAGCCTCTAGTCCGATTCTGCTATAATCCTGAGTACTCTATCAAAAACTTAACATCATAATCCTCTTTGATCTTCAGATGTCTCTTGTAGGTGGCTACTTCATATCATGTACATATGATCTAACATCTTGACAATTCTTAAATCATAATGATTCTAACCTAATTAAGGTTGTGGAAAATTCTTGAAAATACTTGATCAATGATCCATATGAATGACCTAAATCAAAACTACATAGGGATCATCACCAATCAATTTTATATCTCCAATAAATCTTTACCTTGATTTATGTAAACAATTTTCTAGCTCGGTATAAACTGTTTGCCTTGATTTCAATGTCATTCCAAACTTCTATGTCAATCATGTATCGTTTGGTTAATACTGTATTTATGTCTCGATAAAATACTGATGTTTGATAAACATGTATGCTTAGTTATAACTATACTTAGTGTGCTCGGTAATCATCTAGCTTGGTGTCTATGATCATTCAAGTTTGTGCTAGATTAACTTGTCTTTCTCCTTGTTCTTTGCTCGGTTACTATACTTAGTATTTTGACCAAATTGTTTGTTTTATTTTCTTTGCCGACTATATATGTGACATTAATGATAATACTTAATGTAATTATGTGTAATAAATGTATGTACATGCTCATCTTTTATGAAGGATTTTAGGTACTAGGCATCGACTTCCCTGAATTGTCAGGATGAGCGTGCCCTATTGCAATATCTTAATGGTAAGAGAGGGGAGATGACATACAAGTCCAATCCCAACCCAAGCCATTTATTGTCCTAAATTAAGGGACAAGTATCTGATTGAGTTTCTCATCTGAATTCATCAAGGTGACGTGAATTCATGAACCCTTTCCTTCAGTATGATTTTTGTATTTTTGGGTTTAGTTAGTTCTTTCTCATGTTGTCATGTTATGTGGTTTGATGTGATTTTATGTTATTATGGCTAAGTGATTTACATATTTGATTATGTGATTAGTGTTTTGACCGAATTATCTATTTTATTTTCTTTACCGACTATATGTGTGACACTAATGATAACACTTAATGTAATTATGTGTAATAAATGCATGTACATGCTCATCTTTTATGAAGGATTTTAGGTACCAAGCATCAACTTCCCTGAATTGTCAGGATGAGCATGTCCTATCATAATATCTCAATGGTAAGAGAGGGGAGATGACAAAAAAATCCAATCCTAACCCAAGTCATTTATTGTCCTAAATTAAGGGACATGTATCTGATTGAGTTTCTCATTTGAATTCATCAAGGTGATGTGAATTTGTGAACCCTTTCCTTCAATATGATTTTTGTATTTTTGGGTTTAGTTAGTTCTTTCTCATGTTGTCATGTTATGTGGTTTGATATGATTTTATGTTATTATGGCTAAGTGATTTATAGATTTGATTATGTAAATAAATAATTTTATCTTATTAAATATAGAAATATTAATATGGGGTATTTAATTAATGAAAATTTATTAAATACAATTATTAATTAAAGAGACTTAATTTTAAAAGTCTAATTTTGTGAATAGAGGATTTAAATAAATTAAATCTAAAATTAAAATTTACAAGCATAATTAATGAATTGATATTTAATTATCAAATTCATAAAAAAAATTTCATTAAGGTAAAACAGGTTTTGAAGGGGTCCTAAAACCCTATACAAAATGAAGCTAAAGATTTTAACCATTACAGCCCATAAGAAAAAATAGGTCCAAAATAGAACAAGGCTAGTTGAGAACAAAAGTCAGCCAGAAAGAGACATCAATAAAAGGATAGGAACCAAAACACAAAAAACCAAAAGAAGCACAGAACCCAAAAAGAACAGGCCCACTATCCCATATTCTTTAGGATCTCAATAGCTTGAAGCTCGAGCTTATCCATCCTCTCAACATCTTTCTTGAGTTTCTTGGCCTCATCGGTGGCAATAGAGGCCACCTTCTTGATGTTGGATCTCGTTCTTTTACCCCAGCCACCCTTGTTGTCTTGTTGTTCCTCCTTATCATCTGCTATCTTATCAATGGCCTTCTCCTTTGAGGAACCTTCCATCTTGTTGAGAAGAATTTTAATATGATCATTAGAGGCCTTCAAGATGTTGAAGCTCTAATCAACAATACCTTTAAGAGTGTCTTCTAATTTATTAACCCTTTTGTCCAAGTCAAGAACTTTATCCTCCAACCTATGAAAGGAAACAATGTCCATCACATAACCCATACCTACACCAGCCCTCACCTCATCATTAGAGTCCTTCTTACTATTATTCCTGCTCTCAAGGGTCTTCATCCTACCATTAATATCATTAATCTCATGAAAAAGCCCCTTAATGGCCCTGAAATTATCTAGCAAGCTACTCCTAAAAGTAAGTAGCACATCCATCTAAGGTTCTTTGCTAGAATCACTGAGAATTAACATAGAGGGGTCAATAAGCTCTTTGAGATCAACATTACCATACTCCTCACCCTTCACAACCAACTTCATATTATCTCTGGCGATTCCCAACTTCACGATGCTCATATCAATATTTCTCCACATAGTTTTCTTCAGCATAGCAGGGGAATCCCCAATAGGGGGATTGGAAGGGTGATCCATCATAGACCCCATGGCTGGCTCCAAGTGAGACTCATTAGAAACCTTCTTCTCTTCTCTATTGGAAATCTTAGAGACAACCTTCTTCTGTTTCGTATTCTTCTTACTAGGGGAGGGTAAGGTCTTAGTTTTTTTGCAACTTTTGAGATCTTCTTTATTCATATCCATGTCATCTTCCTCCTCATTGTACTCCTCATTTGAAGAAATGACTATTTTAGTGATCTTACACTTTTTACTTTCCTCCTTAGCAGTGGCATCTAGGTCCTTAGAGTGCATATCTTCACTATTCTCTATTTCAGAGAAAGCATGTTGGGGAACATAGTCATCATCCTCTATCTCAGACTCACCCTTCTCCGCAATATTTTTGCTAATGGAATGGGATTTAAAATATTCATAAATTAAGAGCCCCAAACCCTCATGCAATGGAGGATTAGTAACCACCCTATCCCTAATCCCATGTATAATGGAATTCATGGATGTATACAGGTAAAAAGGAATGGAAATATTGATAGCATGCCTGAAGTGATTCAAAATAACAAAATGA
Organism: Chamaecyparis obtusa; assembly: GCA_027943335.1. NCBI lineage: Eukaryota > Viridiplantae > Streptophyta > Pinopsida > Cupressales > Cupressaceae > Chamaecyparis > Chamaecyparis obtusa. The sequence goes on along the minus strand of BSBK01000370.1, from coordinate 6,571,583 downwards.
TGGGTACAAACCTAGGAAAATCTCTCGTCCAGAGTGACATAGTAGATAATAGTGTGAAAAATAAGCCTCCAAAGCTTCTTAATAGCACTAGATGAGAATTAAGTCTTACCATCTTTAACCAAGCCATCCCACTCTTCATCCTCTTTAGTGAGCACCTCAACAACAACCTCATAAATCTTCATGTTCCTGTAGAACTTCTTCCCAACTATAGAAATCCCTGCGACCTGGGAGATGAGGTCATCCATGACAATAACCCTCCTTCTAAAGACCTCCATAGAACCCTCATTCTAATTACTAAGAAAAATCTTAGTCACTTTGGGAATTTCCCCATGCAGCTGCTCCATGAACGGTGTAAGACCACCCTTCTACAAAATCTCCCAAACCCTAGTTCTTCTACGCCACTTCTCATAGTTGGATGACTCCCTACATTTTTTATGGCCACCTATGCTGATATTAATTTGCAACTCACACACCAGAAATCGCACAAGGAAACAATTGTAAACAAAGAACTGGTTGTGAATGTAAATGAAGAAAAGAGTGATAAAAATCACCCACAAATACCTCATAATTATAAGAGCATCACCTCTATGTACCATCGACATCATTGGGAATTTTGTCTTCTTTACCATTGATCAAATCATAATTAATGCTTGATATGACCTTCATAGGGAGGGTCAGATCACCCTACCACCTCATCTTTCAATTAAGTCTAATAACCACATTAGCTAAGGATTCAGCGACCATGTTGGACTCCCTATAAACATGGGATATAAAATAATTATCCATAGTGCTAAGGATGTCAATAGTCTCTTGAATTATATAATCTATATTCCAAGATGATATAGAAATCCCTTTCAAACAATTGATGATATTTTTTGAGTCACCCTCCAGCCTATTGGTGCTAAAAAATGATGGACCATTTTTGGCCAACTGACATGCACACACTAGGGCATCTGCAATTCTAGCTTGATCGAGCCAAGGTTGGTAGGCCTAAATTCACGAGTTCCCTATGCTGCACAAATGCATGCACAAACAAACAAAATTCATTCCAAAGGGGTAAATGACCTTTGGAGGAAAACGATATAATCTCCTAATAGTTGTATTCTATGAAATCTAAACTAAAATTAAACTATCACTAAAAACCTAATTGCAAATGCTTTTAAAGAAAGTAATCAGATTTATTTATAAACTACAAAGAAGAACCACATAGCGATTCTCAAACAATAACAAGATCAATGCCTAATGAAAATTTGGGTTATAGAGATAAAAATTTCCAATCCTACGTATAATCAAAGACAGTTTTAAAAAAACTTACTTTCAATAAAGGAAGACTATCATTCCATAGGCTTCTGCTTGATTCACAATTCAAATCAATTTACACAACTAATCCTATCGAGTTTAACTCAAATTAAGAGATCGATAAGAACAATGGCAGGTTCACAGACCATACAATTGATACTCGAGTTGCATATATTAATTTTGAATTACAATACTCAGGGAATAGAACATAGTGGGACACCCTAATACACAGAGTATCTGAAAAACTAACTGAAAATAAATAACATATAACCTCAAATAAGCATGAACAACTTATCTCATATGACATTTGAGAAATTTACATATGATGGTTCAAAATCTGTAGTTGTTGGAGTTTTTCTCCCAATTGTGTCGTGTCTTTTTTTTAATTTCAAATGATTCAATATTTATATTCTTTTCAAAGGTTTCCCGTGAAAAGTCACACCTTTTCACAAAAACCTAATCCTACAATTAACCCCAAAATTTTACAATATTAACCATATAAATGGTTTGAAGGAAAAAATCATTTCCCATATAACAAATAGACTTTATCACATCTTCGGATAATTGGCTTGATAATCCACATGCTTATAATGTAAAACTCCTGCACATAAATATCCAATATTAGATAACTTTTAGTAAATTTTAATTTTAGGGTTCACTATACTTAATAATGTTTTAAATTTTCAAAATGATCCCTATTTAAAATTTATTGATTTTAATAATTAATAATGTATCAAAATAAAACCATGTCATAGGGACATTCTTTGTAATGCATATAACTATATTTGATAATATAAGTAATATACCAATAAGGTTTAAACAATCAATCATAGGTACCCACTTTTAATTATCAAAAAATATATAAAAATCCTATTAGTTAAGATAAAACCTAAGATCCATTAATATGAATTTTATTTTCTAAATTTAAAATTTTACTTTCAAATTCTAAATATAATGTATTTCCTTTTCAAAATACCTTTTCAAAAATATGAAACAATATTAATTTCATATAAAAATATTTCTAAAACATTAGGGTATACTAGTTGTGAATATTATAACTCACCCTAGAAAAAGGGGAATACTTACCCTAAAGTGACATTTTAAAATAATTTACATAAGGTGAGGGTATTAATATTTTAGAAAGAGGATAAAAGACAATAACCCTAATATCAAGAAATTCATTCAAATGTTAAAAATAAAATATACTCTCACAACTCATTTTATAAAAATGCATTTAGGTTTTAGGGAAAAATAATTTTACTCTCTAAAATAAAGCCCTAAATATGCATCTCTATGAAAATAAAATATAACAAGTGCCACGTAGTGGCTAAGTACTTGCCTTTATTAGTTAAATTGTAGAACTAAAGGAGAAGTAATAGTGTATTGATTTTTTAATTATTATATTTTTTAAAGTTATAGTAGAAGTAATAACTTTTTTAATAATTAAGAAATTGTAATGTAGAATCATATTGATAGCATTAATGATACTTGAAATTTTAAGAATAGAAACCTAATTATAATGTTAAAAATATTATGTGTTCTTTTTAAGCATAATTTTAATTTTAATTAAATGTATTTTAATTAATGATTAAATTACATAATTATAATGATCTATTTTAATATAGTTGTAACATTAAAATTTTTATTTTTAATTATAATTATTTCAACAATTATAACTTATAAATTACAATTAATTTTGATACTAATTTTATTTTTCTTTTTATTATTTCTTAATCTTAATTTTATTTTATTAATATATTTTTAATTTATATATGATCAATAAAGTTACATTATTATAATATGTGGTATATTGTAATATTATATATTTTATATAGTTTTTCACAATTTTACAGGGAATTAATCTATATATACGAAATTTAAAAATATATAATTTTATATTTATTTATAAAAATATATTTATAGTTATTTATATTTCTATTTACACTTTTAGTAAAGTATATGGAAAATTTTCAACTTAAATTTAAGATATATACATGCATTTCTTATCTTTTTCTTTACTTCTTTTTTCATAATTCTTTTATTTTGTCTTTTTCTTTACCTATGGTTCCTTTATAAATCAAGCCCAATCAAGAAACTTTCAGTTTGATTTTTAGAAATTAGGAAAAAAATAGAAATGAATGTAGTAATAGAGCTCCTGATAACAAATGAAGTATAAGTGAGCTTAATAGTTATTCAACATGCATGAATCTGCCACAAGTTGTAATCGTAAGATAGTCCGGCTCAACAACACTTAAGTAGTTGGGCCATGTAGGACCATTTAAACTTTTAACTTTTTTATTTCTATTTTAACATTGTTAAATAAATTATTTATATTCCTATTAACTATTTTGTCATTATTATTTTTTATTAACAATATTTAGTTTCAGTGCAAAATATAGTTGTGTAAAATATAATAATAATTATTTAATAATTAAATTTTGTTTTTAATTCTAATTTTTAATTATGTTAAAGTTTGGTTAATTTTTTAGTTTAATTTATAAATATTTAAAAATGTAAATTTAATAAATTGAAAAATTAGTCAAAGTATATTTGTATAATATTAATACAATATATAATTGTAAAATTCATAATTGTTGTTGAAAAAAATGCAAATACAAAAGAAGCCTTCTAAAATGGGTCCTATACACCAAACCAATTCAACCAATTGTATTTGAAATAAATAAAATGTAATTTTTTGTTTCAAAAAGAAAGGAGGTTTCCTTCAATATATTCTATAAAAAGTGAGGAAAGTAATAACAAAAATTTATCCATATTAAGTAATTATTATTTTATAAAATATAAGATAAAAGTTCCTTTATTTATATTTAATAAATTTGTTAGGAAATGATACTTTAATCATTTTTTAAAATAAAATATTTTTCTTATAAAATGTAATTATGTAGAATATTCAACTAAACTTATACATTTTACAGAATAGTTAGAAAATGACAAGAAAATTAAATGAAATAAGTGGAAGGGCAATAAATAACAAACGTGGTAAATTTTAATTGGTTCACTCGTGTAATAAGACTTCAAATGCATTCATCCAATGAGATGATCAAAAATTAATTTCTAGATATTATAAAGTTAAATAATTTGCATCTATATTTTACAAATGAAAAAACTTATAATGAAATATAAAAAAGAATTATTTTCATTTAATCACTAGTTAACATCAAAAACTCAAAAACGGATACAATAGTACTTAGCCTACTGGCAAGTACTAATAATAGGAGCATATGTATTTAAGTCACGTAGTTAGTATTTGCAAAGGCGAAAAATATAAATCCAATAAGGTAAAACACAATCCATTATACCCTAATAATTTGATTTTAAAATTACCAATGGGTAAAGTAAGAGATTATTTTTAAGTATTTTGAAAACTTAATTCATGCCGAAGATATTAAAATAATTTCAAAACACACACACACACATATATATATATATAAAGAATTACAATAAAAATACGCCCTAAAAAGAATTACATAGTGAAAATCTAAATCTCATCAAAGTAAAAAATCTTTTAAAACACATAATATAAAAGAAATTCAATTATATTTTCTTAACTTAATAATTGATTTCTAAATTTACTAAAGGGAATAAATAATCTAAATCTATCATTTTTCCTTTACCCATATTCCCAAGGAATATAATAGGATAATCGGTTATGGTAGGATGGGTAGTTAGGATAGAAAGAAAGGGTGGGTCGAGAGGTTGAGTGTTCAACTCCCTCTTGCCACCTTTTTTAGCCAACAACCTTGTTACTCTTTTTTATAATTATTTTTATTTCAAAATATATATGCATTTTAATCCATAGAAATAAAATAATTAAAAGCTTATTCTATAAACATGAAAATAGAATAATGATGAGTTTTATGCCTTTTTAATTGTTTAATTTTTAACATAAGGAAATAACATGAAAATGAAAATGAAGATTATACTTCTTGATATTTTGCATATTTAGGACCTAAATTTTCAAGTGTCAACATAGCTACAGATTGGAAACACCCATATCCTTAGCCATTCTAGTAGCCTGAAGAGCCACCATCGCCACCACATTGTGGTTGGTCTGCTTTTCGAAGGGAATCAATTTCATAATTATTATTATGTTAAAAAATTATTAATTGTTAAAAAATTATTAGTATGCAATTCAAGTTGCACATTCAATTTAATAAAATTGAATTAGGAATTTAAGTTAAAGTTGAGTTAGGAGTTGATAACTGAAAAATGCATATTTTATTATTAAAATTATAATTAATTATGCAGAAGAGTTTGATAATAAAAAATGTTGGAGTTGAGTTCTTATTTCAAAGATTTCGAGTTAAATAATTCTTTTATTATTTTTGAGTGGAGTTCATCTTATTTTTGGAGTTGCATGTTTTAAAAACCTAGCTTGTCAGATTTTCTATATTATGTGGTTTTGGGTTATTATATTCTATAATAGGTTTAGAGGTTTTGGCTCTAGTTTTGGATTGAAGAAATTTTTGAAAGCTTTGAAGGTTATGGAGATTTGGAATTGGTTTTCGATTTAGCTACGTGTATTGCAGTAGGGTTTTGAATTTTTTTACAATTTCTCTTTTGAAAGATTGTCTTCCTCATATTTTCATTTGTATGTAAAAATTGAATGTCGAATTTGGTATGTCCTGTGGATTTGGAGAGAATGTGATTAGGGTTTTGCCAAGCAAGATTGTTGTTTTCCTTTTGTAAATTGCATATTTTATTTGATATAAAGTTGCATGGAAATTGGGGGGTTATATATATAATCGAGGGTTTGAGTTTATGATATTTTATTTGGCACTAAATAATATATATTCACCTATGTCCTGAAATATATATATATATATATATATATATATATATATATATATATATATATATATATATATATATATATATATATATATATATATATTTTTTTTTTTTTATTATAAATCTATTGAAAATAAAATAAAAATAATAATTAAAAAAAGGAAAAAAAGAGATGTTGCTGGTTTTGGTGCAGTAAGTGTACCAATAAAAAGATTATAAAAAAAAATTAATAAAAAAAAAGGAGGGGTGGGTGGGGCCACTACCTCGCCTTCCCCCTTCCCCCCCACCACCACCCAAACGGGGGCCCCAAGGGCTGTCGTCTGTAGCCAAGGGGCTGGGGTGCCGTGAGGTCCCCTCCCCAATTATAAGTGGGGGTTTTGTTAAAAAAATAATTATTTAAAAAAATATATTTTATAAATTTAAAATTTATGTTATTTTATATTAAATAAATAAATATTAATATTTAATATTTTAAATATTATTTATTAATATTTAATTATTAATAATATTAATTGATATTAAAATTATATTACTTTTGAATTATGTTTTATTTAATATATATGTATATAGGCTTTTGTCATTTTGAGATGAAATGTTTTTATGGTGGAAATAATTATTTTTAAATGGAAAAATAGTAGTTGGATTATATTTTTAGTTGAACTAGACTTTTCTGAGAAATAAATTTAACTTGGTTGCATGTTATGGAAAATGTATTTTCTACTGTGATTATGGGTTTTATGGGGGATTTTATATTGCCTATTTTATGAGAATTACCAAAGGCTTGGGGTTGTATTTATGTTAATGCTTATGTGTCTACTTATCATACCTCTTGTTGTTGTATTGTTTGAATCATCTTTTCATCCTAAGCTCATGTTTTGTGGATGTTGTGAGAGTGTTGTTATGATATTGTGGTTATGTGAGAACTAGTGTGTTCGTGTCATATTAAGGAACTGATTTGAAGATTACAAATATCATTTTCTTGTTATCTAGTTTATGAATCTAGGTAGGTTAACTAAGTGTATAGGTGGGGAGTGGCTTGCAATAGGCGGTGGGGCCCGCAAGTGGTTGTCAGGATAACTTATTGCAAGTGACTTAATAAAGTGACAACATAATAAAATCTATTAGGATAGAAATATTAATAAGATGTTTATGTTCATCATCCATGCCTTGAGCACTAGTACAGGCTAGGATGGTTTGTGAGAAAATGCTTGCTACCTACGTGGACTTGGATATAGCATAAGTGGTACCTCGTCTGTATGAGAGGATTACTGATACCACATAGTCACTAGGGCACCGAAGTCTTGAGAGACTGTCAAGATAACTCTAGAGTTGACTCATATGATGACACTTTCCCATATGCATCTTGGATTTCCTACGTGTGTTGGTTGTCTCCGGTTGAGTATGTATTACCTTTTCCATGTTGATTGTACCTTTTTGAGATAGAGAGCTTTCATAATCCTTTTCTTAGGTGTTTTATTGTGATTCGATTTTGGTATCCGAGTGGGATCTGCAATTATCTCCTTAGCATGGTGGGAGTGGACATTTGGTTCCACAAGGTCTAGTGGTAGCGATTCTTTTACTATTTGAGATTTTGATGTTCATGTACCAATGTTAGATGATCCTTATAGCAGTTGTACCTTCTTGTCCATCAATATTGGAGATGTATTGTTATCTTTCTTATTGTATGCTCTCATATCATTATTTTAGTTACTTCAGAGATATCAAATTGTACTTTACATTTGGATTATTATTTCATACCCTGCAACTTGTGCAGTGGATGTGGGTTATCATGTATATCTTGTGGTATCGGTTGTATCTCGATTTTATGTATAAGATGATGTATTTATTTACATTATGTGAAGACTTTGTATAGTTGTTATATTAAGCAGATTAATTAACATTTACATAATCTTCGTCAATGAACCCTTGAGATTTGTAATACGTGTTTGAGTCACACTTGTGTATATGAGTTGTATTATATTGTATTGCTTCTGCATTGCTATACATTGTTGTTGTGTAAATTCTTAAGAAAAAAATTATTCTGTAAACTTAGTAGCATGTTTTAGGTTAATCTCTCATAAGTTCCCTAGGAGAGCATTACAATTTCAACCAACCAAGCTAACAAATCACAATTATTTGATCATTTAACAAATAAGTATGTGATTTGTTGGAGGTTGGTTGAGTAATGTGATCCAAAAATAAAATAAAAATAAAAATATTTGTACCTTAAACAACTCTTGAAATTTCATAGCTTTAATTTAATTTAATTTAAAATACAAATTTTTTTATCAAATTTCCTTTTCATGTTTCATTGATATTTTAAACCTCTCTAATAAAAATTATTAATCATTGGAGAAAAACCAAAGAAGCAATTTATCCAAGAATTAAGCAATACAATTATGCGCGGAGTTGCAAGAGATGCACATGATATTGACAATGAGAATGTTGGAGAAGTGGAGGGCTGAAGCGGTGCGAGTGTATGTGGAAATGTACAGGCAGCGTGTCGCTCCTCATCGCTTCACATTCCCCCCTGTGCTCAAGGCTTGCGCTCTGCTCCGCCTCCTCCACATAATCCACCTCCATATAATTGTATTCGGTTTTCAAACCAACCAGTTTGTGGGAAACGCTCTGCTAGCTACATATGCAAAATGCTCTCTTCCGAACGTTGCACACAAGGTATTTGACAAAATGCCTCTTAGAAATGTGGTTTCCTGGAACACATTGATTGCAGCATATATACACCACGGTGATGCGAAGAAAGCCTTGGAAGTATTTGGTGAAATGGAAGAATACCCCGATGCGGTCACCATTGCCTCTGTTCTTCCTGCATGCGCTCTCCTGGGTTGTCTTTCTCGGGGCAAAGAAATCCACGCTTATGCAATCACCACTGGATTGGACACACATGTTGTTCTACACAATGCTCTCCTTTATATGTATGCAAAATGTGGTAGTTTAGATGTTGCACGTCAATTGTTTGCCAAAATGCCTCACAGAGATGTGGTTTCCTGGAATGCTATGGTTGCAGGTTTCGCACAAAATGGACAATATGAGGATTCCCTGAACGTGTTAAGTGAAATGCAAAGGGTAGCAGCTTTGAAACCCAACTCTGTGACAATTGCGAGTGTTATGCCTGCATTGGCTTGCTTAGGATGTGTGGGGCAGGGGAAAGCTATTCACAGCTATGCAATCAAGTGCGGATATGAGTCCCATATTTCTGCCATGAATTCTCTGATGGATATGTATGTCAAATGTGGGAGTATGGAGGATGCACGCCGCTTGTTTGACAACACGTCCCAAAGGGACGTGGTTTCATGGAACACCATAATAGGAGGTTATGCATTGGCAGGTTACTCTTATGATTATACTAAGAAGAATCTGAGCCTGAATCTGAGTTTGATGAGATTGGAAGGAGTGATACCTGACTCTGTCACCATTATAAATATCGTGTCAGGGTGTGGGCAGGCTGGAGCTGTGGAACAGGGCAGGCGGATTCATTCTTACCTAATCAGAAACGGATTCGAGTCGCACCTCTCTGTGGGGAATGCACTCGTTGACATGTACGCCAAATGTGGGAATGCCGAGGCTGCCCACCATGTATTCTCTCAAATGCCTCAAACAAACGTAATCTCCTGGAACACAATGATTGGAGGGTATGGGATGAACGGTTTTGGTCAAGCTGCACTCGATCTGTTTTACAAAATGCAACAACAATGCCAAAGCCAAGGCCTCAAACCAAACTCCGTTACTTTTATTGCTATCCTCTCTGCCTGTAGCCATGCAGGCCTGGTAACTGAGGGTTTACAAATATTTGATTCCATGACCCCATATTACCACATTGCTCCAACTGTTGAGCATTATGCATGTGTAGTGGACCTCCTTGGTCGAGGTGGCCGTCTCCATGACGCGCATTCGTTAATTGCGAAGATGCCAGTAGAAGTAGAAGCTGATGCCAGGGTGTGGGGAGCCTTACTTGGTGGCTGCAGAATTCACCGCAATTTGGATTTAGGAAAATGTGTTGCTCAACACCTCTTCCAACTAGAACCTAAAAATACTGGAAATTATCTACTCCTAGCAAACATGTACGCTGCATCTGGAATGTGGGAACAATCCATACACATAAGAACACTTATGAAAAACAAAGGGTTGAGAAAAACTCCAGGATACAGTTGGGTAGAAGCCAAGAACATGCTTCATGTGTTCCGTGTGGGAGACCAGTCACACCCTCAGTCAAAGGAAATCTACTCAACTTTAGAAAGATTGAGTGAGCAGATGGAGGGAGCAGGATATATGGTTGACACTACTTTTGCCTTGATCAATGTGGAAGAGGAGGAGAAGGATCAGACCTTAAATGTTCATAGTGAAAAACTGGCAATTGCGTTTGGGCTTATCAACATACCTTGTGGAACACCAATCCGTATTAGCAAGAACCTTAGAATGTGTGGCGATTGCCACAATGCCACTAAGTTTATTTCTAGGATCGTTTGCCGAGAAATTATTGTCCGAGATTCACATCGCTTTCATCATTTCAAAGATGGTCTTTGTTCTTGTGGAAATTACTGGTGATGTCTAGAAACAATTGGTTTTGTATTCTTAATTCTTAACTGTTGGTCTTGATCCTTAAGTGTCTAGTTGAACGTTGTTATGTTCAGAATGTTTTTTTACTGCAATTGAAACTTACTCATTAATTTATAAATATACAACAATCAGTCTACAAGGCAGGCATAGGAAAATCAATTGGGATCAAATTGTGAACACAGAGAACACAGTCATGATAAGAATATGCTGACACCCAGTACGATAACAACAAAAGTTTGCACCACTGATTTGTCGTTTTCGAATACTCTTCTGATTGATGGTTGTTCTAAATTCGACTATTTACACCGACCTGTATACCTCGTTGATCTCCTAAAGCAAGAATACATGGACTCAGAATTGTTGGATGTGGAGTCTGATTGTTCATTTTATTTTTATTCTTTTAAAATTATCGTATATAAGAGGTTAAGTATGCTATTGCAAAGCTAATAAAGATTGATGCACTGATTTTCTGTGAATATAATCAGATTGTTGAACCAAGTCAAATTCTTGTGTCTGGTTGATTTATGCATTCTCAATTTTTCTAATTACTTAACAATTGATATCAGATTATCCAAAGAAGCTTCGTTGTTGCCAGGTTTGGTCACAATGGATAAAACAAAAAAAAATATTGGATGATTTTTTTTTCACTCAAGCGGGGTAGATTGTAATAAAATATAGACAGGAGAAATTAAGAGAAGGTCACAGTCATTGGTGGGACCAGCAGGACCTCCTCAACGCCTATGGGGAGATGCTAGATTTGGCCCTAATTTTGCAAGGTATGGATAGTGTGTGATATTATGTGTTTAAAGTTAGATTAATAGTTAATTTTATAATGGTTATTTACATATTATGATGTTATTTTTATAATGGTTATCTACATATTATGATGTTATTTATGATTATAGATTACTAATAATGCTAACATTATATCTATATGCAAATGGATCATATTTATGTTTTGCATTTCTATTTGATGTGTTTGATATGGTATGGGATGGAGTCATAGTTACTTGCATGCGAGATCCACACAATATATCATTCCCAACTATTGTCTGTTATGTGTGTGTGTGTGTGTGTGTGTGTGATGACATGATTGTAGGTGTCGGACATCATCTTCTCTAAATTGGCAGGAGTGAGCATGCCCTATTACAATATCTCAATGCTGAGAGAGGGGAGATAACAAACAAGTCCAAATCCCAACTTAAGCCATTTATTGTCTTCAAATAGTGGACGAATTTCTGATTGTTTAGCCATTTTGAATTCATCAAGATGACGTGAATTTCTGAACCCTCATTTGTGTTTGATTATAGTTGTAGACACCTAAAAATTCATTAGAAAATAAAAGTATTTTTATTTTTCAAAAACCCTGATGAAATCATCATTTGTTAATTAATTAATTATTTAATTAATTAATTTATTATTATGTCATTAAATCCCTTTATCTTAATTAAAAATGTTTAATTACGGAAACCCCTCCCACAATATTTAAATCTAATTTAAACATCATTCCCCCCAAAATTTATTAATTATTTGATAAATTGACCAAAATCTTTTTAATAAATGAAATATTTATTAAAATCCCTCCAAATCCTAAAATCTTCTAGACTTTCCTAATATTTCCTAAACTTCCCTAAACCCTCCCTAAACCTATCTAGAAGGTGTTTCCTAACCTTCTTAGCCTAATCCAAGTCTCTTTGACTTTGGGTCAAACCCCTTCCATTAATAAGCCTTACACACTCATTAATGCCTCTTACATCCTCATTAAGGCTTCTTACAAGCCAATAATGAGACCCATGTCTCTTCTTCCACTCGTATCCCTTGTGCACACTTCCCAACCCTAACCCAAGGTAAACCTTACCATACCCCTAACTCTACCTCAAACCTTACCCCTGACCCTAACTCATCCTCTTAACCCAAGCTCTTCCCAAAATCCTATAAATACCCTCCTCTCCCAAAAGCAAATAAGCAATTCATCTTTCATTTCATAGTAAAGTTATAATGTTAGAGTAGCTCTAGATCCTTAAGCTTTAGCATAAATTGTTAGAATTAACTCTATTTTGTGCTTTCATAACTCATCATAGCTTAGAATTAATGGATTAACTTAGTTTGATTCATTGTTTAGCATTGATTTTCATAGCATAACATCTCATTTGATCTAAAATCTACCTTAGATTACTCATTTCTAGCTTAATCTTCATTTCAACATCATTTGGATCCTTGAGGTCTTAGGGAAAAATCAAGTGTTCTATACCTATTTTTGTGCCACTATGGGGTTCTTGTGGTATCTAATCAATCCTAATCCATCCTAAAAAGCATTAGGGACATGCTCCAAGTGTTTAGAGAGCACACCCACATCCCTAAAACAAGAGCAAATCGAACGGTGACAAGGTGCTCCCGTTGAGCTCTATCTGAGGTGTCTCAACAAAGTTTTTTTACTATATGTTAGGAATATGTTGTTTAACTAATTTTTGAATGTCTAAGCCTATTCCTAACAGGTTAGGTTTTCTCTGATCACATTTTGGCATGCTCGGTGGGACTCCACAAGCCTCAAAATTATATTTTTTTAGGGTTTTTTGGCAAAAAAAACTCATTTTTCAGGCCTCCCGGATGGATTTTCTTATAGTGTCATACGAGTTTTGAACTTTTTGACCAATTTTCGTATGGGAAACCCCCAAAACTCGTACGAAATGATGTAAATTGTCGTATGGGCCTGTTTTGAGTGATTTTTAGGCCATTTTTTGCACTTTTTGGCCCAAAACTCGTATGGGAAGCATGCAATTATCATATGAGCTTGACAATTGTTGTACAAGATTGTAATTTGAAGGAATTTCTGGCCTCAAAACTCGTATGGGAGGCAGGGAGTTCATTTGAGGCCCTAAACTTGATTTTTCTTGGTTTTTTGGGCCTATTTGGGGATCCTAGTGACCCTAAGGCTTCAAGCTTGTAATTTCTAACATCCAACACTTGCAGGTACTTCATGGAGTAAAAATTCTCACCAAATCACTAAGGCCTTAAGGCTCATGAACTCTTGTGAAAGTTTAGGAACTCAAACACTTCCTTTTCAGGCTTAAAATGAACTTTTTGAGTGCCCTTAAGGGACTAATCTGCAAATCTTTTTTAAATGTTTCCTAAACATTCCTAATCAACTCAAGTAATTCCTAATTGGTCCTAAAACATGCAAACTCACATCTAAGGACTTTCTTTTGGCTAAAAAGAACACCAAACATGCAAAATCTAAGGTTTTAGAGTGCATTTATGCAAGCTAGGAACATTTCAACTTTTGGGTGCTTAAAAAGAACTTCAAATTTGCATTTCAAATCTAAAAGGTTCAAAATCAATACTAAATGCATTCAAATGTTCCAAAATCAAACTCAATACATCAATCAAAGCTAAAATGAACTTCATTTGCAAATGTTTCAAATTCTTTTAAATCTCATGCAAACTAGGAAGAAAATCAACCAAAACTTTGCTAATCTTTCCCAATTGGTTCCTAAACATTCCTAAACTTTCCTAGATCAGTTCTAAGGCTTTTTCATTGATATGAACAAGTTTCTTGTTGCAAAATCTTGAATGTTTCCTAAGTTTTCATGCATCAAATCAATCTAGGAATCTCATTTTTGGGCATAAAACATGCAAACTAGCACACAAAATCTTGAATGAAAAACCAAGGTCCAAAAGAGTCATTTTTATTTTGAGTCCAAATCAAACACACTCTTGAGTGACTTAAACGATGAATGAAAATCATCTCTATTCCCTTCCTTTCAAGTTCAATTCAAAGTTCTTAAAATCACACAAACTCAATCTTGAATGCCCAAGCAAAAAGACTGCAATCACTCGAAGTTCTTGTTTTCGAAAGGGAAAGAACAAATCAAAGCCTTAAAGACTTGTATTTTCAAAATTTCAATTCAATCACTTAATCAATTTGGGAAAAGAACCTTTGTTTGTTGTGCTTTCTAGGAGTCTTCAAAATTTTGCAAATCCTTGTTAAATTAAGTAACGTAAAACACTTGAACTCAGACAAGTTTACCTTTTTTACTTTTAGAGAAGCCTGTCTAGAGAGAAAAGCATTGAGCAAACTCTCGCTTACATCCCCTCAAGCTCGGGCGATGCGTGTTGATGGTAGCCCGGGGTAGGTGAATAATCCCTACTATTCTGACATGGGCAACTAGGCTCTTAAGTGAGTCACGCACGTACAAACTGATTGGGAGGACTCCACAAAATAAGTACAAACCTGTTAAAATAGAGGCCACCCTATCTACACCCGAAAGTATCACAATCCTTATGCAAGGATTGATCCAAGTGGTTTCCCGGATCGCCTTAAGAAACTCACCATATGTATCCCCTTTTAGGGGGTATCAAGCTGTGGGAAAGGATTCTGATACTCACCTTCCTTAGGTAGATCTGCTTGAAGTGATTTGCATAGTCAAAAGCTTAGTGAAAAAACTTGTTGGCATATACACCTTTCAAAGCTTTCTTTTAGATTCAGTGGCTAAATCATTGCTTATATCCCACAAGGTTGCTTTGTCCCTTGTCGGGATTGTCTTCAGAG
The DNA here is from genome assembly GCA_027943335.1 of Chamaecyparis obtusa. Lineage (NCBI taxonomy): Eukaryota > Viridiplantae > Streptophyta > Pinopsida > Cupressales > Cupressaceae > Chamaecyparis > Chamaecyparis obtusa. The sequence goes on along the minus strand of BSBK01000370.1, from coordinate 6,556,351 downwards.
TGTCTGTTGTCAAGTTAGTCCTTTGTCATCGAGACATCATAAAATTGGGGCCAAAAGCTTTCAAAACAAAACCTTGCAAAAGAATCCCTTCAAAATCAGACACTCCAAAGCCTTGTTTCAAAACACTTATCAGAATCTCTCCAAGCTATGTCAGATTGGACCCAACATAAGAAGGCTAAACTTCCTAGAGCCCCAGTTTACCAAGAGAAAAAAGTTGCAGAGAGAAATCTAAAGGATCACCAACATTCCCTTAAAGCAATCCAAGCAGAAGAAAAAAATCAAGAAAGACTGGAAAACATTGAGTATAACGCAAGAGTCAAGCAGTTTGCCTATCAATTCCAAGTTAACCATCGCTATGTCAATCTAGAGAGAGAAGACTAGCTGGATCCATCACATATCCATTCTACCTTTGGGATCCCAAAATCCTATCTTGACAGTCATTCATCCTAGCTCATCCTAGATTCATCCTTGCATCACCACCAATCCTTAGTTGCATCCTAGAAACATTCTTAGTTGCATTCATCATCATCTTCCTAGTTTCATCATAGGTCACCCATTTCAGCTGCATCTAGGTCATCCCCTTAGAAATAGCATCATTCCATCAACAATCCACAATCAAAATCCCAAATCCTTGATCCAAAATCCAGCATCCATCATCCAAGTCAACCTCACCATCCTTGCACCAAATCCAAAAGCACTTAGTGTTTAGTCCTTTGAGTTGCTTTGAATCCTTATCCTAAATCAGAAATCTCCCCCTTTGGCAGAGCATTGTCTAAAGGAAATCCAACTTGTCCTTGTACAACCTCATCATCTTGAGCAAGAGATTGGCTTACACTGATAAGAATCTAGTTGACCAAAGATCATTAGTCTATCCTAGGTTGACCAATCCTACCACTAATCCTCCATCAGGAAGAAGTAGCTCTTTTGTTGACACTTAGTAATCTTCCACCAACATCCCACCAATCATCCACCAATCTTGATCCAAATCAGAGCATACCACCAATCCCACATCATCGCCAAGCATTTTGCCAATCTTTCACCATCTCCTGCCAATCTTCCACCATCCTTGATCCAAATCAAAGCATCTCACCAATCCTCTAGCATTTCACCATCCTTAGAAGTCTCTTAGACTTTCATCCATCATTCTATAGTCTTTTAGGAGCATCTTGCATCCATCTAGCATCTGCATCTTTAAATCTCCGCTCCATGCTTGTAAGATCTAGAAAACGAAGGAACATGGATCCTTGTCAAATCACCATCTCATCCAATCCCAACATTTCTACCAGCATGATGGTAACTTACAATCCCCAGATCCAACAAACTAGTAATGTGTGGGATGATCCCAATATCCCCCCGACTTCTTTTACGATGGAAACATTCATGAATCATTCGGGCCAGGGACAAATAGTTAGTGCACTCATTGCTCAGAATCAACAAAACATGTTAGCTAAAGTCACACAAGAGGGTACTCCCATTCCACCATATCTCCAACCTCGTATTCCCATCAACACCATCCAAATCCCAGCAAAAGCATACACCCCCATCGTCCAACAAATCCCTGATCCACTTTTTCACATATCGCAAGTAATTTCACCCATCCCTCCTCTTTTGCAAAGCAGTTTCACAAGCCCTACAACACAAGCAACACAATCCACTCCATTTCCTCTCATAGGGGCACCATCATCTTCCGCAGTAGCTCAATCCATCATTCCTACCCAAATATTTTCACAAAACCAAAAACCACCTCCCATGCAAACCTTTGCACACACAATTTCTCCACCCTCCATGGGCCAAACAACATCATTGTTTTTGGGGGCACCGCAATCATTTCCCTCATTTTCCCAGCAAGCCTCTACTTCAATACCACCATTTCTAGGGGCAACACAATCATCCTTCCCATTCACTCCACAAGCTTCTACACCCATGCCACTATTTTCGGGGGCAATGCAATTGTTTTCCTCCTTCCCCCAGCAAGCTTCCACATCAACACCATCTTTCTCATGGGGAACACAAGCATCTTCGTTCACACCCCAACAAACATTTACCCAAGCACAAGCCCAACAAACTGCATTCACAACAGGTATGCCTTCCATGGGGTTTTCAAATCCTCCATTCACATCCCAAACTCCCATCACATCTACCTTCCCAGCATCCTCTGCATCACAGTTCCCACTGCGCACTGGTTCTCGATGGGGCCTCACTAAAGAAGAAATGTTAGCTTTTGGAATACCAACCCACTTCACCGCATCCATGCCAACCAACCAACAAGCTACTTTTTCCCAAGCGGCACAACAACAACAAACACACCCTCCGCCAGCTTCATCCTTTCAATCATATACCAACTTGCTATCCATTCCACCCTTCACATCTCATGTGGTTCCACCACCCCAACAACAGAGTTATTCCCATCTTGCAAGCTACCTTGCCCAACCACCTCCTACTTTCAGCTTCCCTACATCAGTTCCACCCTTAAGCAATGTAGGAATACATCCATCCTACATCAACCAAGTGCAAAGCCAAGTACAACAAGGGCCATCTTATCAACAAGCTGCATCTTTTCACCAGCCTCCTCCGCAACAACAACAACATTCCATCATCCCGCAACAACAAGCATCATCCTATGCATCACAACCGCAACATTCCATCATCCCGCAACAACAAGCATCATCCTATGCATCACAACCGCAACATTCCATCATCCCCCAGCAACAACAAGCCATCCCATATCCTCCTCAGCAATATGCCCCCGAGCCTCATCAGCAATATCCTCCCCAGCAATCATTGCCCAAAAATCCATTCCAATTTGCCTATCTTACTGGGAAATCCCCATATCCCACTCCATAATATCCATCTCAAAATCACCCCCATTCACCAGTGCCACTAGATCCTTTCCAAATGGGAGTACCCACTCCAACGCCAATCAATGTCAAGTGGGAAGGAATGAAGAATGCTCTTAATGACCTCCAAGTCGGCACATAAAATAAGACCTTCAAGTTTGAAGAGGTGTGTCCCTATCCATTTGATCGATCAATCACAACTGTTCCTTTCCCTAAGCACTTCGAGACACCCAAATTTGATAAATATCGAGGGAAAGGAGACCTTGTAAATCACATCAAAGAGTTCTATATGGCATGCCAAGAAGTAGCTTACAATGATAATTACCTTTTGTGCCTATTCCCCAAAAGCTTGGGAGGAACTACTGTCGAGTGGTTTTACAAAATATCATGTGGGACCATCACAACTTTTGCCGAGCTCTCTAAGAAGTTTGTTGCCCAATATGCCCACAATGTCGAGAATGAGTTGACCTTGCTAGACCTTTGCAACTCAAAATAGAAAGAAGGAGAAAGCCTAGCAGACTACTTGCAACGATGAAAGAATCTCACAACTAGGTTATCGTATCAACCACCCGAGGAGCATCTAACCAAGATCTTCATCAATAACCTGCATCCCAAACTATCCCACTTTATGAGGATGAACTACATCCAAACGTATCAAGATATCAAGGGCAAGAGGATAGATATCGAAATAGGTCTCTTAGACGAAGGCATAATTTGGCATCACAAAGATGATTCCCACAATAAATCTAGAAATGAAAAACCTCGTTACTAGAATCGTAACAAAAATGTTGTTACTGATGGAGCCACTAACACCAAGCATGTCCAAATTGTTGTGGCTGGTCCTACACCGACTCCTACGTACCAACATCAACAAGCACCCATCTATCAGCAATCTCCTCAGGTCTCTTAGCAACCCATGCAAAACTATCAACAACAAGCACATCAAGCCCATCAAGGCAACCCAACCAACTAGGCTAATGCCATCTCTACTACACCCAATAAGAATAGGCCTCGAGCCCAAACTAACCAGAAGAGAATCTTCACACCACTTGGTGAACCTCTGGATGTTATCTTTCACCGAATGGCCAAAGCCAACCTAATCACATACCCACCAACCCAATAGTTCGACGACGCAACTCCCAAGCCTAACTAGTATAAAGATCATGAGTACTGTGATTATCATCATGCCAAAGGACACACTACCCTAAGGTGCATAAAGCCAAAACACTACATCCAAGATCTCATTGACCAAAAGGAGATCCAAGTGGACACATCATCTCAAGCCTCGCCTAATGCCAATTTGTAGATTTATTAGAATGTGTTCCCACAACACAATGCTGGGAAGAACCAAGCCAATATCAATCCTCCTCCCCAGAGCCAAGGCAAAGGAAAACAAGGAGATCATGTTGACCACAAAGACTACACTACTACTTATATCAATTACGACAAGTTTGTTGGATGTATAACCCAAGTCGAACCCATAGTCAGCGTCATCCATGTCAAAGGAGCAGATAGTCGGTGTGTTGTTACCACCTATAGAGGCTGGATAACTGTCACTAGTACATGTCCAAGACCAGCACACAATGCACAATACAATCTCATAGAACATCTTGGGAACACACCTACCCAAATCTCCATCCTTGACCTTCTCTGCACTTCACCCCTGCATCAAGAAATCCTTGACTGAGCCCTCAAAGAAGGACATGTCCCCACAGACATTAACACCATCCAGTTCGAGAACCTTGTGGGACATCTATCCACATCCTACACTCTATCCTTCAAAACATCTGACATACCCACCATTGCACCTGACCACAATCTCCTTCTCCGCATCGCCGTCATGGTCAGAGATTTTGCCATCAAAAGGGTCATGATAGATAATGGCTCAGCCCTAAACTTGTGTACTTTAAAATTCATTCAGCAGATAGGATTTACAGAGGCTGACATATCACATGAAGTAATCACTATCAAGGCATATGACAACTTGGAGCATACCTTTGAAGGTACTATTCTTTTGCCTATCCAGCTAGGCCCAGTAACCAAATATACCATTTGTCATGTTGATCTTGACTTACCATTCAACATCCTCCTCGACTGACCATGGATCCATTCCATCAAGGTTGTACCATCTACTTACCATCAGTGCGTCAAATTTCCACATCAAGGCAGTGAGGTTACCATCCATGTAGACCCCCAACCCTTCACATGCCATTGTGCAATAAAAGCATCATTCCCTCACTCCACCCATTGTCCTAGAATCAACATTGGCACTTCTATTTCCAACTCTTCACGATCCCATAGCAATCCAGAGACTATCCTCTCCTCCACCCTCTCTTCCATCAAGATCCATAATTAGGGATGTGGTGAATACACTCTAAATGATGCATTTGTAGTAGGGGCCCTTCCACTTGATCCACATACACAAGGGCGCCCAAATCACCAAAGCAAGCCTGCTGAAGCCAAGCATGAAATCAAGGAGATGGGACCTATGACTTTTGAATCTCATGGCAACATAAACAGTCAAGAGATGGACCTTGACATCAATAAGTGGTTGTACAGAGATCCCCCACCACCTGACACTCAACTTTTCGGCTACTTCAAAGACAAATATCCATAATCGTACAAGTACGCCACTAAGCAATGGAAATATCAAGGCGGTGCTCTAGGACCACAAGAAGGCGGAAGAAAGACCCCATCACAACATCAAAGAATCCAAAACATCAAGGTCTTGGCTTTAATACCCCTCACCTGCGTATACAAGAGCCCAATACCACAACTAGGGGCACCAACATGACCAACGTTCCCTTCTTGAATAGCCAGGATGACCTCATAGAGATCGAAGACATCCCTAAAGAGAAAATAAAGAAATCATATGATGACATCTTCGACGATATACTCTCCTGGGAACTTCTGTCCTCCTACAACTTTCCATTAACCTCATAGAACTACCCCTCATCCACCCCGAACTCATAGAATGAGACCAACCAAGCATCACACACATTGATGAGTTCCAAAGAACACAAGCGCTCCTAAGGTTCATGGGAGCATTAGGTCAACAATCAAATCAGGATTCAGAATCAACTCACATTTGTAAGCTCGACCCTAAATGATATTTTGGGGAGGAGGCAAGCTTTAGCTACAAAAGTGAAAAAGAAAAAGAAAAGCATGAGTCCTTATGTGAAAACCCCTATGGGGCACATTCTGATTCCAAAAAAGATAAAATAAAGGATGTATCTTCTGGTGAAAACCTCTATGAGGTACTAGAAGATGAAGACTTGCCTATTCCTCCCATCTAGGATTACAGACCAAAGCAGTCTCCCATCATCATAGAAGAAACCAAGCCAATCAACTTGGGTACAGAAGAATGTCCAAGAATCACCTAAATTGCAACATCTTTAACAGAAGGTGAAGAAATGGCTTTCACTGCATTACTCCAAGAAGCCACTGTCAACTTTGCATGGTCATATGCACACATGGTAGGTCTTGATCCTAATCTTGTCGTCCATCATCTTGCTATGGACCCCAATGTTAAGCCAGTAAAGTAGAAGCTACGCAAAATGCATCCCAAAGTAGCCCTATTGGTAAAATAAGAATTGGTAAAGCTCCTGGACACAAAGATCATCAGAGCCATTGACTACTCCAAGTGGATTTCCAACATGGTGCTTGTCACAAAGCCTTCAGGTGACATCACAATTTGCACAGATTTTTGGGACCTAAACAAAGCATGTCCTAAAGATGATTTCCCGCTACGCAACATAGACATGACTGTAGATCTAACAGTGGGCCATGAGATGTCACTCATGGATGGCTTCTTAGGATATAATCAGATCCAAATAGCAGAAGATCAACATAAAAAAACATTCACCACTCCATGGGGTACCTTCTTCTATAACATGATGTCGTTTGGGCTAAAGAATGCAGGAGCCACTTATCAGTGGGCAATGACAACAATTTTCCACGACATGATCCACAAAATCTTGGAGGACTATGTGGATGATATAATTGCAAAATCAAGGACACACCACGAACACCTTAACATCCTTGAGAGTGTGTTTGATCGTCTGCATCATTATGGCTTGAAGCTTAATCCAAAGAAGTGTGTCTTTGGTGTAACATCTGGAAAGCTTCTAGGATTCATTGTATCATGGCACGGCATAGACATTGACCCTAAGAAGGTCAAAGCCATTATGGAAATGCCTCCTCCTAGAACACTCAATCATCTTAGAAGTCTTCAAGGAAAGCTTCAATCAGTGTGATGATTCATATCACAACTAGAAGACAAGTGCCAACCTTTCACACACCTACTCTGCAAAGACACAAGCTTCAAATGGGATCCCATCTATCAAAGAAGCTTTGAGAAGCTCAAGGAATATCTAGCCAACTCTTCCATCCTTGTACCACTAGTTTTAGGACGCCCTCTCATACTATACATCTCGGCAACCACTAAAGCACTTGGGGCATTCTTAGCACAACATGCTGATGATAACAAAGAGAGAGACATCTACTATATCGGTCGAACTCTAGCTGGCTATGAGCTGAATTAGTCACCAATGGAGAAAGCATGCCTTGCAGTGGTCTTTGCCACTCAAAAGCTTAGACATTACATGCTTAGCCACACAATCAGGCTCATTTCAAAGGTGGACCCACTCAAGTATCTGTTATCAAGGACAAATCTCATAGGCCATATGGAAAAATGGGTCATGCTACTCAGCGAGTTTGACATCCAGTACAGGGATAACTTTAAGGAATGCCCCCCTCCCGAAAAGCATAAAATTGTGGCAAATCACATGTGTTTTGGGGGGAAACATTTTAATAGTGATGACAAATTATTTGTCAAAATATGGATATTTGGTGGTGAATTTTTTAATAGTGTGCACAATTTTTATAAAAAAATGGTGATTATAAATTTTTTTTAAATATAATTATTAATATTGATGGCGAATTATGTGTCAAGATATGGATATTGGTTGGCGAATATTTAAATAATGGATACCATTTTTATAAAAATATGGCGAAACTATTTTCCAAATATTTGAATTAATATATTTGTCATGGCGAATGGTTTTCAAATATTTATAGTTGGTATGGCGATTGAATAATTCTGGAGAGATTTTTCACTAAAGGAGTTAACGCACCTAATTCCCTCCGAAAGAAACCTTCCACCGTTCATCTCTCTTAATCTAATAGTTGTGATTTGATGTTGAAGTTGCATCGGGTCCCACTCCCATCACTATGACACACAACACACGTCCATTGGATTTACAACATATCAATGGCCAAAGGTGAATTTTAGGCCGATTGTTGGTCTTTAGAATATTTACGAAAAAACCTCGGTGGAATCATGACACGTGGTATTTCACATGGTGTCATACCACGTGTCATGATTCCGCCGAGGTTTTTCCATAAATATTCTAAAGACCAACAATAGGTCCGAAATTCACCTTACATGTCATACCACGTGTCATGATTAATTAATGGCGATGAGTAGATGAGTCATGACATCAGTTAAAGTAATGTGAATTAATGGTTTCTTTGATGGCGCGTTTCAATTTTTGCTGACAGATATGAGTGACATCATATAAATAATAACTATTCAATACCTCGATTGATTAATGCCTTAAAGTTAATGCCTGAATGAAAACGTCATATCATATAAGAACATTATTTTCTGACCATTCGATGATCTTAAATCAATGGTAAAGCTTCATTTCCTACTGCCATTTTGCAGGTAACGTACTTTGCTTCTTGTTTCCACCGAGTGGGTATAGGTTTTATGGTTCTTTTATAATAACAAATTGTTATGTCCACTTGCATGGTGCGAGCCTTTCGGCCTTCATTATTCCCAAGATAGAAAATGTCTTATCATAAGTGTTGTTTCCAATTTCACCTAGTGTTGCATTAAATATGAAAGATTTGGAGATATTTGGACAGTTAGCAATTATCTTGCTATTTAATTAGATCTTTAGGGGAATGATTTACAATCAGGAGTTATAAATAGATCGATTTATGCTCGTTAATTTATGATTGTGAAAGCATATTTGTGAGAATAGTCTGCGAGTGCTAAGTTCTCTGTGAAAGCATATTTGTGAGAATAGTCTGCAAATGGACACTCCAATTCATTTGAGATGCACTGCCTTGGAGGACTAGAAGGCCTTTTTGGGCCTGGTCATAGACCCAATCCTGGCATCTATTACTACGGAGTTCAGAGCCTTCACCAAGGAGGCTATAAGAATGGTGCTCGGACGTGAATTTCTGGAGAGCGAGACTAGGTATAGAGTCACCACTGACCTTTCATCTCGGTTCGTGGCTTCTCTATTGGACCTGGGGGGGAAAAGGTGGATATGATTATGCTTCTAAGGAAAGTTTTCAAAGAAGAGTACCTCGGCGACGATGTGCATGTTGTCATATTTTTTGAAATTAGGGTTGGAATTCCTTGGGCAAATGATTTGTCTAAGATTCTAGAACCAGGAGTTGTTCCTAGGCAACCATTCCTACTAAACCTTGATGCTGAGCAGCTCAACCATCATCGAAAGTGGGAAAAGATTGGGAGGGATTTCCTCCAGAAGTGGTACCTACTGGACAAACCCAAGGACTATCAGTGGCTAGATGAATTCTTCGAGATTCTCCTCTCTTCAGACTTCTACATAGAAGGAAGGGAGCCTTAGCCGGATAGTCCCCGAGTCTACGAATCTCTAGTCCCTCTAGTCTCTAGTCTCTAGTCTCTACAGTCTACTCTCTAGTCCCTCAGCCTCTACTGTGTCTCCCTTTGGTGGTAGTAGCTTACCAGAGTTTTTGAAATGATATAAATTGTAAATTGTTGAAAAATATAATATGAAAATTTTTTAAGAAATTCGAAGTGCTACTACTTTTCTTTTTTGTTTTGATTATAAGAATTGTTAATAGATATGGTCTTATATAATATAAAAAATTTGCATTGCACTTTTGTTTCATGTAATATTTTAATGTTTCCAAACTTTATCATTTAATGGTGACTGGTTCAATTTTCATGGATATGCTATTAATGTGTATTAAATTATTAATATTTAAAATCGTGACAATTGTTGGATTTTGAGAGATGAACGGTTGGAGTTGTATTTCGGAAGTACTATTGGTTTCAAAAAGCTTTTCTGAAAACTCGCTTCGGAAACGTGACACGTTGACTTGTAATTCGATGAAAAGATTACATGGTATGTTTTATAAAGATTACGTTACACATTGTATGTTTTAGAAATTTTACGTGTAACGTTACCATTATAGTAATAAGTATAATTATATACCGTTACAATTTACATTTAACAAATTTTTTTTACATTACTCTTAGTAGCAGAGCTAAAAAGAACTGTTGAACCGTCGCAGAAGATTTTGAGACTGTAATTTGTGAGAGCCTTAGAGTTAGCCGTTGTAACTTCTATCTATCCAGATTTTAAAGTTTAATTTCGGGTAAGATAGCTAGCTTGATGCATCCCAATTTTGTAATGTCAAAAAATTTGGTTTAACTTAATTTTGAAATTACAATTTACAATTGGGCTTTTCTTAAATTGGGGTTTTCTATGATTTTGTTAGTAAATATCTGTGTTGTTTCATTCTTCGGAAGAACAATAGGGAAAGTGAAAACTCAAGGCCAAGGGCAAGTAGATGGGAAAACTTTAATAGACTGCAGAAAACTAGTAGAAATCCTTGGTTTCACTAATGAGTATCATGATGTTTATGATCCTGTTATCGACGGTGAAAGGAGATTTATAGCAATTAAATATGCATTGTGCAGTAAGGCAACTGGGCCAAAGAGGCCTGATTTTATAAAATTTAACCCAGCGGTAGGTGGAAAAACTAATAAAGTTGCTTCGTGGGATGTTAGTTTGGGTTACATGCTATTACCCGAAGTTTTCCCTTGCCCAGAAATTGTCTTGATTTGTGTAGAAAATTATGATAAAGAAATAAAAGCAATTGTGAATAAAAATAATCAAGAAGAAATTTTATCAATAACCGAGAAAGAATTTCTTAGTTTGCTAGACCTAGGGTTTGACGACAAAACTGTAATATCCATATTGACCTGGGATTGCTGACAGAGCAATATGAGGCAGTCCCACCTGTGTGCTATAATTTTGTCACACTTCTATGAATCATTACATTCAAGAACACTCAAGAATGAGGTCTCAAAAATTGATCCATAGCTCCTTAGGCATGGAGTGCAAGGGTTTTTAAGAATGCTCTCAGCTAGAGCTATTTAGCCTATAACCTTGCTAGTAAACCATGCAATGGGAGATTCAATGAAGACAAGGGAAAGAATGCCAATATCCTCAAGAATCAATAATGAAAATGCAATGCAACTATACTAGAAATGGAAATGCAAGCTAAGCTATGAAAGGAAATATGTAAGTGTTACAACCCAAGCTAATTAATCTATGTGAGCTAATCTAGAGCATAGAAATGAAGCTAATCTAAGAAAGCATAAATATGAAGCTAAGCTAAGAATGAAAGAATGAGATGTAGATGCTAAGAATGCTCCAAATCTCCAAAAGCTCCAAAGTGACCTAGAAAACCTGCAGCATAAAGTTAGCATAAAAAGTTGGGGATCTAGAATGAAGAAGAGAGCTCTCTTTTTAAAGGAAATGAGAAGGAATGGACCATGGAGATTAAGAGGCAAAAGATTTAATCAATGGTGGAGCTTGAAAGAGGAGAAATCCATGTGCACAAGTATCCTCCAATGAGAAAATAGGAGTTGACTTTTGTGTCCATATGAGACAAAAAGTACTTTTTCTCTTTTTATAAATAAGAATAATGCTTTATTTGTGCAACTTAGGATAAGAGGAAAAGTGGGGGCTTTTTATTTATTAAAAGGGGAGGAAATATTTCTTTTAAATAAATAAAGACTTAGGATAAAATGGTTAGCCCATAGAAAATAATCGAATAAATGATAGAACTAGGATTTGATCAAGAATAAGCAATTGATGATTTTAGCAAAAGGGGCTAATAGTCTAGGTGGCCATTTTTAGGTGTATACACCACCACACCCAAAAGATTCATTTATAAAGGGTCTAATAATTGTAGATGAAAAGGGTTCATTGGGTGAGAACCACAAGCCTCCTTATGCTTTTAACATTTTTGTGCCATGGGTTCAAGATACTATATCCTCACTAGCATTTTGCCTGGGACTAGAAAACAATAGGGAAGTGGGTGCCAACATTCTTCAATTCATTTGGGATATCCATTGTGTCAATGAACCAGTAAGATATAATTTTGTTTGACACATGGTTCAATCGATGCAAGAACAATTAGCATTGATTAAAAGGGGCAATTCTAAGACATTTAGGTTCACAACCTACTTGTGTTATCTTCTGCTAGCCAAGCATGCTACAATATTAACGAGCAACGAAAACAAGCTCGAAATTCAGAGGGGGACACCGACAGGTACTCCAAGTCCAATATATAATTGGACACCTCAAATAAGAATGTATGATAACAGAAGTAATTACAGTAATTTTGTAGACTTCTTTTTGGCACCATTGTACAAAAAAATAACAAGCACTCCAATGCCCAGATTGTTTGCTTCATGTAGGGATTGCATCCAACTTGGAAGCACAATTCAATTGGTTGACTGGTACTTAATGAAAGAATACACTGTAATAAGGTTTTATGGATCAAAACTACAACCCCACAAATTTCCAATGCATGTGACAGATAGGGTGTTTGCAGTAGAATATGTAGTACAACTAGAGAGCACAGATAGACTCTTCGCTGGCCAATCGAAGAAGAGCATATTCCCTTCCTTACCTTTCTCAATTGGAGGGTTAACATTTGAGAGAAAGGCATTCAAAGTGGTAAATTTTTTTATAGATATTTTTCAATTTGATTTAGAGTGGTACTGGAAGTATGATCCACTCAACGTGATTCAAACAATGCTTGTTGCTAATAAGAACTCTGCAAACTTATTTCAACATGAAAGTAAACCATTGCTAGAGAAGTTGAAAAACAAGGATAGCTGTGATGACGTTAGAAAAGAGTTGGAGAAAGTTTCCGGTGAGGAAAAAATTTTAGTTGAATAGTTGTCATCACAAATTATGACAACAATAAACCAAGACATTGTACAGCCTAGGATGTCCTATAATTTCTACGAAAAAGTTGCTCAGCCATCAAACAAAAAAATACCAAAGAGCTTAGCAAAAGCTTGTAAGGATAGAAAATGGACTAGAATGAAAATGGATGATTTTTGGAGTATGAGAAAGGATCTTGGTGAGCCAAAGACCAGTGAAGATCTAGATGAAATAGACGAGGATATAGAGTTTAGCAAATTGTGAAATTCGGAGCATCCTAACATGGCATACGACACTGAGGATGAATATCCAAACATTGAGGATGATAATCCACCAATTGCATTTACTCTAGGGACTGGGAGTCAGATTGGAACCACCAAGGAATGACATAAAGCATATAGCAAAGGGGCAATCATTGTGGAAAAAATGGGTTATAAAGGTGGTGATTTGGGTCCCACAGGAGAAGGTGTCTGGAATACAATTGAGACAGAAAAAAGTGCTTATGATCGTGGTCCAAGCCTTGGGTCTGCTAGTGTCACTGGTGCTAGTGGGACTGGCCAACTTATACAACAAGTTCCCTCTCTAAAGAGGGAACTTTCTAGTACAAAGAATCTCATAGAAGAAGATAGTGTCAAGAAGCAAAAGCTTTCTTGTTCCAGAACATCGACAACAATGACATTTGATCCTAAAGAACTGTTTGCAGTTTCAGGTTCAGCAAAACCCTCTAGAAGTTTAAATCCTCAAAGAGCATTATTTAGATCAACAAGAATTGCAAGCTCTGCCTCTAGATCACATTTCAAACATTCAAATCCTTCTACAACACCAGATTTTCATTTCAAAGATTTCTATAATAAATTTGCAGAAACAAGAACCAAGAATAAGGAAATAAAGAAGACATTGTAGACTCGTGCCCTCAATGCAGCTGCATAGGAACAACCTGCATCCAACAGGTTTATACCAACATATGACCCAAAAAGAGACATGATGGAGTTCATGGTTGTTATTCCACCACAAAAAGATGGAAAACCACCAGAGAGTCAGATAGATCAATCTAAATTTCAAGTTAGTACTCTCCAAATGGATTTTTCCAAAGTTAAAAATGTGGACAAAATCAATGTGTCAAAGTCTACAAACCAAGTGGTCTACAGTGCACTGCTAAAGGTGGAAAGAGAGAAAACCAAGCTCGAGAAAAATATAGAAAAGTTACAGGAAGACATTGGCAATGAAAAAGCAAAGAGGAAAGCTTTAGAGAAGAGTTTGAAAGAATTATAAAAAAAGATTAAAAAATTGACCTCTACATCAGCAGATACAGAGTAGGAACAAGAGCAGGCAAAGGCAGAGCTGAAGGCACTAAGGGGAAAATTGGCAGAAATTAGTAAAAAACTAGAGGAAGAAAGAGTCAGTTAAAAAAAGTTAGTTAAAATCATGGAGAGTAATGTTGCCTCCAATCGGGAATTGCAAAAGAAATTGGAGTCTCAGGTGGATAAAGCAAATCATTGGGAACACAAAGTAGTGGAAGAGAGGGAGAATTTTGAAAAAATGGTAGAAGAACTAAAGAAAGCCAATAATACAATTCAAACTTTAACAAATACTAGTAATAATTTAGTGAAGATTGCAAAAGAACACATTTGGAGCCAAATATTGGTGATGTGTAATAGCTTCTATGAGTGGTTTGAAATGCTTCAAAGTATGAGAGTATGTTATTTGAAGCTCCATAAGAACATTGAACAGAACATGGATGTTGTCAAGAAAGAAAAGGAAGAAAAAGATATTATGCAACAACTCTATAGTAAGAGTGATAGTTATCTATCAAACAAGGGAATTAGCAACCACCTTGATGCCTCAGTAAAGGTATCAAGTATCATTTGAAAATGTGAGAAGCTAAGGGAAGCATAGGAATTGGATGACAAAGCTAAGCAGAAGATCACAAAGATGGAACAAAGGAAAGCGAATATGGAAAGTATTGGTTTGCCTAAGGGATTTGACGCAAATAACTTCATTGGAAGAGAAAATTACAAAATAAGGTTGTAGCACAAAATAAATACTAATTTATGCTTTCTTCCTACAGACATATCTCCTAATACAATCATGGATTTCATCAAACTAGTGAGAACTTTGAATGGAGTTTTAGAAGCAACAGTGATGTCAAGTCACACTTCCAAATATGAATTGTTAACGAAGTTGCAGGAGTGTGAGTATACTATGAACCAAATTGTTCTGCCATCAGAGGATGATTGGACTGGCCTACAAAGATTGCTCTAAATTTTGAACTACTGTAAATTGTAATATATTGCAAATGAATACAAAACAAATTATGCTCTATCTAATTTTCATGTTTTCCAATTCAATGTATGTTGAATTACTCTATTTTATTCAGTTATTCTTAGTTGATTTACTCTGTTATATGCTATTGGAATACAAAATTTCATTCAGGAATTTAAAATTCAAATATGAATGATCATTGATGATACGATACAAAGTTACAAACTACACTCTACAGTAATAATACTCTTTGTTCTCAAATTTTAATGATGAAACATAATACATTCTTGCTTTTGTAAAATGAACATTGAAATTTGAATGATAGGATATAGTAGTTAATAAGTTCAAAAAATACTTATTGATTGCTACTGCTAATTTAGCAGAAATTTCCTAAATTTGCCAATTCATCTCTGCGTCGTCATCATCATCCAATTCTGGTATTCCAGTTTCTTCATTGTTCTCTTCATTTTTGTTTGTACCTTCTTCACTCTGACCTCCTCTTCTCTACTCCCATCGCCACATGTACTTGTCCCACTCGGAGTCACTATCAGAGATTGGTTAATGGTGTTGCCCAACCCTCTTCTTTTGCATCTTTTCTTCTAGATTTCCATTACTTTTTGATAAGGAAAAGTATTGACATCATACCTAGATGTGTAGACCCTCAAGCATGTTTCCAAATTCTTGTCTAGTTTGTTTCTTAGATTTGATTTTAGGAAGCCCAAAGCACTAAAAACTCTCTCATCCTCCACTGAACCCAATATCATGGTCTGACATAGATGAGCAAGCTTGAAGAACTCTGAAATTTCTTCATGCAACATTGTGCTCTATTTTAGTTCTGTCCAAAGCCTTGTTGCTGAGCCCTCTTCATGTGGGTTATGCATTAATTGATATTGATGCCTCATAGTCTTTGCAAAAGTGCTTGATTGCTGTCTAAGAAGACCCTCATCTAAAATTCCATTGATAGTCACTCCATTGAATTCTACAGATTTGCAAAATTCCTTTATCAAAGTCATCAGCCTATTACGATAATCTTCCTTAGAGTTTAAGGTCCAATATTAAGGTAACACAATTGCCATGGCCTCAAGCAGTTGTTCATATGGGAATCGGGATCTTATTTCAGAGGAAACTTTATAGGCTATGTCCCTTGCATTACCTGCTACAGACTCAATGATCTTGGTAAACTCTTCCCTTGTAACTCTTGTAGCTCGCTTCTTTGGGGCACTATAGTACATTGGTATCTGAAATCCCCTTACACAAACACATAAATGCCCATTTTCAATGATCTTTAAATAATTATCAGGATTGTCCAAATCAGTTAGTTTCCGCCAATGATTAAATCTTTCATCGGATAAATTTAGGTCATTTCGATATTCTACATTTTACACAAGTGAGTATATTCTACAATATACATGGCTCTTTGCTAGGCTTTTTTCATAATGAATGTCATTTCTTCTAGCATGGGAAGAAGAGATGCTAAAGTCAAAGTGTCTCTATATTGCTTAACCTCTAAAGCAGGTCACCACATCTCTAATTTTTTGCATTGTCCTGATTTTCGTACATCAATCCAATCAAAGATTGATATTTAGAAAAAACTTGATGCGCTAGTCCATCCAAGGAGATCCATCTGGTATCAACATCTTTAAGAAGCTTGTTTCCATTGGTAATTCCATCAGCAAACTACTGAAATTCCCTAAAACATTTGGGACTTCAACAAAAATATGAGTACAACTCTCTTACTAACTCTTCAACCTTGTTTACTAAAGGGAACTTCTTCACAACTCTAAAAGCAAGATTCATCCTATGGGCCATACAGTGAATGCCAACAACGTATGGTGAACAAGAAGCATACATCTTTGTGCAAAGACCATTCCTTTAACCTTGCATTACTGAAGCTCCATCCGCTGCAACACAGATCAACTTCTTTGCTATTGTCAATTCATCCATACCTCCATATTCCATTAATTAGTTCTTTACTAATTGAAATCAAGTTTTCGATGTCGCATTGTCCCTCAATTTTGCAACAGTTAGTAGATGTGGTTGGCAGGCATTATTTTGTATAGTATAAACATGCATGCATACCCACAACATATTATCTATTGTCGTAACTTCATCTAAGGACAATGTAATAAAGGTTGACTCTTTTATTTTTCTCTGTACATCCTCTATTTCAACCTGGGCAGTACAACTTGCCAATTCCCATCCACTGTTTATTGACCAATGAGTGATAGGATAGTAGGAACTTTTAGAATGTGTATCAAACCACTCATTTTTGGATAGTCTGTCATTGGATGCCCTCTACTCAAAATATGGAAAACATTACTTAATTGAACAACTTTTCCACGTTCTTCTACTTCACTTGCTTTTGCAAAAATAGCATTAATAGAACCATGAAGTTTACTAGGCTTCGTCTTAAATTTTTGAAATAAATAATATTCCTCAGCATTCCTTTTATGTTGAGATTGCTCCTTTGTTTTATATCTTACCACTTTTATTTCCTTTCCATCAATAGTTGAGGTTTCGTAAACCTTACCAACATGTTTCTCTATGGTGTCTAGTTTAAGCTACAACAGCTTTTCCTTTTTATACTTCCAACTACAAATCATACATCTGCATTCTACTAGTGGCTCACCTACAATTGGATTGTCCACGGGTTCAATGAATGGATACTTTGCTGCCCAATCAAATTTAAATCTCCTCGACATCTCCCATTGACGATCAGTTTTTTCTTTTGATTTTCCTCTCCCTTTAGTGTTACTATTAATTGAACCATCTTCATCATTGAAGTTGATCACTTCATCCTAGTACTAGTTGTTGACTTGAAATTCTTCTTCAAGGTCATCTTCATCAGAGATATCAGGTTCCGCAACCAGATTTATTAGGCTCCCCAATTTGTTCATTAGACTCCTGTGTAGGTTGAGAACCTTCAAATTGTACAGGTTCCTCTGATGATGTACCTTCCTCACTTTAACCAACACTATTGCATCTGCCCATGCCAAAGTATGAAGATATATTTCTACATTTCGTTGGCCTCGGGCTCTCTTGGACATCTCCACATGCAATAGTCCTCTTCCTATTTAACTTTGACTATGACATCTCCAACAAATTATGGCTGCAATAAAATTTTACTTGAATAAGATACTACAGACTGGTAGTCATTCGCTACTAATCGCAAATGCAATTGTGAGCTCAGACTCAACTAAATCTCTTGAAGTCTCCTTCTCTCCAGCATGTTTCAATAATGAAACTCATATCTCTTAAATAGACAACTATAAGTAAATCATTTTCATATCAGCCATTAGATTTTTCCTCATAATATCCATCATCCATTTTGGTGAAGGGGCTGACCGTTTCTTATGATAACAACTAATATTTGGTGAACCCGTGTATTTTCAAATAATTGACTGGGCGAATATGGCAGGAATTTAGGACACGATTAAGTATGATGCATGGCGAATTGGGTCCTAGTGTAAATAAAATTTTTACTTGGGACAATGGGCCTTTGGCAAATGTTGATCCTTGATGAAGACACCCAATTTAATCTGTGGTGAATAAGAGTGAAATAGTAATAGAAATATGGGCGAAGAACCCGACTACCATATTGAAATTACGTAAAAATAGTGGTGAACAATCCGACCACTATATGAACATTTTAGAAAATCTGGGCAAACTGGTTAACCACTATACGAGCATTTTATTCACCAAATTCTATCCGCTAATCAGGACATATTCACCAATTGGCAAATAATCACCACTAAAAAAATCCCTGATCTAGTACATAGATCAAAAACAAATCAAAGGGCAAGTAATTGCTGATCAACTAGCAAAAGCACCACTGGTGGATACATATCCACTAATCATGGAATTCCCATACGAGCGCCTATGTATGATTGAAGAACAACCCATGTTGTAACTCTACTTCGATGGCTCCTACATATCACATGGGTCAAGGGCATGAATCCTATTCGTCACACCTCAAGGTGAATACATTCCAAAATCATTCAAATTGGGATTCCCATGTACTAGTAACATTGCAGAATATGAGGCACTCATCTCAGGTCAAAAGACAGCTATTCAGTGGAATATAATAGAACTACAAGTGTTTGGAGACTCGCAGTTGATTATCAAGGAGGTCCTAGATGAATTCTAGACAAAGGATGACAAGTTGTTACCTTAAAAGGAACTTGTGGATAGACTCAAAGAGAATTTCTTAAATATACAGTTCATGTAGATACCAAGACTTCAGAACAAAGAAGTCGATGCAATGGCAACCATAGGATCCTTATTGGATATCCCTCATGACTTATCACAATACGAATTCTTAGTCGAGCAGCTACACATGCTTGCTTATGAGAATGTCGATGCAGAAATGGTGTGTGTCTTGGTTGGTCCTTAGTCCCCATGGTACCACGACATCCATGCATATCTAAAAAATGGTATCATATCTCCCCATCTCACCAATAACCAATGCCAAAACCTAATTCACATAGCTTCTCGCTACACTCTTGTAGTCAACACCCTTTATCATTGAGGGTACCACAATATTCTCTCTAGGTGTTTAGATTCAAACGAGGTTGTCCTAGCTTTACAAGAGGTCCACACTGGAATTCACGGTACCCACACAAGTGGCATGGTTTTAGAAAAGAAATTGCTTTGAGTTGGGTACTATTGGCCTACCATGGAACATGATGCTTGTGAATTTGTCAGGAAATGTCTACCATGTCAGCAACCCCTAGTAAATTTTACCCTATTTTTCAACGAGGATTAGTCAAATTTTTGATACCCATTGGTCGAACAGACAACCAAAACTATTGTCAAAAATTTTTTCGTCGATTATATGATAGGAAAAACCATCGTCAAAATTCTGACCTCCTTAGTGGTTGAATTACCGACTGATTACCTGGAAGAATTGTAGATCAAACCTTTTATCTATGCGACCAATGTCCGTTGAAATTACGACCAGTCAGGGTCCATAATGTTGTCAGAATTGATGTCGAACACATAGAATTCTCATCAAAATAACTATTATTAAAACGTCAAAAAAGTGACCAATATATATATATATATATATATATATATATATATATATATATATATATATATATATATATATATATATATATATATATATATATATATATATATATATATATATATATATTGTTGATGGGTTTCTAACCGATTTCTCTATAACAACAACATATACTAAAGCTGCATTGTCATTGGTTCCCAAGTATTTGTCTCTTTGACATTTGTTTCTCCATCTTTATACATTATATTACCATGCATATCTATTCTTCATTCAATAGTCATTTGATTATTAACTTAATGTATGGCTACATCTAATATATTAACCTAGCGGGGTGCTTGTATCTACCTTCCCTATCCATACTTCATTCCTTAAGACTCAGTAACCATACATGAGAGAAGAAACACAATAGGTCTTCTTGAAGCTATCTCACACTAAGCCCAAGAGCATAAATTTGGGGTCCTTACCTAGTGGAGTGCTCATGTCTGCATTCCCTATCCAAGCTTCATTTCATAAGTCTCAGTAACCATTATTATGGAATTGGCGAGATGGTCATAATAGAGGATCTTTGATTGTCCTATCTAAGCCCAAGAGTGGAACTTTGGCCCCAGTGGCAAGCAAAATGGACATCCATTTGGGGTCCCTACCTAGATGGCAATCCTTATGATCTCTAAGTTGTCCTTTGGAAGCCCTTAAAATTCTTCCTCATCTATGGATATGGATATAGTTGTCCTACCTCCACATATTTGACCTAGACTTCTTTGTGATGTCCCCTTTTAAGATAACTTATGAAACCAAGAAAATTAACTTGCAAAATCAAAAGCAAGAGACATATTTCCTCCATGATGCAGGTGCAAGAGTATTGATGATGACAATTCATAGTACTGTCCATGAAGACTAGAACAATAGAAAGAGAGCTTCTACATGACAATGATAACATAGTGTCTCTACCCATTAGAAGTTGTAGAAGGTTGCTAGGTCAGCAGAGAATGAAGTATCATTAAGTGTTCAATGTAGGAAAGACTTAAATGAAGAAGGCAGTTTATGAAGCCTTAAAGAAGACCTCTTTCCATGCCTCAAAGAGACCTAACTCACCTTGAACTCAACAGGAACATAGCCTATATGTAGGCAAGTGACTATATTAAGGAAATAATGAGGAGTTAAGAGGAAGAGATCAATCTATGACAAGCCACATAGTGTCTCTGCCCATTAGAAGGCAGAGATCAATCTATGACAAGCCACATAGTGTCTCTACCCATTAGAATTTGCAAAAGGTTTCCAGGTTAGCATAGAATGAAGTATCATTAAGTGTTCAACATAGGAAAGACTTAAATGAAGAAGTCAATTTATGAAGCCTTAAAGAATACCTCTTTCCATGCCTCAAAGAGACCTAACTCACCTTGAACTCAACAAGAACATAGCCTATATGCAGGCAAGTGACTATATTAAGGAAATAATGAGGAGTTAAGAGGTAGAGATCAATCTATGACATGTGTAGCGGATAATTTTGAACAGTTCCAACCATTTAGGAGAGTGGAGGTAGCATCTTGGAGCCTTTATAGGAGTTGACACATGAAAAATAGATTGAAAAGTATACAATCCATTTGTCAAACCCTACAATAGAATGGAAGATTTTTCAATTTTGAATTTGTAAAATATTTCATATCACAAAAAACTAACCAAAGATAGATTATTAAATTGTTCATACCTGTGAATAATTATTCCTCATGTCTAAACTTCTCTTAGACATTGCTAGCTTTCCTTTTGGATAGGTCTTTTGGTTCCGTATCCTAGATTCGGTCACCCTTATTGTCAAAGTTGGTTTTAAGTCCTTAGATGTTACCCTTTCTATTATCCCTACCTTGGACTTATTTTGTGTGAAATTAGGACAACCTTGGCTCAATGGCATGAAAGCTATTCCTTCTATCATCAATAAGTGTTTAAAGTTTCCCCACAATGAGCAAGTTATAACAATAAATCAATCTCTTTAGCCCTTAACTAAAAGGGTGGTAGACCCGCCTGATGAAGAGACCAACCTCAGTCTGTGAAGGAGCCATAATATCCACAACATTCAGCAAATGTTGGTGAGTTGGTTTAGTGATTACCAAGGAGAGTATTGATGTTGTTGATGTTCTCATCATTGATATATCACAAGATTATAAATCTCTTTTAGAAACCATACAATTGGCTATCACAACGAAACCTATGATGAATGAAAGTTCAGATTATTAAGTCTGATTGGGCTTATTCACCTTCAGTTGTCAAGCTCTGCATGACTCCAAGTCTCAATTAACACTATGAATTATGATCTATGATACCACTTATAAATGTTAAGCTTATCCAATTGATAAGATATATATGACAATATCATTGCTATCTCTAATTTGACAATTGGATATATGCAAGGTGATTAGGTCTATATATAGGTAATGCTAAGATTATCTGGATTAATATGTATAATCTACAAATAATAATGTGGATATGATATTAAATCACTATTGTGTCTAATGACTTTAGGAATTATGAAAAGTTAAGATATTCCAATTTGCAAATATTCATAGAGATCTCTGCTCTTCCTGAAGTATTGATATAAGCTATATAATGAACCTCCCTCTGATGATAGTAATGATGTTATATAGTGTTGTTTCTGATATGTCGATATAACCTTGCAATTATGAATATAAGGCTTTACTTGATATGGCAATATCATAGTACAAGCATGAAATACCCAAGTTGTGCTTTTGGCATTGAAATATGAGCATGACAAGACTTCACAAATAGAATGAATTGGAAACTTAAGACAGATCATGTAATGCAATGAACCTTTGGAAATATAAAATAAGAAACTGAGTGTTGATATTAAAAGGGCATACATACTAGTAACAACAATTGCCCTCACATCATTTCTTCACATTGCCTCATCATACTTTTCCCCAAGTGCACCAAGGACTGCAAAGAAACAAGATAAACAAATCACAAGCATATAGCGATGTTAGAATAGTAAAAGAATACTTTGACATAAGAAAAAAACTACACAATATTAAAACATGACATTGTGCTTTAAAAACTAAAAAGGTAATAATACAAGACCATTCATTAATTAGCTATTTAAATTTTCATTAGTTGAGAATTGATAGTCATTGTCAAAAGGACAAGAAACTCATCAATGTCCTCGGCATTCCCATAGTTTAATGTCTAAAGGACAATGACATATACAAACAAATCAATGTTTATAGATGGATTGACAATGAACAAAGAGGTTTCAAAAAATAGTGATGTGTACACTGTCAAAGAACATTGTGGTATTCATAATCAAAGAACAAAGATGTGCTCAAGGTTATAAAATAGTGATTTATTTTAGAATGTGAAGAGTGCAGCAAGAACAGTAGTAAGTAATGTTGCAATAACAATGAATGTAGGACAAAGATGTAATGGAAGTGAAAAAATAGTGATTGTTCAAGGGTTTTTCTATACAAAGTCAATGGTGAACAAACATTGATACAAAACAATGAAATGACAGGATCCATGAGGAAGATGAGTTGTTCACCATTCTTGATCTAGCAAAGTCAACAAGATCGGTCGAAGGCCATAAAAAAAATCAGTCACAATTATCTAGGAACAATGTTAAAGCACTGTCCCAAGAAATGATGAAGGCGTGTTTTCAAGAACAGAGATGGAGTCTTTGTTTTGACATAGGGGTCATGTTTTAGAGAGGGATGACAAGAACCATAATACAAAGGTATCATTTTATTATTTTGTCATCATGAATATATAGCATGGTGAGTTTGTAAATGATTGTCATAAAGAGCAAAAAAAGATACCTAATAGGAACACAGTAAAGTATCATATGGGGAAAATTAGAGGCCAAAAGGACATCAAGTGACAATCACAAGAGAACCTTATTGAAAAAATAATGGTCAAGTGGGCTTAAAGACAATGTTGCTATAATGCATTAGCAATACATCACAGTGATTAGTAAAGTGTGCAAAAAACTAGTGATAGAGTGTCGATATGCATAGAGGTCATAACAGTAATAAATGTTTATAATAGTGCTTTTAATAATGCTCCAAACATTGAGAATGCAAGATACCTATAACAATGAATTTCATTTTGACTTGCTAATTGGCTGTCACTATTAACTCTAAGCTTATCTTTAAAGTTTGAGCTTCACTTGGTTTCGAGAATAGTTTAATATTCTCTACTTAATAAGGCCAACCATGTGAAGGTGTAAGCTCATTTGGCCCCTCCCCCCCCCCCCCCTAACATCACTCTAAATTCCCCATTAACATCTAATAACATTCATTCATTCATCCATTTTTGAAATATAACATTCAATCATTATAATCACATGATAACATTCATTAACACATAAAATTCATTAATACACAACATTCATGAATAATTCATTAACACACAACATTCATGAATAATTCATTAACACACAACATTCATGAATAATTCATTAACACCATTCATCAACTTACTAGTACAAAATTACATCCATTAAGACAACATTCTTTCATTACCAAAAAATGTTAATTATAATCATTTCTTTTTGGGTTTCTTGCTATTTTTTTTCATGTAATTTCTAAGAGGAAGATCAATGTCCTCATCATTCCCCTCCTCTACTATTTCTAATGGCAACGCATGTCTCCTCCTCTATTCAAGAATAGAAGGCCACTATGCCAAAGGGGGGTCTACTGCAATAACAACTACGTCATGAGTTAAATTCACACATAATTAATTTAAAAGAACAAAACATAGATTTTCTTTACCTGAATGTGCCACATGATCTACATGGTGATCACTCTGAACATCCTTCGGCACTCATTCAACATGACATTCTATATCCTCTAAAATATACACAAAAAAGGTTACACCAAGTTCAATTTAAGATGTTAAATTGTATTAATAATTACATAATTAATTTTAAATATCAAATGATCACCTCCATCGACACTATGATGCACATCAGGGGCTTCATCATGCAACGTATGTTCTGTGTTACGATTAAGAGGTTGCATTGCAATGTCATGCACATTATTATCAAATAGATTGTTGCTCAAGTATTCAATTTCTAATATATTTTTTGGCATATTTACCTATTCACATGATGGAGGAGACTCTTGGGTTGGGCCAGTGGAAGCTTGGCATAGGCGTTCAGTGATGGCTTGATAGCCTTCCTTGAAGGCAATTTTTTTGTGTTCTGTCATGGCCTCTAAATTAAATTTAGAGCCTTGCATTTTTTGATTAAACAAAATTATTTGCATTTTATAAATAATTTTTCTCTGCAATTCATTTATTGCTACTTACAATTTGTGCTTTAATTTTAGAATATCCACCATAGCCAAGTCTGTGCTGCCCAATATTTTGTAGCCTAGCCTTTGTTTCCTTTGATGTGTCCTACAACCTATGAAAAGTTTGAAACATGTTAGCTGATATAGATATAAAGATCACTAATTAGTGCATTATTACATTATGCTAGTAGTTAATACTATTGCATACCTTCTTGTCTCATTTGGTGGTGTAATTCCTCTTTGAGCATCCCCTTTCTCCTTTGCATCCAAAATGAACTCATTCCAATCCCTCATTGGAATAAAGGGAGGATGCTCGTACTTTGGGTTCTGGATGAGACTCCTTCTATATGAGTCCCTCACAATCTTAAGATGTTTGCAAGCTTTTTCTAAAATTTTCTTCTCAAAAATATTACTACCAAACTCATGCTCTAAATCTTTAATGAGATGATCTTTTAATTTTTTGTCTTGCAAGTTCCACCTTTTAAGAAAAAATACAAAATTGTTAGATAGAAAAATTAACTAAAGTTGTGTACCTTGAATATAGTAAAAGAAAAGACCCAAATGAAAGGAAAAATATTGTACCAATTAATGATATGAAAAAAAATAGTGGGATAGGGTTAGTTCACTTATGATGTTCAACCTTGTACGTATGGTGGGCCTGAATATCTTTAGTGTGAGGTCATAAAGCGTCTTATAAAATGAATCATTTCTTGAAAAAAATGTCATGGGATAATCAATCCAAAACTTGTTATGAATAGGTAAATGCATATTACAATATAAAAAATAATAATTTTAAAGTACCTAGAAGCTTAGGACATTTTAAAGGCATCAATTCATTATCGTCAATCAACAATGATGTCTGCATAACTCCCGTGCTAGAAAGATGGGTAGATCCAGGAAATGATGGTGAATTATCACCAATACATGTACTCTGATCGACATCTAGCATAGTAGACGACACCGATGTATCTCCTACTCCATAAAATTAATCAACTATGCATCAACACCCAAGATTAAAGTACAAATTATCAAATCATAATTAACACAAAACTAAATATAGAAAAACAAGGATTTACCAGGCATAGACCGTGAAGGCATCAATGTTTGCATGCTCCTTGTTGTCGACATTGCACTCGACAATCTTTTATGGATGTCCGTCGACCTCCTAGGAGGAGTCGCCTGCACTTGATGACCTGAACAATACATTGTTAGAAAAGACATTCTGAAATAATAAAAGTAAGAGTTAACTTAAGAAGTTTTTGAATGTTCCAAAGAAAAAATTCCTTGTAACTTGTCAACTAAAAGATTATTTTACCTAAGGCGGCTGGAGCTCTGCTAGTACCAGCCTAACTGCGTTGTCCTTGACCAAGTACTTGAGTTTCCAAACAATCTTGTAATAAGAACACATATTACATATTTTACTTCACAACATAAAAGAGTATAAAATATAAACCTTTATTGAACTTTTGTTATAACTAAATATTCATTACTGCTTACTTCATAATGACGTGCTTGTGCCATCAATTCAGATAGCCTCTTTAGCATCTCCTCGGTTGGATTTGCTTCATCCAAAATGCTCATAATTTCTAAATTGATTTTTTTAAGTTTTTTCCTCAACATAATTGTTATATTAGGCATTTCTGCAATATAGTCATCAGAAGGGGTAGCTATTTCCTCTATTGCTGTAGGTGCTTTTCCCTTATCCTGAACATCAAATTGTGACAGGAATATCAGTAAAACTATCATAAAAACTCCAAAACCCTAAATAAAATAATGTAATAATATAACATTTTTCAACTATCTAATTTGTACAATTTCAATAAGGCTTACCATTGCTGAAGAATGGGTGGGAGGAGCATCCTCATGGCCTCTATCATGTGGGGGATCCATATCATTCTATGACAAAGATTAAATATAAAAACTTCAGTGAACTGAAAGCAATAGACTTAGCAAAAAAAACTTATTAATAAAGGTCACGTACTATTTATAAAACCTGCAATATTACCTATTTCTTTTGGTCTCCCATCAATGTACATTGCAAATCTTTTACTTTGATCTTTTTCTTTCCATTGTATATAATTTGTTGATAGTGCATACCTACGCATACTTTTTTTATATTGAACAATCTACATCCAATCATTGTAATTGTAACATGGATCGACATACTTGAACAATTCAACAACTTTGTTGTAACATACCTTTATCCCATCCATGGAAAATAGGCCCAAACCATGTAATGAGGATGGAGCTATGTGATATATCCTCTCATTAACTTAAAAATCAGTGTTAATTGGAGGTAGCTCATTGGGTACCCATTCTTTCTCAATATGTGTGTACCGAAAGGGCACCTTGATGTCGCCTTTGGTCTCATCATCATAAGAACATGACCCCCCTTTAGCAAGGAAAAATTGCATGCGTTTATCGAATTTTTTTCTAATCTTTTGACCTCTAGTTGATCTCCTTATTTTAGCTGTACTACAAGTAGAACTTTCATCTACCATTCCCTCATTTCCCTCATTTGATGTAGATAGATCTGACAAGTACCTATTTGGTGGGTCCTACAATCCATCAAATGAGATATTGTCACGTCCCCGCTTCAAATAGAATTTTGATAATGTTTAAATAATATATATAGAATAATCAAGTCGTGACCCATACGTACGGTTCTTCTTTGTCTATATGTGAGAGATCTAAAATGTACTAAGTTAAAATTGATTATATAATTATATGTCTATACGGTTCTTCTTTGTCTATATATACATTATATGATTATATAATATGTCTATTTATAACATACATGCTCAGTGATAAACAAGAAGAATATAAGAAAATTATGTCTATTTATTGACTTATACCTACTGATCCATGTCACTGTGCATGATCCATGCCAAAGGGGTTAACTTTCCTACATATGTTAATCATTTATCTTAAGTTAGCTAAAAATTACATGATATGTATGCTACAAATAACTTAGAAGACAACATGAACAATATGCAACATCGTAAATATGAACAAATTTACCTTATATATGGAATGTAAGATCATCAACAGAAGGGGTGACAATGTCTGTAGTCAATTGCCTGTTTGTAAAAAGGGTGATAATCAAACACAATATATACATGTATCAGCAACAATTAATTGAGCATCATAAGTAAAACATTGGTAATTATAAATCACATATGTTGTAATCATTAGAATTGAAATCAATAAATCAATATTAAACATATATACTAATCAATATAAATATATATAAATAATTAAATCACCTATATACCTTGTACATTTCAATCATTTCATTGATCATCTTCTTCATCCATCTCATCATCATCTCCATCACCATCACCATCATCATCGTCATCATCATCATCGCCATCATCACCATCATCATCGCCATCATCACCATCACCATCATCACCATTATCATCATCATCATCATCATCATCATCATCATCACCATAATCATCATCATCATCATCATCATCATCATCATCATCATCATCATCATCATCATCATCATCTTGATCTTCATCATCTTCAATATCTTCTTCTTCCATAACATTATACTTTATTGGCCTTCCTCTTGGATTATGTCTAACAAAAAATGACCAACCCTGTTTATGTGGAACCTCTGAATAAAACACTTGCTCACATTGGCTTGGAAGAACATAGGGCTCATCTCCAACTGGCTCAAATGAATTTGTATTAATCATTATAAATCCATTATCATGTTGAATAATAGTTCTATCTAGATCATTTTGATTTAGTCGTAGCCTGTACCATTTGACAATGAATAGAACTACTTTGAAGGAGTTAAAGTCGCACTCAATTATATCATCCAAGATGCCATAGTATAAATTTTGAGATTGTTGAGGATGTATGTCATTTCTAGATGATATATTAGTGACTTCAAAAATTGCAGTTATCCCAAAATCACAAGTTTTCTTCGTGTCATCCAACTTTTTAATGCAAAATTTGTGGCCATGATACTACATAGATTTGTGGTGCTTGACCTACAATTTTTTAAGCATGTGAAAATTATTTGCATCATGAGTTGATAGGAAACATACGAGTCATGATCATTAATAAATTTGTACATACCTCTCTACCTCTTAAACCATATGCTAGATCAATTACCATTGACATAACATTAGAATCTCCATTACAATGAGCTTCTCTAACCAATGAAGCAACACCTTCCCATGTTAATGAGCAACTATTTTGTTGATATTGTTCAATCCATACCATCATCCAATCAAGATTGTTCGCAGTATACAAATGTATTGCATCCCACTCTCGACCAACTGTATAAAAAAAATACATCAATTATAAATAATTTATATTGAAGATTTATAAGTATTAATTAACTACAATAACATCTTATATTTACCTCTCACTTTTCTCAATCTACCTTTTCCCATCAAGTACTCCCCTTCAAATTTGTTAATGGAGTTGGGATCCCAAATATGATCTACATGAATCTTTGCTACAAACTTAAGAAGATATTCACTAATGTACACCATGGTCTGGTATACCATATATCCCTCCACCATAGAACCCTCAAGATGTGCTCTCTGTCGAACCAAGCCTTTCAAAAATTTCAAGTGCCTCTCAACCATCCACATTGACCTAGTTGGTATAGGTCCACACAATTCAATCTCCTCAACTTGATGTATGAGGTAGTGTTATTGTGCATTGAAAAAAGTTGAAGGGAGACACTTTTGCATTTCACACATAAGAAGAGGAATTTTTCTCTTCCAATATTTTATATCTTCTTTATTGATTTCTTTTGATGACAATCACCTCATGTATTTTCCAAGATCATATATAACTTGTTTAACACTGTTGGTGAAGTGGTGTGAGAGAGATAGAGGTAGAATGTACTGCAATATTTGTAAATGATCTTATCAATATTTTATAAAAGAATGCAATGAAAAATACATGCAGTATACAAATATATAGTGAATACAAAATAACATGAATTACCTTAATAAATGTATGTCAATGGTGTGTTTTCATCTCTAGCCCAAATTCACTTTTCTTTGATATGAGATCGTTTATGTTCACAGCAAACCCTGTGGGAAATTGTATTTTTTTAATGACTTCTTTTATAACATTGCTCTGCTACTCCGACAATAACCAAGGGCACTTGTATCAATCTGGTCTCCATTGTTATTTGATCAAATGACATTTTTCATTGCATGGTTGGATTCTTCAATGTCACTATAAATTTTGACAATTTTGTCTTTGTCACGCCTTCCATCCAAGATTTTCCATAATGTCTTTGTTACATTCTTTCCAATATACATAGGATCAAACAAATGCACGATTGGGAGTTTCTCGTAGTACGAAAACCTACTAAATTACGTAGGATAAATTTTTAGTCCTTTTGGAAGTTGGTCATTAATGCCTTGACGACCTTCATGAGCATCAATAACATCATCAGTAAACAAAATACAATATCAAAATATAAATTTCAAATAAAAACTATCAGATGGAATGACATTACCTCGACGATTTATTTTATTATATTCTAACTTCCATATTCAAGGTGTCATTCTTCATGGCTTTGATGTAGTCTCTTCTTTCCCATTGAAAAGATGTTTTTTGATAATTCATTACTTATGGTTTCTGTGGAGAAAGTGTCTATTCTCATCAAACACTTTCTTTCCTAAATTTTTTGAATGACGAGATTTCATCTTTGGACCACAAACTAGACATGCAAATTTTTCCTTTGTCTGAAGACCTAAAAAATCATGTATAATTGGATTAAATATGTTAACTTTGTGTTAGCACTATAACATACCAAAAAAGAGGTGTTAAGAAGAGAATATACCACAAAAATGTGTTAGCCCAAGGGCATCATGTATTGTCCATACAAGCATTGCATGGAATTGAAATTGTCTTTGTCCTATTGGTATAGAGATGTCATACATAGTGACCCCATTCCATAACACCATCAACTCATCGATAAGGGGCTCAATATATACATTGATATCTTTAACTTGGTACTTACCTAGTTGAATGAACAAAAATATTACATAATTATTATGATCATTTTGATGGATTATTTATAATAAATTAATTTAGATGACTATTAAATGAAAAAATACCTAAAATAATCAGTGCCAACATTATGTGCTCCCTCTTTATGAACATCCAAGGAGGAATGTTATTGTTGATAACAAAAATAGGCGACACCGAGTAAGTAGATCTCATCTCTCCAAACGGATTGACACTGTCCGCTGCCAATGAAAGCTTGAGATTACGAGATTATTCTTTAAAGTGTGGTCATTTTTTTTTTATTTCCTTAAATGTCGAACCATCTGCAGGCATTCACATAATGTCATCTCAACTTCTATTGCATGCATGGTAATCCATAAATTGTGCCAAGCTATTGCACCTGAATAATCATTGCAGACGTGGAATAATGGGAATAAACCAAAGAACCTTGTGAGGCACCTTTTTTGTTATTTGATTTGATTGATATCTACTAATATGACAAATAGGGCATTCTATTGCAAATTCATGTTGTTTATGATATATAATATGATCATTCAGACATGCATGTATTGTTTGATAATCCATTCCAATATCTTTTATAATGGAAAATAGTTCTTGGTACAAGTGAGGTAGAATATTTGATGGTGGTAACAAACACTCACCTATCAACCTACGACCAAAAATATAATTTATTAATTTAAAGAATATTAATTGCTACATGATTTACCCAATGTTAGTTGTAAGGGAATTACGACTAAAATAATGAAAAAAGATGACATACCTTAACATACATGTCATTGCTATGTTAGATAAACCATTCATAACCTTCATGTTCACCAACAACAATACAACGACAAGAAGAGTTGTTTGGGAGCCTTCATATAAGGGCTCATGTGCCTTCTCAAGTATAGGTACATCAAGGTCTACGTCAACATCATCATCATCATCATCATCATCATCTTAATCATCATGATCTTCATCATCGTGGTCTTCTTCCATGGGATCATTACCTTCTACTTCTATATTCACACCTCCATGTTCCCTCATTTGGAAATTCACATTCTTCGGATTGTCATGGTTCATAACATGAAACCCAGGGAGGTTGACCTATATGAAAATGATGACCTTATATTAACCATGACCATGATGTCATAATCAAATCATGTCTTATGTATTTTATAAATTATTAAAATACATACCAATGGATGAAATTCATTTCCCCCTTCAATGTGACCATGCTGCCTACAATGTTTCTTAGCTATTTTGATTAGATATCTTTGAGTCTTTAAGCCCTTACAAATTTTGCAAGGACAATAACATTTTCCATCACCTTTTCTTTTTAAGTTAGACCATAGTCTGGAAATTGTCTCCCTATTTTGTTGTGCATTGATATCGTCAGACATGGTCTTTCTTGACATTGCAAGAAGAGCAATGCTTGGAACGTATAGGCCCGATCTGAAGAAATCAGCAAATAAAAACTAACATGCAAAATGTTAAATTGAATGATATTTTATTATAGAGATAAATGTGTTGAGATTACTACATTTCAAAATTAGTGAAGGAATAGTAAGAACGAAAGAAAAAAATGCATCCAAGAGTCTTGAGAAGTAACTATCAAAAGGATGTCAATAAATGGTGATCAAATTTGTAAGAAAAGATTAGTCCCAATGACAAACAACACTTTTGAGTTCTTAGTTATAGACAAGGTTGACTATCAAATAGGCTTGATGAGGTGATGATAAGTGTAACAATTCATGATTTAAAAAGATGCCAAAACAATGTGGATAAGAAATGTTTAAAGAAAGTTCTTCTTCAATGCTTATCCACTGTCACAGTGGTATAAAGTGATAAAAAAATAATGATTCATATCATTTATGATAATTCACAAAGACACTCTTATAATAGTCATCAAGAGATAATAGAGGTCATGCATGCATGATTGCAAAGTACAATGAATAAAGAACAGGCGCTGTTATGAAGGCTCATAGCCACAGTAAGGAATGATGTCATAAAAATCAAAAGAAGGATAGTTTCTAAAAAGAAATGGTATTCAAAGATTGAAATGAGGGTACTATATCATGACAAAGATGCAAGAATTAATAGATTTTCATGAATGTGAATGTGCGGTGATCAACAATGCCATAAAGAGACTATTGTTAGTGTTTCTACAAAATAGAATGACAGTGTTGTGAAAGAAAAGATTCATGTTTAAGAAGAGTGCCTCAAAATAATGTTATTCAATGCTTGAGGGATGATATTTACTACTTTCATAATGACTACATGATGAAAAGATGGTCAGATTAAAAGATGTAAATCTTACCCACTAATATGACAGTTAGCTACAGGGCCATAGTGTATGTAATGATAGGTGTCATATTGTCTTTCAAAGAGCAAAGTAAAAGCTGGCATTAGCATCAAGAGGTGCATGTTTTGTACAAAGTTTTAGACCATGGAATTAAGAGCATGAGGCTATCATCACATCAATCCTTATGAGTTGTGAGATAAAAAAAGATTGAAGGCATTAGATCTTACAAGGAAGCAATGTCCAATGTAATGAAAGAAATGACAAACCATACCAAACATGAGGAATCATGGTGACTATGTATAAAGGAGTGGCAGTGGTAAAGGGAACAATTAGAGCAGCGATTTAATGGTCAATATAAGATATAGAGATGTTTTCAAGAGGAGAGGCAATGATATGTATTTTGTTTCTAATGATGTGTTCACTACCACAAGATAATTTTGAAATCATGGATAATAGAACTCTGAATTGACCCTAACATGCATGAATTTAATGTTTAAGGTAGATTGACATGGTATGGAATGAATTGGATTGTGACTGTAATTCAACCTTAAGACAAGACAGTCACTACCTTGAGACTTAATGGCCTATGTAAATGCAATTTCCATTACTGTGATTTGGTTCCAAGGGACCCTGATCAACTTAAAGATATATGAAAAATATATGTATCCTTGTTTCAATACCTAACAATCATTTTTAAACTAATTTTGTGTGCTTTCTACAGTGACAGAGGTAACTTGGATCAGTCAATTCATTTTGAAAAGAAATCTCATAGATAGATCCCAATCATTTTTTTTGTTACACGAAGTCTTCCACTCCACCAAGAGAATACATCAATTGTAAGAATGAAGAACTACTACTCAACAAAGGATTGTCCTAACTTGGACTGACTGATATTGTGACTAGGAATGATAGTAGGCTAAGATAGTGTTATTTGGGACTGCCAAAATAAAAATAAGCATGTTCAATCCAAAGGAAAAATACCCCTATTACTTATAAAAATTAAAGACTTCAAATTCTCTATTAACTCCCACCAAAAACATGCGAGGAAATTAAAATAGATAAATGAGTATGTTTGAGTAGTGTGGGGTGTAATCAAGAAACATATTTAAAAATAGAAACATATTTATTGAATCAAAAAATAGTATATGTGTGTGTACAATATATTGCTGACTTAAATATGGAAAAATAAAAAATAAAAAAATTTAAAGCAGAGCAATATCTACCTAATAAATTTCATTCCTTTTAGATTATATTCACATTATTTTAACTTCAAACTTTTACATAATTCTACTTCAAATGCATGGATTTCATTAGCGTTGGAACTCGTACACTTTATAATAAGAATTGAAGACAAGTCACATAAAGAAAACAATCATTTAAACATGGACAATGACTAAGTATTGTGACCTCTCAAATAAAGATTGAAGATAAATAAATAAATAAATAACTATGAATAAATTATCATAAAAATAAAAATTAAATGTAAACAATATTATGTTTGAAAAGTATTTAATTGTTTCAAATTGGCCACATGATGTGAACTGAGAATACTTATTTGATATTGATAAATATTTGAAGTGTTATTTTAATATTACTTATATTTTAACTCAAATATAACTTTAAATTTGTAGATTGTTTCACAAAATAGTGGTAATGATGCAACTTGCATAAGTTCAATGATATTGTTAAAATTGTTGATGTTTATAGGAACATATAATATCATATCTATACTAATAAAAAAATTATATATTCTTAGAATGGGAAAGACCATGATCATAACAACTAATATCTTTTGTTTGTGTGAAAATGACTATTTCTTAAATGGTTCTCTTTTGTATCCTATTCACAAGTAGATTCTTATGTTCAATTAGGATACTTCAGAAAAAATTTCTATGATACTTTTTTCTTTATGTCTTATTTAATATGATGATGGCACTTATTGATGCAAGGACTAGGGTAAGTGTGAGAGATTAGGGCAATTTGTCCTTCAAAACCTTCTCAAAGGTCTCTAGGACAACAACCTACTGGAACCTAGACCCCACACCTTCAAAGTCCACTTAATAACATGTCCTAACTACCATTCCCAACCCTGAATACAAGATTCAACAATTACTCTAGGATGGATGATGCACTGTCTCATAATGACTTACTAGGATAGGTACCAATCTTGGTCCAATAATGAAGGATGACAAGTCTAATATAACTTGACCCAATACAAGTCTAAGGTAACTGATGACAAGTCTACGGTAACTGATTACAATAGTTATATACATGACCCAACATGTCTTCTCATGGAATTTGATCATCGCAACTTACAGAAGACATGGTTATCCTCGAGAAGCACTGAAACTTTTTCAACAAATTCAGCGAATAGGGGTTCAACCGGATCACTTCACATTTACCACCATACTTCCAACCTATGCCAAGATGAGGGTCATGGAAGAGGGTATGGAAATCCACCAAAGTATAATAGATAGAGGGTTTCTTTCAGATGTTGTAGTTGTAAATGCTCTCATGGATATGTATGCAAAATGTGGAAGGATGCAAAAAGCACATGAACTGTTTGACAAAATGCCTGAACAAGTTACGGTTTCATGAAATACAATGATATCAAGATATGCACAAAATGGTGCTCTTGATGAAGCTTTATAGTTTTTAAAAAGAATGCCTCAACCTAATGTGATTTCATGGACAACAATGATTGTTGGATATACACAAAATGGGATTGCTGAGAAAGCCTTGGAGGCTTTTAATCAAATGCAATTAGTAGGTGTTAAAAAAAACTCCACAACATTTGTCAGCATCATCCCAACATGTGCTAAATTGGTAGCTATCAAACCGGGTATGGAAATCCATCGATGCACAATGGAAAGTGGATTTTTCTCAAATATTGTGATTGCCAGTGCCTTGATGGATATGTATGCAAAATGTGGAAGCATTCAGAAGGCTCAGAAATTGTTTCACAAAACATCTCAACGAGATGTCATCTCATGGGCTTCAATGATCGTAGGATTTACACAAAATGGGTTCGTTGAACAAGCCCTAGAGACTTTTAAGCAAATGCGATTAGCAGGTGTAAGGAAAAATTCCACAACCTTTGTTAGCATCCTCCCACCTTGTGCCCAAATGGGAGCTTTGGAACAAGGTATAGGAATCCATCAAACCATCGTAGAAGGAAGATATTTGATAGACTTTG
Source organism: Chamaecyparis obtusa (assembly GCA_027943335.1). Classification (NCBI taxonomy): domain Eukaryota; kingdom Viridiplantae; phylum Streptophyta; class Pinopsida; order Cupressales; family Cupressaceae; genus Chamaecyparis; species Chamaecyparis obtusa. Next base: position 6,519,397 of record BSBK01000370.1, on the reverse strand, counting down.
TAGTCATGAACGACCTAATAGACATGTATGCTAAATACATATTAAGTAATTAGCCTAGGGCATCAATCCTCCATGTGTGGATGAATAGTTATGGGCATGGGGTTTTGAATTCTTAGTATACATGAAAGGAACCAAAATTTCCCAAGGTGGCATTCACATCCATCAGTGGGAAAGTAGGATACCCCGCATTTTATGAAACTAGTGTTCAAAGCCAGAATTTTAAACTGTGATTACTAAAATCTATTATTGTTTCAATCTTCATTCAACACATCACAAACAGTGAGATCTCGAAGACCATACCAATTCACACAATGACTAAAGATGGAAATCCTTCGTGTGCTACAGTCCTCTTTCATGCACTGCAACCCTTGATCTAATTTGCCCGTAAAAATGAAATGAGAAATGTAACTTTTTTTTTAAAGTTATGCCCATGTGCGTCGATATTTCAACCTACTTGATATTGGTTGAAATATCGACCAACACTGGCATGGATTAAAAAAAAAAAAAGTTTTCCTTCTATAATCTGACCAACCTAAACCTTTTTAATTGATGGTCAAAAATTTTGGTAGAAAAATAAGGTCAAATGTACTAGTGAGCATGCAAATCTGATTCATGCACCAGCTCAAAACTTGCAGCCCATTGTGCCACCTTGGTTATTTTCATGTTGGGGCTTTGACCTCATCAGATTGATAACTCCCATTTCCTTAGATGGACATAAGTACATAATCACTGCCATATAATATTTAACAAAGTGGGTTGAGGCAATTCCGCTCACCCTTACTACTGGCATCCAAATATCCAAGTTCATCTTATACCATATCATTTGCCACTTCGGCATACCATCTACCATCTTCACAGACCACGACACACCTTTTGAAAACTAGCATGTGGATGATCTGTGTGCTAGACTCCACATCCACCATCATTTCTCCAGTCCATACTTCCCTCAAGGAAATGGCCAAACTGAGGCAACCAATAAAACCATTCTAAAAATCCTCAAGAAGGTTGTCAATGATTATGGTCATGACTGGCACCTCCAAATAAATCCCACCCTCTGGGCTTACCGTACTTCTTATTGCACTCCCAAGGGCACCACCCCATATTCCCTTGTATATTGTGTTGAAGTCGTTCTACCCATCGAGGTTGAGCTCCCATCATTGTGAGTCTCCATGAAGAACTATACCACTGATGAAGACTATCGTGTGGCACGTCTCACACAGCTAGACCTATTAGATGAAAAGAGACAACAAGCATATGATCATCTAGTTGCATACTGGAATTGACTCAAAAGGAGTTATAACAAGAAGGTCCATCCTAGACAGTTCCAAATGGGCGACATGGTCCTAAAGGAAAATAAGAAGGTCCAAGCACATTGAGAAAAGAAAGGAAAGTTCGAGCCTACTTGGCCGGGCCCCTATGTTGTCACAACATGCTTTAGCTCTAGAGCCTATCACCTATCTACACCAGAAGGTGAGCCCCTAAATGATCCTGTCAACATCATACATCTAAAGAGGTTCTATGCCTGAACCAAATCCTACATATTCAAAAAATCCATAAAATTTGGAAAAAGAAAAGAAAAATAATCATCCAATGGTGAAAACTTAGCAATTCAAGCACCTTGGACAAGTATGCTGGTGAAAACCTGGCAAACAGGTGCCATACATAATGGAATGAGTCATTATCTATCAAACTCCCATTCTCCATCATCCCAAAACCCATTCCTTTTTCTACCATCCCCATCCCCACCACCATCCCCCAACATTCCTCTTTTTAATCCTCAAGAAAATCCACAATCCCTCCTACACATATCTTGTACCATATCTTGCACATACCTTGTACCATAGCTTGTATCGCGCAATCCTTCCTATATCTATCCTGTATAGCAAGATCTTCATGTTCCAAATCCAGAGCTTATGTACATATTTGTTGTACATATCATCCCATCTTGTTGTACACAATCCTTGTTAGTCCTATAGCAATATTTGATCAAATATCTTGTCCCACCCAACTTTGTACTTCAGCAACATAAATTGTTGACTATCCTTGATTCGAGTGGTTATTTCTTAAACTTCATCATTTTCTAGCAAACAACAACACTCATTCTCCCCTCAATCAGTGGGTCCTTGAGGATGTATCCTTCCTCTTGTTAGACCTAATATTCCACCCAACACACCAAGTTTGTGTTGATGTATCATTCCACATGTTCAAACCACTCTTCCCACCATTGGTCCAATCAAATCTCTCTCCTTGACAAAGGATGTCTTTTGGAGTTCTCATTTTGGTCTTGGATTTTTTCCTTTGGATCTTGTTAATCTTTTACAGCTTCTCATTGCTCCTCTCCTCAAAGTCGTCATGATCCTTTATATCATGGTGTGCTACGAATGAGGACAATATGGGCAAGGTCTTTTGATCTTCTTTTGCTAGTGAGTCAGTCAGACATGACCCTTGCACAGTTCGCATGTGATCTTCTAGGTTACATGGTGCACTTGGAAAATGTCATTTGTTTGTGGTTGCTCCAACATCATTTCTACCATGCTTCCTCTTGGGTTCATGTGTGATTTTGGGGGAACCCTACGTGTCTTTTTAGTGTTAGTCCTATGCAATGCTGGTGACATGGCCTTGTGATCCCAGTATCCTTGGCAGGTCTCTAATGTTTCTATATCAAATTAGGTTGTGCTCTCCACATTTACACTTGGAGCTTCCCAAAATCCCATGTATCCTGCATCATATAGATTAAATCTTGCATCTTGCATCCTTCATGTAGCTGCATTATGCATCTTGCATTCCATCTCATCTTGTGTTCATCCATCTTTTCTCTTGGACATTTGGTTATTTATCCTCCCTTCTTCCTTCCTCCCTTTCCTTCTCTCTTGTGTTCTTTTTGAGAAAATTCCACAATGTTTACTCTTTGCGTTATTTTCTCAAGGGGGCACAACCCCTTATTCCTCTAAATTCTAGCCTGGGGCATATTATTTTCTTTTCTTTGATGCCACACCACTTGTGGCATCGCATCAAAGAGGGGGAAAATGTACACCTAAAAATCCATTAGAAAATAAAAGTATTTTTATTTTTTGAAAACCCCTGATGACATCATCATTTGTCAATTAATTATTTAATTAATTAATTTATTTATTATTATGCCATTAAATCCCTTTATCTTAATTAAAAATGTTTAATTAAGGAAACCCCTCCCAAAATGTTTAAATCTAATTTAAGCATCATTCCCCCCAAAATTTATTAATTATTTGATATTGACCAAAACCCTTTTAATAAATGAAATATTTATTGTCATGCCCATATTTCTATGAGCAAAAACACACCAATTTTTTTTTAAGGGTTAAATTAATAGTTGTTTAAGGTCAATGGTTTCAAGCTTCTAATATGTATAAAATTATTAAAAGTATAAACTAGTTAAAGTGTGATAGGCGGTTATCATGCTACACACAAGAGTGGTAATCTTTGCATTCAATCGAGGGGAAAATATGGCGAGAGGTTATCATACCCACCAACATCCATTGCATGATTACAAATGTCTCAAGCCTAAGGAAGTCTAGCATGACTACCCTAGTCTGATTATTGCAATAACAATTAAATAACATCTCTAATATTAATTAGACCCTAGATATCCTGTGTTTCGACCTAGATTGACCATAATTTTAAAAGATTATTATAATAAAGACAGGATCATGGAGTGAAAATTTTAAGATAACAAATAATTTTATCCTTATTTAATACTCTATGCAAGTACTCCAAAGGTTATCTCAATTAAACAAATCAATAAAAATTACTAGTTGACTAGAGCAATTCATCTATCATTATTTATTAAGCATAATTTCCTCACTAAATAAACTTTGCTACAAACAAAAGTTTATACGAATAATAAAGTCCTTCATGGCATTCAAGCAATTAATTAAATTTTAGATTTAATTAAGACTTAAAGTTTTCACTAATACTTATGGTTACAACTTTAACTAATTTAAAATTTCTTATTTAAAATGTTCCTCCTTAAATTAAAATCACGTGTCAATGATCTCATAGATATAGCTTGAAAATTTGTCATAGGCTTATATGGTTACACACCTTTAATTTTAACTCTTTTAATTAAATAACCATCTCATTAACAATTTAATTAATATGTTAAGAGGGTGAGAAAACAAATTCATTCATACCCATAATCATATTACTCAAGGAAAATAATTGATTCCCACCCAAGGAATTTATTTTAGGCTATTAAACTCAATTACTAACAAAAAAAAATTCCACTTAAGAAAAAGAGAGGGAAATGACTTTCTTTTCAAAAGCCAAGTGGGTTGACTTTTTCCCTAACCCTAATTCAAAATTAGGGTTAGGGTGAAAATATCAACCCCCAAATTTTCCCCTCCTTTCATTTTCTTCTCCCTCTCTTCCTCCCATTTATCTTCCAAACCGTTGGGGTAAGATTTCTTCTCTCTATTCTTCCCCACGGATTGATCTTGTAGGTTATTGGAGCATTCAAAGGGAAGATTCATGGCACACATATCTCATAGAAATATATTCCCATATATACATTTCTGTATATATGAAAATATATATTTATAAGTATATAAATGCAAACCAACAAAAGAAAAATCTTCATCTTCGAGCTTGTTGGTCTGTTCTTTGTTATATTTCATTTTATGCCATAGAGTTTTTCTTTGTTTGCTAATCTCTACCCTATTTTTAAAAAAAAGTTCTCAATATCCATCTGGGTATTTAAGATCTGGCTGAAAAGACAGAAGTAGCTCTCATTTATTTAAAAAAAAATCAAATATCATACCCTTACATTTTTGTTTTACCCTTTTTCCTATATATATATATATATATATATATATATATATATATATATATATATATATATATATATATATATATATATATATATATAATTTTTATTTTTTTTTAAGATATGCGGGGGGGGGGGAGCTGAGGCTCTGCCCGCCCCTGTCGTGCACCATGCAATGTGCCCAAGCCACAGTCGTGGCAACAGCCATGTAGTTTGTCGCAACAACCTTGCCCCCTGCGTGGGGGTTAGTTTTCATTTTTTTTTTAATTATATATTTTTTTTGTTATATTTTTTTAAAAAAATTATTTGTTAAAATAAAGAAATGAAATAAAACATTTATTTTAAAACATAATACGATGTTGTTCTTTTTTTTAAAAATAGTTTATTTCTTTGTAGAATTTTCTAATATATAAATATATGTATTTTTCAAGAAACTAATTAGGGTGAAAATGCTCATGCATATATATATATATATATATATATATATATACCTTTCAAAAAAAAAAAAGGATTTGTAAAAAAAAAAGATTAGAGGAACAACAACAAAAAAAAAATTCATACATAAAAATACAAATTTGTGTATTTGTAATTTCATCCATGAATCAATACTTAAAAAAAAAGGTGATCTAACACTTTGATATATATATATATATATATATATATATATATATATATATATATATTTATATATTTAAAACTTTCTAACTTGATTTCAACTAAATCTGAAATATAAGATGCATGCTGATTTAAACCCTTTTTTTTTTTTCAAAAGAAAACAAAAATAAATAAACAGACCTATAGTTTCATTTATTGATTATTTAGATGCCCAAAAGAAATCACATAAAATATGTATACAAATGTACAAAACCCTTCTCTTGCTTTCTTTTAAAATATATTTTGAAAAATTTACAACAGCAATTAAAATGCTAACAAAAGTTTAATCATCTACTTAAATGAATTCTTTTTTGAAACTATTGAAAACTCAAAGTGGTTGTTCACAAGGAAGGTATCTCAAGAGTGCAACATTCATATGAAGCACACATAAATTTCCTAAAAAGAGAATAATAACCACTTCAACACTCAATTACAACATCTATTTTAAGAGGTTTAACAAGACTCTCCACATGAAGTAATACAACTCAAGCCTAGGAGACAGATTTATACATATGTATTTTTTTAAAAACAATGATGTTGCTCCTTCTACTTTCTTCATTTCTTCAGAACTCAACATTGATCTTCAAGGATTCATTTCCTGCCATACAATCATATAAAGACCATGGGAAACCTCACCTTCCAACCAAGGCCTCTAAGAGGTCACCCCCGAGCTAGGGGAACCAAAACATAGACAGGAAAATAACCAACAACATATAAATCAAACAAAAAAAAACAAAAACATGTTATACACATGAGAACTCCCAACCAAGGATATGCACAAAGGGTCTCACAATGACCCAAATATTGGGGTGAAGGTGGACTAAATACCAATGGGGAGAAAGCCCATTTCAAAATAAAGAGACAAGCCTTCACATGGCTTTCTCAAATACACATCCCAACTACATACTCAAAATCCCAACAAAATATTTATGACCCCCATGACATCAAGCCAAAAACTATCTCCTTATGACCCCCATTATTACAAAAAGAGAAATGACTACATGGAGCCCATACTTCCATGTTTTCTTCCTTCTCCTTTCCAAGGAGAGACTCTACACCCATGGTTGTCCAAAGAAATCCCTTCACCCCCAAGGCTACTCTCCCCCCCATGGGTGAGTGTGGCCTTGAGACTCCCATTAACATCACATAATAAAACAAGGAACTAAATCACAAAGCTTCACAAAAACAACACAAGCATATCTTACAACAATTTAAGCACAAGATTAACATATGGCATTTATTCACATACAAGAAATAACAAGATACACAACAACAAGAAATCAAGAAGTTCACATAACTCCATTATTCTCACATACAAATAGAAAAAACATAAGATTTCATGGTAGAGCCACCAACCTAAGTCCAAGCAATAATGGTGAGTGTTGAAGATGAGAGCCCTTTTGTCCAAGCTTTTCCTATCCAAGCTCCTCCAAAATTATCTAGTCTCTAAGTTAGAGAGTGGGTGTTCAAACTCTTCCAATAGAAGAGTCCCCTCTAAAAAGGTCTCCACACATCTCCCCACAAACCCCTAGGGATAAGTTTTCCTTCCCATTGGGTGGTCTTCCCTAAGCTCCTTACAAGCTTACTAAAAATGGCCTATTACAAAGGTAAGCCAAAAAGGTGGAAAAAGGACTACCATTCTAATGGATGGTATTCTTACCAAAACTTGGTCTCAAAAGTTGATTTTCAGCCATCTTGGAAAGCCAACTTTTGGATGGGTCTTTTGGTCCATCCAAATACTCATGACAAGTTCAAAATCAAAATTCATGAATTGACACTACCTTAAGCTCCCTAACCAAGGGATTCACATGGGGATCCTGAAGGGTACTATCCTAGGTTGATGGGCATCCAATCCTCAAGTGGACATGTCATGGCCACAAGTACACTTACAAGTGTCAATTGACAAAACATGAATAACATATCACAAGCCATGTGACATATCCACTTGAGCATTCACAAAACAATTAACATTTACAATTAAACATATTAATTCAAGACATACATGCTCATTACATTTACAAAATAAAACACAATACAACAAGGTTTTTTCTCTCATTAGATGCAACCTTGGCTCTAACTAAATTAACATAGGTCTATGCTTTGGTTCCCCAATTTATTACCATGGTCTTATTCCCTCCACACTAAATCCAACATCAGTAGTCCAAGACATAATATAATCCACAACATATACAAAATAACTCCATTCACCTTTTACAAATTATTTACAACATCAAATAACAATTGGAATTTTCTTTGCATAATCAATTTAACATTTTTCTCTCCTGGCATCATGTGCACCCATAAACTTCACTTAAGAAATTAACTATTAATTCACAATAGCAATATCATTGTATCATAATAAAATCAACTCTCTATTTCTTGATTAATCATGTAAGCATATAAATCCCTCGCATCCTCACAACATTCATTAAATCAAAATCACCATAAATGTAAATCCATATTTGTATCATAAAATCATCATCATTAATTCATCACCTAACATTTAACCTTCAATGAAATTCACAACTCATCAAAATTTAAATCCCAGTTGTTATTTTTCCTAATATCTCACATTAGCATATGTACTCAAATTGAAATATCATAGTAGTTATCTAATCAATCATCACGAGTATGGAAAATGTTAAAAACTATAATGTACATCATCCAATGAAATAATTTACCTATTAAGAAGGTCAAATCTCTTAAATCATCCAAAATATTAAGCCAATGTCTAGGTCTATCCTAATGATCAAAGACAAGGCTATGTCAGCTTAGGGTGAGGCTTCACATTTATTAAAATCCCTCCAAACCCTAGAATCTTCTAGACTTTCCTAATCTTTCCTAATCTTTCATAAACTTCCCTAAACCCTTCTTAAACCTATCTAGAAGGTGTTTCCTAACCTTCTTAGCCTAATCCAAGTCTCTTTGACTTTGGGTCAAACCCCTTCCATTAATGAGCCTTACACACTCATTAATGCCTCTTACATCCTCATTAAGGCTTCTTACAAGCCATTAATGAGACCCATGTCTCTTCTTCCACTCTTATCCCTTGTGCACACTTCCCTAGTGTTTCTCACACATGTGTGAGCAACCCTAACCCAAGGTAAACCTTACCATACCCCTAATTCTACCTCAAACCTTACCCTTGACCCTAACTCATCCTCTTAACCCAAGCTCTTCCCAAAATCATATAAATACCCTCCTCTCCCAAGAGAAAATAAGCAATTCATCTTTCATTTCATAGTAAAGTTATAATGCTAGAATAGCTCTAGATCCTTAAGCTTTAACATAAATTGTTAGAATTAACTCTATTTTGTGCTTTCATAACTCATCATAGCTTAGAAATAATGGATTAACTTAGTTTGATTCATTTTTTAGCATTGATTTTCATATCATAACATCTCATTTGGTCTAAAATCCACCTTAGATTACTCATTTCTAGCTTAATCTTCATTTCAACATCATTTGGATCCTTGAGGCCTTAGGGGAAAATCAGGTTTTCTATACCTATTTTTGTGCCACTATGGGGTTCTTGTGGCATCTAATCAATCCCAATCCATCCTAAAAAGCATTAGGGACATGCTCCAAGTGTTTAGAGAGCACACCCACATCCCTAAAGCAAGAGCAAATCGAACGGTGACAAGGTGCTCCCGTTGAGCTCTATCCGAGGTGTCTTAGCAAATTATTTTTACTATATGTTAGGGATATGTTGTTTAAATAATGTTTGAATGTCTAAGCCTATTCCTAACAGGTTAGGTTTTCTCTGATCACAATAGTATTTTTGATGTAGTCGCTTCAGGTTTGCATGCCTATGGTTTGATGTTATTTTTGTGTTAAAATAGATAATAGATTTAATTACTTGGTTAATTATGTGATTAACTAATTCAATCTTATAAAATATAGAATTATTAAGTATAAGATTATTTAATTAATGAGAATTAATTAAATACGTATGGTTATTAAAAAGAATTAATTAAAATTTTAATTATGGAAAATTAGGATTTAATTAAATATTAAACCCAATTTGAGAATTAAATGCAAACTAATGTAATTGATATTTACAATGTTGAGTTGCATATTTAGTATATGCTAAAAATAATAATAATTAATTAAAATATAAAAATAATTATTATTAATTAAAATATTATTAAGTGATTTATTTGTGCAATCAATTTAATAAATTAGGAATTTCATATTAAGTTGAGTTAAAAGTTATTATTGGAAAAAGTGTATATAATTATTATTATAATTAATTAATTATGCAAAAGGGAATTGATAAAAACAAAGTCAGGAGTTGGGGAGTTGCATGCTTCACTTCTGTCTGCTAAGCTTTCTATATTAGAATGTTTTTGGGCATTATTCCACACATAGAGTTGAAGGATAGAAGTTTTGGGAGAACTTGTCTCGATTGTTTAAATAATTATTCATAAAGCTTGACAATATTTTAGAATCTTAGATGTGGCCATTGTTGTTTTAGATTTTCTTGTGAATTCAAGGTAGGGCTTGAGAACTTTCGTAAATTTTACTTTTGAAAAGACTGCCTTCATGGTTGTCAGATTGTGTTGAATTTAGTTGTTGGAAAATAGTTTTGTTGAATTTGTTTTGTTATTGTGTTTGAGGAATTTGGTAAGATAAATATTAGATTATTACCTGAAAATCTTTTAAATCTTAGATCTATAAACTTCGATGTTCAATTTAGAGAAAATTGTGTTTAAATAAACTTGTTAAAACCCTAGGCTCACCTTGAAAAAAAAATCCAAGGCTTTTGGAATTGAAAACCTATTGTTATTATTTGAAAAAATTTGGTATGTAAATGTATATTCCTCCTAGAGATTCAATGAAACTATCCAGGTTTATATGTATTTGTTTATATGTGTGTGTGTGTGTGTGTGGAAATGAAGTTATTTTAAATTTTTTTAAACAAAAAAAAATTGTCATTCTGAATATATATATATATATATATATATATATATATATATATATATATATATATATATATATATATATATATATATATATATATATATATATATATATATATATATATATATATATATATATATATATATATATATATATATATATATATATATTATTGGTAGGCAGAGGTGTTAACCCCACCTGTGATAGTTAAGTTTGTCGTGGTAGCCAAAGCTGCTACTTGTAATACCCCCAAAAATGGGCTATAGGACCATTGACCTCCTACATCGACAAATCGATTAAAATCAACGTAAAAGTCCTAACCAAAGGCACATCGACGCATCAAATCATCAAAACCCTAATCGATTTTATCTCCATTCTACATTGGGAAATATTCCTTGAATATTCCTAATTTCTCCTAATTATCTTTAATTGAATATTATTTAGCGATAAATGTCATTATTTATCCTAAAGTTAATTAATTGAATATGTTGAATATTTGATTAGTTAATTTAATTTTGCCGCTTAATTATTTAATTAGATTTAATTATATTTATTCCTAATTAATATTATTAATATTAACAATGAATCAAAAATCCTATGAATAATTGATTAAATTCTTATTTAATTAATTAAGTCAAGTTGTCAAATTTTATGATATAGTTTTGGAATAAAGTTTGATTTAATAATTGATTAACCCATAAATCAATTATTTTAATTTAAAAATCAGTTAAGTTGAGAATAATTCACTTGAATTATTAATTAAATTCATAATTATCCATGCACAATTAGAAAATCAGTTAAAATCTAAATCAGTAAATCAATTCAATTTTTTATCTTTTTGAAACTCAACATCTATTTTGAGTTGAAAAGTTGATCTAAACTTCTGATTTGAGTTAAAAAGCAAATTTTGCATGATTTTGTGAGTTAACTGTTTCTAATGCATTGATAACTCAAAAATCAAGCTAAGTTCATCAAAGAGTGATTTATGGCTTTTTCTCATGCACCCTCAAGCCCTGGATTTCTATATAAACAAGGCTCGACCCTTCATCTCAGATCCCCAAAAATCAAATATCAAGCTGCTTGGACAATCAAGCTCTTACGAACAGGCGATTTGTGAGATTTTTCATTGTTTTCAATTCATTCATAGCATTGTTAGATTTGCATTGCAACTCATTTCAATTCATTTTAGATCAACTCATATCAATTTTCATCTTATTGCATAGAAAATACAAAAATATAGCTTAATTTACATACCCACTTTCATTTGCTTTCATCATTTTAAATCCTTCGTTTAGGTGTTGCATTGTCACTAATCTCGGTCATAATCTAAGAATGCCATAGTCGCACCTACTAGAAGGTAGTAAATTGCTTGGTTAGTTTAGTTTACTTATCTTTTAGATTTCTTGATTTGCTAACCTCTAATGTTTTACTAAAGTGTTGTGTCTCAGCTAGGTACAAATTTCACACACACATTTCTGGTGCCCATCGTGGGGCCCTGCAACGGGTTTCCATTCTGAATTTTCAAATTTCTATCATTTCTTCTCAAAACTATGATTTTTAATTTTTTGTCCATACAATTTCATATGACATTCCCCAGATTGTCGTATCAGGACCCCCTGTCTACCATACAACAGACAATAATCTAAAGTTTCATGCCGGTTGTATGTGCTTTGTCATACGAGATTTGAGTTTTCATCTACATACTAACCCATTGTCGTATCATGTCTGGATCGTCATACGAGGAGTATCCAATTGTCGTATGAGTTTTGGTACCATAATTTCAATTTTCATATCAGAATTTCAAAGTAGTCTCTAAGATTTCAATTTTAGATTTCTACTGAAGGCTAACCCTAACGATTGATACTTGTTGTTTCTGATCACTTTGCTCATGAAAAATCTCAACAAAAGCAAAAATAAGGTAAAATCTACTAAGCACGTTGCATGGGATCTGAGGTATTTCGCTGCATCCCTAGAACACTTTGATTTTGGGAAATAAAATGAACCTCACGTGTTTAGCTTGAGTGTATCTCGCTTTCATAAATCACATGTTTATCTTGGATCTAAAAAGAACATAGATTTTCTTTTTGGAATATTTGTTTCATATAGTAAGTAGGCCTTATGAACACTATTTGTGGAGTTCTTGAGAGAGTGGGCTTCATTCAATTGTTTTACATGCGAAGCTCTTCTCGAAGATAGATCCCCTTGTAGGTAGGGAGGATTTGATATTATCTCATGGTCTTACTTAGTTTAGTCTTCAATCTTTGGTGGCACGTTCTCTCTTGGTCCCACTTAGAGAGCTCACTAGCCATTGTTGTTGACATATGAACCTTGGTGAGGTGGTTTCAATTTTAGCATGTCAATCAATTTGTTTACTGTGTTTGCATGAAGTGAAGAGGCTAGAGGATTATGTTTTGTTCCCTTTTTGGGTAGCATCAGAAACTCAGATCCTTGAATCTAAACTAAGTCCCCATGTGGTCCTTTTTGTGAGTCACCTTATTAGAGATGGTTAACCATAGCGGACATTCCCTTTTATTAGGTCAACCATGTGGACAGAACCTCAAGCGATAATAGCCATTTTCACTGTGGTAGTAGCTGCCGCTATATAAATTTCCTTGTGGAAGAAATCTCCACAAGTGTAGTTTCTTGTTGGGCTATCAGATCTCCTCAACATCTCCAATTGATTAAATTATCAGAATGTGTCAAAACCCTGGTGCACCTAGATTGGAGTTCACCCTCTTAATATTATAAAAGTTGCAGAGTTGACCATTACTACAAACCCTAGTGCAACCAATTTTTTATTTTCTAGGACTATGTGCGTGATTGCAAAAACACTTTGAGAATATACACAAGTAGAACTCTTAGGGAGTAGAATCATAAGTCACTATTCTTGTTCATGTGCAAGGTTTCTTTGTCCCTTGCTCATTGTTTGAAGACAATTGCGTGCTTGAACTCCCTTGATTGCTATCTTGCGTGCTTGATATTCATTGGTCACTTTAAAAATGAACAAATCTAGTCATCAAAATCAACCAACAATCTAGAAAACTTGCAAAATCTGAACAAAAATCCTTTTCTGGTATCAGTTGTTGTCTTAGAAATTAAAAACTCATACGAGTTTTTAAATTGTCATATCAAAACCCCCAGAAACTCATATGAAAGTGTGTACTTTGTTGTACAACAGTTGTAAAAAATTCAATTAAATTTTAATACTAGTAGCAATTGTCATATGAGTTTTGTCAATTATCATGTGAGACCTTATCCTGACTCATACCAACCTGGAGAAAGTAGTATGAGAGTTGAGTAAAACTTGTCAGGAAGCCTTCAAATTTGTCAAAAATTCAATCATTGCAATTAACCATCAGAATCTGTTAAAATATTCACTATGTCAGGAATAGAGCAGAAAAACTAGAAAATCCAATACATTTTCCAAAAGTGATCTCTTAAGTTTGATCCATCCTTCTGATTTATCGATTTGAATCCCATTTCATCTTGTGTCAAAACCTTGTCAGAACCATCTTCAAATTCAATCCTTAAAATAGCTAAGTTTTGTGAGCTCATGTCTACCATCTTTTGGGCATCTACCCATACACCTAGGGCATAGTATCTTGCACTTACATCCAATCAATCAATTCAATCTTGACAAGGTTGCGTCATTATATTTTTCCCAAATCATATCATTCATCAGTTGTCTCAATATTATTCTTCAAATTCACTAGAGGTTAATAGTGGAAACTAGAGCTTCCTCACACAAGAAACCTGGAGAAGAACCAAAATTCTCACCTTTGTCTTCTTACGTTGTTCAATTCATCAATCAACCTTACGATACAACTTGTTATGAAGAAGATGCTCTAGGTAATCTACATCTCAAAAAGGGCTATTCTAATCCTCCTCAATCAACCCACAGAGGTAACTAATCAACTCCACATCAATCAATCCCAAGGAGTCCTCACCATAACACAATGTCTCAAGGAGAAGCAAACCAAGGCTCCCAAGATCATCACTCTAATCATGGTGGAGATCCCGAACCAACACCATTTGGAATTTAGTCTTATAAAAATGATGATTCCTTTCGAAAGATGATGAAACACTTCTTGCAAGAAGAGAAAAAGTCCCATTTCTTACACCTAGCTCAACAAGGAGCCAAGCTTCCTCAAGACTTTAATATCGATAATATCACCACCCAAGAGGAAGAAACTCCCATCACAACCATGATGAAATAGATGCATGCCATGCAAATCAAGCTCAACAAGTTGGAAAAAGAGAGAACCTAAGGAATTCTCTATGGAGATTCTATGTCCTTTTCCATTCGATAAAGACTTGTAAATGCCACCATTCCCAAAAAGAGTGGAGATGCCTAAATATGACAAATACGATGGAAAATTGGATCCCCAAGATCATGTAAGAGAATTATGTACTCAATCCATGGAGTTCATGCATGAACCAACCTACTTAATGCATCTTTTCCCATGATCTCTGGGAGGAGCAGCCATTCATTGGTTCTCTAAAATGCCTCCAACTATCAAAACCTTTGAGGAGCTAATCAAACTATTTTACCAACAATACTCCTACAACATGCAATACCTGGTCACCATGATCAACATCTACAATCTAAAGAAAAACTCAGGAGAGTCCTTCCTAACTTTTATCAAATGATGGAGGAAGAAGTTTTCACTCTATGCTTGACCTATTCCGGAAATTGAAAAAATCAAAATCTTTATCAACAATTTGATTCCAGAACTCAATTATCATTTACAAATGTAGAATCATACATCCTTTGATAAAATGGTAGAGAATGCCATCAAAATTGAAAATGTTCTTGTTCGAAAAGGAGACATATCACTTCATAAAGAAAACAAGTATGAATTAGGATCCAGTTCCAAAGACAAAGGCAAAATCTGGAACAAAAACAAGAACATTGTCACAGGTGGTGTTGTTGATCATATCAATTCTCCACCTAAAGAACCCGCATTCAATCTCACCATTGGCACCCAAGCCATAAAAGCTTCTGAACAAAAGGCATCTAAACCTTCTAAAATGTCGAAAGGCTATAAACCATGGGTTACAACACCAAAGTGTGAGTTCACTCCTTTGGGTGATTCCTTGGAATCTTCCATGAAAACTCTGTTGGCTAACAAAATCATCACATTGCCTGAGATAAAATCATATGATCCTGAAGTTATACCTAAATGGTGAAAAGAGACTGATTTCTATGACTTCCATCAAAACAAAGGTCATAAAACCAATAACTGCATGTGCTTAAAGCATATCATACAAGACAAAATTGATAATGGAGAAATTGTAATTGACAATCATAAAAGAAATAATGATCATACAACATTCACGGAACCATTTTCAAACCATAATCAAGGAGATTCATCTTCTCAACCTAACATGGGTGCTAAAGTCAAGTACGCCTACTCTAGAAACAATGATGTCATAAACATGGTTGAACCATGCTTATCTGAACATTGCAATGCCATCACCATTGTAAGAAAAGATAGAAATAATCAATCAGCAAATGCAGTAACTCGATCACAAGCTCAGGTGCATCTACAAGGACAAAATTTAGGTTCATCAAATGCCCCTAAGGTGCCTTTCAATCTTTCATGTACTTCTAAATAGAGGGCTACCTCCAAATCATCAAATCCTAAAGAGACAAGGCCAACATCATACAATATTTTCCAACAGCTCCAGCATACCAATGCAAAAATATCCATGTTTGAGTTGCTTTGCATATCTCCTTCTCATAGAGCTATTTTGGATAAAGCTCTACTCAGTTCCAATGTTCCTAACAATCTTGATCTAGATAGATTTCAAACCATGGTTGGTCATTTGACATTACCCCTATATATCTCCTTTTCAGAGGAAGATGACAATTCGTTGAGTCATCTACATAACCAGCCCTTGCACATTGAAGTCTTAATCCAAAACCATCATGTCAAACATGTGTTGATAGATGGAGGCACTAGTCTAAACATCTGTTCCTACAAATTGGTCACACAACTGGGATTATCAAAAGACGCTATTGATCCTAAAAAGAAGATAACCATAAAAGCATATGATGAGAAAGAAATATCTTCCAAGGGAACAGTTGTACTACCTATCAGAACTGGACCAGTTATTAGAGACATCACCTGTCAGGTTTTGGATCTTCCATTGGCCTACAACATTCTTCTAGGGAGACCTTGGATACATGAAATGCAAGCTATTCCATCAACATACCATCAATGTGTGAAATTTCCTTATGATGGAGTAGAGGTAACAATTCCAGCTGATATATCTACCTCTTGCAATGCCTTGAAAGAAAGTGCTAACAAACTTGTTCCATATAAAAGTGAGTCTTCCACCAAGAAAATAGACATGGCATGAGGCATCTAAATCCAAGATGGAATAAATTACCAAAGAAGTCAAAATCAAGGACACCAGCATGGGATAATATACTATGGAACTAGTCCTATTTCTAACATCTCTCCCGGTCTCACCTAAATCTTATGGATAGCCTTTAAAATAGACAAAACAAGAATCTAAAGAACCTCTAGCTATCTATAATGGAAATTTTGTCATAGAACAAGTGTCCAAGAAAGAGTTTGAAGAGGATGAAGTTGTGCTTGCATGGCTATGGAAAGATGATTCCCAATCTACATCAGTTCAGAAATGTGACTCCATGTCAAACAAAATTTCATCAAAGTCATATGGACCAGGTCACAAACTCATGTCTAAAATGGGGTACATAGGAAAAGGACCTCTAGGAACAAGAGGAAAAGGAATCATACAACCTATTGAACACTGCAGAAGAATAAACAAGGAAATTATAGGGATTGGATATCACAAGAAGCCCTTCCACCTCAGTGGTAATTCAGCTCATGTCCTAGAACAGATAAATCCAACAACAGAAATTCAACTAAAGGAAGAAACATAAGAATTGAACAGTGATGATTCAGACACTACTGACCTTATTCCTTATGAACGTTTACCTCAAAACATACTAGATCTTCTTAAGGACGAAGAGAAACCTAAGGAGAATATCAATGTAGTAGATACACAAGAACCTACTACTAAACAAGAAGAAAGTAAACCTCCCAAAATAGATGAAAATTTGGGATACAATAGTGATTCTAAAATAGACTCCCATGAATATGAATTTTACTCAGAATCTAAAGGCAATCCTACTTGGGGGATTCATCTTGACTTTACACATGTTATCAGATTTCCCAAAGGCCTAGTTGAAGAATTAGAAGATGAATAAAATGACTATGAATGGCAAGTTATACTAGAAGAAGATGAGCATATCACTAAAGAGCACATAGATGTCATTCACCGATATGCACCTACGCTCAATGTGAGTCTAGAGTGAAATAACGATCTTCATGAGTCTGATCCACCTACTCTTGAACTGGAATCCAATAATGACATTGTGACTCCTATTGAACTGAACATCTTGAGTAGTAATATCACCTTCAAATTCATGAGTTAGATCATAGATAATGATGCCAATACCATATGCATAAACACAATTAGCCAATCCTTTCCATAACTTACTATCTAGCATCCTGAGCTTATTGACCAAACGTCCAATGATCCAAACCAAGATATCCATACCTTCATATCAAATTATTCTCTTGCATGTTACCTCAATGTTGTTGAACCTATGGTGACTTCCATTAGCAAACCTAGCATTAGCATGATAGAGTCGGATATCAAATATGTTAGTAAAAAGAATAAAAGCAAAAAGAAAAGGAGTTCTGAGGGTGAAAACCACTATGTGGCAGTCTCAAAACCTAAAATAGTAAAAATAAAAGATGTATCCAAAGGTAAAAACCTCTCTGAGGTGCCTAAGGATGAGATATTTTATGTCCTTCCAAGTCATTTATAGGATAGATCTCCAGTACGGATAGAACCCACTCAGTCTATCAAATTGGGTACAGCAGAGGAACCACAATTGATTCATGTAGCACAATCCCTATTAGAGGAAGAGAAACAAGCATTCACTACTTTCCTAACAGAAAAGAAAATCAACTTCACATGGAAGTATTCATATATGCTAGGGTTAGATCTTGATCTCATCATGCAGCATATCTCTATAGCTCCAGGAGTCAAACTTGTCAAAAAAAAGTTGCAAATGATGCATCTACATGTGGCGCTTCTTGTCAAAGCTGAACTGGAAAAGTTACTAAAAGCTAGATTCATCTGAGTTATTGATTATGTTGAATGGATCTCCAACATAGTTCCAGTTTCAAAACTAGATAAATCTATCAAAGTATGCACATACTTCAAAGATGTAAACAAAGCATGCCTTAAGGATGACTTTCCACTACCAAACATCAATATGATAGTGGACATGACTGTGGGCTTTGAAATGCATTCCTTAATGGATGGTTTCTCTAGATACAACCAAATCAAAATTTCTCTAGAAGATCAAGAGAAAACAACTTTCACATGTGCATGGGGTACCTTCTTCTATTGGAATGTCATGCCATTTGGTCTTAAGAACGCTGGTGCTACTTATCAACGGGCTATGACATCTATCTTCCATGATATGATGCATCAAACTATGGAAGACTATGTTGATGACACCTTAGCTAAATCAATGATAAGATCTGACCATCTGAGGGATTTGAAAAAAATACTAGATATAATGGGGAAGTTTAGTCTCAAACTGAACCCTAAAAAGTGTTCTTTTGGTGTCACTTCTGGAAAGCTCATGGGCTATATTGTTTCAAAGAAAGGCATTGAAGTAGATCCTGCTAAAGTCAAGGCTATCATGGAGATGCAACCTCCCAAAAATATCAGCCAAATGAGAACTTTACAAGGAAGGGTTCAATCAATCAGACGTTTCATATCTCAGTTAGCAGACATATCACAACCTTTCACAAAAAAATTACATAAAGGTGTGACTTTTACATGGAACAAGGAGTGTGAAAAGAACTTTAACCACATCAAGTAATATCTATCAAATCCTCTTATTTTGATGCCTCCTATTCAAGGGAAGCCATTAATTTTGTATGTCTCCACCACAAATACATCACTAGGGGCATTACTAGCACAACATGATGACAACAAGAAAGAGAGAGCTATCTAGTACATTAGTAGAACATTGGTAGCTTATGAAAAGAACTATTCCATGATTGAGCAAGCTTGTCTAGCTATGATCTTTGCATCACAGAAATTGAGACACTACATGTTAGCTCATACAACACAATTGATAGCTAAGATAGATCTATTGAAATACTTATTGAGCAAAGCTGCCCTCACAGGTAGATTAGGTAAATGGGTGATGCTACTGAGCAAATTTGACATAGAGTGTGTTGAAAGAAAAGCTACAAAGGGCCAAATCATTGCAGATCAATTGACTAAAGCACCAATGTTTGATGATACACCATTATAGATGGAATTTCCTGATTCATCCATCATGCACATATCTTCTAGGACTTGGCATCTTTTCTTTGATGGATCTTACACACAGAATGGATTTGGAGTAGGCATATTGTTCATAACACCACAAGGTTACTCAATACCTAAGGCATTCAGAATAAAATTTCCTTGCACACATAATATTGCTGAATATGAATCTCTACTTAATGGCATGAAGATATCAATTGAGTGGCAAGTTACAGAGCTGCACATTCATGGAGACTCACATCTAGTGATACACCAAGTCAATGATGTGTACCAGACAAAAGATGAGAAACTAGTTCCATACAAATGCATGGTTGATGACCTTAAGAAGTATTTCATCTCAGTCAATTTTGAACAGATTCCTAGAATGGAGAAAAAGGTTGTTGATGCTATGGCAATGCAATCATCTCTTCTACAGCAGCCCAAACATGAGCTACGTTACGAGTTCCCGATGGAAGCATTGCCATTTCCTACATATGATTCCCCTGAAACCTACATGATCTGCACTTTTGTTGGTCATGATTCTTCCAGATACAAACACCTTTTCTCCTACCTTCAAGACCAAATCATCTCTAATACCTTCAATCTCCATGAGAAAGAATACCTTATCTGAAACACATCACGGTATGTCATCATAGGTAATGATCTAAACAAATGGGGTCTATATGGTACATTTATTAGGTGTTTAGAGCGTGAGGAGTCTCAATGAGAATTAGAGGAAGTCCATGATGGTATATGTGGATCACATTCCAACGGTTTAACAGTAGCTCAAAAAATTATTAGAGTTGGGTATTATTGGCCTGAAATGGAAAAAGAGGCTATCAAATATGCTAAGAATTATCAGAAATGTCAAGTCCATGGGAAATTGATTCATGCACCAGGGAGAGATCTTATTCCCTTTACTACACAATGGCCTTTCCAAAAATGGGCGTTTGATCTCATAGGGGCTATACATCCACATTCTTCCATTAGACATACTCATATTATTACAGCTACAAACTATTTTACAAAATGGGTAGAAGAAGTTCCTTTGACTCAAGCAACCGACAAAAAAATTTCAATGTTCATTCTAAACTATATCATTTGTCGGTATGTAATTCCACATTCAATAGTCATAGATAATGGTGGTCAATTCATGAATAAGGACCTAGAATCCTTATGCTCCAAATTCAAGATAAAACAATATTGCTCATCCATTTATTATCGCCAAGGAAATGGATAGGAAGAGGTATCCAACAAGAATCTATTGAAAATTCTACATTGCACAGTTAATAAAATAGGAAGAGTTCATGATCAATCCAGCTCTCTGGGCCTACAGAACAAGTATCATAATGCCTACTAGGGCTACACCATTCTCTTTAGTTTATGGGTCTGAAGCAGTACTACCTATTGAGGTTGAAATCCCATCACTAAGAATCAAAATGCATGGTCTAGTAACTGATGATGACTATAGAGTGTCTAGGTTGCAAGAACTTGAACTACTAGATGAGCGCAGACAAGCATCATATGATCATCTCAGAGTATATCAGAAAAGAATGTCTAGAGGCTACAATAAGAAATTCAGACACAAAGAATTTTAGGTTGGCAATATAGTCTTGAGAGAAAATACTAAAAATCAATCACATCGAGAGCGCAAGGGGAAGTTTGAACCCAACTGGATGGGTCCCTTTGTTATCACTGCTACTTTTGTCTCTGGAGCCTACCAACTCTCAATGACTAAAAGAGAATAGCTTCAAGAACCAATCAACATTCTCCATCTGAAGAAATTCTACGCCTAAGGAATTCAGTCTACGGTAAAATGTCCTGAAAAAAGCATAAAAATAGAAAAATAGAAAAAGTACAAAAAATTTGAAAAGATGAAAAATAATACAAAAGAAGAAGAAAAAGAAAAAGTGCCTTGGTGAAAACCTGGAAACATGCACCTTGGTAGCAAAAATAGAATCTCTGCCAAGATGGTGAAAACCCAGCAAACATGTGCCACTTGTTCAAAAATGCTCCATCTATCAGCACAATCTTGGTCTTTCTGAGCTTTCAGTCATGCTTTAGTTTGTACATATCTCATGTTTTCAATAAAGTCAGTCTGAGCAGAATCAAAAAAAGTGTCTATATCCTATCAATGTTTCAACCTAGGGGGCAACCAAAGTCATATCCTAAAGTCCTCAATATCTTCAGACGAGTCATATCTAGTCAAAGTCCTTCCAAAGCTATGTCTGAGTTAGTCAATCAGTCTCCTTACCAAAAAAGGATTTTGCAATCAAACACAAATGAACAACAATGACAAACTGAGAACAATCACGGTGACATGCTTTTATCTTTATGTCTTCTTATTGATTCACATTGAGATTTCTACATATTCTGTCCCTTCAAGCTTCTCGATGATGTCCTTCATAGGATTTAGAGAGTGATGATTGGGGGCATAATATTTTCTTTGTTTTTGGCTTTGAGTGAACATCTAATGACTTTGGAAAACTTGGATTGAAATTGGTGTCCACTATAAGTGCCCCCATCATGTATTGGATGGCCAGGTATACCTCGACCATTGATACCCAGATGCTTTAGGGAAGTTTGATCTAGATTTTATCTTTTTGAATGATTTCTTAATCCTACTGTGAATGGCTACTACCGAAGGATGTGAACGATAAAGGGTCACTGTGGGTAATTCACATTGGAAATGGAATGAATTTTACAATTGTTTGGCGTGTTTATTCCACAAGGCGTATTCGGGTCATCACAACGTTTATGTTTTGATGCTTATACAAATTGCTATATCAAAACATACATGATATTCAGGTCATCTTGGCTTTTGTGCCTTAGTGCTTATATCTAATCCAACATTTCAAAATAAAAATCAATAGTCATATGTTCATGGTTGACTAAACTAGTGGACATTGTATTGATTTATCCGGTTACCTAAAAAATATTTAGTGATGAAAATGACCGACACATGATCAATGACTAAGTCCTAGGTCCTAGGTCTGCATTTCATTTTGTAGTTTGCATGATTGCACTTATCTCATTATTTCAAAACCAACTTGATGCTTAACGATTCTCTAAAATTACGCTAAGCACAACACAAGGATTGAGTCTCACACAAAGGTGTCTGTAACAGAACAACAAGTAGTCACCATCTTGGGTTACACATCCGTTTTGACAAAAGACTAAGCACTTGTCTTCTTCATGTACCTACACAACAATATCATGTGTATCATTGTATTTACATTTACATTTCCTTCTCATACATCCATTGCATTCATACATGTGAATTCAAAGAAACATACATTTATAGTCATTCACCTACTATCTATCATTGCATTTGCATAATTCAAACATTTTAAAGTAACCATTGCATTGCATATTCCATACATTCTACTAATCCCATAAGCATTTCATACATTTACAACACATGATGTTACATCATAATCAAAAGGGCAGTGCATATGAAGTCACAACCAAAAGATCGATCTTGTATATATATATCAAAAATGGGGGTGCACTATTGACACAGTATCCAAAAGAATGAGCTCCTCTGATCTATTAGATATGATCAATCTAAAAAGACAAAAGGTTTAAATGAATTGAAATGACCCTTTTGGGCCTTATATAGGTTTTGACCTAATTTTTCAAAGTGCTCCATTTTACGTGAAAATTGCACCCCTAACTAATTTCGACGTTCTGAACCCATATTTGGGATCAAAATCAAAATTTAAGATCATTTACTTTGTCAAAATTGTGATTTAAAATTTTTGGACCCAAGACAACCGACCATTGCACAATCACCCTTCAAAACATCAATAAAGTCTAGTATTTGTGTGTGTGAAAATTGTACCTAGCTGTGGACAACACTTCAGTAAAACATTAGAGGTTAGAAAATCAAAAAAATCTATAAATGAAATAAACTAAGCTAATTAGGTGATTTACCGCCTTCTAGTAAGTGCAAGTATGGTACTCTCATATTTGACCAAGATCAGTGACAATGCAACACCTAAATGAAGGATTTAATTGATGAAAGATGGATGCAAATTAATCTAGATTTTTGTATTTTCTGTGCAATAGTATGAAAAATCGATATGAATTGATCTAAGATGATTGAAAATGTTCTTACAATATGAATCTAACAATGCCATGAAATAAATTGAAAACTATGAAAAATATCACAAATCACCTGGTCGCAAAAGCTCGATTCTCCAAGTAGTTGAAAGATAAAATTTGCAGATCGATTGTGAAGGGTTGAGCCTTGTTTTTATATAAATCTAGAGCTTTGAGGATGCATGAGAAAAGCCATAAATCACTCTTGATAAACTCAGTTTGATTTTAGAGTTATCAAAGAATTAGAAACAGTTTAACTCATAAAATCATGCAAAAACAACTTTTTAACTCAAATTAGAAGTTTAGATCAACTTTCAACTCAAAATAGATGTTGAGTTTCAAAAAGATAACAACTTGAATTGATTTTCTGATTTAAAGTTTAACTTCTCTTTTGAATGTGCATAGATAATTATGAATTTATTTAATAATTAAAGTGATTTATTCTCAACTTAACTGATTTTTGAATTAAAATAACTGATTTATGGGTTAATCAATTATTAAATCAAACTTTATTCCAAACTATATCATTAAATCTGACAACTTGATTTAATCAATTAAATAAGAATTTAATCAATTATTTGAAGGATTTTTTATTTATTTTCAAGATAAAATAATATTAATTAGGAATAAATGTAATTAAATCTAATTAAATAATTAAGTGGCAGAATTAAATTAATTAATCAAATATTCAACATATTCAATTAGTTAACTTTACGATAAATAATGACATTTATCGCCAAATAATATTCAATTAGGGATAATTAGGATAAATTATGATAAATTAGGAATATTCAAGGAATATTCACCAATGAAGAATTAGGATAAAATCAATTAGGGTTTCAATGATTTGATGCGTTGATGTGCCTCTGGTTAGGACTTTTGTGTCAATTTCGATTGATTTGTAGATGTAGAAGGTCAATGGTCCTATAGCCCATTTCTGGGGTATTACATTTTACCCCTCTTTGAATTATTATGTGAAGTGCAGCAGTTCAAAGATTAATCTATTTTTGATGATGTTCGGACTCAGTTATGTGATGGAGAAACTAATTCTAAAAGATTAACTGATTCTGAGATAGAAGCCAATTGAAAGATATGAAGATGTTGATTCAAGTCCTAATTGACCAAGAATCAAGATGATGTCAACTATAGCAACAATGAGTCGGTGACTACGAAGAAGTGACAAAATGCCTAATTCTGAACCTTATGATTACGAAGAAATGATTGTCCTGACTCTAGACCTGAATGTCCAAAGGAATCAAAAGGATGTCAAATCTGAACCCTTCAGTTACGAAGAACCAAGGAAATAACACTAATGAACTGATGGTTACGAAAAGCTAATACAATTTACAAGATTAAGAGAATACCAGATTGATATGGATCTCGATGAATCTTATATGCCCCAAGTGATGTGCCCCTAGCGATGATGTCTTTTGATGAATCAACAACTAGACGTGGTTGTTGTCTTGATTACTAAGGAAAGATTTGATTGAAAGAATTAGTTAATGATGTGTAATACCATGCCCCCTTCAGGATGAAAATCAAAATCTGGCAAGAAAAGCCAGCGTTTGAATGATTAGAAGCATGTTAATCTATTGTAGAATTGGTTGTACACACCCAGAAACACGTTCTGCATCATTTAGAGGTCATGGGGACCAAGTTTGACTAGGTTTGACCATGAGTTGACCATGGTTGACCAAGTTGAAATTTTGAGAGTTTGATGTGAGATAATTAGGCAAGTTGAATATTGGATTTCATTGACATTTGGAAGGTTGATTATGCAAGCAGTCGGTCGTCCTGGGTCCAAAATTTTAAATCGCAATAAATGATCTTAGATTTTGATTTTGATCTCAAAAATGGGTTCAAAATGTCAAAATTAGGTAGGGGTGCAATTTTCAAGCAAAATCGAGCACTTTGAAAAATTAGGTCAAAACCTATAAGGCCCAAAAAGGTCATTTTCATTTCATTTCAACCTTTTGCTTTTGTGAGCCTCGTGGAGCCTTCTAAGAGAAAATGGAAGTTCCAGTCACCTCTCATCGATTTGAGCACAACCGATGATTCCAGCGACCTCCCTTGTATGGGAACCTGATAAGTGGACCTCTGTGCCTCTCCTGCATTCAATTTTTGATTGTGTTGGTTCTTGAAAAGATTTTACACTCCATGAGACACCAATATACCTAAGACTGATTTTGGGAATGGTCAGTTCCAAATATGGGAAAATCTGTAAGTAACTGGACCAACTATAGGGACAAGACTACCCTCTACACTTCTAGCTCTACAAAACCAAGGCGGGTGCACCTAATCTAGTAAATGAAACACTCTTTACAACACCAAGACTGGATTTAAACAAAGTAGATAATAGCAAGAAAGTACTAAATATTAACCAGTCATTCATTGACTCTCCATTGCTATGATGAAACTGATACTACACAACATAAAACAGAAAGGATAGAAAGGATTTGATTTAACTTTTGCAAAATACAACACATCCCAACTAGACATATATCATCATAGAGTTTACTTGCTTCAGATCAGTGCCTTATCCATTGGGCAAATCATCTAGTGCACTGTAGAATACAAAGACTGATTACTATCATTTGATCAAAGATCCAAGTCATAAATGCAAATACCCAGAACCATACTGCTTATAGAAATCCCTGTGCAAACCCCATGAATTTGTGTTTCATCTAGAGCATAATTTAATCTGATTAAAACCGAAACCATTTTAGGGCATAATTAGGGAAACACAGTCAACCTTAAGACTATCAAAAATATCTCAGACAAATCTGATACAAATTTATTCTAGAACATATCTTTTACAAAATATCTGCATCCTTACCCAAATCTGATCCCGAAAGACACAGTCCATTACTGCTCTCACCAACTTGGTCAAATCTGAAAATAAACACGACCATTGCATTCCTCATCTTCTGGCATTTTTGAAAACATGTAATACTCATATATTTGGGTAAAAAATGAGTCTTGCAGACATATTTTCGTGAGCAGCCTACATTTAAATTTTTGATTTATTCAATAGTTCAAACTATATAATTTATTTCAATTCTTTTGTGCAGTCTTCAAATTCTGAGGTGGGCTCCCATGTGCCATGTGGCACCACCTAATTTTCTTGTTGATCCACCTCATCACCTTGCTAGAGCTATGCACACCTCTCTGCCAATTGTCACGTTCTTATTTGCCTGTATCGTTGACTGGGCATCTATCTATAATATCTGCCAGCTCCTCAGTTGCCACATGTCAATACGTCACTTTCTCACAATAGTTAACCAGCGAGCACTTTGTCTTTCCATAATAGCAACAACCATTAGATCTATACGCCTCCTAAGGCGGCCAACCAACTATCCATCCTCTGCTTCATCATCGCCTCATCACCATTCTTTGTCAGGTGTCACATCCTCATTGGCTCGCTGATCCACTTGGCACCTTACTGTACCATTTTTCCACATCATTAGATTGACACTTGGCACTCAGTCACATTCCCACAATGGTATCTCCTGTGCATCTTCCTTATCACAGTTCAACGACACCCATTGATCTTCAGGCACATATCTCAAGGTACCTAACTTGCATATCAACGATGTGTCAAAATTTACTTTACCTATGTGGGTGGGGCCCACTGTCATCATTTATCTATCGCCAGCTAGACCTCGGTTCTTGTCCTCATGCGTGGTGGGCTCCAACTGAGAGTCCATTCTTGGACACTTCTACCTTGCGCATTTGGCCTTATAAATTTCTTGTTATTCTTTCCCATGGGCAATGTGGGATAATATCTCCATTTGTTTATAATTCTTTTTTCTTTCAAAAATTACCTCAGCATGTACTCGGCTGGGCCCACACAAATTCGAAGACCCACTTCATATAGCCTCCTTTCTCATCTCTTTACCATTATCTGGAGCATCCTTTTATTTAAACTATTCCATTTAACCAAACACAATGCATGTGGGATAAACCACAATGCACACATCTTGCAAAATCATGCTTCCCCAAATGACTTACATTCTCAACAGCCCTCCTGCAACATGCGCACGTAGCATGTCTTAAATCCTTGTGCACCTCTCACCAATAGCCTTAACATATACATCCTCCTTCTATATTTCTTTTGAGGCTTGTAGATGTCTCTCAAACATTGTGTATGCATTGCACTGGTGCATTTAATATCTCCAAAAAAAATGAAATAACATCTTTCATATGTTATCTAAGCACCCTAGATCTTAAGGAGACAGTAAGCGTAGAAAAATTTTTGCTCTAGAGTGTTCGATTAGTGAGGAATCAAAAACATATTTATACATTCCTACTTTTAGAGGGGTAGATCACATAAAGAGATATGCCACACCCCGTGTATGTATAGCAGATATGAGAACTACCACTGAGATCACATGTTTGATTCCTTGCCTATGCACAACACTTTACAGAGAGCCAAAGATGGAACAATGGGGTAACCAATCTCCCTAAAGAATACAACTCATTCCAATTTATAAGGCTACTGGAAAATAGATCACAAGCGCCCAAAGACATGACAAGAAAATGCAAAACTAGAGAGCCAGGTTGCTCAAAATAGAATAGTCACAAATTACATTATTATCAGAGTCCAAAACATAACAAAGGAAAGAACAAGCTAATGCCAGGATAGGGAAAAGAATGCTGATTTTGACAAAGGGAACATAGTGAATGAATTCTAAATAGTGAATATTTTATCTTCATCAACAATGATTAACTTGTGGTAAACAACGAACATTAATCATCAACTTGTCTTCAACGTGACTTCTTAGTGCACTGTAGGGGATGTTTAACTGGTAGCTCACCACTGACATTTCCCCTGGACTGGTCATGTGTGTATTGCAGTTTGAATCAAAACAAATGCCCAACACCTCACTCACATGAATGGGAAATCTAAGATAAAATAAAAAAGGAAACTCACAACACCCATGGAAGAAACATGCTCATTCCAAGAGGGAAGTGTGCAACTCTTCACATGGTGCATGAGCTTCCTTTTTTTGGCTGGCGCCTGCAACATAAGCACACCATAATTTTATTTGCGTGCAAACAACACCCACACAATGCATTCACTCATCACATTTTGTTTGGGGCATTCTGCAACTAATTTGGCACATATGCAGCCTCTTTTATTTGGTATGCCCAGAGTATTTAGAAGTTGAATGGAAGGCATATATGGCCAAAAAAGTCCCCATCTTATAGAATTTTAAATAGTCACTCCGGTCAAAGAAAATAATCTCAATAACTTTGCATTCCTAGCTGCTTCCATGGCCTTTGGGCTTACACAAATTATACCCATTTCAGTTGGCATGGAGAGAGCAATTGAGAACCAGTAAATGCTACATCCACTCCCCATCTATCCATGTGTAAGTTAAGAGCACATATTGAAATTACATCATCCATAAAAAATCAATGTAAGATGCCCACAATCATCAAACATTCTCCCATGCATCAATACTAGTAGTGAAAAATAACGATGGCATGCCTGGCACAGTGATAAAATTATCTTTAAAATAACGAAGTAGGCTGGGCCCCGTATGGGTCCAACCTAAAAAAATTTTGAACTCAAATAATCGGCCTTAAAAGATGATCCAAGTGACCAACTTCAACAAGTGGAAATGATTCAAATAACGTTGAATCAATTAAAAACTTGATTTTTAACTTCGCTAAAGTCGCCAAATTTGATTAGAATGCCTCCAGTTGGGACATTAAAACACTGAGAAAAACTAACTTATGGATGTTGAAACTTGGTGAATATGAACTTTGTCCTACAAAGAAACATTCTGTCAAAGGGATTCG
Organism: Chamaecyparis obtusa; assembly: GCA_027943335.1. Taxonomy (NCBI): domain Eukaryota; kingdom Viridiplantae; phylum Streptophyta; class Pinopsida; order Cupressales; family Cupressaceae; genus Chamaecyparis; species Chamaecyparis obtusa. The sequence goes on along the minus strand of BSBK01000370.1, from coordinate 6,489,732 downwards.
CCAAAAAATGAACAAGGCGAGACAATTGTCGGTAGATCACAAATTGAAAACACTGCCAACAGCCTCAGAAGGAGATGGATGAAAAATATCAAACGATGAGCTAATGGAAAACCATTGAGTCTAGTAGAAGCCTCATATACAATGAACACAACAAAACAACCCTTAACTAGAGATAAACATCTGACAAAAAGATATGAATTTCCAAAAATGGCTATTTTACAAAGTTATTCTATCCGCACTTTCATCATTATAAAACACCTTTTTACCTAACCATGCAATCACGTCAAATGAAAACCTCACGGTCTGAAACCCTAGATGAAGATATTTTTTCATATGTATAAAATAGGGCTTTGATTAGTTTCACCAGATGGTCAACCGATTATCAATAATTAATCTTCAAAGTCGGCAACTTGGAACATCCTGAATTGAAACATAGTGAAACTGTAGAAGTTGCATTCAAAAATGTCTAAGGAAATGGGTCAAACAGATTCGTCATGATCTGAAACTTATCAAGGAGAATAAATTCTATGTCTATATTATGAATTAAACTTTAATTCCTCATGAACAAAGACGGGGCATAAGTTGCATGACCTCAAAGTAGGCTACTTCAAAACTGCATTCCCACATTCAGGAAAATTGAATAAAATGAAATCAGAATAGACCTAGTAAACCGATTATACAAACCCTTAGGAATCTAAAAATGGGCATGGAGATACACTCTCATGCCTAAAATATGATGCAACATTCCTTTCAGCATAACCATCAACCAAGTGTCAGATGCAAGTCTTCAAAGTAGGCCATTCAATGAAAATCAGATAGAATGTAACGTGTAGATTTGTAGAAAGTCCTTTAAATGGGTACCCTCAAAACTTGTCCGAGCTGAATTTTGGAAATTGTAACCAACTACAAATACCAAATGAAATGCAAGGAACACATGTCCCAAGCACTATGCCATGAAATCCATCAGGCCTATCATTGCATGCACTTGAACTTAGGTATTTTAAACCGTTCTTTGAAGCATTGAACTTTGCCTTAGGAAAGTTCTCTGATTATGGGCTCAAAAATTTATGGATTTTTCAGAGTACCAACAGTGGCTCTAGTTGGCGATGCATGCCCATTGCGGGCATGTAGAGAATTCATGAATCTTTGGTACAATAGACCACTCAAAAAAGAAAACTGACTTCTTTCTCTCTTTCAAAAATAGGGAACCTTGCTGAAAGAAACACACCACACAACTAAAAGAAAGCAACTGTACAACATATACATTATTTGCAAAGGCTCTGAGCCACTTCTTACCTCAGTCATATATATGATTTTCATCCATAAATGAGACCAGTCGCTTAAAAAACTTTTGACAAACATGCTGCCAACATATATGAAAATATTTGAGCTGAAAGGTAATCTTGTACTTGTCACAACCCACATTCTTTCGGTCACAACCAACCTCATGTACATATTACAAAAAATATGGAACATCTATTACCTCTTCTTGATGTTGACTGAAAATATAAGGTCTATCTAGTTATGCATCAAAAGATAAGCTATAATGACCATCATGCATTACTAAAAAATCACCCGAATGAAAATGAAAAGGATCCTTAGCTTTATTTGTATAGGATACTTTAGCCACTGAGCAACTTGGCTCCTCAAGTATGTATTCAAAATCTGAATCTTGAACCGAGTGCAAAATTTTTTCACAAACATCATGACACAAGGACAACTGATCCATACTAGCATTTTTATCAATAAATTTGTTATCCTCAACACTGTCACAGTTGCTATCAAATTCATCAAAAGAAGAAAGAAAGAATGAACAAGAAACTTGTTCATTACCAGAATCTGAATGACAAGACAAAACATTGTCATGGTCTTCTTTATCTTCTTCAGAGTCACAACATGAGGGGATTTCATGCAAACATGAATCATTGTCTTCATCATTTTGAACACATGCCTCATTATCAGTGTCAAAACATATATCATCTGGATATTGCAAAGTAGGATCCACATTGGATGCATACCTCTGAAAATCAACAACCAATAACGCTGAGATTTCTTCACTACTTAGTGGATACCGAACTTCATGTTCATTCCCTTTGGTCTCATACTTCATGCTACAAATATCTTCATTATTCATAATAGTGGCTGCAAACTCTTGGCTCCCATTATCTTGTGCAAATCCATCACTGTAGAAACTTTCATCTGCATCATATCTATCTCTTTCTTTTTTGCACAAAAATCTCTTGTATTGAGACAAGAAGACTATTCTCTTATGCTGATAGAAAGAAAGATCTACAAACCTTTTAATAGAAACATGATCAACTGTGAACTCTTCCTTGTCATTTTCATATTCACTAAATTCACTATCAGCATCGTAATATTTATTTGCACAAGGCTGCTCACAAGAGAACCTTTCTGTCATATCCTCATCATCTGATTATGGATCACTAAAAGAACACACCTCTTTACCCAGTAAAACATCATAACCAATGTAAGTTTTGGAACCATCAGACTTGTTGCTTTGATTTTTCAACTCTATATATGGAAATAAATCAGCACTTTCATTGCATGTTTGAACATAAAAATTAAACCTTTGAAATTAAACCGTATGCATATCACACAAGCATTCAAGAATATTATTTTGAAGTGTAATGTGCGGCTTCAAATTAAATTCATTCCGAGAGACATCATCATGCTGGATTGAAAAAATGAAAGATTCATTTTCTGCTCTTTGACTGATATGTTTTTGTTGGCTTGCTTCAATGTTATCTAAAAATAGAGCACCATCACTCTTTACATCGTTATCTTGGAAGAAAGAACAGACCTCTGACTGAAGTAAACAATCTAGTATAGAATTTGAAATATCATTCAGCTTTTCATTGAATGTTTCAAATTGTGGTTCAAACAAATCGATAGGCAGCCCATTGCACATGTTCTCCCTTTGACATATGTCTTCTTGACATAATTCACCGTTGTAGGGAAAAATGTTAGCATTATTAACCTTTTTCTAATAAGATACTGATTCCTTATTATTGACAATATCAAAATCTTCAGTACCTAAATCAAACCAGCTGACATCCATTTCTGGTTCAAGGAAAAATTGAGATACCATGGTTTCATATTTGGGCTCATAAAATCCTTTATCCATCTTTGGATCAATAAATTCACATGGTGAATCAAAAGCTAAAAACATACAAACTGAAAAATCAGTTTCATCACCACTTTCATCTGAAACACAAAGATCCATTAGTGCTCTAGTCATATCAACTTTTTCACAATCATCTCTAGCATATGACAACTATTCATTCTCTTCACAAGGCAATTCATAAACCATTTCCTTGTCATCAAGAAGATCAGGATCACTCTGACTCCTTGAATCTTTTTCTCCACTATTAGTATCACTGAAATTTGACATAACTTCATCACTTGGGGCTTTATCATCATCTGATGAAAGATCTTCCCCCTCTTCATTTTCAATACTTGATTGCAAATAATAAGACTTTGCAACCTCACAACTAGAAGAACTAGTTTCAAATTTACCTGGAGTATAACCCTTATATATGTCTATCTTTGCATCAAGAAAATGTTGCGATGCTTCACTAACCACGCTAACTTCTATATCAGGGACAGTCATTGTTTGTTCCAAATTTTCTTCATTCACATTTTGTTCAGAAATATAACTTGAAACATGATCATTAAGATTGGCAGAGATGGAGACACCTTGACATTGAGTTTCATTTTCTGATCTACACGCATTTTCTTTGATTGGAACATTATGACAATGAACTCCAGCAGATAAAAACCCTTTGGCAATTCTATATCTCAAATTATTTTCAATGTCCATCGTTGTCATAAAAGCTTGATGTAAATTATTTGGCTCTTTATTTCTTAACAAGAAGTTCATCTTTTTATCGAAAGCATCCAAATAAATTACTAAACATACTTGATCATTGGGTCTGTAACTCATTGGAATATCACTTAATGTCTTAACAAATCTGATGTTGAATGACGAGACTAACTCATCTTCTTCTATTTGAATCTCCATCAAATTGTTCACCAAAATGCTCACATCAACTCTCTCAGTGAACTGTTCCATGAAAACTGAGTTGAAGTTCTCCCATGAACAAATAGAATTTACTAGAAAGGAATAAAACTAGACCCTAGCATCATCTTTGAATGTCTGAACCAACAACTTCATGATGACATCTTCATGACAAATCTTGAAGTCTCCAATCATATCAGCAAACTCTTGTAAATGCTCACATGCTGAATCTAATCGTTTCCCTGTAAACTCTTGCAAATGCTTCGTAATCTTGATAAGAATCTCATTCAGGAAACCATGTATGTCATCAAAACACAATGGCACATACCTCTGTATAGAAATACTTCTACTTGAATCCATTATGGACTACACTTCCTCTTAATGAGACTTTTAGATTTTATTTTAAATATTTTATGCAACCACAAAGATTATCAAATCATACACATTCCCCCAAAGATACAACCCAAATTTTTGAACAAGTCCGGAGAAATATGCAGACCCACAATTCTAAAATCTCTTTGTATGATGACTTTTTCACCCAACAAGGATTATACAAATATAAATCATTCAATGAGAAATACCTGGTAAGTTCTTTGTTGCTACTATCTTTTCATTGGCTAGAAATAATGGCAAATTGTAGAGCTCACTTCATAGCTCCATCAAGTTCTTTTATAGAGTTGCCACCTCCTTGGAGAGGAAAAATACTTTATCACTATTTCTATATATTCTTTTCCCGCCAACACACAACTTCACCAGAATTTAAATACTATTTATCAGAGCTAGATATATCATATCTTTTATTCTAAATTTTGCACTAATCAAACAGAGGATCTCAGAGTCGCCACTCACAACTTGGTGAGATAATATCAAAATGTTTAAATCTGACTCTTATACACTTAAATGGAAACCACTGGATAACAAATAGGCAAGCCAGGAGTCTAGCTCTACTCATACCCACATTATTTAAGCTTCACTTAACATATCCCCAGCAGAGTCGCCATGTTGTTGGTGACTCGGATGGGCCAAATCAATTTGGGCAATAAGATATTGATAATATGTAATGTAATCAGAGATTCTCAACTGATTTATTTCTTTGTTATGTTCTCTTCCCTAGTAGAGTTGCCATTTTTTTGGTTCTTGAAAAGATTTTACACTCCATGAGACACCAATATAACTAAGACTGATTTTGGGAATGGTCAGTTCCAAATATGGGGAAATCTGTACGTAACTAGAACAACTATAGAGATAAGACTGCTCTCTACACTTTTGGCTCTGCAGAACCAAGGCGGGTGCAACTAATCTAGTAAATGAAACACTCTTTACAACACCAAGACTATATTTAAACAAAGAAGATAATAGCAAGAAAGTACTAAATGATAACCAGTCATTCATTGACTCTCCATTGCTATGATGAAATTGATACTACACAACATAAAATAGAAAGGATAGAAAGGATTTGATTTAACTTTTATAGAATACAACACATCCAAACCAGACATATATCATCATAGAGTTTACTTGTTTCAGATCAGTGCCTTATCCATTGGGCAAATCATCTAGTGCATTGTAGAATACAAAGACTGATTACTATCATTTCATCAAAGATCCAAGTCATAAATACAAATACCCAGAACCATACTGCTTATAGAAATCCCTGTGCAAACCCCATGAATTTGTGTTTCATCTAGAGCATAATTTAATCTGATTAAAACCAGAACTGAAGATAGACAATCACATGCATAGATAAACTCCATACAAAGAATCAGAACATTCAAAACCCATAAAACTTGACACAGATGGAGAGAAATGGAATTGAAAACTTGAATTAAGAATGAGGATCTAAGCCTCTATATACACCTTGCTTGAAGATTCAAAGCCACTAAGAATATATGCAAAGGACCTACAACTTTCTACTCTATTCTGATACAAACTGGACAAAATATACCCTACTCCTTGACTGAAGGTTCAGGATGTAACCTTGTGAACCAGAAAACCAGCAGCCTTTGTAAATGGTCTTGGAAATCCATATATCGGATTGCAACAAGCTAAGGACCATTTTATGGCATAATTAGGGAAACACAGTCAACCCTAAGACTGTCAAAAATATCTCAGACAAATCTGATACAAATTTATTCTAGAACATATCTTTTACAAAATATCTAGATCCTTACCCAAATCTTATCCCAAAACACATGGTCCATTACTGCTCTCACCAACTTGGTCAAATCTGAAAATAAACACCACCATTGTGTTCCTCATCTTTTGGCATTTCTGAAAACATATAATACTCATATATTTGGATAAAAAATGAGTCCTGTAGGCATATTTTCGTGAGCAGCCTACATCATTTAAATTTTTTATTTATTCAATAGTTCAAACTATATCATTTATTTCAATTCTTTTGTGCAGACTTCAAATTCCAAGGTGGGCCCCATGTGCCACATGGCACCACCTAATTCACTTGCTGATCCACCTCATCACCCTCCTGGAGCTATGCACACCTCTCTGCCACTTGTCATGTTCTTATTTGCCTATACCACTGACTGGGCATCCATCTGTCATATCTACCAGCTCGTCGGTTGCCACAGTCAACACGTCGCTTTCCCACAATAGTTAACCAGTGAGCACTTTGTCTTTTTAGAATAGCACCATTCGTCAAATCTACACGCATCTCGAGGTGGCCAACCAATTGTCCATCCTCTACTTCATCATCACCTCATCACTGTTCTCTGTCGGGTGTCACATCCTCACTGGCTCGCTGATCCACTTGGCACCTTACTGTACCATTTTTGCACATCATCAGATTGACACTTGGTGCTCACTCGCATTCCCACAATGGTATCTCCCATGCATCTTCCTTATCGTGGGTCAACGACACCTGTTGAATGGAAGGCATATATGGCCAAAAAAGTCCCCATCTTATAGAATTTTAAATAGTCACTCTGGTCAAAGAAAATACTCTCAATAACTTTTCTTTCCTGGCTACTTCCATGGCCTTTGGACTTATATAGATTATACCCATTTCAGTTGGCATGGAGAGAGCAATTGAGAACTAGTAAATGCTACATCCACTCCCCATCTATCCACGTGGAAATTAAGAGCACATATTGAAATTACATCATCCATAAAAAATCAATGTAAGATGCCCACAATCATTAAACATTATCTCATGCATCAATACTAGTAGTGAAAAATAAAGATGGCATGCCTGGCACAACGATAAAATTATCTTTAAAATAACGAAGTAGGCTGGGCCCCTTGTGGGTCCGGCCTAAAAAAATTTTGAACTCAAACAACCGGCCTTAAAAGATGATTCGGGTGACCAACTTCAACAACTAGAAATGATTCAAACAATGTTGAATCGATTAATAACTTGATTTTTAACTTCACTAAAGTTGCCAAATTTGATTAGAATGCCTCCAGTCGTGACATTAAAACACTGAGCAAAACTAACTTTTGGACGCTGAAACTCGACGGATATGAACTTTGTGCTACAGAGAAACATCCTGTCAAAGGGATTCACCAAAAAATGAACAGTGTGGGAGATTTTAAAAGTTGAAAATACCCGTTCAGAATTTTCGGCAGATCGCAAATTGAAAACACTGCCAACTGCCTTGAAAGGAGATCAATGAAAAATATCAAACGATGAGTTGATGGGGAACCATTGAGTTTGGTAGAAGCCTCATATACAAGGAACACAACAAAACAACCCTTAAATAGAGATGAGCATCCAAAAAAAAGATACGAATTTTTGAAAATGGCTATTTTACAAAGTATTTCTATCCGCACTTTCATCATTATAAAACACCTCTTTACTTGACCATGCATTCACGTCAAATGAAAACCTCACGGTCTGAAACCCTAGATGAAGATTCTTTCTCATATGTATAAAATAGGACTTTGATTACTTTCACCAGATGGTCAACCAATTATATATAATTAATCTTCAAAATCAGCCACTTGGAACATCTTGAACTAAAACATAGTGAAACTGTAGATGTTGCATTCAAAAATGTCTAAGGAAATGGGTCAAATAGATTTTTCATGATCTAAAACTTATCAGGGAGCATCACTTCCATGTCTTTATTATGAATCAATCTTTAATTCCTCTTGACCAAAGATGGGGCATAAGTTGCACGACCTCAAAGTAGGCTACTTCAAAACTGCATTCCCACATTCAGGAAAATTGAATAAAATGCAATCAGAATAGACTTGGTAAACCGATCATACAAACCCTTAGGAATTTGAAAATGGGCATGGAGACACACTCTCATGCCTACAATATGACGTAACATTCCTTTCATCATGACCATCAACCAAGTGTCAGATGCAAGTCCTCAAAGTAGGTCATTCAATGAAAATCAGACAGAATGTAAAGTGCAGATTTGTAGAAAGCCCTTCAAATGGGTACCCTAAAAACTTGTCCGAGCTGAATTATGGAAATTGGAACCAAATACAAATACCAAATGAAATGCGAGGAACACATGTCCCAAGCACTATGTCATGAAATCCATCAGGCCTATCTTTGCATGCACTTGAACTTAGGTCTTTTAAACCATTCTTTGCAGCACTGAATTGTGCCATAGGAAAATTCTCTGATTATGGGCTCAAAATCTTATGGATTTTTCAAAGTACCAACAGTGGCTCTAGTTGGGGACGCATGCCCCTTGTGGGTGTTGGGTATATTTTAGGTTTTCTGAGGTTTATGCTCCAGGTCTTATTTTAAGTGTCTCTGCTCATGTCTTCATCCGGCTTAGGGTTTTTAGAACTTATCAAAACTTGTCATATTTGTATTTTAAACCCTTGCCTTACATGTTTTTTCCCTGAATTGGTTAACTCTTTGGTTAATTTTGAGTGTGCCCTAGTTTTGTCTATTCACACGTTACTTTTTGGGTCACTTAAGTTTTCCTTTTTGCACGTGGTCATTTTTCCTTGTTCGCTGAGTTGCTCAATGTTTTTCCTTGTCTTCAAATCTTCCAGCGAATTGACGATGGTGTTGAGTCTTTTGTTAAGTTTCCCTTAGTCACTGAATCTCCTAGTTTATGTCACGGTCAATGTTAACATCCAATGATTTAGCGACTGTGTAATCTCCTATTCACTTGATTCTTGGTGGTTTCTTTGAAACATCTGGTGACTTGGCGTGGCAGTTATCTCCTGTTATCTTAATCAGGTGGCTAAGTTCAAGATCTTCTTGCGATCCAATGAATGTCATTGATCTTCTTTGCAATCAGCGGTCATGTTTTAATCTCACAAAGACTGGGTCCTACACAAAGAAATTTGGCGGTGGATAATGTTTACCCCAGTCGCTTGATCTCAAGAAGAAATGGCAATGCTCTAAATTATTTGGCGACTATGTGAATGAAGTGTTCGTGGGATCTCAGAATAAGATAGTAATGTTCCAAATCTTTTAGCGACTTGGCGAACAAAGAAAAGTTGGGAAGTGTTCTCTTTAGTTGCGCATTCTCAGAATAAAAGGGTTAAGTTTGATTACCTTCAAAGATTAAGCGAATCCTTTGGTCAGTGATTCTTGTAATTAAAATGTAAAGGTCTAATGGATCTAGCAAATTAGTGACAGCTGTCGATTGCTCCTAGGATCTACGGTTAGCGCATAATCTCAAGATATAACCTAATGTATGGAAAGCATTCAGCGAATATGAGATAGCCTTGTTTTCTCAATCTCGAAGCCTGACCAAAGTTAAGTATTTCTTTCCAAGAATGCAAGATCACCTTATTCGCTGAATTGCAAGATAAACCAAGAGTTAAGTTTGGCTTTTCAAGAATCAGAGATTTAGTTGTTCACTGATTCTGCAGATGTGACTATGGTCAAAGTTCTATGTTTCATGGGTTTACAAAATACTTTGTTCGTTGATTCTCTTGATGAATGCTGACTTAAGGAAATGATTACGAGAATTGGTGAAGTCCTTTGTCGGTTGTTCTCTAAGTATAAGCATAGTTATTAAGAATGTTCTGAGAATGTGAGATTACCTTCAGTCGCTAGATCTCCTATTTTAGCGGGGTCGTGGTGAGTTTTCAAGGATAGTTTAAGGATCGTTGATCATCTCTAGGATCAACAGTGGTCACTGAATCTCCAAATAAAGTCATGAGTTAAGAAATAATTCTAAGATTCTGTGAATAGCCTTGTCACTGGATCTCCAAGCTTAACCCTAGATTAGCATTTCTTTAAGAGATCATGAGATCCTTTGTTCGCGTGATCATTGAACTATGTCTGGTTAAGTTTTCATGCCAGTTAATGTTTTAAGTTGTTGCAACATGGATAAAGTACTTTGCCAAGGTGGAAAAAAGTGAAAATCCATCCAATTAGGTTTTAACAAGGGTTTTTGTCATTAATCAGGGGTTTTAATGCAAAAAGTTGTGATCATTGCTCTTGCACTTTTTCTTGATTTTTCAAATCATCCTGTTAGCATCTACCATGCCTAGCCTGATTCAAAAGTTGGTAGTATGCAGAATTGAATACGGAAGTGACTTAGCTAGGATTCATTGTGATTTAGCGATTGTACACATTCAATTCTTGAGGCTATATAGACAGGACTTCATTGCTTTCTATTCTTAATTATTCTGAAGACAATTGTGATTGTTAGCGTTGAAGCAGAAAGTGAGAAATGCGAAAGGTTGTAGTGCTATGAATTTCTACTCCATCAAAATGAGTCATCCAGAGGCGAGTGCAACATCATCTAGTGGAGCTACAAAAGAGTAGAGTGGAGAAGAGAAAGGAAAGCCAAATTAAGATGAGTTTGTCAAGCTGCTTCCTGTTACAAATCAAAACAACAAGGCCATTGACATGACATTTGAGGACCTTATGGACAAATCTAGAGACCCTATCACGCCTTCTGGCTCAAGTTTTACTATATTCTCATACTTCTATAAAAATAGGCAAAAGGCTATACCTGTTTGTAATGCTTGGGCATTGGGCATGGCAAAGCTAATAGTGCCTGATGTGTTTCTAGATGTTGATTTAATTATTGAATTGGCTAGGCTATATGACCCCATCTCTAGGGTCATTAGGTGTGAAGACCAGTCTGGTTTTATTTCCTTGGATAGGGGGTCTTTCATAAAGGCATTTGATTTCTATGCTTCTTCATCCACTGAAATAGATTTCAAAAGGGAAAAGTAGAAATATACTAGTAATATTGGGTTGGTAAAGAGCCAGATAGTCAAACATATGCCCAAGAAGGGTAAATACATAGCCCCTCTCCTGGAAAGTATGAATGCTCCTTATCTATTTTCATCCTTGTGTCATTATATGAAATTCTTGTGTCACGGGTTGTGTAGGGTTCTAGGAATAGATGGTGATGAAGAGAAAATGCCCGATGAACTTTTAATGATGATCCTACATATTCAAAACTCTCTAACCAATACTGATTATGATTACATCTAGTATGTAATTGATAGGATGCATGAGGGGTTTATGTCTATCAAGGAGAAGAAAAGGCCTATTAGATTCATGCATTATTCCCTCCTTATGCATTTAATTTTATACCACCATGTCAATAAATTTGATGCAAGAATATTGAAAATAAGGACTTCTTTTGAAGGTAATCCTAACCTAGTGCAATATTGGTTAAGAGCTTGGAATTATACATCCAATGAGTGTAACTTCTCTATCTTCCAGAATTATTTTGTCCATCCAATTCTTCAAATGTGGGTATAGATTTGAAAAGGGAAAAGAAGAAATGTGCTAGTAATATTGGGTCGGTAAAGAGCCAGATAGTCAAAGATATGCCCAAGCAAGATAAATACATAGCCTCTCTTCCAGCAAGTATGAATGCTCCTTATCTTTTTTCATCCTTGTTTCATTATATGAAATTCTTGTGTCATGGGTTGTGTAGGGTTCTAGGAATAGATGGTGATGAAGAAAAAATGCCTGCTGAACTTTTAATGATGATCCTAGATATTTAGAACTCTCTCACCAATACTGATTATGATTACATCTAGTATGTAATTAATAGGATGCATGAGGGGTTTATGTCTATTAAGGAGAATAAAAGACCTATTAGGTTCATGCATTATTCCCTCTGTATGCATTTAATTTTATACCACCATGTCAATAAATTTGATGCAAGAATATTGAAAATAAGGACTTCTTTTGAAGGTAATCCTAACCTAGTGCAATATTGGTTAAGAGCCTAGAATTATACATCCAATCAGTGTAACTTCTTTGTCTTCCAAAATTATTTTGTCCATCCAATTCTTCAAATGTTGGGAACAAATGTGGTAAGGTTGTCAACCAAGGTTTTGAGGGCATTGAGGCTGATGCAATTTCAGGATAAGTGGCCAGGAAAGCACAATTGGGAATATTTCTACCTAGGGAACACCTTCACAGTCATCAGAGTTTATGGTTGCCCCTAACCTCCACACTTACTTCCTAAGTTTGCACCTCCTAGGGTTGCTATGATGGAATTCATCTAGAAATTAATTTGGACAGACAAGGAGCACCTAGCACCTCATAGGAAGGGTACCTTCACACCAAGGCAATTCAGAATTGGTAGCTTCTTGATTGGAAAAAGAGCACTTGACCAAGTCAGTAGCTGGCTCAATCATTTCAAAATGGCTACAGGTACATGTTAGTATGTTGATTTTGAGGGTTTCATCAAGATTGCCAGAATGACTTTGATTCCTAGCATTGGAACAATCAAAGAGAATGAGGGCCTAGATGAGGAGGATGTAATAAGAAATATGTTGCACTTAGATGAAGCAAGAAGAAGATGGACCAATTATTTTGATTTGCTAGACATAGAGGTTAGACACAAGAAGGCAAGAATTCCTTTTGATGGTTATTTCCCTGAGCTCCCATATCTGCAAAGAATGGAAAAGATGATAGAGATGCATGGCATGATGAGGGCCCTAACATCATATGATCCTAGTCTTGAGGGGGTTACTATGGAAGAGGCAAGAGAGATGGTCAAATCAAGTGGCATGCTTCTAACTCCTGGATGGGACTTGACCTCTGCTTTCATCATTGATCAAATTAGAAAGCAGCTAGTGGGAAGCTTGTCATATAAAGTGCAGATAGATGACATAATCAGAGGGAGTGATTATGACCCCAAATAACAAGTTGTTGCACTTTGGTCTATGGCCCCTAGAACTCAAAAGGCATCCTTAGTAAGCATTGAAGATAAGATGGAGGGAGACAAGATTGTCTGGACTATGCAAAACACTACTGATCTTGAGTTATCAAAGGCAGTTGTACACTTTGCTCACCTCAATGAGGCCAAAACCATCCAATTGTCAGAGAGGTATGACAAATTAATTGAGAATTTAATGAAGGTTGTGAAGGACAAGGATCTAAAACTTATGATGATTAAAAAGATGGAGGATGAACTTGAGGATTTGAAAGCCAAGCTTGAAGAAGCTTTAAAGGTGATCCCTCCCCCTTCTTTGCAAATTGATGCTCCTCCTAAAAAAAATGCAGAGGTTCCTGATAAGCCTACTGAAGACATAGAGAAAATAAGATTGGATGCATCCCTGGTTACCATAACAAATATTGTGCAATATAGGCAAAATAGAATAAAGGAGAAGATGGAGTCAGTCCATCAATCAGTTAGTCTATTGCACAAGGCCAATGATAAGGTGAATGAGTCATTAACCACTTTGGAGCCACTATATAGTGTGTGGTCAGGGAGTAGTTTACTATTTGAGAAGCTTGATGATTTGTAGGAGCATAGGCCCAATTTCCCTGAGGTAGTGACATAAGTCTATGAAAAGATTGGTTTGTTGAGTGCTATCTCAAAGTTTTTTAAAGGAAAGTCTAACCAGATAAAAGCCAAGTTGGCTACGTTTAATAAGGATTACAGCAAGTACCTACCTTCAGTGTATGGTGATGATGGAAATGTAATCAGTGCAGATGAATGGAAGATACACATGGATTAGTTGGTAATTAAACAAGAAGCTTTCCTTAATAGTGACAATGCCTTAGAATTGGATGGATGCAATGGTATAATTGATAGTTTATTTAAGGTTGAAGGTGATTGCATATGGTTCATGGCAGAGGTTAAAGATATAATTGATTCCATGTGGGACCTACAGATCAAGTCATTACAGGAACTGCATGCCTACAATTGGCAATCTGATGATGATGTGGTAGCATGGGACAAAATGACAAAGAGGAAAAAGAAGAAGCCAACTATCTTGCTGTTGAAAGAAGAAGAATAAAGTACACATGGCACCTGATCCAAAATTCCAGGGAGAGCATGTACCAAACAAAGGATGATGTAAGTTATCCTGTAATGGTGGTCATCATTCATGTAAAAAATCAAGTAACTACTCTGAAATATCTTTAGACAAAGGTGCCACTTGTAAAGGTGCTTGTAGTTTTGAAATACTTTCTATTTTTCCAGTCATTGTCATTATGGTTTGTACTTTTTGTCTGTAGTGTAAGTTATTTTGCTAGCCATCTGAAGCTTGTTGCATCCTTTCAAGGATTCCAAGATGGCTAGAGGTATACGTAGCAAGTTTTCGCTCTTTTTGAAGGGTGGTGAAAGTTTTTGTAAAGAAAGTACTGAAAATAGAATCTGACTTCTTTGAATTTATTGTCAAAATTTTTATGGATACAGTTTAAAATTAATACAAATACATTGGGACTTCATTGCTATCTCTAGTTGTCTTTATGTATGGATTCTTTGTTTTTCTTATGCATTAATTAGTAAGGCTCTTTAATGTGTTGTTCATAAGGTGAATATAGGGGTTTAACTCAAAGTTTCTCTCAAGGAGAGAATAAATCTTTAGGGAGGTCTCTGGGAATTAAAGAGCTATACATAAATTTGATGGCAGGGTTGGGAATTGGGATAATGAACTGCTAGGCATTTCATTTGAGTTCCAGTATCTTTGTGATTAATATGATTCTATAGATGTTAAGTTTTGACTCTGACCCAATAAATAAGGCACTGGTTTTACCTTGATTTGCATCTTTTCACTACCAAAATATCAAAATTTATTCTATTTACTTTATTTGTATGTTATTTGACTGTATTTGAGTATGTCCAAGTACATAGATCAATTTTATGGTGCTTTGTAGAAGCATTTGAGAGAGGTAAACCCACTTGATTTTTACTTAAAGTGAAAAAGGCTTGAAGCCTTAGTACCTTAGCATTTAAATTGTGCTGGATGCAGCTGTTGGGAGTATATGAGTCTTGTGTTCAGTGAGTTTCTTGAATATTTTAATCATCTGCAGGTTTAAATGCTAACAAAAATGGTGACTCTATTGGGGACTAACTGAGTATACATTGGATTTGATTTATTCAGTACAATACTATCCATTGTCTTTGTTGTAGACCAACATCAAAATTTCATTCCCATTTATCTGTGGGTGGTGACTCTAAAGAATCTGTGTTTACCAGTTGTGGGTATTTGTAAAACTTGTCATATTTTGTTGTGACATGCCATGAGTTGGAAAAGATATACTAGGTCATATTACAGAGATCCAAAGAATAATATGGATGAACTAAGAATGCCTAGTAGGAGACAATGGTCTAGAAGAGGTATTTTCAACCCTAGTTCTCCTAGACCCGTTAGGGATAGGATCCCTAAACCCATTCCTCATGAAGCTTCCTCCTCTTCTGATGGACCAGAATTTAATAGGAAGAGTCGACCTAGCACAATTAGTCCCATTCAAGAAGATGAACTCACCGATGTGGGTTTCTTTCCTACAAAAGAAACTTTAGAATAGTTAGGGGAAACATCTGCTGTAGAAACTGCTTCCTATGATTCTGACAAGTTAAGAGAGGAAGTAGAAGCCTTGAAGAGGAAAGAACAAGAATAATTAGCAAAAATTATTGAAAGAATGAAGGTATAGGAACAAAAAATCTATGATTTGTTAATGGAAAGACAAGATCTCATAAGAAAAACAAAAAATAATGAGATCCAGGCTAAAAGCTTGAATGAAAATGTTCATGGTTTAAACAAAGAATTGTTTGGAGATATAGGAACTCTGAGGAACCAAGCAAATGCTAATAAACCTGACCCACAGAGGGATGAGTTTGCAAAGGAAGGCCCTGTCATTAGGCAATTACAGCCCTTAGAGATTAAAAGGAATGAGGACCTTAGATATGCCCCTAAAAATGTTTCTGATAAAGGAAAGTAGAAAGTGGTGGGCATAAGCATTAACGAGCCTAAGAAAAATGTGGATCCTTCTAACATTGTCTCCCAATCAGGCTTAGAATTGGAGAAGGCAAGAAAGGCCAAGGATTATTTGGCCTTCCAACTTGAGAAATTGGAATTAGAGGCTATTGTTGATGAAATGAAAAGAAAGATTTCCTTCTTGCATGAAAATATGAATTTGTCTACCTGCAGTTCTTTCCCTGTGAATTCAGGAACAATGTCCTCTAGTTAGGCTTGTAATACTGTCCTTAAAGCCCAAGCCTCAAATCCCAAGAAAAATGTACTTGGATATGTTCCAAATACTAGTGCTATAGTCCCTATGATTGGTAGCCAAAATGCCACTATACCTGGTCAAAATGTTGGAGTAACAACCCAGATCTCACAAAATTTCCAAAGGAGACCCATTCACCTAGATAGGTATAAGACCTTATTTTTTGATGGTATTCCTAGTCAACCTAATGTTGTCCCTAATGAGATCAAGGAGAAAATCCCATTATTCACTGGTAACAGTGTGATCACATGTGAAGAGAATTTGAAATTCTTCACTGACAAAATCAATGACTATGAAATTGAGCATGAAGATGTGGTAATGAAGCTTTTTGTTCAGTCATTGGTTGAAGATGCTAGGGATTGGTATAGAGGTTTGCCTAAGAACATTATTACATCATGGGATGAATTTGTCAGATGTTTCAAGGAACAGTATGCAGAACATGTAAATTCAAGCTACGTGCTCAATGAGTTTAACAATATCAAGAAGCATTACAATGAGAGCATGTCAAAATTTAATGGTAGATTTCAAAAGGCCATGTACAAATTGTTCCAAGTATTGAGATTAGATGATGCGGTTTGTCTAACCACATATTTCAATTCTATGGATGGAAAAATGTCTTACCTCCTCAGAGATAAGAATCCTCGTACCCTAAGGGATGCCTTTAAATTGGCTATAAATATTGAAAGCAACCAGAAGGCATCTAGTCAAATGTATAAAAGGGATGAGGGTAGATTGTGGAGGGAGACTGGGCCACAACCTACAAGGCCTTCCAAGGATGATGATAAAATGGATAAGTTGGCCAATGTCACAAAAGACTTCCCAACAAACTTTGAAAAGGGTGGCAGAAATTTTCAAGATGCAAGACCACCTTATCAAAGGCAAGATAGATTACCTAATTTATGAGACATGCCTTATAAGAAAAATTGGAAAGATGGGAGGCCTGTTCCTAACAATAATGAGCCTCAAAAGGGGAGAGATACACCAGACCCTTTAAAGAAAAGTACAACACACAATGTGGAGAATACTCCTTGGTGTGTGGCTTGTAACATGCCTCATTCACCTTTCTAGTGTGATGTGGCTCAGGCCTTGGGGGAAGAGGTTGATAACCCATATACAAGAGATTATGAAAGATCTAAAAAGCCTATTGTTAATATGTTTACCACTAAAGTCATGGGTGATCTCTTATCTTTAGATGAAGATGAGATCTGTTCTGATGTAGATCATAAGAGGAAGATTCTCTTTGAATATGAGCAGTAAGTATTCACTCACTTTGATCATGATGAGTCTGATAATGACACATGTAGAGCCAATATGGTAGGGTCAGGATCAGATGAGAAACAATGGAGAAAGCCCAGTGAAGATGAGATTAGAACTCTAACTGTGGCTACTATAACACAAGCTAAGTCCTCATACAATTTGAGGAATAGAAAGGTGGCTAATGATCAAGGAGTCCCAAGGTCAGTATTTGTCAAGGATAGCCCTCAAAGTAAGGATTCCCCAAAGCCCAATGTTGTAAATAATAAGAAGGAAGGGCTTGTAACTGAAAAGAAAAAGAATGAGGAAATTGTTGATGACAAGGCTAAGAGGAGGGCTGGTAGACCAAAAGATTCTTTTGATCTTTCTACTGATCCCCCTACCTTTGATATGAGACATTCCTTGTCTCAAATGAAGGTTTCTATCCCTTTACTTGAAATGTTAAAGATCAAGGAGCATAAGACTGCAGCCTTGGCTCTCATAAGTGAGCAAGGAGTGGTCCCTGTTGTGCAAGAGAAGGGGAGTGTAGTAGAAGGGCCTATTTCAGTTGATGACATTTCAAATGTATGTGTTGGAAGCATTGTGACACAAGAGCCTTCTTCTATTGACCCTTTCTATGTCACACTAATAGTGAATAATTTTCTGTTGAAGAATTGTATGATTGATTCTAGTGATGCTACAACTGTAATGCCCTATCATGTGATGAAAGAGCTTGGACTACAAGTAGACACATCTCATGGTAGATGTTATGCTATGGACAATACGGTAGTGCCTATTGTAGGAACTCTAGTTGGAATTGAAGTAAAGATTGCTACATTTCTAGAGGCCATGTACAAAATGGATGTGATTGTTGTTGACACAAAGCCTCATTATGGTATGCTACTATCAAGACAATGGGTTACAACAGCAGGTGGAAAGTTGCAACTAGACCTATCATATGCTACTATTCTAGTCAATGGGACTGAGGTGAAGTTGTATAGGGAGACCCATTCTTCAGTCATTGTTGAAAAGGTTGGACCAGAAGAATTGAATTCTTTTGTGGACATTGACATGAATAATTTCATGGTTGAAGAAATAGTACCTCGGATGAAAAACACAGATCCAATAGTGTATGATTTAATGTTGCAGAAAAGTGGGCTTTGGCAAATGTTTTTTGATGGTAGATGCTCCAAGGAAGGATCAAGAGCTGGTGTTGTGTTCATTTCCCCTTCAAGTATTACATTTAAGTACTCTTTCCTATTAACCTTTGAATGCACTAATAATACTGTTGAATATGAGGCTCTAATATTGGGATTAGATATTGCTATAAAACATGGAATAAGATGTTTAAAGGTCCATGGTGATTCCCAACTAATTGTAGCCCAAGTGAGATCTAGATATGCTACTAAGGATGAGAGATTGAAGTTATAAAAACATGTTGTTTGAGATAGACTAGAGTTTTTTTATGCTTTCAATCTCCTTTGGGTAGAAAGGTCCAATAATATCATGGCAAATTTTCTTTCTAATGTTGCCTAAAAAATAATGACATTACCCTTACTGGTGTGTCCATGTTAGAAATCAAGAGTAGACCTGTAGTGCCTGATAATGTATATAATTGGCAAGTATTTAAGGATGATTTTGATATCCTTAGATTTCTTTAGGGCTTAGATCAGTATGATGGGCAACAAATAAACTTCAATGAAACACAACAACATGTTGAGGGAAAAGAGTGCATTATGGGAAATGAGATAGTTCAATTACCTTCAAATCATATACCAAAAGGGTTAGTGGAGTTAGAAGGAATGTTCAAGATAAATGATGGATACTTGTCTCAAAAGTCTAACACAAAAATGGAAGACTTAGAGGAAGTAAACCTAGGTTCTGAAACCTCCCCTCAAATCGTGTATATTGGGAAGAAGTTGAGCAGAGAAGTTAGAGGAAATTTGATAAGACTATTGAAGAGATACAAGCATGTGTTTGCTTGGTCTTATGATGATCTTAAAGCATATAGGTCTAATCTGTTTCAACATGAGATCCCTCTGAAAGAAGAAATTAAGCCATTTAGACAGAAATAGAGACCTATCAACCCTTTACTAGCTACAAAGATGCAGGCTGAATTGACAAAATTGAGAGATGCCGGTATCATTGAGCCTAGTCGGCATTCTTCTTGGGTCTCTAACCTTGTACCAATGAGAAAAAATAATGGTGACATTAGACTCTATGTTGATTTCAGGAACTTAAATGTAGCATCACTCAAAGACAACTATGGATTGCCTAACATGGAAGCTATGTTGCACAGGGTGACTGGTTGTGAGTTGTTGTCTATGATGGATGGGTTCTTAGGGTACAACCAAGTTCTGGTTAAAGAGTCTAAACAATTCAAGACAATGTTCACTAACCCTTGGGGGACTTATGTATATGTTTGCATGCCCTTTGGCCTGAAAAATGCTAGAGAAAATTTTCAAAGAGCAATGGATGTTGCTTTTAAGGAATTGATAAATGTC
Organism: Chamaecyparis obtusa; assembly: GCA_027943335.1. Lineage (NCBI taxonomy): Eukaryota > Viridiplantae > Streptophyta > Pinopsida > Cupressales > Cupressaceae > Chamaecyparis > Chamaecyparis obtusa. The sequence goes on along the minus strand of BSBK01000370.1, from coordinate 6,469,571 downwards.
CTAATGGTTGTGTATCAAGATGACCTGACTGCCTATTCTAAGAAAGATGAGGACCATTGTAAATATTTGGAGAAGGTTATTGTCAAAGCTTTAGAATTTGGCATTTCACTAAACCCAAAGAAATATCAATTTGTTGTGACTAAGGGAAAATTGTTGGGTCACATAGTGTCAAAGGAAGGAGTTAGAATTGATCCAAAAAGAGTGGAAGCAATCAAAAGGGTTCTCCCTCCCAAAAATATCAAAGGTGTGCAATCTTTTCTAGGATAGATTAATTTTGTCAGGAGGTTTATAGCCAATTTTGCAGAACTTGTCAAACCTATTGTGAAGTTTTTGAAGAAAGATGTTAATTTTGACTGGAACTGTGAGACTCAACAAGCTTCTAAAAAGATTAAACAAGAAATCCAAGAGGCTCCTATTTTAATATCCCCTGACTATTCAAACCCTTTTTCTCTATTTTATTTTTCATCTTTTCATACAATTGCATCTATTTTGTTACAAAAGGATGAAGAAGGGTTTGAACATCCTATTGCTTTTTTCAGTAAATCACTGTAGTCTACTAAGCTTAACTATGAATTGATGGAGAAGTAGGCATATGCACTAGTAAAGGCAGTTAAGGCTTTCAGAACTTTTTTGGTATGTGCTAAGGTAAATGCTTATGTACCCCATGGAGTAGTAAAAGATATTTTGAGTCAGAGTGAGGTTACCAGAAAAAGATGTAAATGGATTAATAGAATTCAAGAGTTTGACATTGAACTCCACATAACCAAGCTTGTGAGAGGTTTGGGACTTGCTAAGCTCATGATAGAGGAAAATATGGATCTGGTGCAAGTAAACACTATGGCCATTGGTAGGGAAGATGTAACAAGTATAGAGATGCAACCATGGTACACTAACATTGTTCATTTTCTCAAGTATGTTGCTTGTCTACAGGATTTGAATGACAACCAAAGAAGGAGCTTGAGGTTGCAAGCTCAAAAGTATGTATTGATACAAGGTGATTTTTTTTGGAAAGATAATGATGGAATGTTGCTCTTATGTCTAGATAAGTATCAATCTGAAAAAGGTTTTAAAAGAGATGCACTTTGGGATGTGTGGAGGACATCATTCAGCTAGGTCCACAACTCAAGAAATTCTGAGAGCTAGATATTATTGGCCAGTCTTGTTCAAGGATACCCATTCATATGTTAGAAAATGTGAATCATGCTAGAGATTTTCCAAGAAACTAAAATTTTTAGGTGCTTTGCTATTGAACCCTGTAGTTGCAGAAGCTCCTTTTGCTATGTGGGGCATGAATTTTATTGGGGAGTTCTCAGAGAAATCTAGTGGAGGGCATAGTCACATTTTGATGGCCATTGATTATTTTGCTAAGTGGATAGAGGCTATTCCAACTAAAAAGGAAACCAGTACAGTAGTTATTAAATTCTTGATGAATAACATAGTTACTAGGTTTGGGGTTCCCATGAAACTAGTAATGGACAATGCTATGAGTTTTAGGTCCCAAGAATTTACTGAGTTTTGTACTAAGATGGGAATAGTTATGTCATATTCATCCCATTACCATCCACAGGCAAATGGGCAGGCAGAATCTAGTAATAAGAGTATTCTGCAAATTCTAAAAAAGACCTTGGAAAAGAACAAAAGGATGTGGCATATGAAATTGAAATTGGCCTTATGGACTGATTGAATTGTTGAAAAGAAGGCAACTGGTAAGTCTCCTTTTGAAATGGTATATGGTGTAAAGTTTAGGCTCCCTATAAATAATTTGTTGCCTATCTACCAATTCATAAGAGAAGAAGAGATGAAAGTCAATGATCCATTGTAGGATAGAATGATTCAACTAGTAGAGTTGGATGAGATTAGAAGAGAAGGTCAAAAGGAGAATGTAAAACTGCAACAGAAAATGAAATATCTCTTTGACAAAAGAGCCACCACTAGAAAATTCTAGCCCAATGACATGGTTCTACAGTGGAATGCCAGAGATGAGGACAAAGGAAAGCATAAAAAGTTTGAATCCTTGTGGCTAGGACCTTTTATTATTCATCAAATTCATGGCAAGGATTCATACTACCTGAGAAATTTCAATGGTGAAGAACAGGAATTGCCAGTGCATGGACAATTCCTAAAATATTTCTTCAATTGATTCTAAATCTTTCCATGCACAGTAGGTATGTATATATGTATAGGTGTGTTTGCTTTTGTTATGTGTTTTCTTCCTATTTTAGGTTCGGGTTTTTTGGTCTACCATACAGAGATTCATGGTTTCTTGCTATGAACTTGCATTCAAGCATCCTCAGATAGACCCACTGTTGGGTATATTTTAGGTTTTCTGAGGTTTATGCTCCAGGTCTTATTTTAAGTGTCCCTACTCGTGTCTTCATCTGGCTTAGGGTTTTTAGAACTTATCAAAACTTGTCATATTTGTGTTTTAAACCCTTGCCTTAGATTTTTTTGCCTTGAATTGGTTAACTCTTTGGATAATTTTGAGTGTGCCCTAGTTCTGTCTATTCATGCATTACTTTTTGGGTCACTTAAGTTTTCCTTTTTACACATGGTCATTTTTCCTTGTTCACTGAGTCACTCAATGTTTTTCCTTGTCTTCAAATCTTCCAGTGAACTGGCAATGGTGTTGAGTCTTTTGTTAAGTTTCCCTTAGTCATTGAATCTCCCAGTTTATGTCACGGTCAGTGTTAACATCCAGCGATTCAGTGACTGTGTAATCTCCTATTCACTTAATTCTTGGTGGTTTCTTTGAAACATCTAGCGACTTGGCATGGCAGTTATCTCCTGTTCTCTTAATCGGGTGGCTAAGTTCAAGATCTTCTTGTGATCCAGCGAATGTCATTGATCTTCTTCGCAATTGGTGGTCATGTTTTAATCTCACAAAGATTGGGTCCTACACAAAGAAATTTGGTGGGGGATAAAGTTTACTCCAGTCTCTTGATCTTGAGAAGAAATGGAAATGCTTTAAATTATTTGGTGACTACACGAATGAAGTGTTCACAAGATCTCAAAATTAGATAGTGATGTTCCAAATCTTTCAGTGACTTGGCAAACAAAGCAAAGTTGGGATGTGTTCGCTTCAGTTGTGCATTCTTAGAATAAAAGGGTTAAGTTTGATAAAATTGGGAGATTAAGAGAATCCTTTGGTCATTGATTCTCATAATTAAAAGGTAAAGGTGTAATGGATCCAACAAATTAGCGACAGTCATCGATTGCTCCTAGGATCTATGGTCAGCGCATAATCTCAAGATATAACCTAAGGTATGAAAAGCATTTAGCGAATATAAGATAGCCTTGTTCGCTCAATCTTGAAGCCTGACCATAGTTAAGTATTTCTTTCTGAGAATGTGAGATCGCCTTATTTGCTGAATCACGAGATAAACTGAGAGTTAAGTTTGGCTTTTTGAGAATTAGAGATTTAGTTGTTTGCTGATTCTCTAGATGTGACTGTGGTCAAAGTGCTATGTTTCATGGGTTTATGAAATGCTTTGTTCACTGATTCTCTAGATGAATGCTAAGTTAAGGAAAAGATTACGAGAATTGGTGAAGGCTTTTGTTGTTTGTTCTCTTAGTATAACCATGGTTATTAAGAATGTTCCAAGAATGTGAGATTGCCTTTAGTTGCTAGATCTCTGATTTTAGCGGGGTTGTGGTGAGTTGTCAAGGATAGTCTAAGGACCTTTGATCATCTCTGGGATCAACGGTGGTCACTGAATCTCCAGATAAAGTCATGAGTTAAGAAATAATTCTGAGATTCCACAAATAGCCTTATCACTGGATCTCCAAGCTTAACCTTGGATTAGCATTTCTTTCAGAGATCATGAGATCCTTTGTTCGCGTGATTGATGAACTATGTCTAGTTAAGTTTTCATGCTAGTTAATGTTTTAAGCCATTGCAACGTGGATAAAGTACTTTGCCAAGCTAGAAAAAAGTGAAAAGCCATCCAATCAGGTTTTAACAAGGTTTTTTGTCATTAATCAGGGGTTTTAATGCAAAAAGTTGTGATCATTGCTCTTGCGCTTTTTCTTGATTTTTTAAATCATCCTGTCAGCATCCACGCCACGGCTAGCCTTATTCAAAAGTTGGTACTATGCAGAATTGAATACAGAAGTGACTTAGCCAGGATTCATTGTGATTTAGCAATTGTACACATTCAATTCTCGAGGCTATATAGACAAGACTTCACTACTTTCTGTGCTTAATTATTTTGAAGACAATTGTGATAGTTAGCACTAAAGCAGAAAGTGAGAAGTGTGAAAGGTTGTAGTGCTGCAAATTTCTACTCCATCAAAATGAGTCATCCAGAGGCGAGTGCAGCATCATCCAGTGGAGCTGCAAAATAGTAGAGCAGAGAAGAGAAAGGAAAGCCAAATTATTCAGATGAGTTTGTCAAGCTGCTTCCTGGTACAAATCAAAACAACAAGGCCATTGACATGGTGTTTGAGGACCTTATGGAAAAATGTAGAGACCCTATCACACCTTCTTGCTCAAGTTTTACTATATTCTCATACTTCTATAAAAATAGGTATAAGGCTATACTTGTTTGTAATGCTTGGTCATTGGGGATGGCAAAGCTAATAGTGTCTGATGTGTTTCTAGATGTTGATTTAATTATTGAATTGGCTGGGTTGTATGACCCCATCTCTAGGGTCATTAGTGTGTGTGTGAAAATTGTACCTGATCTGTAGACACAACACTTCAGTAAAATATTAGAGGTTAGCAAAAATCAAAATCGTGGAAAATTGAAATCTAATTTAACGAAGTGATTTACTGCCTTCTAATAGGTGCAAGGTTGATGTTCTCAGATTGTTATCGAGATCATTGACCTAGATGACACCTAAACGAAGGATTTGAATGCAATTGATCTAGATATGAATTGAATGCAATTAATCTATTTTTTTGGATTTTCTATGCAATAATATGAAAAATGATATGAAATCTATGATATGTAAAAACTGATATGCTATGAATTGATCTAACAATAATATGAAAACAAAAGTGATCTCACAACAATGTTGATTTGCAATAAGCTTTGATCCTTCCAATTGCAATTCTCCAACGTGATTGTGAAAAAATATGAGATGCTTTGAGATGAGCTGAGGATTTAATTTTATAGAAATCCAAGGCTTTGGAGGTGCATGGAAAAAAGCCATAAATCACTCAGATTAACTCAGCTTGATTTTTGAGTTATTTGATAATAAAGACAATTTAATTCACAAAAACATGCAAAAGCTAAGTTTTAACTCAAAATAGAGTTTAACTTTAATTGATAATTGATAGTTGTCTGCTTTTATGATTGTGCATGTTTTATTTATGAATTAATTTAATAATAAAGTGATTTATGCTCAACTTAACTAATTTTTGAAAATAAATAATTGATTTATGGGTTAATCAATTATTTAATCAAACTTTTATTAAAAACTATATTATTAAATAATGACAACATGCTTTAATTAATTAAATAAAAATTTAATCAATTATTCATAGGATATTGGATTTATTGTCAAAATTAAATAATACAATTAATAATAGATAGAATTAAATTTAATTACACAATTAAGTGGCAAGATATTAAATCTAATTAATTAAATATGAAAATATTCAATTAATCAAACTTAGAATAAATGTGATTTATCACCAAATAATCATTAAATTAAAGATAATTAAGATACTTAGGAATATTGCTAGGAATATTCCCCGATGCAGAATTTAAGATAATCAATTAGGATTCGATGATGTGCAGATGTGCCTTTGGTTAGGACTTTGATGTCGATTTCATTCGATGTATCGATATAGGAGGTTAATGAACTTATAGCCCATTTTTGGGGTATTACAATTAGGTGTGAAGACCAGTCTATTTTTATTTCCTTGGATAGGGGGTCTTTCATAAAGGCATTTTATTTATATGCTTCTTCATCCACTGAAATAGATTTGAAAAGGGAAAAGCAGAAATATGCCAGTAATATTGGGTTGGTAAAGAGCCAGATAGTCAAACATATGCCCAAGCAGGGTAAATACATAGCCCCTCTCCCGACAAGTATGAATGCTCCTTATCTGTTTTCATCCTTGTGTCATTATATGAAATTCTTGTGTCACGGGTTGTGTAGGGTTCTAGGAATAGATGGTGATGAAGAGAAAATGCCCGCTGAACTTTTAATGATGATCCTAGATATTCAAAACTCTCTCACCAATCCTGATTATGATTACATGCAGTATGTAATTGATAGGATGCATGAGGGGTTTTAATTCTGTTAATGAGAATAAAAGACTTATTAGGCTCATGCATTATTCCCTCCTTATGCATTTAATTTTATACCACCATGTCAATAAATTTGATGCAAGAATATTGAAAATAAGGACTTCTTTTGAAGGTAATCCTAACCTAGTGCAATATTGGTTAAGAGCCTAGAATTATACATCCAATGAGTGTAACTTCTCTATTTTCCAAAATTATTTTGTCCATCCAATTCTTCAAATGTTGGGAACAAATGTGGTAAGGTTGTCAGCCAAGGTTTTGAGGGTGTTGAGGCCGATGCAATTTGAGGATAAGTGGCCAGGAAACCACAATTGGGGAGATTTTCACCTAGACAACACCTTCACAGTCATTAGAGTTTATAGTTTCCCCCAACCTCCACACTTACTTCCTAAGTTTGCACCTCCTACGGTTTCTATGATGGAATTCATCTGGCAATTAATTTTGATAGACAAGGAGCACCTAGCACCTCATAGGAAGGGTACCTTCACACCGAGGCAATTCAAAATTGGTAGCTTCTTGATTGGAAAAAGAGCACTTAACCAAGTCAGTAGCTAGCTCAATCATTTCAAAATGGCTACAGGTACATGTCAATATGTTGATTCTGAGGGTTTCATCAAGATTGCTAGAATGACTTTGATTCCTAACATTAGAACAATTAGAGAGCATGAGGGCCTAGATGAGGAGGATGTAATAAGAAATATGTTGAACTTAGATGAAGCAGGAAGAAGATGGACCAAGTATTTTTTTTTTCTGGACATAGAGGTTACCATAACAAAGATTGTGCAATATAGGCAAAATAGAATAAAGGAGAAGATGGAGTCAATCCATCAATCAGTTAGTCTATTGCACAAGGCCAATGATAAGGTGAATGAGTCACTAACCACTTTGGAGCCACTATATAGTGTGTGTTCAGGGAGGAGTTTACTATTTGAGAAGCTTGATGCTTTGCAGGAGCATAGGCCTGATATCCCTAAGGTAGTGATAGAAGTCTATGAAAAGATTGGTTTGGTGAGTGCTATCTCAAAGTTTTTTAAAGGAAAGTCTAACTAGATAAAATCCAAGTTAGCTATGTTTGATAAGGATTATAGCAAGTACCAGCCTTCAGTGTATGGTGATGACGGAAGTGTAATCAGTGCAGATGAATGGAAGACACACATGGATCAATTGGTAATTAAACAAGAAACTTTCCTTAATAGTGACAATGCCTTAGACTTGGAGGGATGCAATGGTATAATTGATAGTTTATTTAAGGTTGAAGGTGATTGCATATAGTTTATGGCAGAGGTTAAAGGTATAATTGATTCCATGTGGGACCTATAGATCAAGTCATTATAGGAACTGAAAGCCTACAATTGGCCATTTGAGGATGATGCGGCGGCATGGGACAAAATGACAAAGAGGAAAAGAAGAAGCCATTTGTCCTGGTGTTGGAAGAAGAAGAATAAAGTACACATGGCACCTGATCCAAAATTATAAGGAGAGCATGTACCAAATAGAGGATGATGTAAGTTAGCCTCTAATGGCAGTCATCATTCATGTAACAAATCAAGTAACTGCTCTAAAATATCTTCAGACAAAGGTACCACTTGTAAAGGTGCTAGTAGTTTTGAACTACTTTCTATTTTTCCAGTCATTGTCATTATGGTTTGTGCTTTTTGTCTATAGTGCAAGTCATTTTCCTACCCATCTGAAGCTTGTTGCATCCTTTCAAGGATTCCAAGATAGGTAAAGGTATAAGTAGCAAGTTTTTGCTCTTTTTGAAGGGTGGTGAAAGTTTTTGTAAAGAAAGTATAGAAAATAGAATCTGACTTCTTTGAAGTTATTGTCAAAATTTTTATGGATACAGTTTAAAATTAATACAAATACATTGGGACTTCGTTGCTATCTCTAGTTGTCTTTATGTATGGATTCTTTGTTTTTCTTATGCATTAATTAGTAATGCTCTTTAATGTGTTTTTCATAAGGTGAATATAGGGCCTGAACTCAAAGTTTCTCTCAAGGAGAGAGTAAATCTTTAGGGAGGTCTCTGGGAATTAAATATATATACATAAATTTGATGGCAAGGCTGGGAATTGGGATAATGAATTGCTAGGCATTTCATTTGAGTTCCATTATCTTTGTGATTAATAGGATTCTGTAGATGTTAAGTTTTGACTCTAACCCAATGAATAAGGCACTGGTTTTACCTTGATTTGCATGTTTTCACTACCAAAATATCAAAATTTATTCCATTTACTTTATTTGTATGTTACTTGACTGTATTTGACTATGTCCAAGTACATAGATCAATTTTATAGTGCTTTGTAGAAGCATTTGAGAAAGGTAAACCCACTTGAGTTTTACTCAAAGTGAAGAAGGCTTGAAGCCTTAGTACCTTAGCATTTAAATTATGCTAGATGTAACTGTTGGGAGTATATGAGTCTGGTGTTCAGTGAGTTTCCTAAATATTTTAATCATCTATAGGTTTAAATGCTAACAATAGGCATGCAAAGAATTCATGAATCTTTGGTACAATAGACCACTCAAAAAGGAAAATTGACTTCTTTCTCTCTTTCAAAAATATGGAACCTTGCTGAAAGAAACACACCACACAACTGAAAGAAAGTAAGTGTAAAACATATACATTATTTGAAAAGGCTCAAACCCTAAAAAATGGAACCACTTCTTACCTCTGTCATATATATGATTTTCATCCATAAATGAGACCAGCTGCTTAAAAAACTTTTGACAAACATACTACCAACATATATGAAAATATTTGAGCTGAAAGGTAATCATGTACTTGTCACAACCCACATTCTTTCGGTCAAAACCAACCTCATGTACATATTCCAAAAAATATGGAACATCTATTACCTCTTCTTGATGTTGACTGAAAATATAAGGTCTATCTAGTAATGCATCAAAAGATAAGCTATAATGACCATCATGCATTACTAAAAACTCACCTAGTTGAAAATGAAAAGGATCCTTAGCTTTATCTGTATAGGATACTTCAACTACTGAGCAACTTGGCTCCTCAAGTATGTAATCACAATCTAAATCTTGAACCAAGTGCAAAATTTTTTCACAAACATCATGACACAAGGACAACTGATCCATACCAGCATTTTTATCAATAAATTTGTTGTCCTCAACACTGTCACAATCACTATCAAATTCATCAAAAGAAGAAAGAAAGAATTAACAAGAAACTTGTTCATTAGGAGAATTTGAATGACAAGAAAAAACATTGTCATGGTCTTCTTTATCTTCTTCTAAGTCACAACATGAGGGGATTTCATGCAAACATGAATCATTGTCTTCATCATTTTGAACACATGCCTCATTATCAATGTCAAAACATATATCATCTAGATATTGAAAAGTAGAATCCACATTAGATTCATACCTCTAAAAATCAATAGCCAATAATGCTGAGATTTCTTCACTACTTAGTGGATACCTAACTTCATGTTCATTCCCTTTGGTCTCATACTTCACGCTGCAAATATATTCATTATTCAAAATAGTGGCTACAAACTCTTGGCTCCCATTATCTTGTGCAAAGCCATCACTGTATCAACTTTCATCTACATCATATCTATCTCTTTGTTGTTTGCACAAAAATGTCTTGTATTGAGACAAGAAGACTATTCTCTTATGCTAATAGAAAGAAAGATCTACAAACCTTTTAATAGAAACATTATCAACTGTGAACTCTTCCTCATCATTTTCATATTCACTGAATTCACTATCAGCATCATAATCTTTATTTGCACAAGGATGCTCACAAGAGAACCTTTATGTCATATCCTCATAATCTGATTTTGGATCACTAAAAGAACACACTTCTTTACCTGGAAAAACATCATAACCAATGTAAGTTTTGGAACCATCAGATATGTTGTTCTAATTTTTTAGCTCTGTATATTGAAAGAAATCAGCACCTTCATTGCATGTTTGAACATCAAAAGAAAACTTTTGAAATTCAACTATATGCATATCACACAAGCATTCAAGAAAATCATTTTGAAGTGTAACTTGTGGCTTCAAATTAAATTAATTTTGAGAGACATCATCATGCTAGATTGAAAAAATGAAAGATTCATTTTCTGCTCTTTGACTGATATGTTTTTGCTGGCTTGCTTCAATATTATCTAAAAATAGAGCACCATCACTCTTTACATCCTTATCTTGGAAGAAAAAACAAACCTCTGACTAAAGTAAACAATCTGGTATAGAATATGAAATATCATTCAACATTTCATTGAATGTCTCAAATTGTGGTTCAAAAAAATTGGTAGGTAGCCCATTGCACATGTTCTCCCTTTAACATATGTCTTCTTGACATAATTCACTGTTGTAGGGTAGAATGTCAACATTATTAACCTTTTTCTAATAAGATAATGATTCCTTATTATTGACAATATCAAAATCTTCAATACCTAAATCAAAATAGCTGACGCCCATTTCTGGTTCAAGGGCAAACTTAGATACCATGGTTTCATATTCAGGCTCATAAAAACCTTTGTCCATCTTTGGATCAATAACTTCACATGGTGAATCAAAAGTTAAAATCATACAAACTGAAAAATCAGTTTCATCACCACTTTCATCTGAAACACAAAGATCCATTAGTGCTCTAGTCATATCAACTTTTTCACAATCATCTCCAGCATATGACAACTATTCATTCTCTTCACAAGGCAATTCAAAAATGATTTCCTTGTCATCAAGAAGATCAGGATCACTCTGACTCCTTGAATCTTTTTCTCCACCATCAGTATCACTGAAATCTGATAGAACTTCATCACTTGGGGTATTATCATCATCTAATGAAAGATCTTCCCCCTCTTCATTTTTAATACTTGACTGCAAACAATAAGTCTTTGCAACCTCACAACTAGAAGAACTAGTTTCAAATTTACCTGGAGTATAACCCTTATGTATGTCTATCTCTGCATCAAGAAAATGTTGTGATGCTTCACTAACCATGTTAACTTCTATGTCAGGGATAGTCATCATTTGTTGCAAATTTTCTTCATTCACATTCTATTTAGAAATATAACTTGAAACATGATCAGAAATATTGGTAGAGATAGAGAAACCTTGACATTGAGTTTCGTTTGCTGATCTCCACCCATTGTTTTGATTGGAACATTATGAAAATAGACTCCAACAGATAAAAACCCTTTGGAAATTCTATATCTCAAATTATTTTCAATGTCCATTGCTGTCATAAAAGCCTGATGTAAATTATTTGGCTCTTTATTTCTTAACAAGAAGCTCATCTTTTTATCAAAAGCACCCAAATAAATTACTAAACATACTTGATCATTGGGTCTCTAACTCATTGGAATATCACTTTATGTCATAACAAATCTGATGTTGAATGACAGGACTAACTCATCTTCTTCTATTTGAATCTCCATCAAATTGTTTAGCAAAATGCTCACATCAACTCTCTCAGTGAACTGTTCCTTGAAAACTGAGTTGAAGTCCTCCCATGAAGAAATAGAATTTGCTGGCAAGGAATAAAATGAGACCCTGGCATCATCTTTCAATGTCTGAACTAGCAACTTCATGATGACATCTTCATGACAAATCTCGAAGTCTCCCATCAGATCAGCAAACTCTTGTAAATGCTCACATGTTGAACCTGATCATTTCCCTTTAAACTCTTGTAAATGCTTCCTAATCTTGGTAGGAATCTCATTCAGAAAACCATGTATGCCATCAAAACACTATGGCACATACCTCTATACAAAAATACTTCTACTTGAATTCATTATGAACTGCACTTCCTCTTAATGAAACTTTCAAATTTTATTTTAAATATCTTGTGCAACCATAAAGATTATCAAATCATACACATTCCCCCAAAGATACAACCCAAATTTTTGAACAAGTCCAAAGAAATATGCAAACCCACAATTCTAAAATCCCTTTATATGGTGACTTTTTCACCCAACAATGATTATACAAATATAAATCATTCAATGAGAAATACCTGGTAAGTTCTTTGTTGTTGCTATCTTTTCTTTGGCGGAAAATAATGGCAAATTTTAGAGCTCACTTCATAGCTCCATCAAGTTCTTTTATAGTCACCACCTCCTTTTATAGAGTAACTTCACCAAAATTTCAATATTGTTTATCAGAGTTGGATACATCATATCTTTTATTCTGAAATTTGCACTAGTCAAACAAAGGATCTCAGAGTCGCCACTCACAACCCGGTGAGATGATATCAAAATGTATAAATCTGACTCTTATACACTTAAATGGAAACCATTGGATAACAAATAAGAAGGCTAGGAGTCTACCTCTACTTGTACCCACCTTTATTTAAGCTTTGGTTAACATATCCCCAGTAGAGTCACCATTTTGTTGGTGACTCGGATGGGCCAAATCAATCTAGTAAATAAGATATTGATAATATGTAATGTAACCAGAGATTCTCGGCTGATTTATTTTTTTGTTATGTTCTCTTCCCTAGCAAAGTCGCCATTTTGTTGGTTCTTGAAAATATTTTACACTCCATGAGACACCAATATACCTAAGACTAATTTTGGGAATGGTTAGTTGCAAATATGGGGAAATCTATAGGTAATTGGACCAACTATAGGAACAAGACTGCCATCTGCACTTCTAGCTTTGCAAAACCAAGGCGGGTGCACCTAATCCAGTAAATGAAACACTCTCTACAACACCAAGACTGGATTTAAACAAAGCAGATAATAGCAAGAAAGTACTAAATGATAACCAGTCATTCATTGACTCTCCATTGCTATGATGAAACTAATACTACACAACATAAAATAGAAAGGATAGAAAGGATTTGATCTAACTTTTGCAAAATACAACACATCCCAACCAAACATATATCATCATAGAGTTTACTTGTTTCATATCAGTGCCTTATCCATTGGGCAAATCATTTAGTGCACTATAGAATACAAAGACTGATTACTATCATTTCATCAAACATCCAAGTCATAAATGCAAATACCTAAAACCATACTGCTTACAGAAATCCTTGTGCAAACCCCATGAATTTGTGTTTCATCTAGAGCATAATTTAATCTAATTAAAACCAGAACTGAAGATAGACAATCACATGCATAGATAAACTCCATACAAAGAATCAGAACATTCAAAACCCATAAAAGTTGACACAGATGGAGAGAAATTGAACTGAAAACTTGAATTAAGAATCAGGATCTAAGCCTCTGTATACTCCTTTCTTGAAGATTAAAAGTCACTGAGACAATATGCAAAGGACCTGTAACTTTCTACTCTATTCAAATACAAACTAGACAAAATATACCCTACTCCTTGACTGAAGGTTCAGGATGTAACCTTGTGAACTAGAAAACTAGCAGCCTCTGTAATGGTCATGGTAATCCATATATAGGATTGCAACAAGCTAAGGACCATTTTAGGGCATAATTAGGCCAACACAAAAAACCCTAAGACTATCAAAAATATCTCAAACAAATCTGATACAAATTTATTCTAGAACATATCATTTACAAAATATCTGCATCCTTACCCAAATTTGATCCTGAAACACACAGTCCATTACTGCTCTCACCAACTTGGTCAAATCTGAAAATAAACACCACCATTGCATTCCTCATCTTCTAGCATTTCAGAAAACATATAATACTCATATATTTGGGTAACAAATGAGTCCTGCATGCATATTTCTATGAGCAACTTACATCATTTAAATTTTTTATATATTCAATATTTCAAACTATATCATTTATTTCAATTCTTTTGTGTAGAATTCAAATTCCAAGGTGGCCCCCATGTGCCATGTGGCACCACCTAAATTGCTAGTTGATCCACCTCATCACTCTGCTGGAGCTATGCACACCTCTCTGCCACTTGTCACATTCTTATTTGCCTGTATCGCTGACTAGGCATCCATCTATAATATCTACCAGCTCGCCGGTTGCCACAGTCAACACATCACTTTCCCACAATAGTTAACCAATGAGCACTTTGTCTTTTTAGAATAGCACTAGCCGTCAAATATGTATGCATCCTGAGGTGGCTAACCAACTGTCCATCCTCTCCTTCGTCATTGCATCATCACTATTCTCTATCAGGTGTCACATCCTCACTGGCTCATTGATCCACTTGGCACCTTACTAGACCATTTTTCCACATCATCAGATTGACACTTAGCGCTCAATCGCATTCCCGTAATGGTATCTCCCATGCATTTTCCTTATCACGGGTCAACAACATCCATTGATCTTCAGGCACATATCTCAAGGTACTTGACTTGCATATCAACATTGTGTCAAAATGTACTTTCCCTGTGTGGGTGGGGCCCGCTGTCATCATCTATCTATCACCAATCGAACCTCGGTTCTTGTGCTTATGCATGGTGGCCTCCAATTGAGCGTCCATTCTTGGACACTTCTACCTTGTGCATTTGGCCTTATAAATTTCTTATTATTCTTTCCCATGGCCAATGTGGGATAATATCTCCATTTGTTTATAATGCTTTTCTCTTTCAAAAATTACCTCAGCATGTACCTGGCTCAGCCCACAAAAATTCAAAGACTCTTTTTCATATAGCTTCCTTTCTCATCTCTTTACCATTATCTGGAGCATCCTTTTATTTAAAGTATTCCATTTAACCAAACACGACGCATGTGGGATAAACCAAAATGCACACATCCTACAAACTCATGCTTCCCCAAATGACTTACATTCTCAATAGCCCTCCTACAACATGCGCACGTAGCATGTCTTAAATCCTTGTGTGCCTCTCACCAATAGCCTTTACATATACGTCCTCCTAAGCAAAGGATTTTCTTGGCTAGGTTTAAACCGCTTGAGTGTGGCCCGCAAATGCCTTCATGGACCTCTTCTAAAGCTAACTTAGACTCTTCTTCCTCTAGACATCTATGTAACATCCCATTGAGACCCTTATGATACAATGTTTCTGAAAGGATTATGTAACGGGCTGATTGACACATGAAATTGCATTTTTGGGTTCAGGATTGGTCTAAAGGTAGCACTTGGTCTTTGAGATATCTGTATATAGGGCCATACCAAGGGGAGTCATGTCCATCTAATATGGAAACAATTTGGGTTTTGGGAAGGTTGAATTCCGGTTTCACCAACTCTTCCACCAAGAACTCATACTTCTCATTTTGATCTGGTTTTTGTAACAAGGATGCCAAGGTGACCATGGTGTCAGCTACTCTATTTTTCTCTCTAGGAATCTACTCAAAAGTGATCAAGGCAAAATACTTCTTCCATCCATCAATCATGGTCTTATATGGCATCAACTTTTCATCTTTGGTGTTATATTCATTATTGACTTGATTGATGATGAATTGAGAATCTCCATAAACTTGTAGCTCTGTGATGTTCCACTCTAAGGCCATTTTGATACCTATGACTAGTGCCTCATATTTTGCTATATTATTTGTGCATGGAAACAAGATCTTGTAGGACTTAGGAATGGTGTAACCTTGAGGAGTGACCAATAGTATGCTGGGCCTGGAACCTCCTTGAGTATAACTTCCACATTTTTGCTTCTATGTTTACAATGGCGGAATCTAGAAATTCCACTTGAATAGTTTGTGTAGAAGTCATGGGGTTTTCAGCTAAATGATGTGCTATCACTTTCCCTTTTATTGCCTTTCTATCAACATATTCAATGTCAAATTCACTCAATATCATAAACCACTTGGCTATCCTACATGTTAAGGCAGTTTTGCTTAACAAATACTTGAGAGGGTCAATTTTGGCAATTAGCTTGACCTTATGCATCGACATATAATGTCTCAACTTTTGAGATGCAAACACCACTACTAGGCAAGCTCTTTCAATGAATGTGTAATTAAGTTCATATTTAATCAATGTCCTACTCAAATAGTAGATAGCTCTTTCCTTTCCTTTTTCATCCTCTTGTGCCAAAAGCACTCCTAGGGATCTTTCAATAGCAGATATGTATAGAAGAAATGCTTTGCCCTTGATTCGTGGCATGATAATAGGTGGATTTATCAAATAGGTCTTCAATAATGTGAAAGCTTGATCACATTCCTCATCCCACATGAATATAGTATCCTTATGTACCAATCTGGTGAAGGAATGACATTTTTCAGCCAATTGAGAAATAAAACTTCTTATGGATTGTATTTTGCCTTGTAAGGATCTCATTTGGCTGATGTTCCTAGGTATCTCCATGTCCATTATGGCTTGTACTTTCTCTGGGTCCACTTCAATTCCTTTAGCAGAAACTATATAGCCTAATAACTTGCCAGATTGGACACCAAAGGCACATTTCTTTGGGTTTAATCTAACTTTGAATTGTTCCAACTGAATGAATATCTTTCTTAGAATTTGGAGGTGTTCTTCTCTTTTGTGGAACTTTGCTAGTATGTCATCCACATAATCCTCTAAAAAGGTGTGCATCATGTCATGGAAGATAGTTGTCATGGCCCTTTGATATGTGGCTCTGACATTTTTAAGGTTGAAGGGCATGACGTTCCAACAAAAGGTGCCCCAAGCACAAGTAAAGGCTGTCTTTTCTTGATCTTTGGGTGCAATTTTTATCTAATTGTAGCCCCTAAAACAATCCATTAATGAGTACATGGAGTGACCTACTATCAAATCCACTATGGCATCTATGCTCAGAAGTGGGAAATCATCCTTAGGGCATGTGAGATTCAAGTCTCTAAAATCCATACACACACAAATAGATTTATCATGCTTTGTGACTGGTACAATGTTAGAGATCCATTCAGCATATGCTATTGCTCTTATAAATCCAACCTTTAACAATTTTTCCAATTCTGCCTTTACTAGGAGAGCAACATGTGGGTGCATTTTTTGTAACTTTTTCTTCATAGGTTTAGCCTCGGGTCTAACATTCAAATGATGCATTATGAAATCGGGATCCAATCCGAGCATGTCGGCATATCACCATGCAAAATTCACTTGTTGTTCTTGGAAAAAATTGATGAAATCCTCTCTTTCTAGAGGTGTAAGTGATGCTGCCAAGTGTATAAATTTTGGATCCAATTATGTCCCAATGTTGACCTTTTCTATCGGTTCTATAAGAATAGGTGACCTTTCTTCCTCATGTTCAAGAAAGGTATCTAATCTCTCTTCCTTTGGTGCCACAGTTGGGTTTTCACCATAGGAAATGTCTTTTATCTTTATTTTTTTTGGTTCTAGTGGTGCCACATAGTGGTTTTTAGCACTATAACTTTTCATTTTTTTATTTTTTTTCATTTTTTTATTTTCACTAAGAGAATGGACCCCCGTTGTTCTCATCATGTCTATATCAAATTCATTGGTGAAAGAGGGTTCAACCGCATTAAGGTATTGGCTCATTGCTTGGTCATTTGGAAAATAAAGTAAGTCATTTGGCTTGGTTTGGTCCCAATCAATGAGGTCTGGATGTATCAAAAGTAAGGATTCAGTGGGTAAAATTTCATCAATAGGGTTTATGGACATGACTTCTTTTGAGGGTTCATACATTCTATCATTTAGATCTATGATGTGAGCTTCCTCAAGATGGTCCATGGAAGAAGGGTCAATATCCCCTTCACTTGAGTCCTCTTCGACTTCTATGGGAAACAACATGGGAAAAACCACGAGTGGATTAAAACTAACATTTGAATCTCCCACCTCCGAAGGCATCCAAAATGTCTCTATCCATGCTTGATTGGTAGGTGTGCCCCCTATGGTAAGATCTTGGATATTAGGTTCTTCATTGATTTGAGTATCTTGCCTTGGGATCTTTGCATAAGTATGTATTTCAATCACCTCCTTATCTTGACATGATTCATCTGATAGTGTATCCCACTCATAATCTCAGGAGTCATCACTATCTCCATTGGATTCTAAGGCATTTACTTGAGGATAAAAGTCTTGCATTGGGCTGGAGCTTTCGCCTTTGTATTGGTAACCTACTCCAAATTTTTCTTCTTTTGCCCTCCAAGTAGGTTCAATGGGTTCTAGTAATCCTCTATTTCTTTGGCCTAAGGGTCCTCTTCCCTTGTATCCCATCTTCTACATTATCTCAAACCCTTTCCCATATTGCTCGGTTTGTATATTAAAATGTCGGATTCTTTCCATGGGAGTGTTTGAAATATCTTCCTCATCATGATAAAGCCATTGAAGAACTTCATTCTCCTCTTTGTCGAATGCTTCTTTGTCACTTTCTCTTACGAAGTAAGAGTTTTATTTATGAGGAAAGTTTTCTTTTGATGGTTTACCATGTGTTCTTGGAGATGTGGGCATGTCAAATAAGGAAATGGAGTATTCCCCGACTCCTTTTGAACTAATTTTGCATTGTTTATCAAATGCCTCCATCATCTCATCCATTTTCTTGTAGTTTTTCTTTTTAGCTTCATCTTTTTCTTCTCTAGTAGGTTTGTAGGGTACTATCTCTGATTTGGGAGTTTGATATGAACCCTCATTAGTAATTGGACCCTCGTAGCTCATCCTTTCCTTTCCCTTAGTTGATGTCGTTGAACTAGCTTGAGGAGGGTTTTGAGTAGCATTTAATGTTATGACCGGATCATCCATTTTGGTATCTTCAATGGTGACTCTTTGAATGATTCCTTCTTGATTATGTGAAATATATAAATAATGAAGGGCTTTGAGTGCATTGCAATATTTGAACGGGTTCGAGTCCCCTCCAACTATGATTTCTTCACCCATGTACAGAAATTTGATGCATTGGTGGTACGTGGATGGGACTGCTTACATCTCGTGAATCCATGGTCTCCCCAATAAAATATTATAAGTTAACTTCATGTCTAATACTTGGCAATTGGTGTCCTTCTTGACAAGTCCCACTTGTATGGGCAATACGATCATGCCTTTAGAGGCCCTTTCACCTTCATCATAAGCCTTGATAGTGATTTTTTTCATAGGGTCAATGCAAGACTCAGAAAACCCTAAGGATTTAAAAAGACTTAATGTACAAATGATGAGACCAGCTCCTCCATCAATTAGGGCCCTTTTGACTCTATGCCTTTTGATTAAGACCTCTATATGCAATGGTAGATTTTGAGGATGGATTATAGAGATGTCATCTTGGTTGGAAAATGAGAGACAATGAGGTGCCACAAGATGACCTACCATATTGTGGAGCTTCTCCTCTTCTAAGTTAGTAGGAATGTTCATCTCTATTAGAGCTTTTTCTAAAATATCCATATGGTTAGGGGATAACTTCAATAACTCCAAGATAGAGATTTGCGCAGGAGTTCTTTGCAACTGATCAACCAAGCTATAAGGTTTTGTTGTTGTAGAAGGTTACTTGACCATAATGTTGGACTACATAGTGCTAATAACTTTAGGAGTAGCCCCTTGTAGGGTCATTCTAGAAGTTTTCCCTCTTGTAATGACATTTGATGCCTCCTTTTGGGGCTTTTCATTGATTATTATAGCATTCACAATGTTATCATAAGGTGGGGCAAAGTTAATGTTATTGGCACTTTGTTTCTTGCCATTAGATGACTCCCCTTTGTCATGTTTGTAAAAAGGTTTTTTGAATGTTGTATTATCTTCATTGCTTTGAGGTCCATCAATGGTGATCATGCCATTATCGATTAAATCTTGCACTATATTCTTTAGCTACAAGCATTCATTTGTTGTGTGCCCTCGAATCCTATGGTACTCACAATGGCTATTGGCACCCCACCAACTAGGCTTGTTATTTGGCTCATAAGGCTGAATGCTAGGTAAAGCAATGACATTACTATCCATGAGAGTCTTTAATGCCTTTTCAAGGGGTTCACCCAAGGGTGTGAAGTTCCTTTGAAGAGTGGGCACCAAATATTTATCAAATTTATTATTTCTTGCATTATTTCCTTGGTTGCCCTTATTGGCATTGTTGTTATTGGAAGGTGCATTGGATGTCTGATTGGCATTATTCACCTAATTAGGTGTCCTTGTAAGAGAAAATGGGACCACCTTCAAGTTGCTAGACTCCACCACACCATCATTAACAATTCCCTTATTGTTGTTCTTATACCGACTATTACTATTGAACCAATTATTCTTATGATTATTGCCATTGTTGGAGTTATTGTTGTTGGAGTTGTTCTTATTAGCTTTATACAATTGTAGTTCTCCACTTTTGACCAACAGTTCCTCCGTTGTTACTCCATTTTCAATTATATCCTAGAAAGTCTTGGGACATTGCATTCCTAATCATTAGTTCAACTCATTGCTTAAATTGTTTATGAAGATATCCATCTTCTCTTTTTCAGGCACGCTCCTAGGATATCTTGCAAAAATTGTCCTCCATCTTTGTAGAAAAGTGAGGAATGCCTCTCCATCCTTTTGTTTAGTGTTACATAATGTTATCATCGTGACCTCATGCTTGATGTTATATGAGTAATGGGCCATGAATTTCAAAGATAACTCTTTGAAGGTCTTAATGCCAGAGGGTAACTAGAAAACCACTCCATAGCCATGCCTCCTAAGCTTCACAGGAATAGTCTCATTAAATATGTTGTATCATGCATGAGCTCTAAATTCAATGCACAAAACTCATGTAAGTGGTCTTGGGGATCCGATGTTCCTTCATACTTGTCATACTTGGGGAACACTACATTGATTGGGAATGGCACCATGTCCAAGCTTTTATCAAATGGGAATGGACAGAATGCTTTCATGGAGAAAGGCTTGGGAGCTCCACTTTGCTTAATGGTATCCAATTGCATTTGGAACATCTTGAACTGCTTATTCATGATGTCTAAGGTACTCTCCTCAACTTTTGGTAGTTTGAGTTGGTTAACATTGTAGTCACGGGGAAGCTTGAGGCCTTTTTGTGCTAAGTCCAAAAAGTACTTTTCTCTATCTCTATCCATTGCCTTTTCCATGAGCTTTTCAAAATAGGGACATTGGATAGCCTCACTAACCTTTTTGTCTGTGGCATCTTCTATCATTGCTTCGGTGTTATTTTTATTGTGAGTGTTGTCAATCCCTTGAGCATTTTGATCTACCCCTCCATTATTGGTATTGCCTTGGTTATTTCTGTCAATGCCCCCATTATTGGCATCACCTTGGTTAGTGGGATCGATACCACTATTGTCTTTACCACCCAAACTACCATAGTACATCATGTTGTACTTCTTATTTAGGTAATTTTTGGGGTATTCTAGGAGTGGTAGACTCATCTCTTGGGTAAGGGAGCTCTTGTCTCAAATAGGTCTCATCTACTTGCAAGGTTTGCTTGATGTAGTAAGATCTAGTAAAAGTAGGCATGAACCTTGGAGAGTAAGAGTTGATATTACTCGTGGTCTAATCCTTTGTATGATTTGCAACAATGATGTAGAAATAGGATTTTTGACCAAACTGAAAGTTGCAGCACTAAGAATGTGGAAAAGGGTACTCAAATATGTGATCAAAATTTTCTGACCCCCCCTGTAAATACTCTTTGTTTTCCCTTTTAGATTTTTTGGCATCACTGGCCTGAGTGTAGGCATGACTAAAACTTCTATACATGTGAACTAGTTTATCGTTAGGTGGCACACTGTAGATGTACAGGCGCACTTTGCTACTATTAAGCGAGTTTCCAATTTTTACCAGGTGTGTTTTAATATTATTCTAGGCATGACTTCACTATGTCTATGCATTTTTAAATAAGTCACAGGCGTGACTGAACCTCTGATAGGCGAGTTTGTTTTGTGCATAAGCGACACTTCTCTGACCAATTTGTAAGATTTTGTATTTTTAAATGTTTAAGATTTCTCTTTTGAAATTTCTTTGTTTGAAAATAGAAAAATAATCGCAACACACACATCACTTTGTCATCATGTCCCTAAAATCACTCTAATGTGGATATTCTCCAATGTTTTTCATAAGTATATCACAAGAAAGAATTCCAAATAGCCTACCTAAAGTCAATTTTGGCTTGTAAACATGGCTCTACAATGTGGCCTTGCTATTTTATCAAAGTTTTAATATATATTCCATTCAAACAGACTTCAATCTCTCATCCTCCAAGGAGGCTTCCCACATGCACCGAAGTAGGATTTTGCACAATCCGTGAGGATTACTAGAGGAAGGTTGAAAAATTAAAATCCATTTGTCATGCACCCCATTAAGGATACATGCGTTTCATTTTAGAGTGGGTTGGATTCCCACAGCAAAAGTGAGCGTATCCCAATTTGGGTTGTCCCTCTCACTGCCTCGTTAAGGAAAACTTGGGAGGGCGAGCCCACTATTGCTCTAGCATATATATGAAAAACATGAAAGGAACTTAGGCCAACAAGTTTGGGAGTTTGGTTCACTCAAAGAGTGAAGAGCATATCCCTATTGTCTTTCTTTGTTCCACACACTTAGACACACGTTTGTTCTTTCCCAATCTCTTGACAAGGAGATTCTTAAAATTGAAGTGTGAAATTCATTTCCTATTTTATCTCAAGCTTATATCAAAAGGAATGCCACAATTTAATCAAATGCAAGCTTGAATAGGAGAATACCTTTCCTTGTAGCTAGCCTAAGCTAGGGGCATTTTTGAAAGGTTTCATCATTATTTTTCACTCACCTTGGCAAGATCCTCCACCAAATGTGCTTGTCCACCAGCAAGTTAGTCAAAACTAACAAATACTATGAGGGGAAACCAAAATCAAAATTGGAAAGAACAACACTTATGTATGAATCTTTTAGAACTTATTTGCAAATTTTCAAATAAAAACATGAATTAAGGACTAAAGATCCAATTTAGAGAGACAATTTTATTTTTGTAAGCTTCAATCACAACAAGGTATTTTTGATATACCTGATTGTCTTCTTCTTGTGTTGACTCAAGAATGGCTTTGATATGTGCTTTATTCTCTTTCTTAATTTTCCTTGCTAGTGCCTTTCCCTCTTGGTTGAATCTGCTTTCAGGTTTCTGCACCTTCGGATGTCTGTTCATTTACTGTTAAATCACATAAATAGAATGTGAGATGAGTGATTTAATCAATTAAATAGTAAATACAGACAACAGGTAGCAGGCGACATCATCTAGCTAATAGGTGGAAACAAAATGTTCGCAAGTGTAATTTTATAGATATCGAGCGACACTCTATAGTGCCACAGGTGATACTGAAAATCACTAAAGTGTGTACAATTTATTCCTAAGCATAAGAAAACTTAAAATTGCGCAAAATGATTATTGTTGAGTGATATTTTAATAACAGTAAGTGATAATAGAAATATTAAAAGTGTGACAGTTATTACAAATTGCTAAGAAAAGTCTACACTTAAGTGACAACAAAATTTAAGGAGGTGAGACTCCTTGAGTCACAGGCGTGACTTTAAGATCTAAAGGCTAAATAAGTCACTTTTCATAGGTGTGAGCATATGATTCGTGAGCGAATTTGAAGGAAGTAAAGCTATAGCAAAGTCTCATGCCAGGCATGAATCTCTAGATAAAAGGTGTTAATACAAATATTGTAAGTGGCAGTAGAATGACTACAAGCATGAACAGATCTCCTGTAAGTGTGACTTCACCAATTTCCTAAAAGATAAACATGGAAAATAGAGAGTACAAGTATGCAAATGAAGATCTAAATGATGAAATGAGGCCTAGAGCCCCACGATGGGTGCCATTTGTGTGATGATGAATATCACCTTCATGAAATTAAGATCTAATAGCATCAATTTAAAGAAAATACAATGCAAATCTAATTTAAAATGAAACTATAATCTATAACATCTCATGGTTCTCTAGAAAGAAATGGTAAGTGAAGCTCTCAGCTTAGATCCTCACTAGTGACACTTCTAAAATGAGAATTATGCTTCTACTATGCTTCTACAATGCTCATTAAATGCTTAATCTAGCTCAAATTGACAAACTACAATGATAATTGCTCTAATGGCTCTTAATTGCTCTTAGAATGCTCTCAATTGCCTATAGTAACAATGCTTTGCAAATGAAGTTCTAAGATGAAAATGCTCTCCAAAATGCCTCATATTTATAGTAAATGTCCAAGGGTAGGGCGTGGAGTGAAGTAATCATGGTTAACCCTTGGTTGAGTCAAATACTTTGCATTGTTCATAAATGGGGGGACAAATGAGGGGACAAGCCTTTAAATGGTTTCAAAGCTTTGGATAATTTAAATGTTTGAGTGATTTGTGTCTTTTTGTCCTCAATTCTCATTGGTTTATCACTTTGTTGAAAGAAATTAGGATTATTAAATTCAATTAATTAATTAAATTTAGCCATGTAAGGGTAATGGGTTCATTTTGATTTTTGATTAAAACAACTATACAATTATTGATTAAAATCAATTATAGTGTTTTGGTCCCTTTAAGCTTTGATTTAATTATTTAACATCATTATTTAATTTCTCCTTTGTTTTAATTGATTTTGTCCAACTTTATTTAATTATGTCCATTTTTAATTGATTTGATTCATTTTGATGATTTAGTGCATTTTATTGATTTTTGTCATTTTATTCATTTTTGCAATTTAAAAGCACTTGTCCAATTTTGTATGTCTACAAATGCCCCTTTTTGAATTGATGTACGAAGAACATTGATTCAAAGATTCTTTTGAGTCTTGATCACTTTTTAGGTCCTGATTGCTGGTTCACTAATATGCCTCTGATACTGATTGATTACTGCCTCTAATACGATATGATATGATTGCTGCCTCTGATAATGAAAAAAAAAAATTTATGATGCCCAACTAATTCCATGATGTTTGATTGCAACTTCCATTTGATACCCTGATGCCCCCTCAGAAATTAAAACATATTAATTTCTTGATGTGAAAGATTTGATTGAATTGATTTCTCGAATATGTTTTCATTTTTGAATATTTGATTATATGTCATGATTTAAGAATATGCCCTATTTCTTTGGATTAGTCAATATAGGTCCACGTCCATTTTCACCTCCAAAATTAGGTCAAAATACCTTAAATAGGTTGATAAACCTTTTTTTACTATTCATTTTTACTTTTCATCTTTGGTGATTTTGCTCTAATCCTCTGGTGAATTTTGAGATGGTTGTGCTGATTCGAGAGCATAGATTCGAGAGGTGCCAGAGATATGCAAGGCCACCTAAGTATGGACCTCCGGTAAGTCATTCCCAACTCCATCTTTACATTTATGATGTATTTATTAGAATTTATTGCAATTTCCTTGTTTCATCATTGCGTTTAATATGCAAAATCTCACCTAGGAGTAATTTAATGTCGCTTAGACCTTTTAATTGTCGCCTTCATGCTTTTCTCTCCCACTTCCATGTATTTGACTGCCACTTAAGAAACTTTCATCCTCACCTAGGAATAAGATACTCACACCTACAGCTAGGTCAAAATGCCCCTTTTCATGTATGTTGTTGCGTATGAAAACCCTAGAGATTTTACTGTCGCCTAGGCCACCTTTTGTTGTCATGTTACATGATTCACTATCATGTAGCATGAAAACTATTGCCGAACACCCAAATAATGTCATGTTGCATGTTTTTATTATCACCTTAGTTAAACTGTTGCCTGACATAAGTAAAATTACACATGGTGATTTTTTGAAAAAATTTTACCCTTGTACTTGATTGCGGCTGACGAAAAATTTGATAACTTTTGATGATAGGTTCAAATGATTAGTTTAGGCCTATTGCTTTCAACAAAACAATTAATTTAGGATATCAGGATAGTGGTATCATAGAATATGATTTGTAAATCGGCATAGGATAGTTACTGATAGGATAAATCAATCAGTGTGAAAATTGATATGATTTTGATACTGCTTAGTTCATTCTCAGGATACAGAGACACGAACAAATGGTACTAGGTGTGATTAATTAATACTTTTGATAAGATTGACTTGAGATAATTCCTTGATATGATATACTGATACGATTCCTTTTTTTTTCCAATAGGCTCACTTTCCTACCTTATACATCCATTCGGTTGCATCATGGGTTATTGATTTAGGTTAGGCACTGACAGTAGTCGAGTATCATGTGATTGAGTGATGTGGTTTGAGTTTCCTGCTTGATCTCCCATGGTTTTAGCTAAACCATGGGTTACTTACTATAGTGGTAGAGCGATGGCACTCTGACCACAACACATTTCATTTGCCTTATGGAGAGATGATGATCACACCTAAGGACGTGTATCGATTACTATGGATCCCCTACAGAGGAGAGTTGGTATATTATGACTCCGTCTATGATTCTACTATCTACCGACGAGTGTTTGGGGACAACACTATAGGTGATGGTGATACTATCACATGGCCTCAATTTTCTTCCTTTCTGAGATTGACAGCTGTACTTGGTGCACTAATTGGTGGTTTGCTCCTTCCTGACCGATGAGGTCATGGTTTTTCTATCAAATGGGGTAGGATATTGGAGGATTTTCTTGCTCATCCTCAATGCTTTGATTGGGTTTCTTGTGTCCTTGCTTAGCTTGATCATGATTTACATGAGGTGGTGTACAGATAGAGTTTTTCTTTGTTAGTTGGTGCTATTGTTCTTTAGTTATGGATATGGGAGCATCTTCCCATTACTAGGTACATTTCTGATAGGAGACAGCCCCGAGGTTATCCTTATGCTTTTCTATATACTAGGATGTTACTCAACATCATTTAGGTCATCTAGACTATTGGCACTGACAGATAGATGATCTTGATTAGGTTCAGTGGCATCCCTACCTTGGTTGTGATCGATGGAGAGAGAATGAGGATGAGTTATCTTATATGTTCACTCCTCACTGGATGATTGGGTGCACTACTACTACTATTGAGTGCTTCTGCTTTGGTAGAGTTTTGAGACAGTATGGTCAGATGCAGGGTATGCCTCAAGGAAATGCTTTATATGCACAAGTACAGGACATCTATGTGGGGTCCTTGCATTGATTATGAGTTTACCTTAGATCAAATTGTGAGTATGACTATGTACAAATGGGAGATGCTTCCTGCTATGGTAGATGTAGGTATGTCTCATGAGTATGAAGACTGGTAGCCTCGCAATAGGCTCATTCATTTCACTGATCTAGTAGAGCCTATTCTTGGTCACCGTGATGGTGGTGGTGGAAGACATAGGAAAGGATGAGAACATAGAGATCCTCTAGTTGTGGCAGGTAGAGGATGGGTGAGGGATAGAAATGATCAAAGTGATGCCAGAGATATACAAGTTGATGCAGTCTTGATAGTTCATCCTAGAGTAGTAGTGAGACAGGATAGAGCTCATAGACAACAAAGAGCTCAGAGACAGGCTCATATTGATTTTTCTAGATAGGTTCCTGGAGGTTTAGATCCCTTGGTGCAGTTACAATGAGTTTCTTTGGCACAATAGGATGATGATGCTTAGCAAGATCAAGCACAATAGCCATAGGATCAGGGGAAGGATGAATAGGATGTTCCCATGATTGGTTCCTTAGCCCAAGATATGCAGTCACTGAGGACTGATATGTCCACTGTTGTTGGGCAATTATCTCAGGTTGCTTCCTTGATGCATCAGTTTGTTTTAGCCATGGTTGTTCTGAGACAGGATGAAGCAAGCACTTCTCAAGCTCCTCCTCCACTAGATGGTAGAGATCCAAGTGCCATAGGATCGTGATTGACTGTTGACAGATTCATCCATCATTGATGTCCTCTATTTCATATTTCATGTTATTTGACTGATTAGAACATTTGATGTACCACTTTTGATGATATTGTACCTTGATATACTTGATGTACTAGATCCTTTGATGAACACTTTTTTGATGATATATGATGATATACTCCTTGGATTGTCTTGATGAGTTGTTTATGAGATTATCTTTTATGCAGCTATATGATGTGTTATGCATTTATGATTTATGCTATGGATGCAGTTATCTTATTTTATGATATAGATAAATGAGTGCAATGATGTATGGATTTATGAGATGCTTTTATGTTTTGGCAATGTATGGATGCAAAATGTTTTATGGAAATGCATATGTATGTTCCTATGTTTTTTATTTTTTTCTTCAAGTATTTAGATGTATGCAATGCTAACTCTTATTTACATGAATTTATGATGCATGGAAAATGATTTCGTTTCTTTTCTTTTTCAGATATATGAGTAATGAATAATGATTAATGCTATGCATGAATGCAAAAGATAATTTCACTTTCGTTGTTTAAAATCAAGGATTTATGATGAATGGTTTGAATTTAATCCCCCCACCCCCATTTCTTTGATGTTTGAAACAACTCAAGTTTTATTGATGTGCCCCCCCTTATCCTTGGAAATTAACCACATATAAATGCAATTAACTTAACATGATAATGCAATGCAATTAATCTAACATGATAATGCAGTTAATCTAACATGATAATGCAACCTAAGTGTCACCAACTTTTAGCAACGAAATGCCATGCGGATAAATTTTCATCATTGAGCATTTTAGGACCAGAAATATAGTACAATCATCACTGACCACATCATGATGATATGAATATCACTTTTTATTTCTTTTTGGTAACCTTGTTTGGAAACCACTACAACCCTCACTAGTTGGATGACCAAACTATGGGAGTCTAAATACCGGTGTCAATGGATTCAATGTTGCCAGTGGATTTTTGGTATTAAGATATGGAAGATCTAAATAGCCAAGGGATCCATTTGCGTAAACAAGCAAAGGTTAATCCTTCCTCTTATGAGATAGTCCTCAATGGTTCTTTGATGACCATGTCGTTAGATGAATTCTCATAAGTTGATGAATCTTCCTCAAAACAATCACTCAAAGGCAAGAAAATATCACACCTCTATCATGGCCAATCTAGTCGAAACGTCATCGATTAGCTAAAGAGATGTGATAAAAAGTCAATTTCCTAAAAAAAAAATTATCAAAAGAAAGCTTTAAGTGTTTTGCCATGTTTTCATGATTTTCAAAAAGTATTTCAAAGCATTTTGACCTTTAAGATGTTTTGTCAATTTTTAATCCTGAATAATAAAGTCAATGAAGGCTCATGGATCAAGTTGTAGGATCAAATACTTGGGTTTTGAACAATGATAGCCATCAAAGGTTCATGAAAATCACTCTCTCTAAAGTTTAGATAAATATCTCTCAGATGTGACTAATTGTAGCACTTATTGAATCCATATGGTACCAAAATTCCCCATCCTTTCCTGCCCCCAAGTGATAAATGTGATCATGTGACAAACTTAGGGCTATAGGCAATGCAACAATGTGGCTGAAAGCTTTATTATGACTATGTACAAATGACGGATGCAATGAAGGTTTACAAATGGGATGTTGGAAATGCAATATGTACATATGTGACTAGGAAAGACAAACTTAAGGGAACAAAAGGTGCTTGTTTACCAAGTTTTCACCCTTTGGATGGATCAAGCTCTTTTTTCTATTTTTAAAGCTTTTCTCTTTTTTTTCTACCAAGGTGCCTATTTGCTAGGTTTTCACCAAGGCACTTTTTTCTTTTTCAATTTTTTTTGTATTTTTCTTTTTTTCAATTTTTTTTTTGTATTTTTTTCTTTTTTCAATTTTGTTTCTCTTTTCATATCATCAAGGTGCCTATTTTCTAGGTTTTCACCAAGACAACATCTTATTTGAATGTTTTTCCCTTCTTCATGTTCAATTTTCCACTTTTTTTGATCTTTTGTGCTTTTCAATGTTTTTGGTATTTTCAAGATCTCTTTTGAACTATGTACAATAAATATGATGCTCTCTCATCTGATACTCTTTATACTCTTTCATCTAACTCATGTGTAGAACCTTTTGAGATGAATACTGTTGATGGGTTCTTGGAGTTCCTCTCCTTCACAATCTGATAGCTTATAGGTTCCTATGCCAAATGAAGATACTATGATGAATGGGCCAAGCCAATTAGCTTCCCATTTTCCTTTCTTCTCTCTTTCAACCTGATTCTTTGGGTTCTCTTGCAACACTAAGTCTCCTACCTGAAAAACTCTCAATTTGATATGTTTATTATAGTTCCTCGAGATTCTATTTTCATACACTTTCAGGTGCTCATAAGCTTGTGTTTGATGCTCTTCCAATAACTCCAATTATTGAAGTCTAGCGACTCTATAGTCTTCATCTGTGATCAATCCTTGTAATGACACTCATAGAGATGATATTTCAACCTCTAATGGTAGAATTGCTTCGGCCCCGTAGACTAATGAGAATGGTGTGGCTCCCATAGGTGTTCTTATGCTAGTTCTATAGGCCCATAATGCTGGATTAATTTGCACATGCCAATCCCTTCCTGATTTATTGACCGACCTCTTCAAGATTCTCAAGATATTCTTATTCATGGCTTCAGCTTGCCCATTTCCCTAAGGGTAATAGATTGATGAGGAGTGGTGAGTGATATGAAATGTTGCACAAAGCTCATCAACATCTTTGTTTTTGAATTGTTTTCCATTATCTGTTATTATGGCATGAGGAATAATACCATATCAGAAAATGATGTGATTCAAGATAAACATGGAAATTTGTTTGCCCATTGCCATTATCAAAGGAACCGCCTTTACCCACTTAGTGAAATATTCTGTTGTGGTTATGATGTATTTGTGCCCATTTGAAGAAGGTGGGTAGATCACCCCAATCAAGTAAAATCCTTATTGATAAAAAGGCCATGGTGTAACAAATGGGTGTAATGCCTATGTCAGTGCATGTATCATGTCACCATGATATTGACATTTGCTACATATCTTGACAAAATGGCAAGCATCCTTTTCTAATGTCTTCCAAAAATACCCTAAGCGAAGGAATTTCTTGGCTAGGTTTAAACCGCTTGAGTGTGACCCACAAATGCCTTCATGGACCTCTTGTAAAGCTAAATTAGACTCTTCTTCCTCTAGACATCTAAGTAACATCCCATCGAGACCCTTACGATACAATGTTTCTAAAAGGATTATGTAATGGGCTGATTGGCATATGAAATTGCATTTTTGGGCTCAGGATTGGTCTAAATGTAGCACATGGTCTTTGAGATATGTGTATATAGGGTCATACCAAGGGGAGTAATGTCCATGTAATAGGGAAACAATTTGGGTTTCAGGAAGGTTGAATGCCAGTTTCACCAACTCTTCCAACAAGAACTCATACTTCTCATTTTGATCTGGTTTTTGTAACAAGGAAGCCAAGGTGGCCATGGCGTTAGCTGCTCTATTTTTCTCTCTAGGAATTTGCTCGAAAGTGATCAACCAAAATTACTTCTTCCATCCATCAATCATGGTCTTATATGGCATCAACTTTTCATCTTTGCTGTTATATTCATTATTGACTTGATTGATGATGAGTTGAGACTCTCCATAAACTTGTAGCTCCGTGATGTTCCACTCTAAGGCCATTTTGATGCCTATGACTAGTGCCTCATATTTCGCTATATTATTTGTGCATGAAAACAAGAGCTTGTAGGACTTAGGAATGGTGTAACCTTGAGGAGTGACCAATAGTATGCTGG
This sequence comes from Chamaecyparis obtusa, assembly GCA_027943335.1. NCBI lineage: Eukaryota > Viridiplantae > Streptophyta > Pinopsida > Cupressales > Cupressaceae > Chamaecyparis > Chamaecyparis obtusa. Next base: position 6,437,935 of record BSBK01000370.1, on the reverse strand, counting down.
CCCCGGAACCTCCTTGAGTATAAGAGCCATAAAAGTATAACTTCCACATTTTTGCTTCTATGTTTACAATGGGGGAATCTAAAAATTCCACTTGAATAGTTTGTGTAGAAGTCATGGGGTTTTTAGCTAAATGATGTGCTATCACTTGCCCTTTTATTGCCTTTCTATCAACATATTCAATGTCAAATTCACTCAATATCATAACCCACTTGGCTATCCTACCTGTTAAGGTAGTTTTGCTTAACAAATACTTGAGAGGGTCAATTTTGGCAATTAGCTTGACCTTATGCATCAACATATAATGTCTCAACTTTTGAGATGCAAACACCACTACTAGGAAAGCTCTTTCCATGAATGTGTAATTAAGTTCATATTTAATCAATGTCCTACTCAAATAGTAGATAGCTCTTTCCTTTCCTTGTTCATCCTCTTGTGCCAAAAGCACTCCTAGGGATCTTTTAGTAGCAGATATGTATAGAAGCAATGCTTTTCCCTTGATTGGTGGCATGATAATAGGTGGATTTATCAAATAGGTCTTCAATAATGTGAAAGCTTGATCACATTCCTCATCCCACATGAATATAGCATCCTTATGTAGTAATCTGGTGAAGGAATGACATTTTTCAGCCAATTGAGAAATAAACCTTCTTATGGATTGTATTTTTCCTTGTAAGGATCTCATTTGGCTAATGTTCCTAGGTATCTCCATGTCCATTATGGCTTGTACTTTATCTGGGTCCACTTCAATTACTTAAGCAAAAACTATATAGCCTAATAACTTGTCAAATTGGACACCAAAGGCACATTTCTTTGGGTTTAATCTAACTTTGAATTGTTCCAATTGAATGAATATCTTTCTTAGAATTTGGAGGTGTTCTTCTCTTTTGTGGGACTTTGCTAGTATGTCATCCACATAATCCTCTAAAAAGGTGTGCATCATGTCATGGAAGATAGTTGTCATGGCCCTTTGATATGTGGCTCCAACATTTTTAAGGCCGAAGGGCATGACATTCCGACAAAAGGTGCCCTAAGGGCAAGCAAAGGCTATCTTTTCTTGGTCTTCAGGTGCAATTTTTATCTGATTATAGTTGCTAAAACCATGCATTAATGAGTACATGGAGTGACCTTCTATCAAATCCACTATGGCATCTATGCTCGAAAGTGGGAAATCATCCTTAGGGTATGTGAGATTCAAGTCTCTAAAATCCATACACACATGAATATATTTATCATGCTTTGTGACTGGTATAATGTTAGAGATCCATTTAGCATATGCTATTGCTCTTATAAATCCAACCTTTAACAATTTTTCCAATTCTACCTTTACTAGGAGAGCCACATGTGGGTGCATTTTTCTTAACTTTTGCTTTACAGATTTAACCCTGGGTCTAACATTCAAATGATGCATTATGAAATCAGGATCCAATCTGGGCATGTTGGCATATGACCATGCAAAATTAACTTGTTGTTCTTGGAAAAACTTGATGAAATCCTCTCTTTCTAGAGGTGTAAGTGATGCTGCCAAGTGTATAAATTTTGGATCCAATTATGTCCCAATTTTGACATTTTCTATCAGTTCTATAAGAATAGGTGACCTTTCTTCCTCATGTTCAGGAAAGATATCCAATCTCTCTTCCTTTGGTTCCACAGTTGGGTTTTCACCATAGGAATCATCTTTTATCTTTATTTTGTTTGGTTCTAGTGGTGCCACATAGTGGTTTTCAGCACTAGAACTTTTCATTTTATTTTTTATTTTCATTTTTTCTTTTGACTAAGAGAATGGACCCCTGATGTTCTCATCATGTCCATATCGAATTCGTTGGTGAAAGAGGGTTCAACCGCATTAAGGTATTGGCTCATTGCTTCATCATTTGGAAAATAAAGTAAGTCATTTGGCTAAGTTTGGTCCCAATAAATGAGGTTTGGATGTATCAAAAGTAAGGATTCATTGGGTAAATTTCATCAATAGGGTTTATGGACAAGACTTCATTTGAGGGTTCATACATTGTATCATTTAGATCTATGATGTGAGCTTCCTCGAGATGGTCCATGAAAGAAGGTTCAAAATCCCCTTCACTTGAGTTCACATTGACTTCTACGGGAAACAATGTGGGAAAAACAACAAGAAAATTAAAACTAATGTTTGAATCTCCCACCTCTGAAGGCATCCAAAATGTGTCTATCCATGCTTGATTGGTAGCTACGTGCCCTATGGTAAGATCTTGGATATTAGGTTCTTCATTGATTTGAGTATCTTTCCTTGGGATCTTTGCATAAGTATGTATTGCAATCACCTCCTTATCTTGACATGATTCATTTGATAGGGTATCCCACTCATAACATTGGGAGTTATCACTATCTCCATCCGATTCTAAGGCATTTACTTGAGGATAAAACTCTTGCACTCGACTAGAGCTTTCGCCTTTGTATTGGTAACCTACTCCAAATTTTTCTTCTTTTGCCCTCCAAGTAGGTTCAATGATTCTAGTAATCCTCTATTTCTTTGGCCTAAGGGTCCTCTTCCCTTGTATCCCATCTTCTACATTATCTCAAACCCTTTCCCATATTGCTTGGTTTGTATATTAACATGTTGGATTCTTTCCATGGGAGTGTTTGAAATATCTTCCTCGTCATGATAAAGCCATTGAAGAACTTCATTCTCCTCTTTGTCGAATGCTACTTTGTCACTTTCTCTTATGAAGTAAGAGTTGTATTTATGAGGCAAGTGTTCTTTTGATGGTTTACCATGTGTTCTTGGAGATGTGGGCATGTCAAATAAGGAAACAAAGTATTCCCCTTCTCCTTTTGAACTAATTTTGCATTGTTTATCAAATGCCTCCATCATCTCATCCATTTTCTTGTAGTTTTTCTTTTTAGCTTCATCTTTTTCTTCTCTAGTAGGTTTTTAGGGTACTATCTCTGATTTGGGAGTTTGATATGAACCCTCATTAGTAATTGGACCCTCGTAGCTCATTTGTTCCTTTCATTAGTTGATGTCGTTGAGCTAGCTTGAGGAGGGTTTTGAGTAGCATTTAATGTTATGACCCGATCATCCATTTTGGTATCTTCAATGGTGACTCTTTGAATGATTCCATCCTGATTATGTGGAATATATAACTCATGAAGGGGTTTGAGTGCATTGCAATATTGGAATGGGTTTGAGTCCCCTCCAACTGTGATTTCTTCACCCATGTAAAGAAATTTGATGCATTGGTTGTTCGCGGATGGGACTGCTTGCATCTTGTGAATCCATGGTCTCCCCAACAAAATATTATAAGTTAACTTCATGTCTAATACTTGGAAATTGTTGTCGTTCTTCATGGGTCCCACTTGTATGGGCAATATGATCATGCCTTTAGAGGCCCTTTCAGCTTCATTATAATCCTTGATAGTGATTTTTTTCTGTAGGGTCAATGCAAGACTTGTACAACCCTAAGGATTTAACAAGACTTAATATACAAATGTTAAGACCAGCTCCTCCATCAGTGAGGGCTCTTTTGACTCTATGCCTTTTGATTAAGACCTCTATATGCAATGGTAGATTTTGAGGATGGGTTATAGACATGTCGTCTTGGTCAGAAAATGAGAGACAATGAGGTGCCACAAGATGACCTACCATATTTTAGAACTTCTCCTCTTCTAAGTTAGTAGGAATGTTCATCTCTATTAGAGCTTTTTCTAAAATATCCTTATGGTTAGGGGATAAATTCAATAACTCCAAGATGAAGATTTTCCCTAGAGTTCTTTGCAACTGATGAACCAAGCTATAAGGTTTTGTTGTTGTAGAAGGTTTCTTGACCACAATGTCAGACAGCAGAGTGCTAATAACTTTAGGAGCAGCCCCTTGTAGGGTCACTCTAGAAGTCTTCCCTCTTGTAATGACATTTGATGCCTCTTTTTGGGGCTGTTCATTGATTATTATAGCATTCACAATGTTATCATAAGGTGGCACAAAGTTAATGTTATTGTCACTTTGTTTCTTGCCATTAGATGACTCCCCTTTGTCATGTTTGTAAAAAGGTTGTTTGAATGTTGTATGATCTTCATTGCTTTGAGGTCCATCAATGGTGATCATGCCATTATTGATTAAATCTTCCACTATATTCTTTAGCTACAAGCATTCATTTGTTGTGTGCCCTTGAATCCTATGGTACTCACAATGGCTATTGGCACTCGACCAACTAGGCTTGTTATTTGGCTCATAAGGTTGAATGTTGGGTAAAGCAATGACATTATTATCCATGAGAGTCTTTAATGCCTTTTTGAGGTGTTCACCCAAGGGTATGAAGTTCCTTTGAGGTGTGGGCACCAAATATTTATCAAATTTATTATTTCTTGCATTATTTCCTTGGTTGCCCTTATTGGCATTGTTGTTATTGGAAGGTGCATTGGATGTCTGATTGGCATTATTCACCTGATTAGGTGTCCTTGTAAGAGAAAATGGGACCACCTTCAAGTTGCTAGACTCCACCACACCATCATTAACAATTCCCTTATTGTTGTTCTTATACCGACTATTACTATTGAACCAATTATTCTTATGATTATTGCCATTGTTGGAGTTATTGTTGTTGGAGTTGTTCTTATTAGCTTTATACAATTGTAGTTCTCCACTTTTTACCAATGCTTCCTCTGTTGTTACTCCATTTTTAGTTAGATGCTGGAAGGTCTTGGGACATTGCATTCGTAATCTGTAGCTCAACTCATTTCTTAAACTATTTATGAAGATATCCATCTTCTCTTTTTCAGGCATGCTCCTAGGATATCTTGCAAAAATTGTCCTCCATCTTTGTAGAAAAGTGAGGAATGCCTCTCTATCCTTTTGTTTAGTGTTACATAATGTTATCATCATGACCTCATGCTTGATGTTATATGAGTAATGGGCCATGAATTTTGAAGCTAACTCTTTGAAGGTCTTATTGTTAGAGGGTAACTTAGAAAACCACTCCATAGCCATGCCTCGTAAGCTTCATGTTAATAGTCTCATTAAATATGTTGTATCATGCATGAACTCTAAGCTCAATGCACAAAACTCACATAAGTGGTCTTGGGGATCCAATGTTCCTTCATACTTGTCATACTTGGCGAACACTACATTGATTGGTAATGGCACCATGACCAAGCTTTTATCAAATGGGAATGGACACAATGCTTCTATAGAGAAAGGCTTGGGAGCTCCACTTTGCTTAATGGTATCCAATTGCATTAGGAACATCTTGAACTACTTATTCATGATGTCTAAGGTACTCTCCTCAACTTCCAATAGTTTGAGTTGGTTAACATCGTAGTCACAGGTAAGCTTGAGGCCTTTTTGTGCTAAGTCCAGAAATTACTTTTCTCTATATCTATCCATTGCCTTTTCCATGACCTTGTAGAAATAGGGACGTTGGGTAGCCTCACTAACCTTTTCATCCATGGCATCTTCTTCCATTGCTTCGGTGTTAGTTTTATTGTGAGTGTTATCAATCCCTTGAGTATTTTGATCTACCCCTCCATTATTGCTATTGCCTTGGTTATTTATGTCAATGCCCCCATTATTGGCATCACTTTGGTTAGTGCAATCGATACCACTATTGTATTTACCACCCAAACTACTATAGTACACCATGTTTTCTTCCACTTCTTGTCCGGGTGATTTTTTGGGTATTCTAGGAGTGCTAGACTCATCTCTTGGGTAAGGGAGCTCTTGTCTCAAATAGGTCCCATCTGCTTGCAAGGTTTGCTTGATGTAGTAAGATCTAGTAAAAGTAGGCATGAACCTGGGAGAGTAAGAGTTGATATTACTCATGGTCTAATCCTTTGTATGATTTGCAACAATGATGTAGAAATAGGATTTTTGACCAAACTAAAAGTTGGAGCAGTAAGAACGTGGAAAAGGGTACTCAAATATGTGATCAAAATTTTTTGACCCCCCTATAATTAATCTTTGTTTTCCATTTTAAATTTTTGGGCATCACTGGCCTGAGTGTAGGCATGACTAAAACTTCTGTACGCGTGAACTGGTTTATCATTAGGCGAAACACTGTAGATGTACAAGCGGTACTTTGCTATTATTAAGCGAGTTTCCAATTTTTACCAGGCGTGTTTTAAAATACTCTGCGTGTGACTTCACTTTGTCTATTCATTCCTAAATAAGTCATAGGCATGACTAAACCTCTGTTAGGTGAGTTTGTTTTGTGCATAAGCGACACTTCTCTAACTAGTTTGTAAGATTTTGGATTTTTAAATGTTTAAGATCAGTCTTTTGAAATTTCTTTGTTTGAAAATAGAAAAACAATCGCAACACACACATCACTTTGTCATCATGTCCCTAAAAACACTCTAATGTGTATATTCTCCAATGTTTTTCACAAGTATATCACAAGAAAGAATTCCAGACAGCCTACCTAAAGTCAATTTTGGCTTGTAAACATGGCTCTACAAGGTGGCCTTGCTATTTTATCAAGGTGTTAATATATATTCCGTTCAAACAGACTTCAATCTCTCATCCTCCAAGGAGGCTTCCCACACACACTGAAGTAAAATTTTGCACAATCCATGAGGACTACTAGAGGAAGGTGGAAAAATTAAAATCCATTTATCATGCACCCCATTAAGGATACATGCATTTCATTTTAGAGTGGGTTGGATTCCCGCGGCAAAAGTGAGTGTATCCCACTTTGGGTTGTCCCTCTCACTGGCCTCGTTAAGGAAAACTTGGGAGGTGAGCCCACTATTGCTCTAGCATATATATGAAAAAAAAGAAATGAACTTAGGCCGACAAGTTTGGGAGTTTGGTTCACTCAAAGAGTGAAGAGCATATCCCTATTGTCTTTCTTTGTTCCACACACTTAGACACGCATTTTTTCTTTCCCTATCTCTTGACAAGGAGATTCTTAAAATTGAATTGTGAAATTCATTTCCTATTTTATCTCAAGCTTATATCAAAAGGAATGTCACAATTTAATCAAATGCAAGCTTGAATAGGAGAATACCTTTGCTTGTAGCTAGCCTAAGCTAGGGGCATTTTTTAAAGGTTTCATCATTATTTTTCACTCACCTTGGCAAGATCCTCCACCAAATGTGCTTGTCCACCAGCAAGTTAGTCAACACTAACAAACACTATGAGGGGAAACCAAAATCAAAATTGGAAAGAACAACACTTATGTATGAATCTTCTAGAACTTATTTGCAAATTTTCAAATAAAAACTTGAATTAAGGAATAAAGATCCAATTAAGAGAGACAAATTTATTTTTGTAAGCTTTAATCATAGCAAGGTATTTCTGATATACCTAATTTTCTTCTTCTTGTGTTGACTCAATAATGGCTTTGATATGTGCTTTATTCTCTTTCTTAATTTTCCTTGCTAGTGCCTTTCCCTCTTGGTTGAATCTACTTTTAGGTTTCTGCACCGTCAGATGTCTATTCATTTACTGTTAAATCACATAAATAGAATGTTAGATGAGTGATTTAATCAATTAAATAGTAAATATAGACAATAGGTAGCAGGCGACATCATCTAGCTAATAGGCAAAAACAAAATGTTCGCAAGCGTAATTTTACAGATATCGAGCGACACTCTGTAGTACCACAAATGATACTAAAAATCACTAAAGCGTGTACAATTTATTCCTAAGCGTAAGAAAACTTAAAATTGCACAAAATGATTATTGCTAAGTGATAATAGAAATATTCAAAGTGTGACTGTTATTACAAATTGCTAAGCAAAGTCTACACTTAAGTGACAACAAAATTTAAGGAGGTGAGACTCCCCGAGTCACAGGTGTGACTTTAAGATCTAAAGGCTGAATAAGTCACTTTCTGTAGGCATGAGCATATGATCTATGCGTGACTGTGAAGGAAGTAAAGCTGTAGCAAAGTCTCGTGCCAGGCGTGAATCTCCAGATAAAAGGCGTCAATACAGAGATTGTAGGCGGCAGTAGAATGACTGCAGGAGTGAACAGATCTCTTGTAAGTGTGACTTCACCAATTTCCTGAAAGATAAACAGGGAAAATAGAGAATACAAATATGCAAATGAAGATCTAAATGATGAAATGAGGCCTAGAGCCCCACGATGGGCGCCATTTGTGTGATGATGAATATCACCTTCATGAAATTAAGATCTAATAGCATTAATTTAAATAAAATACAATGCAAATCTAATTTAAAATGAAACTATAATCTATAACATCTCATGGTTCTCTAAAAAGAAATTGTAAGTGAAGCTCTCAGCTTAGATCCTCACTAGTGACACTTCTAAAATGAGAATTATGCTTCTACTATGCTTCTACAATGCTCATTCAATGCTTAATCTAGCTCAAATTGACAAACTACAATGATAATTGCTCTAAATGCTCTTAATTGCTCTTAGAATGCTCTCAATTGCCTATAGTAACAATGCTTTACAAATGAAGTTCTAAGATGAAAATGCTCTCCAAAATGCCTCATATTTATAGTAAATGTCCAAGGGTAGGGGGTGGAGTGAAGTAATCATGGTTAACCCTTGGTTGAGTCAAATACTTTGCATTGTTCATAAATTGGGGGACAAATGAGGGGACAAGCCTTTAAATGGTTTCAAAGCTTTGGACAATTTAAATGTTTGAGTGATTTGTGTCTTTTTGTCCTCAATTCTCATTGGTTCATCACTTTGTTGAAAGAAATTAGGATTATTAAATTCAATTAATTAATTAAATTTAGCCATGTAAGGGTAATGGGTTCATTTTGATTTTTGATTAAAACAACTATACAATTATTGATTAAAATCAATTATAGTGTTTTGGTCCCTTTAAGCTTTGATTTAATTATTTAACATCATTATTTAATTTCTCCTTTGTTTTAATTGATTTTGTCCAACTTTATTTAATTATGTCCATTTTTAATTGATTTGATCCATTTTTATGATTTAGTGCATTTTATTGCTTTTTGCCATTTTATTGATTTTTGCAATTTAAAAGTACTTGTCCAATTTTCCGTGTCTACAATATCTTGAAAAAAAAATGAAATAACATCTTCTTTCATATGTTATCTAAGCACCCTAGATCTTAAGGAGACAATAAGCATAGAAAAATTTCCACTCTAGAGTGTTCGATTAGTGAGGAATCAAAAACATATTTATACATTCCTACTTTTAGAGGGGCAGATCACATAAAGAGATATCCCACACCCCGTGTATGTATAGCAGATATGACAGATGCCACTAAGATTACATGTTCAATTCCTTGACTATGCACAACACTTTACAGAGAGCCAAAGATGGAACAATGGGGTAACCAGTCTCCCTAAAGAATACAACTCATTCCAATTTATAAGGCTGGTGGAAACTAGATCACAAGTGCCCAAAGACATGAGAAGAAAATGCAAAACTAGAGAGCCATGCTGCTCAAAATAGAACAGTCACAAATTACATTATTATCAGAGCCCAAAACATACCAAAGGTAACAACAAGCTAACGTCAGGACAGGGAAAAGAACGCTGAGTTTGACAAAGGGTACATAGTGAATGAATTCTAAATAGTGAATATTTTATCTTCATCAACAATGATTAACTTGTGGTAAACAGCAAACATTAATCATCAACTTGTCTTCAACGTGACTTCTTAGTGCACTATAGGGGATGTTTAACTGGCAGATCACCACTGACATTTCCCCTGTACTGCTCATGTGTGTATTGCAGTTTGAATCAAAACAAATGCCCAATACCTCACTCACGTGAATGGGCAATCTAAAATAAAATAGAAAAGGGAACTCACAACACCCATGGAAGAAACATGCACATTCCAAGAGGGAAGTGTGTAGCTCTTCACATGGTGCATGAGCTTCCTTTTTTTGGCTAGTGCCTGCAACATAAGCACACCATAATTTTATTTGTGTGCAAACAACACCCACACAATGCATTCACTCATCACATTTTGTTTGGGGCATTCTACAACTAATTTGGCACGTATGCAACCTCTTTTATTTGGTATGCCCAGAGTATTTAGAAGTTGAATGGAAGGCATATATGGCCAAAAAAGTCCCCATCTTATAGAATTTTAAATACACTCCGGTCAAAGAAAATACTCTCATTAACTTTGCATTCCTGGTTGCTTCCATGGCCTTTGGGCTTACACAGATTATACCCATTTCAGTTGGCATGGAGAGAGCAATTGAGAACCAGTAAATGCTACATCCACTCCCCATCTATCCACATGGAAGTTAAGAGGACATATTGAAATTACATCATCCATAAAAAATCAATGTAAGATGACCACAATCATCAAACATTCTCCCATGCATCAATAAAAGTAGTGAAAAATAAGAATGGCATGCCTGGCACAGCGATAAAATTATCTTTAAAATAACGAAGTAGGCTGGGCCTCGTGTGGGTCCGACCTAAAAAATTTTCAAACTCAAACAACCGGCCTTAAAAGATGATCTGGGTGACCAACTTCAACAACTATAAATTATTCAAACAACGTTGAATCGATTAAAAACTTGATTTTTAACTTCCTTAAAGTCGCCAAATTTGATTAGAATGCCTCCAGTCGCAACATTAAAACATTGAGCAAAACTAACTTCTAGACACTGAAACTCGGTGGATATGAACTTTGTGCTACAAAGAAACATCTTATCATAGGGATTCCCCAAAAAATGAACAAGGTGGGAGATTTTAAAATTTGAAAATGCCCGTTCAGAATTGTCGGTAGATCACAAATTGAAAACACTGCCAACTGCCTCGGAAGGAGATGGATGAAAAATATCAAACGATGAGCTGATGGTGAACCACTGAGTCTGGTAGAAGCCTCATAAACAAGGAACGCAAAAAAACAACCCTTAATTGGAGATGAGCATCAGACAAAAAGCTACGAATTTCCAAAAATGGCTATTTTACAAAGTTATTCTATCCGCACTTTCATCATTATAAAACACCTTTTTACCTAACCATGCAATCATGTCAAATGAAAACCTCATGGTCTTAAACCCTGGATGGAGATTCTTTCTCATATGTATAAAATAGGACTTTGATTAGTTTCACTGGATGTTCAACCGATTATCAATTATTAATCTTCAAAGTCGGCCACTTGGAACATCCTGAACTGAAACATAGTGAAACTGTAGAAGTTGCATTCAGAAATGTCTGAGGAAATGGGTCAAACAAATTTGTCGTGATCCAAAACTTATAAGGGAGCATCACTTCCATGTCTATATTATGAATCAACCTTTAATTCCTCATGACCAAAGATGGGGCATAAGTTGCACGACCTCAAAGTAGGCTACTTCAAAACTGTATTTCCACATTCAGGAAAACTGAATAAAATGCAATCAGCATAGGCCTGGTAAACCGATCATACAAACCCTTAGGAATCTGAAAATGGGCATGGAGACACACTCTCATGCCTAGAATATGATGCAACATTCCTTTCATCATGACCATCAACCAAGTGTCAGATGCAAGTCCTCAAAGTAGGCCATTCAATGAAAATCGGACAAAATGTAAAGTGCAGATTTGTAGAAAGCCCTTCAAATGGGTACCCTCAAAACTTGTCCGAGCTGAATTCTAGAAATTGTAACCAACTACAAATGCCAAATGAAATGTGAGGAACACATGCCCCAAGCACTATGCCATGAAATCCATCAGGCCTATCTTTGCATGCACTTGAACTTAGGTCTTTTAAACCATTCTTTGAAGCACTGAACTTTGCCTTAGGAAAATTCTTTGATTATGGTCTCAAAACTTTATGGATTTTTCAAAGTACCAATAGGTTTTTTTCATGCTTTTTAGGAATTTTTATCATGTTTTTAGAATTTTCAATTTTTCATTCATGAAAACTCATACGACAGTCTACTAAGACTCATACGAGTTTTTAGGTCGCATTAGAATTTCATGTGTGTTCTCACTGCAAGTCGTATGAGAGGGACCCATCTGTCGTACAAAATTTCATTGAGTCCCTCAAGTCTCGTATGGGAACCTGTATAGTGTCGTGTATGCATGAAGTGTTGTATGAGAACCCATAGAAACTCGTATGAGTTGTGACACCAGTCTGAAAACTCGTATGGAAAACAGCGAGTGTTTTTCTCATCCTTAGGTCAAATTTTTAATTTTTATGATTTCTTAGGCTGATTCCTTAGCATTTAATGCACCTTCTGATGTATTCAATTTGTTGTTTGCTATACTTATAGCCTGATTTTTGAACAAATTACTGATAGGGTGTGCCTGTTTCTGGTCTATGTAGGTACGCTATCTAGATGTTCATGTCTGCATCTCTCACCCTGCCACTCAGAGATTATGTGTATCAGTGCCTGACCCTTTGAGGGTTCATCTAGCTACATGTGGTTTTGAGTATCTTATCCGGTTTCCTGACATTCAGTTTAACTATGGGCTGATCATTGCTTTAGTAGAGAGGTTTCATTCTGAGACCTATACATTTCATTTTCCCACTAGTGAGATTACTGTTACACCCAAGGATGTGTATAGGATTCTCTGGATACCTTTCCATGGTCCTTGTCTAGATTACATAAGTTTGGGTCATGTTGGACTTCAGGCTTTCAGGACTCTGTTTGGTGCTGATGAGAAGATTGCTCAATCCATTTCCTGGGAGACCCTCATTCAGAGATATGGTGACACTCATAGGTTAGAGTGTATTATAGTAGGTATGATTGGTGGCATCATTATATCAGATTAGTAATAGGTTGGTCTATTGATGGGCTAGGCCCCGATGGTGGCATGATTGATGGTTACTCCTGCTGAGCTTGGTTGGGGCCAGTGTTTATTAGCGCACATGTTCAGTGAGATGCACAAGATTGTTCACCATGAGGGTAAATCTTTCACTCCAGGTGCTATTGTACTTCATATTTGGGCATGGGACTACATCCTGATATGCCAGCCTATATGTCAAAGTCAGTGATAACCGTAGGAGCCCATTATATATACTTATTCTTGATATGTTACATAGGTTCGTATGGGTATCAATGAGTATTGGAGGCATGTTTTAGATGACATGACCTATGTGATTTGGAGGCCATATCTACAGGTTGAGGCATGGCCTACTACTCGTGCTTAGTTTGGATATTTTTGTCAAAGCAGATTCTTGATAGGATGTTCCACCACTGTCTTGGAGTGATTCATTATCACACAGGTATGGAGATAGTATGACATCATTCAGGATGCACCATAGGATTATGCCATGTATGCCTAACTTGTTTGAGAGCTTGGATTGGGATGGACAGCTTGTCTATCATATGCCTCATGTAGTCAGGAGTATATTGGATATGTTCTGAGAGATTGGGACTGCAGGCTGCAGGTTGTTGATGCAGGTGTTACTGATGCATTTATTGCTTGGTTGGATGAGCATCCTATGAGGAGATTCTTTGATCCTACTGAGTTGATACCTTCTATGGAGGATGCAGAGGATGTTACAGGTGCCCCTATGGGTAGAGGCTAGAGGTAATGTGATGTTCAGATTCTGGTGGTGCAGCCTACACCACCTAGACCCAGAGTAGTATTGACACCACAGAGGCCAGTAGGATAGATGAGGCCACAAAGACTGCAAGAAGATCCATTGGCCAGAACCTCAGATGTTCATCATAGAAATTCTAGAGGTGAGGGTGGTACACTCGGCAATGTGGGAAGTGCAGATGATCTGTTAGGTGCATAGAAGGATGTGGGTGGTGGTCCTGATACACCGACTACAGAGACAAATTTTGATTTAGGTGAAGAGGTCTAGAATCATAAGATGCATAGAGAGGTAGTTGCTAATTAGCCTATGGAGGACGTAGATGTACCTATAGCTGAGGTAGATCCTAGACTCAGATAGACCCCTCAGGATGTTATTAGGTGACTCAGACTACAGATTACAGATTTGAGATTATAGAGTGCCACTTTGGAGATATAGTTGAGAGAGTTTGAGAGGCAGAGACTAGAGCAAGAGGCACATTTGAGGTAGTTGCAGGCTCAGGTCATTCATCAGACTAGTTAGGCCTCTTATTATGTGTATGCCTATTATGTGAGTGTGTCTATTGCACAAAGAGTACTGACATATTCTGAGTATATGGCTACTTCTAAGGGAGCTAGAGCACCATGGGTGGAGCCACCACCAGATGCACCTCCCCCACCTCCACCAAATGCAGAGGATTAGGTAGACAACTGATCTGTCTTGTAGTTTCTCTCTTTTAACATTTTTTTTAGATACTGATCATATTGGATAGCTCAAATGAGCTCACTTCTGTTGTATACTGTGCCAGTAGTGGGCCCTCATTATATATATATATATATATATATATATATATATATATATATATATATATATATATATATATATATATATATATATATATATATATATATATATATATATATATATATATATATATATATATATATATATATATATATATATATATATATATATATATATATATATATATATATATATACGAGATCAAGATATTTTGGTTGTGACTTCATATGGACTTGTCATTTGATTATGATGATTGTCAAATGATGCAAATGATTGAAATTCTTTTGATTAGTGTAGAATGTATGGATTTATGCAATGCAATGTTTACTTTTAAATGTATGGATTATGCAATGCAATGATAGATGATAGATATGTAAATGCAAATGTATGGATGTATAGGCATGTATGTAATGGATAAATGCTATGGTAATGTAAATGCAATGATACACATGATATTGTTTTGTAGGTATTGATGAAGACAAGTTCTCAATCTTTTGTCAAAATGAATGTTTAACCCAGGATGGTGACTGCTTGCTAGTTAGTTTAGGGAGCCTTCATATAAATTTTATCCCTTATGTCATGTGTAGCATAGGTTTTGAGAATAATTTAGCATCAAGTTTGATTTGAAATTGTGAGATAAATGCAATCATGCAAAGTGTAAAATGAAATGAAAACCTAAGACCTGGGACTTAGTCACTGATCATGTGTCGATCATTTTCATCATTGAATTCTTTTTTTTTTCTCTTTTCCCTTTAGGTAACCCCGAATAAATCACTACAATGTCCACTAGCAAGACAACCATAGACATATAAATATTGATTTTTGTTTTATTATGTCAGATTTAGATATAAGAATCAAGGCACAAAAAGCCAGGATGACCTGAATATCACGTCCATTTTGATATAGCAATTTGTATAAGCATCAAAACATAAATGCCATGATGACTTGAATACACCTTATGGAAAAAACATGCCAAACATTTGTAGAATTCATTCTTTTCTCCAATGTGAATTACCCATAGTGACCCTTTATCATTCATATCCTTGGATAATAGTCATTCACAGTAGGATTGAGAGATCGTTCAAAAGATAAAGTTAGATCAAACTTCCTTGAAGCATCTGAGCATCGATGGTTGAGGTACACATGGCCATCCAATACATGATGGAGGCACTTATAGTGGACACCAATTCAATCCAAAATTTCCAAATTTATTAGATTTTCACTCAAAGTAGAAAATAAAGAAAAGATTATGCCCCCAGTCATCACTCTCTATATGCAAAAATCTCAATGTGAATCAGTAAGCATACAAAGAAGATTAAAGCATGCAGCAAAGATTTTTTTTGTTTGTGTTGATGTTTGTTTGTGTTATTGCAAAATCCTTTTCTGGTGAGGAGATAAACAAATTGACTAAAGCATAGCTTTGGAAGGATCTTGACTGGATATGACTATGCTGCAGATACTAAGGACCGCAGGATATGACGTTGATTGCCCCCAAGTTTAGGCTTTGATAGGATACTGACATTTTTGTTGGATTGTGCTCAGACTGACTTTATCCTCTAGACATTCTTTTTTGATACACTCTGAGATGATCATATGTTTCTTGTCTGCACTCATCTAGTAGTTCAAGTTCTTGCAACCTATACACTCTGTAATCATCATCGGTTATGAGACCTTGAATTTTGATTCATAGTGATGGGATTTCAACCTTAATAGGTAGTACCACTTCAGACCCATAAACTAAAGTGAATGGTGTAGCCCCAGTGGGCATTTTGATACTTGTTCTATAGGCCCAAAGAGCTAGATTGATCATGAGATGCCAGTCACTTCCTATTTTATTAACGGTTCGATGTAGGATATTCAACAGGTTCTTGTTTGATGCCTCTTCTTGCCCATTCCCTTAGGGATAGTAGATGGACGACCAATGTTATATGATCTGGAATTTAGCACATAAGGAATCTAAATCTATTCTTGAATTGGCCAACATTATCTGTGACTATTGAATGTGGGATTCCATACCAACATATGATGTAGTTCAAGATGAACATTGAGATTTGTTTTCCAGTTGCTTGAGTCAAAGGGACTGCTTCTAACCATTTTGTGAAATAGTTTGTAGCTATAATGATATGGGTATGTCCACTAGAATAGTGAGGATGTATAGCCCCTATGATATCAAATGCCCATTTTTGGAAAGGCCATTATGTAGTAAAGGGGATAAGATCTCTTCCTGGTGCATGAATCAAGTTACCATGGACTTGACAATTCTGACAATTCTTAGCATATTTGATAGCCTCTTTTTCCATTTCAGGCCAATAGTACCCAGCCCTAATAATTTTTTGAGCTAGTGTTAAACCATTGGAATGTGATCCACATATACCATCATGGACTTCCTCTAATGCTCGTTGAGACTTGTCACATTATAAAAACCTAAGAAGTGTACCATGTAGACTCCGTTTGTATAGATCATTACCAATGATGACATACCATGATGCATTTTGGATAAGGTAACATTTCTCATGTCAGTTAAAGGATTCAGGGATGATTTGGTCTTCAAGGTAGGAAAATAGGTGTTGGTATTTGGAAGAATCATGACCCACACTAGTGCAGATCATCTGGGTTTTTGGACAATCATAGGCATGGAATGCCAGTGCTTCCACCAGGAACTCATAGTGTAGCTCATGTTTGGGCTACTGTAACAAAGTTGATAGCGTGGCCATAGCATAAAAAACCTTATTCTCTATTCTAGGAACCTTCTCAAATGTGATAGATATAAAGTATTTCTTTAGATCATCTACTGCGCGCTTGTATGGAACTAGCTTCTCAACTTTTTTTTGATACACATCATTGACTTGGTGTATGACTAGTTGTGAGTCTCCATGAATGTGTAATTTAGTCACTTTCCACTCAATTACTATCTACATTCCATTAAGTAGAGCTTCATATTCAACAATATTTTTTTTGTAAGGAAACTTTATTCTGAATGCTTTAGGTATTGAGTAACCTTGTGGTGTTATGAATAATATGCCTACTCTAGATCCATTATGTGTGTAGGACCCATCAAAGAATAACTACCATGTTCTAGAAGAGAGATTCATAATAGAGGAATCTAGAATTTCCATTTGCGTTGGTTGATCATCAAAAAATGGTGCTTTAGCTAACTAATCTATGATAACTTGTCCTTTGATAGCTTTCCTTTCAATAAATTCTATGTCAAATTCACTCAATAGCATCACCCATTTAGCTACTCTACCTGTGAGGGCAGCTTCGTTCAATAAGTATTTCAATGGATCTATCTTAGCTATCAATTGTGTTGTATGAGCTAACATGTAGTGTCTCAGTTTCTGTGATGCAAAGATCATAGCTAGACAAGCTTTCTCAATCTTGGAATAGTTCTTCTCATAAGCTACCAATGTTCTGCTGATGTAGTAGATACCTCTCTTTCATGTTGTCATCATGTTGTGCTAGTAATGCCCCCAATGAGGTATCTGTGGTGGAGACATACAGAATCAACAGCTTCCCTTGAATAGGAGGCATCAAGATAGGAGGATTTTATATATATTTCTTGATGTGGTTGAAATTCTTCTCACATTCCTTGTTCCATGAAAAAGTCACACCTTTATGTAATGTCTTTGTGAAAGGTTGTGATATGTCTGCTAACTGAGATATGAAACATCTAATTGATTGCACCCTTCCTTGTAAGGTTCTCATTTGACTAATATTTTTGGGAGGTTGCATCTCCATTATAGCCTTGACTTTAGTAGGATCAACTTCAATGCATTTCTTTGAAACAATATAGCCCAAGAGCTTTCCATAAGTGACACCAAAAGGACACTTTTTAGGGTTCAGTCTGAGACTAAACCTCTCCATTCTATCTAGTATTTTTCTCAAATCCTTCAAATGTTCAGATCTTATCATTGATTTAGCTAAGGTGTCATCAACATAGTCTTCCATAGTTCAATGCATCGTATCATGGAAGATAGATGTCATAGCTTGTTGATATCTAGCACCAACATTCTTAAGGCCAAATGGCATGACATTCCAACAGAAGGTACCCCATTCACATGTGAAAGTTATTTTCTCTTGATCTTGTGGAGCAATTTTGGTTTGGTTGTATCCAAAAAAAACATCCATTAAAGAATACATTTCAAAACCCGCAATCATGTCCACTATCATATCAATGTTTGGTAGTGGAAAGTCATCCTTAGGGCATGTTTTTTTTACATCTCTAAAGTCTGTGCATACTCTGATAGATTTTTATGGTTTTGAAATAGGCACTATTTTTGAGATCCATTTAGCATAGTCAATAACTTGGATAAATCTGGCTTTTAGTAATTTTTCTAGCTAAGCTTTGACAAGAAGTCCTACATGTGGATGCATCTTTCATAACTTCTATTTGATGTTGTACCCAAGTTGATAGGCTGAGTTGGTTCTATCAATAATGGAGATCTGTCTTGTAAATGACTTGGAAGGACATCAAATATCTCATCCTTAGGCACCTTAGAGAGGTTTTCACCTGTGGATACATCTTTTATTTTTACTATTGTAGGTTCTGAGACTACCACATAGTGATTTTCACCCTCAAAACTCTTTTTCTTTTTGCTTTTATTATTTTGACTAAGATATTTGATATCCGACTCCGTCATGCTAACACTAGGTTCACTGATGGAAGTTGTCATAGGTTCAACGACATTGAGATAACATGCAAGGGCATAGTCTGATTTGAAGGTATAGATGTCTTGGTTTGGATCATTGAACATTTGGTCAATAAGATCAGGATGTTGGATAGTAAGCTATGGAAAGGATTGGCTGATTGTGTTAACATAGATGGTATTGGCATCATTAGATATGATTTGACTCATGAATTCAAAGGTCATATTACTACTCAAGCTGTTTATTTCATTAAGAGTCACAATGTCATTATTTGATTCTGCTTCAGGAGTAGGTGGATCAAACTCATTAAATTTGTTATTTCACTCTAGACTCACATCAAGTATAGGCGCATATTGGTGAATGACATCTACATGTTTATCTATGATGAGTTCATTTTCTTCTATAATAACTCCCCGTTAATATCCATTGTATTCATCATCTGATTCTAGACCTCTAAGAAATCTAAGAACATGTGTGAAATCTAGATGGATTCCCCAAGCTGGGTTTTCTTTAGATTTTGAATGGAATTCATATTCATGAGAGTCTATCTCAGAATCACTATTGTGTTCCTCTTGTTTAGTTATCGTGATAGGTTCAATTGGTTCCTCTTGCTTGGATTGAGGATTAGCCAGTTCTTGTGTGGCAACTATCATTTGTTCGGCAGTAGGTTCTTGTGTTTCTACCACATTGATTCTTTTGGGTTCATTCTCATCTTTGAGCATGTCTAAGATTTTTTGAGGAATAGGTTCATAGGGGAAAACATCTATAGAATTGGAATCATCACTATCACTCTTTTTTATTTCCTCTACCTCATTGTTGTTCTCCTCTAGTTTCATCTATTCTATTACATGAGAAGAGTTTCCCTTGAGATAAAAGGGTTTCTTCCTATAGCCTAGGCATGTGGTATCTTTGTTAGGTCAACCAACATGTGCAATGGGTGTCATGATACCTTTACCTCATACTCCTACAGGTCCTTTTCCAGGATCCCATTTTAGTTATTAGTTTATTCCCTGGTCCATATGACTTTGAAGGAATTTTCTATGTTTTAGAGTCACATGTTTGAACAGTTTGGGATTGAGACTCATCTTTGTATAGCCATGCAAGCCTGACTTCATCCTCTTTAAACTCTTTCTTGGATACTTTTTTTGCAATAAAATTCCCATTATAGATAGCAAGAGGTTCTTTAGATTCTTGTTTTGTCTATTTTAAAGACTGTCCATAATATTTAGGCGAGACCGGGAGAGATGTTAGAGATAGGACTGGTTCCATAGTATATTCTCCCATATCGATGTCTTTGATTTTGACTTCTTTTACAATGTCTTCCATCTTGGATGTAGATGCCATGTCTATTTTCTTGGTGAAAGACTCTCTATTATGTGGAACAAGTTTTTCAACACTTTCTTTCAATGTATTACAAGATGTAGATATGTCAGCTGGAATTGTTACCTCTACTCCATCATAAGGAAATTTTACACATTGATGGTATGTAGATGGAATAGCTTGCATTTCATGTATCCAAGGTCTCCCTAGAAGAATGTTGTAGGCCAATGGTGGATATAGAACTTGACAAGTGATGTCTCTGATAACTGGCCCTGTTCTGATAGGTAGTACAATTATTCGCTTGGAAGATCTTTCTTGCTCATCATATGCTTTTATGGTTATCTTCTTTTTAGGATCAATAGCATCTTTTGATAATCCCAATTTTGTGACCAATTTGTAGGAATAGATGTTTAGACCAGTACCTCCATCTATCAACACATGTTTGACATGATGATATTGGATTAAGAGTTCAATGTGTAAGGGCTGGTTATGTGGATGACTCAGCGAATTGTCATCTTCCTCTGAAAAGGAGATATATTGGGGTGATGTCAAATGACCAACCATGGTCTAAAATCTATCTAGATCAAGATTGTCAGGAACATTGGAACCAAGCAGAGCTTTGTCCAGAATAGCTCTATGAGCAAGAGATATCTGAAGCAACTCAAACATGGATATTTTTGCATTGGTATTCTAGAGTGGTTGGACAATACTATATGATGTCAGCCTCGTGCCTTTAGGATTTGATGATTTTGAAGTAGCCCTCTGTTTAGAAGTAGATGAAAGATTGAAAGGAACCTTAGGGACATTTGATGAATCTGATTTTAGTCCTTGTAGATGTGCCTGATCTTGTAATCGAGTTACTGCATTTGCCAATTTATTATCTCTATCTTTTCTTACAATGGTGATGACATTGCAATGTTCAGATAAGCATGGTTCAACCATGTTGATGACAACATTGTTTCCAGAGTAGGCGTAATTGACTTTAGCACCCATGTTAGGTTTAGAAGATGAATCTCCCTGATTACGCTTTGAAAAAGGTTTCGTGATTGTTGTATGATCATTATTTCTTTTATGGTTTTCAATCATAATTTCTCCGACGTCAATTTTTTCTTGAATGAGATGTTTTAGATGCATCGAGTTGGTGGTTTTATGACCCTTGTTATGATGGAATTCATAGAAATCGATCTCTTTCCACCACTTTGGATCTCAGGCAACGTGATGATGTTATTTTCTAGAAGAGTCTTCATGGTAGATTCTAAGGACTCTCTAAGAGGAGTAAACTTGCGTTTTGGTTCTATAACCCAAGGTTTGTAGTCAGTTGGCTTCTTGGTTGATTCTGTCACTTTTACCTCTGAAGCTTTGATGGCTTGGGTACCAACAGTGAGATTAAAAGCGGGTGCTATAGGTGGAGCATGGATATGATCAACAACACCATCTATGACAATATTCTTATTCTTGTTCCAATTTTTGCCTTTGTCTTTGGAACTGGATCCTGATTCATACTTGTTTTCTTTTTGAAGTGATATGTCTCCTTTTTTAACAAGCACTCTCTCAATTTTGATGGCATTTTTTACCATTTTATCAAAGGATGTATGATTTTGCATTTGCAAATGATAGTTGATTTCTTGATCAAGGTTGTGGATGAATATTTCCATCTTTTCAGTTTCTGGAATAGGTCGAGCATAGAGTGAAAATTTCTTCCTCCATCATTTGGGGAAAGTCAGGAATGGTTCTCCTAAGTTTTGTTTCAAATTGTAGATGTCGATCATGGTGACCGGATGTTGGATATTGTAGGAGTATTGTTGATAGAATAGTTTGATTAACTCCTCAAAGGTTTTGATTGTTGGAGGCATTTTAGAGAACCAATGAATGGCCGCTCCTCCCAAAGATCATGGGAAAAGATGCATTAGTTAGGTTTTTTCATGCATGAACTCCATGGATTGAGTACACAATTCTCTGACATGATCTTGGGGATCATAGCTTCCATCATACTTATCATATTTTGGAATTTCCACTCTTTTTGGGAATGGTGGCATGTACAAGTTTTTATCAAATGGAAAAAGGGCATAGAGCCTCCATGGAGAAGTCTTTCGATTCCTTCTCTTTTTATAGCTTATTGAGCTTAACTTCCATGGCATGCATCTATTTCATCATGGCTGTGATGGGAGTTTCTTCCTCTTGTGTGATGATATCTTCGACATTAAAGTTTGGAGGAAGTTTAGCCCCTTGGGCTAATTCTAGGAGATATTCCTCGTTGTCTTCCTGCAAGAAGTGTTTCATCATTCTCTTGAAGTTATCATCATTCTGATATTGGGAAATTTCATAGGGTGTTGGTTCAGGATCTCTGCCATGATTCGAGTGATGACCTTGGGAGCCTTGTTTTTCTCCTCCTTGAGACATTGTGTTTTTATGAGGACTATTGGGAATTGATTAATGCAGGGTTGATTCGTTACCTCTGTGAATTGACACGGGAGGAGTTACATAACCACCTTTTAAGTAAATGTTTCCAAGAGCATCTTCTCTGAATAGATTTATATTGTAATTTTGATGAAATGTTTGAGCAATCATAGAAGATGCTGCTAAAGAGGATTTGGGTTGTTCTCCTTGTTTTCTTTGTGAGGAAGCTCTAGTTTCCACCATTAACTTCAAGTGAATCAAAAGAGTGAGATAAGGTAACTGGTTGATGATCTAGTTTAAGACTAATCAAATGACTCAACATTTTCATGATTGATTTGATAACAGGATTGATTGGACGTAAGTGTAAGATACTGTTCCCTAGATGTATGGGTAGACACCCAAAACATGGTAGACACGAGCTCACCACACTTAGTCATTTCAGATATATTTTGAGATTATTTTGACAAGGTCATGAAACAAGATCAGATGAGATTCAAATCAATAGCTCAAAAGACATAATCAAGCTAAAAATGACCAATTTTGGAAAATGGGGGGATTCTCTATTTTGGCTATGTTCTGTTCCTAACACAGTGGATTTCTTGACAGATTTTGGACAGTGGCTACAATGACTAGATTTATGACAATTTTGAAGGCTTTCTGACAATTTTGACTCAACTCCCAAATGACTTTCTCCAGTCTCCTATGAGATTGGATGAGGTCCCACACAACAATTTGCAAAACTTGTATGACAATTACTATCAGTTTTTGAAATTTACTTGGATTTTGACAATAGTCGTACGAAGGTGTACAGGCCTTTGTATGAGTTTCCCAGGGTTTGGATATGACATTCTACAAACTCGTACGAGTTTTGAATCTCCAAGATGACAAACTAACATCAGAAAAGGATTTTAGTTTTTGCAATTTTTCCAAATTTGGTAGATTTTGATAGCTATTGTTTTTCGAACAAGGTTATGAAAATATGTGTAGCAATATGTCTCTATTTTTGTTCACTTTCAAGTGACTAATTAGATAGCAGACATGCAAGATAGCAATCAAGGAAGTAAGCAATCATCTTCAAACAATGAACAAGGGACAAAGCAACCTTGCACATGAACAAGAAATAGTGACTTATTGTGCTAATCCCTAGGAATGCTACTTGTGTATGTTCTCAAAAGTTTTTCAATCATGCTCATATTCCTAGAAAATGAAAAACTTGTCTTCACTAGGGTTTTTAGTAATGGTTTGACTCTGCAACTTTTGTAATCTCAAGAGGGAAAACTCCAATCCAAGCACACAGGTGTTTTGACACAGTCCAAGAATTTAATCAATCAAGAGCTATTAGGGAGATCTGATAGCCCAACAAGAGACTACACATGTGGAGATTTCTTCCACAAAGACATTTATATAGCAGCTATTTCTACCACAATGAAAATGGCTATTACCACTTGAGGTTTCATCCATGTAGTTGACCCAATAAAGGGAATGTCCACTATAGTTAACCCTCTCTAAAGGGTGACTCACAAAATAGACCACATGGGGACTTGGTTCAGATTCAAGGATCTAAGTTTCTAATACTACCCAAAAAGGGAGTAGAGCATAATCCTCTATCCTCTTCACTTTACCCAAATACAGCAGACAAATTAATTGACACGCTAAGACGGAAACCACCTCACCAAGGTTTTTGATGTCAACAATAATATCTACTGAGCTCTCTAGGTGGGACCAAGAGAGAACGTACTGATCAAAGTTGAGGACCAAACCAAGTAAGACCGTGAGATAATAACAGTATCCTCCCTACCTACAAGGGGATCTATCTATGAGAAGAGCTTCGCACGCAAAGCTAGTGAATGAAGCCCACTCTCTCAAGAACTCCGCAAATAGTGTTCATAGGGCCTATTTACTATGTGTAATAGATATGATAGAAAGCAAATCTATGTTCTTTTTAGAGCCCAAAATTGAAGTGTGATTTATGAAAGTGAGAGAGACACTCAAGCTAAACATAAGAGAGGCTTGTTTTATGTCCAAAATTGAAATATTATCAGTTGTAGAAAATACCTAAATTCCAACGCAACGCGCTTAGTAGATTTCACCTAATTTTTAGCTTTGTTGAGCAATCTCACGAGAAAAAGTGATCAGAAACAAGTAGTATCAATCATTAGGGTTAGCTGTCAAAAATCTGAAAGACTATTTTGCAATTTTGATATGAAAATTGAAATTTTGGTGCAAAAACTCATTTGACAATATATTATTTCTCATACGACAGTTAGGACACGAAACAACAATGGGTCAGTGCACAAATGACTCTTCCAAAACTCGTATGATAGTCCGCATATAGTCAGCACGACACTTCAGATTGTCGTTTGTCGTACGACAGACATGGGGTCTTGGTACAACAATCTGTCAAATGTCGTACGAAAAAATGTACGGTCAGAAAATAAAAATCATAGTTTTGATAGAAAATGATAGAAAATGGAAACCCGTTTCAGGGCCCACAGTGGGCGCCAAAAATGTGTGTGAAAATTGTACCTAGCTATGGACACAACACTTCAGTAAAACATTAGAGGTTAGCAAATCAAAGAAATCTGTAAATGAAATAAACTAAGCTAACCAGGTGATTTACTACCTTCTAGTAAGTTTGAGTATGGTATTCTTAGATTTGACCAAGATCAGTGACAATGCAACACCTAAACGAAGGATTTTACTGATGAAAGATGGATGCAAATTAATCTAGATTTTTGTATTTTCTGTGTAATAGTATGAAAAATCGATATGAATTGATCTAAGATGATTGAAAAATGTTCTAAAAATATGAATCTAATAATGCTATGAAATAAATTGAAAACTATGAAAAATCTCACAAATCGCCTATTCGCAAAAGCTTGATTCTCCAAGTAGCTAAAAGATAAAATTCGTGGATCGATTGTGAAAGGTTGAGCCTTATTTTTATAGAAATACAGGGCTTTGAGGATGCATGAGAAAATCCACAAATCACTCTTGATAAACTCATCTTGATTTTAGAGTTATCAAAGAATTAGAAATAGTTTAACTCATAAAATCATGCAAAAACAACTTTTTAACTCAAATCAGAAGTTTAGATCAACTTTCAACTCAAAATAGATGTTGAGTTTCAAAAAGATAACAACTTGAATTGATTTTCTAATTTAAAGTTTAACTTCTCTTTTGAATGTGCATAGATAATTATGAATTTATTTAATAATTAAAGTGATTTATTGTCAACTTAACTGATTTTTGAATTAAAATAGTTGATTTATGGGTTAATTAATTATTAAATCAAACTTTATTCCAAACTATATCATTAAATCTAACAACTTGATTTAATCAATTAAATAAGAATTTAATCAATTATTCGAAGGATTTTTTATTTATTGTCAAGATAAAATAATATTAATTAGGAATAAATGTAATTAAATCTAATTAAATAATTAAGTGGTAGAATTAAATTAATTAATCAAATATTCAGCATATTCAATTAGTTAACTTTAGGATAAATAATGACATTTATTGCCAAATAATATTCAATTAGGGATAATTAGGATAAATTAGGAATATTCAAGGAATATTCCCCGATGCAGAATTAGGATAAAATTAATTAGGGTTTGCATGATTTGATGCACTGATGTGCCTTTGGTTAGGACTTTTATGTCGATTTCAATCGATTTGTAGATGTAGAAGGTCAATGGTCCTATAGCCCATTTTTGGGGTATTACAGTATTCAACTTAACTGATTATCGTACATCAAACTATTCAAATTTCAACTTGGTCAACCATGGTCAACTCATGGTCACACCTAGTCAAACTTGCTTGACAGGACCTCCAAACGATGCAAAATGCATCTCCAAATGTGCATAACCACTTCTCAAATCAATTAACATGCTTCAACAATCTCTTAACGCTGACTTTCTTGTCAGATTTTGATATTCATCCCAAAGGGGGCATGGTATTACACATCTTTCAAATCAAATTTGCAAATCAATGTTTCTTTTAGTAATCAAGACAACAACCACATCTAGTTGCTGATTCATCAAAATACCTCGTCACTTGGGGCACAACACTTGGGGCATATCAGATTCATCAAGATCCATATCAATCTAGTGTTCTCTCACAACTTGTAAACTATACCATTTTTCGTAACCATTGGTTCATTAGCGTTATTTCCTTGGTTCTTAGTAACTTAAGGGTTCAAATGTGACATCATTTCGATACCTTTGGACATTCAGGTCTACAATCAAGACAGTCACTTCTTCGTAATCATAAGGTTCAGAATCAGGCATTTTGATACCTTTTTCATAATCACTGGTTCATCATTGTTGTGGTTAAAATCATCTCGATTCCTTGGTCAATCAGGACTTGAATCAACATCTTCCAAATCAATAAATCAGTTTCTGTCTCAGAATTGGTTAATCTTTCAAGATCAGTTTCTCCACCACATAACTGAATCCTCGTCATCATCAAAAACATATTAATCTTTGAACCAATGCTCTTCATATAGTAATTCAAAGAGGGGCAAAATGTAATACCCCAAAAATGGGCTATAGAACCATTGACCTCCTACATCGACAAATCGATCGAAATCGACATAAAAGTCCTAACCAAAGGCACATCGACGC
Source organism: Chamaecyparis obtusa (assembly GCA_027943335.1). NCBI lineage: Eukaryota > Viridiplantae > Streptophyta > Pinopsida > Cupressales > Cupressaceae > Chamaecyparis > Chamaecyparis obtusa. The sequence goes on along the minus strand of BSBK01000370.1, from coordinate 6,410,746 downwards.
ATCAAATCATCGAAACCCTAATCAATTTTATCTCCATTCTGCATCGGGGAATATTCCTTGAATATTCCTAATTTCTCCTAATTATCTTTAATTGAATATTATTTGGCGATAAATGTCATTATTTATCCTAAAGTTAATTAATTGAATATGTTGAATAATTGATTAGTTAATTTAATTCTGCCACTTAAGTATTTAATTAGATTTAATTATATTTATTTCTAATTAATATTATTTAATATTGACAATGAATCAAAAATCCTATGAATAATTGATTAAATTCTTATTTAATTAATTAAATCAAGTTGTTAAATTTTATGATATAGTTTTGGAATAAAGTTTGATTTAGTAATTAATTAACCCATAAATCAGTTATTTTAATTCAAAAATCAATTAAGTTGAGAATAATTCACTTGAATTATTAATTAAATTCATAATTATCCATGCACATTCAGAAAATTGATTAAACTCTAAATCAGTAAATCCATTCAATTTGTTATCTTTTTGAAACTTAACATCTAGTTTGAGTTGAAAAGTTGATCTAAACTTCTGATTTGAGTTTAAAAGTAGATTTTGCATGATTTTGTGAGTTAACTATTTCTAATTCATTGATAACTCAAAAATTAAGCCGTGTTCATCAAAGAGTGATTTATGGTTTTTTGTTATGCACCCTCAAGCCCTGGATTTCTATATAAACAAGGCTCGGCCCTTCATCTCAGATCCCCGAAAATCAGATATCAAGCTACTTGGAGAATCAATCTCTTACGAACAGGCAATTTGTGAGATTTTTTATTGTTTTCAATTCATTCATAGCATTGTTAGATTTGCATTGCAACTCATTTCAATTCATTTTAGATCAATTCATATTAGTTTTCATCTTATTGCATAGAAAATAAAAAATATAGCTTAATTTGCATACCCACTTTCATTTGCTTTCATCATTTTAAATCCTTTGTTTAGGTGTCACGTTGTCACTAATCTCAGTCATAATTTGAGAATACCATATTCACACCTAATAGAAGGCATTAAATTGCCTAGTTAGCTTAGTTTACTTATCTTGCAGATTTCTTGATTTGCTAACCTCTAATATTTTACTGAAGTGTTGTGTCTCAACTAGGTACAAATTTCACACACACACTACCTATGGCAGCAACTAATATCGTGCAACATCATGTTGCACTTGTAGTTTGGGGGTGGGTCCGGGTCTGATCCACCCTCCCCAACAAATATTGTTAATAATTATTATGAATACGGTTTGTATAAGAGTAGTCTTTTTTTATAAATCTTATTAATGTGATTATTTAAATGATTTTATTTAGAGTATTTTTATTTCCACATGTGTACAATTATAGTCCAAATGGACTTTAGAAAATAAAGTATTTATTTAAATAACTGAGACTTATAATTAATTTGGGTGTTATTATATACATTGTTGTATTGTTTATTATTTATTTGGGGAAATTAAGTTGACCTTTAGGAATGTACCAAAGGCTTGGGGTTGTTTTATGTGGTTTCATATGTGTGCTTATATCATGCATTGTGAAGTTGTATCTTTTTGATATTTTCTTCCCAACCAGTGTTGAGACTTAAGCTCATGTGTTGAGGTCACTTTGAGAGTACTTTTATGATGTCATGGTCTTGAGAACCAGTATTTGTTCCTTACATTTTCAAGGAACTAAAATTATGATTGATGTACGTTTATGAGCTTAGGGTAGGTAATCTAGGTGCATAGATGAGAGTGGCTTGCAATAAGTGTTAGGGCTGATAAGTGGCTGTCAGGATCACTTATTGTAAGTAACTTAATTAAGTGATAACATGAAACATTAATTGGGGTTTTAAAATGAATAATAGGATAATGTGTGTCTCACCCATGCTTGAGCACTGGGTAAGTGCACAAAGATGGGGGACCAAAAAGGGGTATAAGATGCAACTTTTTTTTTGAAATCAACAAACTCTGAACTTCAACGAGAAATTGAAGATAGTTAGACTCAAAAATTTTAGATGCGACAAAAAGAAGAGTTGTAATACTCTGAATCTAGTTTCTAAACTACTAATTTATTTTGAAAATGGCACAGATTAAGGCCCTCAAAAAGGGGGAGCACAAAAATTGGTCCTATTTTTTGTGAAAAAATATAACATAGCATCTGGTGTGCTCCCCCTAAAATATTAACTTTTTTTTTGAATTTTTTTAATCACTCCAGTGAGAAGCTAGCTAACACTACATAGTTTATCTTGGATTTCTCTGCTCATTTGTTTTATGAATGTATAATTTTTTATGAAATTCTAAAGTCCACACATCCTGAAAACATGAAATTTTTTTGTTCTCTACCTAGAAATCATTGAAAACTAATCAAAAATCAAAGTTTCTTTTTTAAAAGTGTGTATAATGGAGTCTAGTTTCTAAAAAAGTAACTTGTTGCAAAATTTGATGAACAATCCAAAATCTATGCCCAAAATACTACACGTTGGTTTTTGACAAAAATCAGACATACAAAAGAAATTAGAGATGAAAAGGTTAACATAATCAAAATTAAAAATAAATTATATGGTTAGATAGCTAACAAAGAGATCTACAATATCATGTCATCTAATTTTAACGTTAATGAACCATGAGTAAACCTAACGAGGAGCACACACAAAAATATGTGAATTTTTTGTATATCTATTGGAAAACACGTCTTAGGCCTATTTGAATCCTCCAAACCTTTGGGTTGGATCTCCAAGGCAAATCCAAGCCTTAGGCTTGGTGGATTCCAATGTATTACAAAGCGTGTATATGCTATAGTGCATATGTGCTATGCAAATTTATGGCTTGAATAGCGTGTACGTGCTATGCAACATCCAAAAAAGGCTTAAGGGAGTGAGTGAGTGAGAGAGAGAGAGAGACAGATTAATTTCCATCTAGTCCATGCCTAGTGCACCTATTGTTACCTAATGATTTGTAGATGGTCCTAGGACCTCTCTCTCTCTCTCTCTCTCTCTCTCTCTCTCTCTCTCTCTCTCTCTCTCTCTCTCTCTCTCTCTCTCTCTCTCTCGTCACCCTCCCTCTCCCCTTGTTACCCCTCTCTCCCTTTACCACTTTTGTGTTTCTTGCATAGTGTGTATGCGCTATGCAAGACTAAAATAAATAGTATTTTCCATTATTGAACTCATGAAATAGGCCCACATTTATGTATATTGCCTAATTTCTATATTTTTTCTGGTAAATGTTCATTTTTTATGGTGTTCAAGGTGACAAAGAAGCATATTATATCAGTTTGCACCACCTTTTTGTTTAAAATTCAACATTGAATTGTGAAAGTCAATCATTCTTCGCCAAAATTTGTCAATTGAGGTTATTTTTTTTATTTTTTACATGTGAAATGTGAATAAAGAGTCTTTTTGTTTATAATTGGTATGATATAGACTTTTTCAATACATAATTTGATATAATTGTAATAAATTTATATTATAATTTGTCATACGGTAAGAGATTTCTATTATAATTTGACTTATTGCAATATAGATTGATATTAAATAACTTGACTTATTGTAATAGATTGATATTATAATATTAACATTATAATGAATTCATATGTAGAAATCATCATCATGTCAAGGAAATGAGAAAATACTCTAACACAGGAAGAGCATGAAAGAGACAAAGAGAAGAAAAGGGAAAGAATGAGACAACTTCGTGAACACAAAAAATTTCATACCATAGAAGAAGATTTTTCTTTGGATGAGGAACATGAAACATCAATAGAAAGTGAGAGAATTTGATTTGAAAACAAAAAGACAATGAATAAGAAAATTGTGTACAACAAGAGAATTGAATTATGAAGATGCAGGCACATCATCTATGAGTTCTCAAGTTGAAGAGACACCATCATCCAATGTTGGAGGAAAACCATTGTATCATGTTGAAGGAACACCATTGCCTAATTCCCAAGGTGTGGGAAAACCCTTGTATGATGTTGAAGGCACACCATTATCTACATCCCAAGGTGTACGCAACCACTTGTATCATGTTCAGTGCACACCATTGTCTACATCCCAAGGTGGATGCACACAATTGTATCATGTTGAAGGCACACCATTATCTACATCCCAAGGTGTAGGCACAACATCATTTCATGTTGAATGCACACCATTGTCTACATCCCAAGGTGGAGGCACACAATTGTATCATGTTGAAGGAACACCATTATCTACATCCTAAGGTGTAGGCACAAAATCATGCCATGTTGAAGGCACCCAAGATGGTACACTATTCACACATAATGTTTTTGATTCTCCTAGAATTGTTTATAGAAAGACAAAACATTTGATTGATATTGATACTAACATTTTCCAAGCAATGCCTGACAAGATTCCAAAGCATACTTGTCAAAGAAATATTAATCATATTTGGAGATCATTTTTTGAGAATTTAAACGTGACAAGAAGATGTTAGCTATTTGTTGAAATGATGAGAAATATGAATTTTAGGCCCATCACGAAGATTCTTGGGCTAAGAATGATGTATGAGTTGAGTGAAAAATCTATTGTAAAGAATCTAATGACTACATATGAGAGTGTGGGTTCTGCATCATGCATGAAAGATAATAATGTCACATGATGTATACTTACTTCAACAATAGTAAGCACTCAAATGAAGAAATCTGGACTCATTAGAAATACAAGCAAAGCATTAAAAATAAGTAGAAACTCTCTAATGAGAGCCCTGGGAAGGTGTCAAAGAGTAGAAGATCCAAATAGCAATGAGTTATGGGAATTTTCTAGTAGACTACCATGAAAAGATAAAGCAATTTTTGAAGCTTTGAAATCCTTGATTGAAAATTTTTGGAAGAATAACTAATGGGGAGGCTAGGATAGACTAGCTAGTCTATGCTCTGATCCTTGCCCAAGGACCCAAGTGTACTCTTGAAACCTATGATTATTCTATAGGATACCTTATACATTCAAGGACCCCCTAACCTACCTAGCCTGACCACCAAGTTCAACTATTTGACCTTGCAACATTCCAAGCTCTAGCTTCTAGCTTCATTCCCTTACATAGGCTTATAAGGGTCTTCTAGGGTTCAACTCCATTCCCAAGCTCCAATATAGGATTGCATGAGTTCCAAGATGTTTTTGGGGCATTTGGCATCATTTCAATGCATTGGCATGATTGGGTCATCACCTGATTTGAAGGTTCCTTTGCAATCTAGGGCTATAAGGAAGAGGCGTAATTAGCCCTCCTTCTGATTTTATAGGGAATTTGAAACCCTTTCCTCAAAGATTCAGCACCCCTAGTCTAAAGAACATCTGCTACTAATGACCCATTCTCAAGGATTTTTGGGGTCTCAGGCTTCCAATAGGCCGTACAGTACCTGTGCCAAATATGAGGGTTTTAAGGGTTTCTTGGTCACTTCACTATTCTAGTCTTCAACAGCACCCCTCCAAGGCTATTCAAACCTTCTCCTTCACAAAAATTCACCTTCAAACACCATTCTTGACTTCCTCAAAAGGGAAAGTCTTGGAACTCATCCCTTTTCTCTTGGGAACACTTTGTCTGCTGACCGCTCCTAGCCGGACTGTACCTAGCCCGCCTAGGGATTTGTCAAACTTTTGTTTTCTCTTGTTTGTTGGGGCCCTACTTTCATAGTATTATAGGTTGGGGTCTATATTCTTAAACTCCATAGTTCCATGGTGTTCCCATGGTTGAATCAAGTGCTACGGGCCCATATGTACAAAGCTCTCCAGAACTGGCAGAGCACTAGACAATGAAAGAACACAAACTAAAAGCACACCAAAACTTTTAAGAACTAATATAATGCATATAAATGAAGGTAAAACACACAAAAAACAAACACTCCAACAAATTTTCACACTAAACTCTCAATATTCACATTCCAACAGTCTAAAATAGTGACTATTTTGCTCCAACAGCATTCAGACTGGTCTATCGTAATTAGTTCGTACAATAGGATCACCAACCTTGACATTAGGGTCTTTCAAGCCTAATATGGCATTCTCCTTTGTAAGTGTGTGAGGTTAGGGCTTCTTAGCCGCTGAGGTTAGGTTAGGTTACATCAATGAAAAAGTTTCTTAGCAACTTTTAGAAGTTCCTGACAACTTTTAAGCAACTTTGTTGCCTAAAACAACCTTGCCTCCATTCTTCAATGAACTCTAATTGAAGCCTCCTAAAGCACTCACATGTGCTCAAATTCAACCAAACTAACTTAAGACTTCAAACCTCTTATCAAAGCACTGATTTCGAGATGACAACATTCCTTGAACCAATGTGCCATTTACATAGGAAAGACCAACTGAACCTCTAGGACCTAGACTAGGCCTAGACACACAAAATGAGCTTTAAGCTCTTATTTTAATTACATGCTTCTCTTAGGAAGACTAACACACCAAAAAATTGAAGGTGGGAGCCCATAGAAGGGTGCTCTTGCACCATACTCCCCCTCAGCACAACTAAGGCACTTTGGGGTCAAGAAGAGCCAAGTCAATTCCAAACTTCTTGAATTGTCCTTCCTCAATCTAGGTGGCTTCAAATTTAGGCTGATCCTTCCATTTGATCAGGTGCTCCATGTAAACTTGATGCCTTATGGTCTTCTTCACTCTGGATTCCAAAACCTTATCTACTTTGGCTGGCTTCTTCTTGGGCATTGCATTGGTGTCTATATCTTGCAGTATCTTTGGTGGAGTTGTACCTTGCTAACTGATATCTCCCTTGAATCTGATCAGGTCTGCAACATTAAACACCAGTGAGATGGCTAAGTCTGATGGAAAGTCCACTTTTTAGGCATTCTCTCCATATTTGGCTAGAATCTTGCATGGGCCTACTCTCCTCATATGTAGCTTGGTGGGCATGCCCTTTTGTATCCTTGCTTTGTTAAGATGGACCATGACATAGTCCCCAATCTAAAACTGTACTTCTTTCCTCTTTTCATCCACTTTAGCTTTGAGTTTATGAGTGGATTCTAGAATAGTTTTCTTCACTTGCTCTTGAGCCTCCTTGATGGTTTGAGTAAAATCTTCAGCTTGTCCACTCTTCAAATCCATAGAACCTAAATCCCTCAACTCACACACTCCTCTAGGGTGTCTTCCATAAACTATCTCAAAAGGACTTCTTCCTGTGGTCCTGTTGACACTGTCACTATATGCATATTTAGCTTGAGATATCACAAGATCCCAAGTCTTCCCATACTCCTTTGTCAAACACCTTAGCAAGTTTCCAAGAACCCTATTGATGACCTTAGTTTGACCATCAGTTTGAGGATGGTATGCTGAACTGAAAGAGAGATTAGTTCCTAGCCTTTTCCATAGGGTTTTCCAAAAATGACCAATGAACTTGCTATCTCTATCAGATACAATACTCAGAGGGAGTCCATGGATCCTAACTATCTCCTTGAAAAATAGATGTGCTACATAGCTTGCATCATGAGTAGTTTTGCAAGGAATGAAATGACTCATTTTAGAAAACTTGTCTACTACAACATAGATGCTATCCATACCTGATTTAGTTTTAGGGATTCCAACCACAAATTCCATACTTACACAATCCCAAGGCCTATTTGTTATTGGTAGAGGTTGATAGAGTCCTGCATTGCTTGAACCTCCTTTAGCTCTTTGACATACTCCACATTGCTCTACATACCTCCTGACATCCCTTGCTAGCTTAGGCCAAAAGTAGTATCTCTGTACTAACTCCAATGTTTTTCTTATGCCAAAATGACCACTAAGACTTCCATTATGCTTCTCTTGAATCAGATTTTCCCTCATGGATCCTCTAGGTACACAAAGCTGGTTACCTTTGAACAACAATCCATTTTGAAGGGTGTAATCTATAAACTCACTATGGAAATGGTTCTCAAACTCTAGGCACACCTTGTAGGCTTGTGAGAAGTCTTCATCCTCCTCATATAAGTCTTTAAAACCTACTATTCCAATGCTTTGCAGTTGTACCTCTTGGACAGTGAATAACTTCCTACTCAAGGCATCTGCTACCTTGTTGAGCTGCCCTTTTTTGTTCTTGATTGTGAAGGTAAAGGATTGGAGATACTCCATCCACTTCAAGTGCCTATTACTAAGCTTCTCCTGAGTGTTGATATAGCTTAAAGCCTGATTATCAGTAAACACCACAAATTCTTTTGGCAAAAGGTAATGCCTCCACTTCTTGAGAGATTGTACCAATGCATACAACTCCAAGTCATAAGTTGAATACTTCTTCTTTGCCTCATTGATTTTTTCACTGAAGAATGCCACAAGCCTTCCTTCTTGACTCAATACACCCCCTACTACTACACCACTTACATCACATTCAATGGTGAACAACTTATCAAAAGTAGGTAAGAGTAAAATTGGTTTGGTAGCTACCTCTTGCTTCAATGTTTGGAATGCTTTCTCAGCTGCCTCAGTCCATTCAAACTTTTTTTTGAGTCCTCCTTTGATGGTGTCAAGCACTGGTGCACATATCCCACTGAAGTTCCTCACAAAATTTCTATAAAATTATGCCAAGCCATGAAAACTTCTAACTTCAGCCCCTGTTTTAGGGGCAGGCCAATTCAAGATTGCATCTACCTTGCTTGGGTCCATTTTCAGATTACCCTTGGACACTACAAATCCCAAATAAACCAGCTCTTGCTACATGAACTCACACTTTTCTAGGTTTATGGCTAATTTCTCTTCATGTAGCTTCTTCATAACCAACCTTAAGTGCTCAAGATGCTCTGCTTTTATTTTTCTATAGATGAGTATATCATCTAGATACACCACCACAAATATTCCTATGAAGTCCTTCAAGACCTCATTCATTAACCTCATGAAGGTGCTTGGGGCATTGGTAAGCCCAAATGGCATTAAAAGCCATTCATACAAACCATCTATGGTCTTAAAAGCGGTCTTCCACTCATCACCCTCCTTAATTCTGATTTGGTGATAACCACTCTTCAAATCCAGCTTGGTGAAGTGAATAGCACCCCTTAAACAATCCATCAAATCTTCTATTCTTAGAATTGGGAACCTATACCTGATAGTGATCCTATTGATAGCCCTTGAGTTTGTGCAAAGTCTCCATTTTCCTCCTTTCTTGGATGCTAAGACCACTGGGACTGCACATGGACTAATACTCTTCTTGATCATCCCTTGATCCAATAATTCTTGCACTTGTCTTGCCACTTCCTTATTTTGATCCAGGGTAAGCTTGTAGGCTGCTTTTTTAGGAAGACATGCACTGGTTACAAAGTCAATTTGATGACTTATAGCTCTTCTTGGAGGTAAGGTGGCAGGGGTTTCATCACTTACTATATCTTTGAATTCTTCCAGCATTTGCAGCACTTCCAATGGTAGTTTTGCCTGCAACTTCTTGTCCTCCTCCTTTGGTTTCACCATGATAGCACATCCTATGGTCTCCTCATCCTATAAAGCATGTAAGAACTCTTTACCACTGCTAAGAAACACACTATGTGTCCTTGAAGTACCTTCTTCATTCTCAATTATGGACTGAATTTTGAATGTTCTTCCATCTTTCTTGAAAGAAATGGAGTCCTCTTCTCCATCATAGATCACCTTCCTATCAAATTGCCAGGGTCTTCCCAATAGAAGATGGCATTAATCCATGGGTAAGACATCACAAAGAACTTTGTCTTTATAGCCTCCAATGGAAAACTCTACCCATGTCTGCTCATTAACTACTACACTTTTCTCCTAGTTCAACCAAGTCACCTTGTAGGGGTTTGCATGGGGAACCTTTGTAAGTTTTAGCTTCTTTCCTACTTCCTTTGCTATGATGTTATTAGTAGACCCTGAATCTACTATAACCTTCCATACTTTTCCTTGTATCTTGCATCTGACTCTAAAAAGAGCCCTCCTCTGCTTGGGTTCACCTTCATTAGGCTGCCTTATGAGTACTCTCTTGAACATCAATTTCTCACCCATTTCTGATTCTAACTTGTTGACTTCATTAGTGCATGAGCTAATGCTGTCTTCTTGGGTATAGGCTACCCTCTTCTCATTATTTGAGGTTGATGGTTTATCAGGACACCTATAGGTAGCGTGTACAATCTATCCACACTGATAGCACTTCATAGTGGCAAAGTAGGAGCTGCCTCTTCCTGCTCCTCTTCCTCTATTCCCTTGAGAACCTCTTCCTCTACCAAAAGATCCTCTTGTACTGATTTTTGAACTTTTTTCCAAGATTCTACTCTCTCCTTGGCTTCTTGAGTCACCACCTCTACTAGAACCTCCTCTTTGACCCCCTCTAGAGTCTCTACCTCTTCCCCTATTCTTGGAGTTAGGTTCTTGCTTTCTTCTTTGTTTCTCTTCAATCTTTTGTGCCATATGCTGACATCCAAGTATGGTGGTGGGAGTAAACAAACTCATTTCCTCTGATATGCTCCATTTCAAACCACTTAGATACCTTGCCACTTTAATGCTTTCTTCTTCTTTGATCTTGGATCTCAAGCTCAACTTGTGGAACTCTTCAATGTAGGTGGCTACATCCATCTCCTTCTATCTAAGATTTAATCTCCTCGTATGCTACTAGATTTCATAATTTTCTGGTAGGTATGCTTCCTTCACTTTATTCACCATTGCTTTCCAATTAGAGATTGGGTTCTTTCCCTCTTTCTCTCTTTCACCTTGCAAGTAGTTCCACCAGGTTAAAGCTTGTCCTCTCAACCTAGACTTGGGCACTTTGACCTTCTATGCCTCTAAGATCTCTTCACATTCAAAGTGATTCTCCATGACTTCAATCCATTGCATCACAAGCTATATATCCATCTTGCCAGTCAATAATGGGACACCTTCAAGTGCCTTGCCTGTGATAGCCTTCAAGGCTTTAAGAAATTGCTCATCTTGAGATGGAGGATCAGGTGTAGGTACATCATCATCAATAGTTGTCTCTTTCCCTTTGGCATCCTGCTCCTCCATCCTATCTTTCACCTTATCTACTTTTTCTTGGACATCATCCAAGAGTTGCTCCATTTGCATCAATCTTTCCTGCAGGAGTCTATTAGCTTCCTCCTAATCTTCCACCTTCTTAGCAAGCTCTACATTAGTCACCATTTTCTTCTTGTGTGATGATCCAACTGATTCTTCTAATGGTTGAAACATCCACTATTCACTTCGTAAGCCTTAAGAGGCTCTGATACCAATTTGATGGGGAGGCTAGGATAGACTAGCTAGTCTATGGTCTGATCCTTGCCCAACGACCCAAGTGTAATCCTAACACCTATGATTAGTCTATAGGATACCTTAGACATTCAAGGACCCCCTGACCTACCTAGCCTAACCACCAAGTTCAGCTATTTGACCTTGCAACATTCCAAGCTCTAGCTTCTAGCTTCATTCCCTTACATAGGCTTATAAGGGTCTTCTAGGGTTCAACTCCATTCCCAAGCTCCAATAGAGGATTTCATGAGTTCCAAGATATTTTTAGGGCATTTGGAATCATTTCAATGCATTGGCATGATTGGTTCATCACCCGATTTGAAGGTTCCTTTCCAATCTAGGGCTATAAGGAAGAGGCCTAATTAGCCCTCCTTCTAGTTTTATAGGGAATTTGACACCCTTTCCTCAAAGATTCAGCACCCCTAGTCTAAAGAACATCTGCTACTAATGACCCATTCTCAAGGATTTTTGGGGTCTCAGACTTCCAACAGGCCATACAGTACATGTGCCAAATATGAGGGTTTTAAGGGTTTCTTGGTCACTTCACTATTCTAGTCTTCAACAGCACCCCTCCAAGGCTATTCAAACCTTCTCCTTCAAAAAAATTCACCTTAAAACACCATTCTTGACTTCCTCAAAAGTGAAAGTCTTGGAACTCATCCCTTTGCTCTTGGGAACACTTTGTCTATTGACCACTCCTAGCCAAACTATACCGAGCTCGCCTAGGGCTTTGTCAAAATTTTGTTTTCTCTTGTTTTCTGGGGCCCTGATTTCATAGTATTATAGATTTGCATCTATATTATTAAACTCCATAGTTCCATGGTGTTCCCATGATGAAATCAAGAGCTATAGGCCCATATGTACAAAGCTCTCCAAAACTGGCAGAGCACTAGACAATGAAAGAACACAAACTAAAAGCACACCAAAACTTTTAAGAACTAATCTAATGCATATAAATGAAGGGAAAACACACACAAAACAAAAACTCCAACAAATTTTCACACTAAACTCTTAATATTCACATTCCAACAGTCTAAAATAGTGACTGTTTTGCTCCAACAGCGTTCAGACTGGTCTATCGTACTAAGTCCGTACAATAGGATCACCAACCTTGACATTAGGGTTTTTCAAGCCTAATATGGACTTCTCCTTGGTAAGTGTGTGAGGTTAGGGCTTCTTAGCCACTGAGGTTAGGTTAGGTTACATCAATGAAAAAGTTGCTTAGCAATTTTTAGAAGTTGCTGACAAATTTTAAGCAACTTTTGCTGCCTAAAACAACCTTGCCTCCATTCTTTAATGACCTCTAATGGAAGCCTCCTAAAGCACTCACATGTACTCAAATTCAACCAAAATAACCTAAGACTTCAAACCTCCTATCAAAGCACTGATTTCAAGATGACAACATTCCTTGAACCAATGTGCCATTTACATAGGAAAGACCAATTGAACCTCTAGGACCTAGACTAGGCCTAGACACACAAAATGAGCTTTAAGCTCTTATTTTAATTACATGCTTCTCTCAGGAAGACTAACACACCAAAAATTTGAAGGTGGAAGCCCATAGAAGGGTGCTCCTACACCAATAACATAGGGATATCTCCTAATCAAAGAGATGTTGTAAGAAGGATGATTGGTAGTTGAATCCGCATTCCACATCCAAAACATTTTTCGGATTCAACTCAAACACAATTCTTTGCAAAATTTATATGTATGTATCCTCAAATTAAAATTAGTTAGAGATATTTTGAAATGGGTAAACCTTTTAATGTGAAGATAAATCACACACACACACAACTTGTTGTTATAGGGTACATATTGAATTTTCTAACCATTTTGATGTTTATAGGAATATATTTGTAGATTTGCACTCTAACAATGTTTTGCTGGATTGTAACATAAATGACCCACCTAGATCTTCAAGGGAATTAATATCTACCATTTAATGTGAAATAGTGGATGGTCAACAATTTTACAAGCTCTCATGCTTGAATGGTACATGCATAGATTGCAGAGGTTTGTGACATTTGCCAATTTGTCAATATATGGAGAGTACGCATGCAATCGATAATGAAATAGTTGAATTTGGAAAATATAAGACCGTGACATATAATCTAAAAGATGGAAAAGAGGCTAAAAGATGTGATTTAGTAATTGAAAATATTCCAGTGTATCAGTTCATAGATATTTTTCATGAAAAAATATTTATGAGTATGCAAGGCATACACATAGAGCGTGATGGTTGGATATGCAATTCAAGTTGTGCAAGGACACATTCCCACTTGATACAATTGTTTCAGTTTTGGAATTTGCAAAGAACTACACACTACAACCATAGAATGAGGTGCAAGAAAATTATTACATCTCTCAACAAGTTTCTATATTTGTTCATATAGCATTCATGCATTCACCTGACAGTACAGAGGAGAACAGGGAAATATTAATGGAGTATCATTTTTACATCAGCGATGATCACTCACATTCTATACATTTTGTACATGGTTGCTTTCAACTATTTTATGGTGATTTGGCTAATAGGGGCATATCATATCGTTGACACATCATATGGTCAGATAATTGTGCATCACAATTCAAGAATTCATGGATGTTTTATTGGTTGTGCAGGATGCACACAATCACTGGAATTCAATATATGTAGAATTTCATAGAGGCCGATCATGGAAAGGGAGAGCATGATGGTGCATCTGCATGTATTAAAAGAGCCTTATCACATGAAGATTTAAAGTACAAAGAGCAAGAAAAAATGTCATATGTGAGATGTATTATCTAGTGGTGTAATGTTGTACAATGGGTCCAGGTAATGAAGGTGAGTGTATGACTCATATTTTTTTGGTTGATGGATGAAACTAACATTACACCATATGAGGATTATTGTACACTGATAGGATCAAGTGAGCTACACTCTTTTAGAAGCTATAATGTAGGTTCATGGAGTATCCACACATGACATATGACGTGCTTTTGTTCATCGTGTGCAAATTAATATTGGGATGGGTGTGAGTCAAAGGAATGGGTTAATGAATGGTATACATGTATTTTGAGCCCACTTGACTCCTATTGTCCCCATGAATCACTACAACTAGTAGAAATGGAATCATCCATTGACTTTGTTTGCTTATCTGATCTAGTATAACCAAGTAAATTGTCCACATACAAATAATATCAAATTTAGTACTTTATCATAAATATTCAATAAATTAATCTCTTCATTATGTTTATATCATTAGAAGCCATGTTTTTGTTTTTATTGCACCTGGAGACAATAAGAAGGGACATATTATTATTCATTTTGTTGTGTTGAGGCAAAAAAGAAATTGGATCACTTAGTTTTCAATGGTGAAGAATTAGAATACCCTATAGGAGCAATGGTTGTAAGTGGTACATGGATTAGGCGGTATGGTATGAAGAACCCTAGGTTGTGGTTGTTCAAGGATTGGGAGACAAAGAAAGATTTTTCATTATTCGAACCTCATCATTGCATCAAATGTTCACTTGATTAGATATGGGGGAAGACCCCACAATAAAAATCTTTGGAAGTTTCATGAGTCAAACCACGAGGCAATACTTGGGACAATAAAGGGTAGGGCAGATCCAATTGGTTCATTGGAATAAATGGAGATACCTAGCTTAGTTTTTGGAGATTCAAATTTGTTTAAATTTGGCAACACAATCTCGGTTGATGTCAAAACTCACAGTGTTCCTCAGTTGAAATGAGCAACATTGTGTATCTTTCAAATAGTCTGTCGTCGCATCGAACCCTCTACACTGATAGCTCTAATTGGCTGAGTAAATGCTAGTGGCAACCTCATTTCACACATGAACTCACTTGAATGCTGCCAACCACTCCGGACTGAAGTGTCCCTCAAGGTGCACTCAACATGAAATTGATGATCTTTACGAGGTCATATCTTAGAGCTCATGGGAGGTATCATCGAACTATCAAGTGCTACAGGATCATGTTGTTGAGGCCTACAATAACCTATCTCTATTTTTGGAGATTCAATTTTTTTAAATTTGGCAACACAATCTTGGTTGATGTCAAAACTTGTAGTGTTCCTCAATTGAAATGAGAAACATTGCATATTTTTCAAATTGTTTGTCATAGCATTGAACGATCTATGCCAAAAAATCCTATTGGCCGAGTAAACACTAGTGGCAACCTTGTTTTGCACATGGACTCACTCGAACATTGTCGACCACTCTGGACCTAAGTGTCCCTCAAGGTGCACTCAGCATGAAATCGGCGATCAAGTTATGAGGTCATATCTTGGATCTCATGCAAGTATCATCAAATCATCAGGTGCTACAAGATCATGTTTCCAAATCCTACAAGGTTACTTATTTGATGTAATGTGGCCTTGGAGCCATTTGGATGTAATAGGATGATGCAAAATATGCAAAGTTGCAAAATAGGCAAAAATGTAAAAGATTGTATTGTTGTTAATTTTGATATAATAGGCCTAGAGGGGTGCGATTAGGTTTATATATCATTTTAGGGGATTTTATATGGTATTAGGGTCCTAAAGGGAAAAATTCTAGAGTTAGGAGTCATTAGGAGTTTATTTAAATAAGTTTACAAATTTGAAAATTAGAATTCCAACAGTTACATGGCAGTTGGAGGGAAACTCCAAAAATGGTGATTAGTTGTTTTGTTAAGAATCTAACCAACATGGATCAGTTTGAGAAGGTAGAAGAAGGTTATTTAAACCATGTAAATGATGAAGAAAAGGTATGGTGTGTGGTGGTATGGTCTGAGCCCATGATTGTATGGACTGTTCCAATTTTTTAGCAATAAAGATTGAATTTCTTGTGTTTCTTGACATTTGTTTTCATGTTCTTGCATTCTAATTTGTAGAAGCACTATGGAAAAGTGATAAACATCATTTTGAATCACTTTAGATTTAGTTAATAACCCTTTTGAGTGCATTCTACATGATTTTCATGTAGCAATAGTGGGTTTGTGCATTGAACATATGATGAATTAGTTGGATCCATCCACTTTCTATGGTTACTGTAGTTGTGGGATGGATCCAACACTTGTATATTATGTAATTTTCCCTTATTATGTAGGATTTTAATAAATATGCAGGGTAAATACCAAATTGTGCAAGTTGATAGGGTGAAAGGTGCATGAAGTAAGGGCCATGGGTGTAGCAGAAGGAGTTTGGGTTGAATGAGAGGGTGTTTTTCCTTTGGAACATGTTAGGACATGTTTATAACATGGTGTAGGATCAAATATTGGATCCCAAAAGAGATTTTTAGCCATTTGTGAGAAAGCCCTAGTTATAGGCTTGATTCGGTGAGGGTTTGTGAGTTGGGGTATGTGCAGAGGATCCATGTCCTAAAGGATGTCAAAATCCTTGGTTTTACTTCATTTCAAGAGACTGTAGTAAGTGGCAAGGTCAAGGGATACAACCATGATAGGGTTTCTTTGTAAAATGGGGCTATTAGGCCCAGACATGAAAATGGAGCAACAAATTTTGGAGAAGTTCTGAAACAAATGGACTTGGTTTCAACATATTTTTAATAAATTGGAAAAGGGTATTTGGATCTCTAATTTTTTTGGAGATTCATTTGAAATAATTTGGAGAAATATGCAAATTTCTCATTGGATGGGGCTAGTAGGACAGGCCTAAAGAGAGCAGTTTGGTTATGGGAAGATAACCATTGAAGATTATGAGTTTGAATATGGGAGATGAGATGTTCGGTGTATGTTGAGAACCTTTGAAGATTTTGGAGCACCCATCAAGAGATTCAAGGGTTCTTGAATGGTTAGTTTGAGAATAATCATGGGACATGAAGTATGGTTGAGCGATTGGGTATGAAGATGTGGGAGAGAATCTAAAGTTGTGGAGTTTAGTGGGTTGCAAGATGTTGAGTTTGACCTCTGATAGGTCTAGTATGTGGGTTGGGTCTTGGATTTAATCCTTGGTTCAAGGAAATATTAGAGTATTGTTACAAAACAAAGGAGAAATATGATATTCTCCTATGAAGATTACAAATCCACCACTATCCTCTACATCAAAATGAAACACACATATTCTAATAAAGTATAAATCATATAGTAACAATATACATCAATAAAGATACAAGCATAAATATAAGGCATGGGAAATTTACAAAGCATAAGACATCCACATAAACATAAATTAGTATACATCAATACACCTGACACATGAATTGCATGCCTAAAACATAAACTATATATATTCGCAGGGCATGAAGCCAAATATATATGTCCAATAATGGCATACATCAAATATATCCAATATAGTTAAACTGGCTTCATCAAAGCTAAATGGATGTACATCATGTCACTTATACAATATACAAAAAATACGTCCACCAATGACATGTAGGCATACAATCTATATCCCTAATCTAGTCCTTTCGCGTCAGGGGAAGAAAAAAAATCCTGAGTTGTCTTTGATCATCGCATCGATGGAGATGCAGTGGATGTTGTAGTCTTCTGAGTGCACTCACTAGTCCTCCTATCTAGACTCTTCTGCAGCTCAAGCTAATAAAAAAAAAGTATAAACATCAATAACTAATATACATCAAAATTGAATTATATAATGAAATAAAATAGAATATTTGCTTACCGCTAGCAAATAGTCACTATGTACATCCACTGAAGGTGCATGCTGACGATCTAGAGTAATAAGTCCCTTTAACAATGATCAAAATAATAATTAAAATACATACATGAATATCATTAAAAAATTTAATACAAAATATCAAAATAACAATTAAAATTAAGTGGTCTATTTCATACCTCAGTCAGTGCTTCAAAACTAGATACTACTGTAGCTACTCCACAATCCAAAGTATCACGAACAAAAGGAGGAGTCTCTAATGTCAATAACTAAAAATGAAACAACAAAAGTATTATGTAGTTATCAAGATTACATATATTTTTTACAACTCTACTAATGAATAAATAGTACCTTTATGAAGGTTCCACCACGTCCTTCAATGTGCGGTGTCGATATCGAAGCTCCAACATCAAAATTTTACACATGTACATAGAAATTTATAAGACAACCATTCATATAAGAGCATACTAATGTCGTGTTAATTATAATGCATTATTACATATATACCTGTGGACTCAATGATGACATCACAAAGCCAAGTGAAGGAATGTCATCACCGCAATGACCACATTGCCTCTGGCTTTTGATCATAATTTGTCTAGTAATTTAGTTATTCATTTATTTACTAATTAAATATAATCAATTAAATCAAATTAACATGCAAATAAAGATACCTCAAGGAAAGTGGCAAGATGCCCTTCGTTGTCTATTGTGAATTCTGATGGTCCGCCAGTGAACTAATGCACATGCACAATAATTTATGATACAATCATTCATATAATTACATAATAATCAAATATATTAATTAAAATGCTTTATTCAATACATACTTGTGGAGCTGATGATGAAGTGTAGAAGGGGACTGGAGGATCATTTCCACTACCACTGACACTCTTGCCCATAATTTTGATCATAATCAATAGATACTAAATTATTTAGTTATTCTTCTATAAATGAAATATGATCAAATAAATTTAATGAACTTGCAAATATTTACCTAGGTATGTGCAGGATCATGGTATGCCAAACTAGGCCCTTAAGTGGTAATGAAAATTCAGAAAATCGGGATTAGGCAAGTTGACATAAAAATTTGAACAAGTTATAAATATTATATCAAAAATATGTAAGAAGAGAATCTGCAGAAAATTGAATTTAGTTTCTAAGATACTAGGCCTTTTTTGAAAAACAATTATTCTATATGTTGAAAATTTCAAATTTCAATGTAGTAGCACAAAAATTTCAGAAAAAAAATAAGAAGAAGGTGTATGACTGACTACCTTAAACACAATCAAATGATAATTATTTTTTTACAAGATTCTAGATATAAGTAGTACTCATGTCCGAATGTGACACATATTTCTTTGTAATTTTTTCCAAGTAAATAATTAATTATGATTTTTCTTCTACAAATTTTCCAAAATACAAAAACTCTCGTGTTTGACCACGCTAACTTAGTCTAAACTTTATCAAACTGAAAAAAAAAAATTTATTTTTCTTGTAGTAGGAAAATCATAGAATGTGACACATATTTTGGATTTCTAAAATGTTATACAGTTTAAAAGTTATAGTTATTTTTCAATTAAGTCTATTGATCGGGACTAGAAAGATAAAAAGTAGGTGTATGTCTGACCACATTAAACAAAACCAAATGATAATGATTTTTTATGAGATTCTAGATAAAAGTAGTAGACTCATGTCCAGATGTGATGTATATTTTTTTTGTATTTTTTTCAAGTAAATAATTAATTATGATTTTTCTGCTACAAATTTTCCTATATATAAAAAATCTCATATCTGACCACCATAGCTTAGTCTAAACTTCATCAAATTGAAATAATTGTTTATTATTATTGTATTAGGTGAAGCATAGATTGTGATGTATATTTTAGATTTAAAAAAGGTTATATTGTTTGAAAGTTATAGTTATTTTTCAAAGAGTCTATCAATCAAGACTTCTTTTTCACATCGCCACTTTTGGGCATACCATGATCCTACACATACCCACCTATGTATCAATGTCAAATGCCATATTTAGAAAATTGTTCAGCATCATTCCACGATCCTCTTCCTCTCTCTCGGCAGTACCAAATGTGCACAAGGATCCACATGACCGATAAATATGCCCCCTCGAAGACTGACCATGGTGACCCTCACCTAAAGGAGTGGCACACTGAATGAGAGTCTATGTCAGAGCACTAATCATTCCTATTGTTGGACTAACCGCCAATGTCTCCCTTTGGGATTCACGGCATGGCTTAACCACCTCTTATGTCTTCTATAATTCTAGTAGTTGTATCGGGCATTAAAGGATCGATCTTTTTTTTTATGAATAGAGGCATTTTCTATTAAAAATAATAAAGTACAATATTCACAAAAAAGAGTCAGGGGAAAGAATCACCCTGCAAGTTCACATGACACTTAGGCCATAAAAATACAACTATTCATCAAAAAACTATATAAATGAGAAACCCTCAAGCTACCAGAGCAGTAGCAGAAGAGGGAGGAGGATCTTTATCATCAGGATTTCCCCAAACATTGGGCCTAGGAGTCTGATCAGGAATAGCCCAGCCATCTTCTAGATCATCTTTTTCCAATTTTCCTTCCTCCCGCCTGGGCAAGATAGCCAGCGCCAGGTGAGGGAACTTACCTTGATTAGCAAGAATAGAGGCTGAAGGCCGAGAAAAAGCAATAGTAGTGGAAGCAAGCACGGGAGGCCAACCAAAACCACATCCCTCTAAGGAGGAGGAGAAGCGGAGTGGCAACACCATTAACGTGGAGTCCTGGAGTGTTTGGCAGATGAACTCTAGCTACATTGGCCCCTAGGTGGTGTATGGTTAGCTGAGAGATAATATGGAGGCACGCGAGCCACAGTACAAGGGGCATTACCCCAGTGCTGGAGCAACTCCTGGAAATGGGAAACCTCTAGGGCCACCTTATCTGCTTGCACCTAAATTTTCATCATGACATTATTACAAATACATGCCTTAGCATAAAGAGAAACATGAATATCGAGAAAACTATGAGAAAAAAGCACAGTGTTTCTATCTTTCCGTAGAGTAAACAAAATTTCCAGCCTAAAAGTATGCCATATATGGGTGTACTAGGAAGGCATTCTAGGAGAGTCACCAAGAAGAGTCATGTGCCAAGAAAAAGGCTCAAGCCTAAAAGGAGAAAAAAAGTCATGAATCCAACCCCAGTAGTTCTGGGCACAATGACAGAACCAAAAAAAATGCATGAGCATCTCTGAGTGACCACAAAAAGGGCATTTAGGGTCAAGAACCCCCATATGCCGGAGCCTAGCTCCCAAAGGTAAGCCCTGGTATAATAAACACCAGGAAAAATGAGCAATATTAGGCTCAGTGATAGAATCCCAAATAGTACGAAATCACTAGCCCCAAGTCTTCTGAGAAGAAGAGAGATGCCAACGCTGGTTGAGAGAATCAATCATGGGCAAATGAGGCATAAGCCAAGAATACCCAAGCTTAGGCTTGTAGCTGGTGAAAGGTGTGGTGGCATACCATTTCTAGTCTTTCAACCATGGTCTAACCAACTGAATACCCAACTTGTGCAGGAGGTGAGGCGGGATAGTAGAAACCAGTAAGTCAAAAGTCTGACGATCTAGGTGGATGAGCCGAAATTGAACCCGAAGATCATCCCAGGATCAAAAACTCATAGTGGCTCTAGAAAAAACATCTTTGGGGGTTTGGATGCCACGCTTGTGAAACCGAAGAGCATGAATCCCTTTAATTCTAGCAAGAGGAGTCCCCTACTGAGCAAAGAGAGGAGACCACCAAATGTTCTGATGGTTGAAAGAAAGACCATCCCATAATCCATTCCCAGCCCACCAAAGCCAAGGCTTAACAGACTCCCAGGATTTCCAAATACATTTGGTGATAAAATTACCCTGGATCTAGACAGGCTCCCTCATAACCAGCAGGGTCTGAAAGCTAATCCCTTTCCAGGAAGGCTTGTGAAGAGGAAAGTCTAAGGAAATGCAGTGTCGAAGTAGAATTTTCCAAGCTTCATTTCCCATGAGACACCGCACAACCCATTTGGCACAAAGGGTGTGCCCTTGTTTCTGGGTATCAATTAATTCGAGCCCACCAGAGATTTTTGGAAGGCAACAAAAATCCTAGGAAACTCTATGGAAGCCCTAGTGATCAACACTGGAGGCCCAAAGAAAATCCCAAAGAAGTTTCTTGAGCCTTTTGTAGGAGGCTTTGGAAGGAGCCCAACAAGAGGAGTAATAAACATGCATGGCAGCCAGTACTTTGGAGCAGATCTAGAATTTTCCTGCGAGAGAGAGCGGCTTTATGATCCAATAGGTAAGCTTTTTTTCAATCTTAGCAAGAACTGCATTCCATAGATCAGTAGGATTGCCTTGAAAAGAAAAGGGAATAACCAAAAAGTGGAATATTTCCCCATGTTGAATCCTTTTCCAGCCAAACTGAGAAAGCTAGGGAGGCTCGAGAAGAGCTGACTATCTGTAACAAAGGGTTTTGTGCCACTGAATGGCTGAGCTAGAAGCTAGGCAAAAAATGTCTAAACACTGCAAGGCTACCTTGATATTCTCTTCATCCTCCACCAGAGTGAGGAAGGAATCATCAACAAAATGGCCATTGCCCAGATGTTGGGAGGAATCCAACAAGTAGATTCCCTAAATAGTTCCCGTGGAAATGGAGTGAGCTAGCAAGTAGCCAAAACCCTCAGCAACCAACACATATAAAGTTGGAGCTAGAGGACAGCCCTGCTGAATGGAACGGAAGAGCCCAAAGGTGGAAGACTGGCGGCCATTGATGGTAATGCAGGTAGAGACATCATTGAAGAGCATCTGCATAGATTGAAGAAATTTGGGGCCAAAACCCATAGTGTGAAGCATCGCAAGGATAAAATGCCATTCAATATGATCATTAGCTTTAGAAAAATCAATTTTGAGAAAAAAGGGCTTTCTGGTGAGACTTACAATCACATTCCATACCTTCCCAAACAACAATGATGTTGTCAAGAATAAATCTTGACTTAATAAACCATGTTTGCTCAGGCCAGACAATCTGTGGAAGCATGTGTCAGATCTTGAGAGCCAGTGCTTTGGTAATGATCTTGTAGGAGACATTGAGCAAAGTAATGGGCCACTAGTTACAAATGTCCTCTAGATCCCCAGATTTGGAAATGAACTTGATATTCCCCCGGTTAATGATATCCCCAAGAGATTCGGTATGAAAAGCTTCCAGGTAGACCTAGTGGAGATCCGGACCAATGGCATCCCAGAGGGTTTTGTAAAACTCACAAGGGAAGCCATCACAACTAGGGGCTTTATCATCAGCCATGGTGAACACAGCTTCATGAAGATCCTGCAAGGAAAGCAATTGATCACAAAAGATGCACTATGCAAGCGAGACACACTATGGCACCACTACGATGCAATCTGCAAGAGCTTTCTCACGGGTAGGGGAGAGGCCTTAAGTAGAAAAGACCTATTCATAGTGATGAACAAAGGCTTGCAAAACATCAGGAAGCTCCATGAAAAGGGTGTGCCCTTCTTAGATTTTGGTTATGCCCGTACTAGTATGTCAAGGATGGAGGGTAGTAAAAAATTCTTTCAAAACTTGACCTCCAACCTTTAACCAGTGCAACCGAGCTTTGATCTGAGCTCCTCTAGCAACATGGTTGTCAGCCACCTGCTTCTGATGGCGTAACTTAGCAAGATTGAATTGCAGATCTTGATTGAAAGGGTCCTGGGCTAAGGCTTTGGTGGCAACACACAAGGCTTTGGTGTTGACATCATAGGCTATGTGACGACAGTTGGCTAATTGTCTGCCATAGATAGGTAAAAAATGAGTTGTACGCCTAATGGTGTCATTCCACTATTGAATCCATCCTGTCAAGTGGGTGGGTCTAGGGTAAAGGTTCTAAACCTAATGAATGTGGGCCATAGTAGAAGGATGATGAAGGATAGAAGTATTAAAGTAAAATTGCATGGTGGGAGGCCTAGCCTTAGCTGTCTACCAAACAATATTAAACTGGATGGGAAAGTGGTCTAGAAAGGTCACATCAACAAGAGGAGTGACCGGTAAGGCTTTCTTTTTGGAAAAGGAGAAAAAAGATTGAGCCAAGATCATAGCACGATCAAGCCTTTTATGAATTATGTCAAAGGAAGCCCTATAATTAGACCAAGTGTGCTAGACCCCATCAGAACGGTGGCGGCCCATATTGGGATCAAAAAGCCCTAATTTATTACACATGTAATACTAGACTTCTCTTTCACCAGCTGTCCATCGAAAAGGCAGAAAGCCATCCTTGTTAGATGCCATCTCCACCATATTAAAGTCCCCACAAACAAGCCAGGTAGCAAGTGGCAGAGAATTCACAAGCCAACACCACAGGTGAGATCTCTCAATAGCATCATTGGGAGCATAAACACTAACTATGCCAAAGGAATGATTCTCAATAATGAAAGTGGCCCAAACAACTCTTTGCATGGGATTAGAACCATGGCTAACCAAAAAGGAATGCCAACAAGGAGAAAGGAGAGTAAAAACTCTGCCTTGACTAGCCTCATGCTAAGAACAAAGAGCAAGGCTTTTGGGCCAGATAACTTTACAAGCAGCATCAAGCATGAAACCTAAAATCTTAACTTCATGGAGGCATAAAACATCTAGATGACAAAAATGCCGACGCAAATCCCTAACAGAAAATTTTCTATGTAGGTTTTTCAACCCACGAACATTCCATGAGATGTACTTCATGGAATAACAGTGTCATCCATTCCATCCTCATCCCCAAGGGAATCAAAACTATTAGACAAATATCCTAGGGCAAAAGTAGGCCTAGAAAAATCCAAAGAGATATTACATCATTTGTCCTACATGCCATCGGACTTAGTCTCAACATGCCTAGAAGGGCTGTGAGAGCAGTGAAAAGAATTAGAAGAAATAATCTCAGCAGCCGTCAGAGGCATGCGGGCTAGAGGAGTGATAACATGGGAGTTGGAAACTTCTTTCCCGTGAGAAATAGGGTTTGAAACTTCAATAACAGGGGTTTCCAAGAAAACCATGTTATCTGAAGTTGGCGGATGGGAGGTGGAAGCCAAAAAAAGCTTCTTGTGGGGCTTGTTACAATGACCGACAGTGACCCATTCATCTTTTTTTCCCTCATCTTTCTTGCCAGCCTCAGCCGACTGAGAACTAGCATCCTTGGGAGGAGTTTTGGTATGAGGCACTGCCAAAGGGTAGTCCTTAATCTTATGCTCTGCAGATTGACATCGATAACAAGTGTTGGGAAGGTTGAGATAAAGCACCTTCTGGGTGAAGGTGGTATCACCAACCTAAATCTTGATGGATTCTTTGAGATCCCTAGAAAGGTCGACCTCAATACAAAGCCTCTTTTGAGGTTGCAGATTAAGAAAATAGTCATTCTCAACACATGTAACCCTACTAAGCTTCTACGCTATGGCTTGCATGAAAGGCCAACAAGGTAAGGGAAGACTAGGGAACTCAACCCACACTGGGACTTTGAGCTTCTTGTCATCAGAGATAGAGAAGTCATGAGACTATTGTTGGAAGATTAATGGTGAGGCCCTAAGGTTCCAGGGACCTTTGGAAAAAATAGCATCCACATGGGAGGGGTTAGAAAAGAAAAAAAGAAAAAAGCCTTTGGTAAGGCTCTGAATGCCTTCCAGGCGGATTCCATGAGGAATCTAGTTCTTCGCAAGTCAGTCCTTGAGAACATGTTTAGGGGGGTTGTGACCCATAAAATAGCTAATTAGGGTATGTGACTCAAGCCAAGTGCATGCATCATTGAATTCATTAATGGGTAAAACAATATCAGGCTGGGCCATACCTCATGGAATACTTTGGGCACAAACTTGCGAGGACATTTTCTTGGCGGCACCATTGTTATCTGAAACCACACCAGCACTAGCATCAACTGCTTGGTGGGAAGTGGCCAGAGCCATATATACTAGGCTATTTCCCGCAATAACTACAGTATGTGCGAAGGAAAAGACTGCAAAAAATGGATGCAAGGTAGAAAACCCTAGCAGAGTGCAGAGCTGAATAAAGGTCAATCTTTTGGTGCAATGACAACCACTACTTTTAAAAATTGGTATCAGAGCTTGGTCACATGTT
Source organism: Chamaecyparis obtusa (assembly GCA_027943335.1). Classification (NCBI taxonomy): domain Eukaryota; kingdom Viridiplantae; phylum Streptophyta; class Pinopsida; order Cupressales; family Cupressaceae; genus Chamaecyparis; species Chamaecyparis obtusa. The sequence continues at coordinate 6,384,861 of BSBK01000370.1, read as the reverse complement.
CAAATCCCCTCGAGTGACACTAAGGGGGGGATTGTTGGACTAACCACCATCATCTCCCTTCGAGATTCACGACATGGCTTAACCGCCTCTTATGTCTTCTATAAGTCTAGTAGTTGTATCGAGCATTAACAGGTCGATCTTTTGGTGCAACAAAAGCCACTACTTGTAACACCTAGTGTGTCCACCTCTACATGTTCCTTCACAATGAAAGGAATTCTAACATGATCTACCTATGGCTTGTTGGTAGGAACCCTTGGTGTGTTAGGGTCACAATGTTCCCCTGCCTTATCAAATGATGACCCCCCCACCTCTACCCCAAGAATCTAGTAAGTCAAAATAATTTTGCACCTCCTTGAGTACAAACTCACAATAGATTTTCCTCAAGAAATATATAGGAACCTCATGATTGTTATAGGGAAGGGAATGAAATACCATCCACCATCTATCCCAAAAGTTGTTTTTTATGTCTTCATTCAAGCCCAATGAATTGGGAACCTATTTGCTGTAGTTCTAAGAGTATCAATGTCCCCTGGCTTTTTAAAGAGTTTGCAAATGTCATCTTTTGTGATTTTTTTTCTTTTTTATGTCCTCATATGATAATTTATTTGCATAATATTTTTTTAGTTCTTCTCTTTTATCATGTCATAAATTAAGTTTTCCACTAACTGATCTTACATGGGTCAAGATTGATTCCAATGACTCTACAAGTCTTTCCCTTCCAAGATTTGTAGCAATAGAATCTTTTAACCTCCTAATTAAAGATTCTAATACTATTTTTTTACTCTTTCAATTTGGTTGATCAAATTTTCCTATGTTCCAAGAGGAGGTTTCTTGATTGGTGGAGGCGGATGAGGTTCATTTTCTTGGTTATTTTCTTCATTCATTTGTTCATGAGGAGAAGATGGAGGGTTTGGTTGAGGGTTTTCTTCAGGGAGATCATTTCTTCCTGAAAATTAAAACAAAATCAATTTCAAAATCCTAATTAAACTTAAAATCTAAGAAAAGAAATTTTGACAAAACAAATTGCCTCAAAACTAAAATTTCAATACAAATAAGAGGTACGGGCTGTAAAAATACTTACCTCTTCTTCCAGTTCAAACTTGATGATGTTGTGGAGCCATTCTTTATCTAATTTGATGAATCAAACAACAAGAATGCTTTGTGTACGCGCTATAGGAAGCTCTCCTTGGCTGCAAGCATGGGTTTATGGGAGAACAATGAGCCTTTGAAAGGCACACTTGACTTTTTATAGCATTTACATAGTGCATGCACGCTATAGTACGCACGTGCTATGTTTTAAATTCAAACCATAGTGCGTGTGCGCTATGTTTTGAATTGTCCAAGCCTAAGGCTTCTGCAACCCAAGTCATAGCGTCTATGCGCTATAGCGTGCACACAATTTAGTGTGTACACACTATGGTCATTGGGGGGCCAAAAAGGAATGTGGCAACTTTTTGGTCCCCCATCTTTGTGCATATACCCCACTAGTATAGGCTAAGATGGAGGATGAGATGATGCTTTTTTTATGGCATAGTTAATAGCCTTTTCTGTACGAGAGGTTATTGATACCACATATGGTCACTTGAGTGCCAGGGTCTAGAGAAGCTGGAAGGACAAAACTCAAGGGTCAAATGTATGTGATGATACTTCCTATATGCATCTTAGGTTTCCTACATGTGTCGGTTGTCTTTGGATTAGTTGTATACCTTTTCATTTTGAATTGTACCTCTTGAGATAGAGAGCTTCCAAGATCCCTTTCTTAGTTTGTACTGTGGTTGATTCGGCATTTGATATCTAAGTGGGGTCTATTGTTATCTCCTCAGCACAGTGGGAGTGGACCTTTTGTTCCACAAGGTTGGGTGGTAGTGATTCTTTTACCATTTGACATTCTAACGTCCTTGTACTAGTGTTGGATGATATTTGTTGCATTTGTACTTATTGTTCATCATTCTTGGAGACTTTTTCTTATCTTTCTTATATTGTATATTGTACTTGTATCAGTTATGATACTCTTGGGATATCATGTTGTACTTCATACTTGGTTATTGTTACATACCCTACGACTTGTGTAGTGGATGTGGTGATATTATGTATACCTTGTGGTATCAATTGTATCTAGGTTTCATTTATGAGATGATGTACTTGTTATTCATTTGCATTGTGTGGAGATTGTATATTTTTATCATACTTAATAGATTAATTAACTTATGTATTTCTACGTCATGGAACCCTTGTGATTCGTAATCTATAAATAAGTTTTTATTTATGAGTATGTATTGACTTGTGTTATATTACTTTTGCATTGTTATTCATTATTATTTGTAAACTCTTAAAAAAAATATTATGTAAACTTAGTAACATGTTTTAGGTTAATTTCTCCTAGGTTCCTTGGCGAGGCATTACAACTATCATTTTAGATATTTTGTTTATGAGGTCCATGACCATGATTTTTGTTGTAGATTGGCAAATTGACTCTGATGTGTGTCTAATGATTAAGTCTTTTAAGTCAACAAATTATCCTCAAAGAGTGGACTATAAGGGTGTCTCCACTAGACTTGTAACATTCTTATCATGATACCATGAATAGCCCAGTATCACACTTCAATGGGAGCTTTTGGTAGTAAGATTTTTGTTGTCACGAGATGGTTAATATTCATGTGGTGGCATATGAGTCTAGGAAATTAAAATTGTATGAACTCAATTATCCATCACACAATTTGGAGCTAGATGCAACAGTGCATGCATTACAAATGTGGAGATATTACCTTCTAGGTAATCCCTTTGAACTAAAAAATGATCACTTAGGACTCAAGTACATTTTTACACAGCCAAATCTTAATGCTCGTTAGAGACAATGGCTTGAGTTCCTTAGTGAGTATGATTTTGGAATTAAATAAAGGCAAATAGGGTGTTTGATGTCCTTAGTAGGAGAAGACATATATCAGTTATAGCTACCACTAGGACTAACTTGAGACAATAGGTGTTCCAGAATCTTTAAGACAATGAGTATTATGAATTAGTTAAGTTAGCATTAGAAGAAGATCCATCTGATTACCACTTTGATGGATATACTTTTGATCAGGATAAAATTTTAAGATACTATGGTAGAAAGTATATTCTTGACTAATCAAGGTTGAGGATGTTAATATTAGATGAGATGTACACTACACCTTATTTAGGGCATCCCAGTGTAAATAAAATGGTAGCTAACACAAGAGAATTATATTTTTGGCCAAGACTTTAAAAAGATGTTATTACATATATGGCTCAGTGTTTAGAATGTCGACGAGTCAAGGCTGAGCATATTCATCCCACATGTTTATTGTACCAACATGATGTGATAAAATAGAAATGGCAAGTTATTAGCATGGATTTTATTCAGGGATTACCCATGACGAGGACTCGACATGATGTCATCTTGGTATTTGTGGACAAACTAACCAAGGTAGCACATTTTATACCAAGGAATCTTAAAGATGGATCCTTAACCTTGAAAAAGAAATTTGTGCAAGAGATTTTTAGATTACATGGTGTTCCTGAAAACATTATCTCTGATAGAGATACAAGGATGACGTCAATGTTTTGGACAACCTTGAATGCTTCTTCGGGGACAAAATTGAATTTCAGTACAACTTATGACCCACAGATAGATGGATAGACATAGAAAGTGAATCAAGTGGTGGAGGATTTACTTAGGATGTATTATATGGATCAAAAGTATAAGTGAGAAGAGTACCTTCCCCTAGTAGAATCTTCATACAATAATTCTAATCATGCATCCCTGGGTATGGTACCTTTTGAGGCACTCAATGGGAGAAAGTGTCATACTCCCATTAGTTAGGACAAAGTGGATAAAAGAGTGGTTATCGGTCCAGATATGCTCAAAGAAATGGAAGAACAAATGAAATTGATTAAAGAAAGGTTGGAGGAAGCAACTGACAAACAAAAAAGCTATGTCAATAAGAACAAGACCTTCAAACAATTTGCAATAGGGGACAAATTTTTCTTGAGGGTCAAGCCTCATAAGAGTTCAATTACATTTGGAAAGTATTACAATCTTGCACTTAGATATGTGGGTCCATTTGACGTGCTCGAAGTTATCAACCCAGACGCTTATAGACTAGCTCTACCACCAGCTCTCGCTTGTATCCATAATTTTTTTCATGTTTCTTTTCTTAATCCTTATCATCCCAATGCATCTCACATTCTTGATTGGTGTGCATTATAGGTGTGGGATTCATGGGTGGTGCTAGTGGAGTCCAATCAGGTTATTGACAGACACACCAAGTTTCACAATAGGGACATCATGCAGTATAAGGTCCAATGGGACCAATACTCAGTAGATAGTGCTACATGGGAGAACATTGAGGATATAGAGCATTCTTTCCCACACTTGGTTTTATAGACCCTATATATATTTTTGATATTATGTTTATGGGTGAGTATATTTTACTTAAGTAATAGTATGACATCGGGATGATGTCTCTTCCTAGTGGGGAAGGATGACACATCTCAATTTTTAGAGGCCTAGTTTTTAGAAATGTTTAAGACTCTAACTTTCATTGAATTTATTTGACTAGTCAAAGACCTTGAATGATTTTAAAAAATTTATTATTGTGGTTTATAGATGGTTATATGTTTGATTAGCAAGTTCGTGGATATCATGTTATGATTTTATTTTGAATCATAATTAAATGATCAAAAGTATGAATTGAAATAGATGAATAATGCAAGTTCATTATTGATTTATGGATTATAGATTTTTGTACTAACCTATACTGATGAATTCTTGAGGGTTGGAAGTTTTGGACAAGTATTGAAGACGAGAATGATGCCCAAGTAGAAGAAGCTAGCACTCTAGTAGCAACAGGAATGATAGAATCTAACACTCACAGACTCACTTAGATAAATGATTATATGTGTGTTTTAATCAATTTATAATATTATCTTCAATTTTCTTTATAAAGTATGGGTGTGCATGTGTGCATTAGTATGTTTGAATACAAATATGTATTTTTGATATGTGAAGTTTTGATAGGTAAATGTAATCATACAATTCATTTGAATAATTGCACTTCTATCTTCATTTGAAATAAAAACTTTAAGTGTTTTATTAGTCAAAAGTTATCCTCCTTAGAAATCATTATAGTTTTGATTATCATTTGTTGAAATTGAATTAAATAAAAATAAATAAATAATAATAATACTAAATAAGTATGATAGTATATATTTATATCTATGAATTTCATTATTGAAAAATACATATTGATATTCTTTGAGTTTTACATACTTATCTAAAGATCGAATCAAATTTATTCATTTTGTAAAAATATTTAACTACTACATTTATGGTGGTCATGAAAAATCAAGCTGCTCATTAAACAAATCTCCATACCTATTTATGAAAGGAAAAGATAGAACATTTATTAAAGCCATGTAGAATTAAAAACATCCATATTAGGGAGGAAGGTAAAAAAATTAAATATTGGGCATTGAAGTAAAAGAAAGGGAAGTGAGTATTATTTAAGGAAGAAAGGGCATCCAAAAGGAATGGTGGGGGAGAAAGAAATTTGGAAAAGACAATAGGAGCGAACTATGCAATTTGGGTGGTTTCTGTACCTAGCTCCTTCCATATTGCACTCAAATTGTTTTATTTTTATATATACTTGATTTTAGATTTATCAGTGTTTAGAATCATAAAAATATTTATGTAGTTATTAAGATTTATTTTTCTATTTTATTTTCTTATGGAGATAGCTTCATTTTGTCACTAGCATTCATTTAGTAAGAATGGTATTTTGTGGGTGTTTTCAAAAGCTCGACATTTTGCCTTCTTTGTGTGTATTCTTAGTTATGTTGGAAATTGGTGAAATGTCATACAAATCATGTTTCTCTCAGCTCGGTGTTAAAATGTTTTTCTTTCTGAATGTAAACTGCAATTTTAGCAAATTCAAACCTTGGACTTCCCTATTGACTTGTGATGGTTTGTTTTGGAAAATAAAAAATAATTGTTTAAAAAAAACAACAAACCATACTAGTCGACCAGGCTTTCAACCTTGTATAGCTCAAACCTAGGCTAGTGTGAGTGGTGTGTAGAGGCTTAATTAGAAAAATAATGGCAAACAAGTGTCACTGTCTTGATAAATAAATAGACGGCCATTCCACAAAGTAAGCCTTTCAATAGGAAAAAAAAGGGTTAATATAGATTCATTTTATTTTTATTATTTTAAAAAAAAATCTATTATAATGTATTGTAAACGGTCAAATAATTCACAAGTTGCCAAAAAATTCATAATAGGATTTCATTTGTATTGTTCTAGGCACAAAGTAAAAGAATGAGAAAAGTGAAAATTAGAGTTTTAATTTTGTTTATTTTCTTACTTGTATTATCCTTCTCCTAAATAATAGGGCATGCATGTGCAAATACAAGGGCTGTCGGTGGTACATTTTATTAGTGACACGAATGGAGGGAAGTATAAATGAAACGACACTCGCTAGCCGGTGCAAATATTCGGCTATTTAGCTAGTGCTTAGTTTTAGTAGTGATATTAGATTTTTATAAAAATTTAAAAACTAAAGAAAACTTATCATTTGATTTGTTTAAGAGTTGCCAAATAAATGAGGGGGATCCACTTTCATCTTTTAATTAATTATGGTAATAGGTGTTAAAATATAAATTTTACTTTTACCAAAATGGTTTTGTAAGAGGGCTCCACCTAAAAAATGTGAAACAGAATTAAAACACAATAAATAATTTAAAACAAGATTTAGTTGGGAAGTTAAGGTTTAAAGGAGGGACCCACATAAGCACCTAAAAGAAGGGCTTAAGTACAAAATAAAAATAAATTTATTTAGTAAAAAGCTACTCCTTATATTACTTGAGTAGGAAAAGTTAAAAGAAAGAGGTTTTTCTAATGTTGTATATATACATATTAAAAATGAATTTTATTAGAAATATAAAAGTGACTGAAATTTTGGTTTATTTTTATCATATGTACTATGGAAAACAAATAAAAATTAAATTTATATTATTTTTTTATGTGTTTTTTTTTTATAATTACTTATTTTTGGTAAAAGGCATAGTGTCCTATATATTATATTAAAATTAATTACAAGTGTTTTCTGTGTGGGCACTGGGGGAAAAGAACGGGGAAGAAAACCCCCAGTATATCCCGGGACATTTTTATGTCTTGTATACATGTAGTACATTCACCTTTGTTTTTAACAAAAGACTTTGAGAGGACATACCCTCCCTTACATAAATTCATCTTAAATGTATCTTTTCATAGGTATTACATTAGTCTTAACAACATATTTTGCATCAAACATTTAAAGGATCTTCATTTTATCATTTATGTATTCCCCTTGACCTTTACTGACTACAATGCATTGCTCTACCCTGATCTGGGATTGTCTCAAGGCTTAGTTTCATGGTAAAGGATGTTGTTTCAAATCCGTCATTTTCCCCAATGTTGAGTATTCTGCCAAAACCAACTTCTCTTGGCCAAGATCATTGTTAGCAACAAACTATTTCATGAATGAATTAAAATGAAGATGATAAGATTAGTGGTATATCTTTCCATAGATTCTATCTTATGCTTTTACTTGACTTGTATTATATTTCTATTCAAATTTAAAGAAAGGAGTTATTTTGTTTGATTTTTATGTTGATATGCAAGTTTAACTTTAATTAATTTTTCAAATTAATTAAGTTCATATCTTAGAAGTTCTATTTGTTTTTATTTACTGACGATAGTTGTTTATAGTTCCTTAATAGTTGGGTTGAAACTTAGAGAGACAATGTCTTGTATTCCTAAGAAGAAAATAAATGTTCATTTTTTTAAAATTCTTTTAATGTAAGATACTTTGTAATTGATGGAGAAACATAGGGGGGTCAAACATTATTGTATTTCCTTTCTATTTATGTATATTTTTCTATTATGGACGGGTAATTAATGCTTTGGCCAAAGCGATTATGTGCATTCATGTGATACTAGTGAATGTTATGGTTTTTACTCCTTGTCATATCACTGTGTAGATGCTACATTATGTCATAAAATGTTAGATATGACACAATGTTGTACAAGATTCCATCTGATCTATTGGTTCCAGTTTGCTAGATTCTTTGTACAGGGTCGAGGGCTCGACCTTTTATTTTGAGCACAAGGGGAGCTAACACCTCTGAGGAGCTAACCACTCCATGGTTGGGGGAAGAAAGCACCTAGACTTCATTCTCTTCCTCAAGCATAGCAGATGGAGAGCAGTCTGATGGCTAAAGGAGGCGAGATGATGTACACTATCATTTATGTTACACATGATGTACTAACCTTTAGTGGTCCATCTGTATCAATTTCATTTGTTGTATCGACAAGTAGGTTGATTTTAATGTAATTATGGTGTATTATCTCATGTGTGAGAGAAATTTTTGTAAGATATGCTCCTTTATATAATATTACTCTATCATCTTTAGATAATTTGTGTTAATTTTTGGGTTGTTTGTGTTATATTATTGTTGGTACCTTACAAATTCGATGTAATAAATATATGAATTTAAGCAAATTTTATTTTTGTAATGTTCAAGATCTAATTTTAATTCTGTAATAATTGTTTTTCACACTAAATTATAGAATGTTTCTTAGCAGAAATGTACCTGGTTTGCACTTGGTCTTTCTGGGTCTGCTCTGGTTCAACCTAGGTTTGGCCTGGATGAATCAACCTACCTAGATTTGAACCCTAGTCAAACCCACAAGCGAACTGGACCAAGACCACATGCCGGTTTGAACTTTGCCTAGTCCAAAGGGCTAGGGGACAAACCAAGTAACTTAAATCTTTATTATTCTTTACAATAAAATACATAAGGTTTTTACCTCTTAAATAATTTTAACATTATTCAATTAATAGACAAAAGACACAAAATCGATGAATAATGAAGACCAAATGAACAATATAAAAGACATGGTTCTATTCTCGAATGGCTTTAGTCTAATTAAGCTTGCCATGTGAATGGTTAAACTCTCATGTTCTACTAATAACCTGATATACCTTTGCGGATGCTTAACTTTAATTTTTACTTAAATATAAGCATATGGTGTATTCCCATGCAAAATTTTACCTAGGGGAAAAGGATAGATTGGAATCTTCCCCTACTTTAATAGAGCAGAGACTACTTAAAAAATAAAAATAAGCATTGAGTAAAAGGTGGTTGTCTTTTCTTTATTTCCCGGTATTTATTCCTAAGTTTTATCTTTAAAATTTATTATTAATAAATTAAATTAAACATGATGTTTACAATAGCTGCTAAAAAATAGCAAAATTTAATGATCATGATCCACTAGCTCCACAAATTCTTACTAAAAATTTTGAACAACAGTTGTTAGTTAGCCAAAATAAGTTAAGCACTGACATATGAACTTGCCCTAACTCTTCAAGATAGCAATTTATTCTGAATCACATGTAATACCATTCCATAACTTGAAGAGGCTATTGTTTGGATTGGAGATTCTCAAGTGTCTTTGCCTCTTGGTCAACATTTCCATTAGACTCATTAGTAAGTCAATAAACTATTAAAACCTATCCTTACTGGGTTGTCGCATCAGAATAAACCCAAATTCCATCAATCCAGCTTGCTACTGGTTGAGTAGGTTTTGGAATAAAACCAGTTGTTGTCAATGACCTTTGTCGTGGTCCTCAACTGACAATACCATGTTCTTTATGGACATGGACATTGCAAATGAGATGGACGTAGACCTTGCCATAAATCATCATATATTATTACACGTGCATCGCATATGGTCCCATATTTAGAATATCCCTTTCAGCTACATCTGACAAAAGTTTTATTTCCACACCTTCATGCCAAAATTATCAAATGCTTCACCTACGTCCTCTCTGGTTTCTCATTTACATTTATGTTTAGCAGCCCATTTCAAACACATACCGCCTTAAAGTTTCAAAGGCTTTTAGAGCTTTCTTGAACATATCATTCTTCGCACATGTAGACACTTAAAATGATCTGTTGCGAATGTAATGACTTTACTAACATTCTTCTTAAATAATTGAATAATATTTATTTAATTAATTTGTGTCTTTTTATTATTTAAATTTATAATTTCTATTTAATTTTTTAATTTAGTGATTTTAATTAATTACTTAATTGTTAAACGTCTAAATCAGTATTCATCAATCTTTTGCTATAAAATAATTAAATAATTAATGTTATTTAATTATTCTTTATGTCATCACAATTAATTAAATAATTACATTATTTATTTAAAATTCTTCATTTGTTATTATTACACATATGTAATAATTACTGTTAATATGCAAGCTACAGTTCGGGCTCTTGGGTTCCATTTGGAAGAGAGAGTTAAAAAAATTGGGTATGCCCTACTGGACTTACTAAGGTTCCCAAACACACCAAACATTACGCGTCCTCCTCAAATACCATCAAATCGGTCGGTATCTTCCTCGCATGTGGAGTGGAATGTTTGGCATGAAAAAAGATCATCCTCAAGTTCTCCTTATTTGCAAAATCCCCAGCTAGACCGAGATCACGGGGTCTTAGACTCACATAGCCATCTTCACATTAATGTTGATTCTGGGTCGGGTTGGTCCCCAACTAAGCAAGTAGATCAACACAGTGGTTGGGACACTATTACGCCATTGGAGAGTAAAACAGGTTGGTGCTCGGATGTCGGGTCAGGTTGGAAATTGCCTAACAAGTCGAGCCTGGCAGTGGTTGGGAGATAGATGCATTGGTGGAAATCCACACATACAGGGCCCTCTGGATTGTGCCGAGATGGAAGAATGAAAGGTCGAATTAACACACAAATAATAGATCTTTTTTGAATTCTGTTTAGTTTGCATAGTAATATATTTGGAGGTAGTATATACTCCATAATGTAAATCGGTTGATTTTTGCACCCTTGAATTGGATGTTGTATGTAAAATATCGATGAAACAATTTTTGTATTGAGAGATGATACCGAGTTTTCTTACTGATTCTTTCCCGATTGAGCTTTTGAATCAGGTTTTTTATATTAATAAAATATTATAGTGGTTCGCTCACTTTTGCCTAAAAAAAATTACTGTTAATAAATCAAATCTCCACTCATAATTAAATAAATAACATTTATTTAATTAAACTAATTATTCCTCTCATAAATAAATAAGATTTATATTCTCTCATGTGCAAATAAATAAATTTTATATTTATTTAATTTATATTTATTCTTCCACTTCTAACTAATACTAAGTTTCAGTTAACTGTTAATTATCTCTCCTGACTAATCAATCTATTTAGTCTTCTATTTCATCTAATCAGGCAACTCCCAAAAAATTTACTTAACCAAATCAATCAAATGTACTGACAAGGCAATCAAGTCAATTGAACTCTCACTCATTCTAAGTTTAACTCTTCAATCACATATAATCAATCTTACTAATCAAGGAATCTTGATTGGAACTCTGAAATTCTTATAAATAAAGAGCTAATTCTCTTGTTTTGCAACCACTTATGCTTTGAATTCTTATGCTATCACAATTGAGCTTGAAACTGAGAGCCCAACATTGCATCAATAAGGAGAACAACAAATGAAGATTACTAGTTTGCATATTCATGTGTTTGAAAATGATTTCATATTATTGATTGTTTATGCTTTTTGTTTTCATTTCTTTCTCTTTTGATATTGGGATACTAACTGCTATTAATGAATCATCTTATGGTTGAGGTTGCATTGTTATTGCAAGCCTACATCTACCAAATTTCCCTGATTACAACACATTCACACTTATTTCATTTCATTCCTTGAGACTGTAGTTGTTTGAGACATTTGGTCAAAGTTCAAGTGTGTTGGCTGGGATGCCACATCTTACATGCATCACTATTCAACACAGAATCTCCAAATGTTGTATCTGACAAAAATAGCTTTCCATTATGTCCCACTACCTACCCATAACTATTTCAAAATGTCTAATGTGACACAAACAGGAGAGACACTAGCATAGATTGTTGAATTTTGCTTCACATCCGCCAATTACATCTAGTTGGAAGTTTCTAAAGTATTTTCAACAATTCTATTATGTGTTTAACTAATGACCACAACATTTCATGCATTTATTGTTTGTTGTAATAGTTTTAATGCAAAATCATATTCAACAGAAACACAACCCACAATCTTCCCATGCTAATAACAATTAGAAATTCAAAGCAATAGAAATAAAGAAGATAGAAGAGAGAACCCATATGCTTTTTTTATTGATCAAATCATACTTATTTATACAATAATGGAGACAAACCACATCCCTATAATTGGTCCCACAATAGTGTGTCCCACTTTTTGGCCAACTTTGACACTAAGATTAGCATTCTTAAAAAAAACTTCACTTCCAAACACCTATTGACACAAAACTATTAGAAATTTGAAGATGATGTAAACTAGAGTCTTTTATCATTTTCTTTCTAGTTTCTAAATATATATTTTTTTTAAAAAAATTAAAATTGATTTGAATCCATTTTTATTTCTCCTTCGAAAGGTGGTTTGTGTGAAAAATCAACGTTTTTAAGGAGTGATTGTCACTTGGATTAGCATAACTATTTTTTCAAAAATGATAACGATGTTATTCTTTCAAGGTTATATTTTTAACTTCAATATTTAGTGGATGGAATTGGTTTCATTCATTTTGGTTCAATATTTCATACTTTATTAAGTTCTAAAGTGAGAGTAACTGTAATTTAGACATAACTTCTTTTGGATCGCTCTAACCTGATCTGTATATATTGAAATTCATTTTTTAATTTTTTGATAGAAAGGTAACACATAATTTTTTTCTACATATTTTTCATAATCTAACTTTTTGTAAGTTACTATTTTCCCCAAAGCATAGAAGAGATAGGTTGTTGCATAGCCAAACAACCTGTGTTTAATTAAAGTTAATTTTGAAAGTGGAAATTAACTCAATATATATTAAAATTATAGTCGTTAGAAAGCTTCCTCTAAGTAGCATCATCTAGCATTTTTTGTTTCAGAATATCATCTTGTTCGATCTTTGTTTGAGGCCTTGAAAGTCCTTTTTTTGTATTTTTTCTCCTAATAAAAATTTGAAGTTTGGGGTCTTCGTATGAAAACCCCCTTCTCATGAAGCCATCCTAGGGCTTTGTGCGAAGACCCCTTGGGAAAAATCTGGTGGGAACAAGCCCCACCAGACTTTTACCCGACTTAGTTCATACGAAGTAGGTTGACTAATTATGGTTTTTTTTTTGGTATGGTATAAAAAAAATGCTTATTTTTTCATTTTTCACACAATTGCAATCAACTTAATTCACATATTTTTACTATTGCTCTGATTTTTTGAAAGGCGTTTTGTTGGAGGAGAATTGTTATTGGTGTTTTTATCAAAGATGATTTTTGGAGAGGAGAATTACTGGTAAGGTGATTTTTTCTATGAAGTTTTTTTGAAGAGGAGAATTACTATTGCCAAATTTTTAGAAGACATTTTTTTGGAGAGAAGAAATGGGGAACAACAAGGGAAGACAAAGTAAATCTGCAAGAAAAAGGTTTCCTAGTACCGAACAAAGAAATTGTGAAGCTGCATTGACATACTATTATAAAACCAAAGAAGGTGTGGACCTAGACCTCTAATTTTATGTGCCCAAATCTTATGGACCTATGCTCTATTTTTCTCTAATTTGATTCATTTTTGTGCATGAAGCTCGCAATCAACATAGTCAAGGTGAAGGAGAAGCTCAAGTACCAGGGTCAAGCCAAGTTGAATAAATGCACATTGAAGAAGGGCTAGGATCACTCCCTATGGAAGCTCAAGAAATTGATGTTAGAGAAGGTTCGGGATCACGTTCTCCTACTAGTATGGATGAACTTAAAGATCTAGCTCACATTGTAAAGAGAAATATTAATTATAGAAACTTAGATCATTTACTTACAATAGATGTGGAGAAATTTAGATCATTTTCTAATGTTCAACCTTTAAGTCTTGCTAAGAAGAGGTAAATGAATACTTGATAACAAGAGACATTGTCTAAATTTGATAATTTTGAAACACTTGAACAAGCCCAATTGCTTTCAGTTGTACTTATAAATAAAAAGTTGAAAGAGGCATTAAAATTATTGGGTATAGACACAACATCAAAGAATAGAAAAGTTGTTGACATGCAAACTGATATGATTGAAAATTTTAGGAAAGGTTTGAACTAGGTAGTGAAGTGATCTCAAACTAAAGATAAGACCATTACAAGAAAAGTTATGTTGACATCCATTGTAGGTAACACTATGCCTTGAAATAGACAAATATCTTTAGTTTCATCTCAGATTGGTTTTAGTAGGGAAACAATATCACGATATGCTAAGAGGAGAATATTTTTGGATGATAGCACCTTGGAAGGAAATTGGACAATCATGTGTAGAGCTCCTCATTCTGATAAGATTTATGAGGGAATCAAGAATTTGGTCGCATTATTTTGGAATGATAATACTCATCCTTCATCAAATAGTTGAGATTTTATCAAACATAGAATTGTAGCTAATCAATATGAATGTCATACAAATCATTGGTTGGACACAACACAACATGAAATATATGTGTCATTTTGTAGTTCAAATCCTAATATAAAGATTGGGAAAACATTGTTTGAAAGATTGAAGCCATATTATGTCAGGACAAACAAACTGTTTGAAACTTGTTGTTGTCATTATCATATTGAATTTGATCTCCACAATCAGGTTTTTAGAAAGTTTGTAGAAGGCACTTATGGTTTTGAATATGCTCCTCCTACTAGACAAAGTGATCTCATCTCATCCATTTTATGCGACAAAAGAGATGATGTAGTTGGTCAAATAAATTGCATAAAAGGAATATGTGAAACATGTGTTGATTTGGCTCTTTTTCTTTTGAAAAATGAAAATATTGATGTAACAAAGATGGTAAATTGCAAGAGTTACAAATATATAAATAATGAAATAAAATTTGGGAAAGAATCCAAAAGGTTAGAATATGTTGAAGAGGAATTAACTATTGGAGCATTTGTGGACCAATTTAAAAAATTGATTCATGAGAGGAACCTCTAGCAATGCTATAATGAACATGCACGAAATAATAGAAACATAGAGCAAAGTAGAACTCAGAGTGAGTCTATTGATCATGGGCCACTTCGAGGGGGTAACCTCCTTTGAACAAGCTCAATACAATAAACTCTTCGGTGCCAACAAAGGACTCAACACCCACTTATTTACTAAGTACGATCTAGAAAAGTAATACTACCTATGCATGTGGGATAATAAAATAAACTAACAAGATGACTTACAAAGCATATGCATCCAACAACACTACACTAATAGAATAAACCAAAGGAACACACAGGTATCTAACAATTCAACCCTACATTCATCATGTTTTTTTTGCAAAGTGGCAAGCACAACAATTCTAAACACTGAGAGACAATTTCCAATGGGTCATCAAGAAGGAATATCATTTTTATATAAATGATGATAAAGAGCATGGAATTCATTATGTAGAACATTGCTTCAAGATGTTTTTTGCAAATTTGAAAGAAAGACGCATAAAAATGATAAACATAATTTTTGGTCAAATGGATGTGCTGCACAATTCAAATCATCCAGACCATTTTTTGCACTATTTAGATATCATCATAATGAAAACATACCACATGTATAGAGTTTCTTTGAGATTGGACATGGAAAAGGTGAACATGATGGTGTTGGAGCTTGCATCAAACGTGCTCTACGAAAGTATCAAATGAATTATAAGGGAGTTCCTATCTAAAAAAATGCATATGATGTTGTTGAATGGTGCAAGACACATTTCACATCAAACAAGGATGGTACATCATCACAAATGACTCAAGTGGTACCACATAGATAATTTTGGGAGATAAAAGGTATGCATGTGTTTCTAAATTATGCATGCATGATATATATATTTATTCTTTTTTAAATTTTACATTCTTTATTCAAATTTATAAAATGAAATTCATATTATATATGCATATGTTCAGGTGTGGATAGAAAAATTATGCACGGTTGCAAGAGGATAGAAAATACGTGATCTTTGCATTCAGTTACGAGTACAAATTTTCACAATTGGACATTGAACACTAGAGACTACTCATGCTTTTGTTTTCATTGAATTGTTGACAACTACGAGGAATGCATCAATCAAAAATGTGGATATGTATGTGCCTAGAATCTGGTGTCACTAGTTGTTATTGATACATTTGATAGAGATGAAGATGAAAACTTTGATGATGTTATTTTGATTTCTAGTGATAACAATCATATTTCGGGATTGGTCAAAATTGGTAAGTATAATAAATTAAGTTTCACGTTATATGGCATTCAGTTGCAAGTATATATGTAATGGAAGTGAAAAAATAGTGATTGTTCAAGGGTTTTGTTATACAAAGTCAATGGTGAACAAACATTGATACAAAACAATGAAATGACAGGATCATAACATAACAAATGTTTATAAAGGTCATAAACATGCATAGAGGTCATAATAGTAATAAATGTTTATAAAAGTGTTTTTAATAATGCTCCAAACATTGAGAATGCAAGATACCTGTAACAATGAACTTCATTTTTACTTGCTAATTGTTTGTCACTATTAACTCTAAGCTTTATTACATTGTTGCCTATGTTGCCCAATCTTTTGCAGCTTGGCATTTGTTACCTTTGATGTGTCCTACAACCTATGAAAAGTTTGAAATATGTTAGATGATATAGATATAAAGATCATTAATTAGTGCATTGTTACAATGTACTAGTAGTTAACACTATTGCATACCTTCTTCTCTCATTTCCTGGTGTAATTCCTCTTTGAGCATCCCCTTTCTCCTTTGCATCCAAAATGAATTCATTCCAATCCCTCACTAGAATAAAGGGAGGACGCTTGTACTCTAAAATTTATGGTATGAAGACCTGCAACTTGCAGCTAAATATGATACTGAATAATTATGACTTATTTTAAAAATTCAGGAAAACTTAACCATTTCTGTAGCGATTACTTAAAAAAAAGTATACTTGATCAATGACTCAATATTTGTAACCTCTCAGAAACTTTTCCTTTCCACTTCAATATCTTTCCTTGATAATTCTTGATCTCCTCAGAACCACTAGAAAAAAACAATGACAACAGAACTTGCTACTTTAGAAAATTGCATCAATACTTAACTTAAACATTACAGTCATGAAGGGTGTAACAAAATCTGATATGCTAATAGAAAAACTCATTTTGCACAAAATGGAATTAAGCATGGATTTTGGTTTACATGTGGTACATCAATTCCTTCATTGAAGACATTATCTATTACATTTATAATTGTTTATTTAGGTTCCATAGCACTAGCATATACACAAACAGAATCTGTATTAAAAAAAAAAAACATGGACACTACATATATATAAAAATACCTATTAAAATAAAAAGAGGCCACTGAGGACAATTGCATAGGTCTCCAAAAACAAAATTACCCAACTCTTTCTCTCAAGCCAAAGACTCAGTGTGTTCAATTGTCCAGACTAGCAGTCAATTCTATGTTGAGTATATCTGTCAGGCCATCCTGCAGTTTGAAGGAATTAAGAATAGAATATAGGAACTGATTTAACACTTCACCTACTCAAAAACACAAACCAATGAAATAATCCACATTAGGCCAAGACAAGTTGACGCATTCAATACGAGAATACTTACACAAAATGAAGCCAAATCATGCCAGACAATGACAATGAGAAGTTGACTATTAGCCCTTCTAGTTTTTTATTTGATAATAGCCTGACAATGACACATTCAAAATGCACTTATGAGCAAAGACCTAGAACAAATGAAATTGATTAAATAATGAAGGTATGTTAGTTTGAGCTTCATTTGGTTTTGAGAATACTTTAATATTCTCTACTTAACAAGGCCAACCATGTGAAGGTGGAAGCTCATCTAGCCTCACCCCCCCCTCCCCCTAACATCAATCTAAATTCCCCATTAACACATAACAATATTCATTAACATGACATATAATTCAATATTAATACACAACATTCATAGATAATTACTTAAAACAACATTCATGGAGTTATTATGATAGTTTTACTGATATTTTTGTCACAATTTGATGTTTAGGATAGGGGAAAAGCACCTGCAACAATAGAGGCAATAACTGTAGATACAAATGATGATATCCCAGAAATCCCTAATATAATAAATATTGCTTAATTCAAAACGACGTGCTTGCGCCATCAATTCATCTATCCTCTTCAGCATCTCCTCGGTTGGATTTGCATCTTCAAAAATAGTAATAATTATTATATTAGGGATTTGGGATATCCTCATCTGTATCTACAGCTATTGTCTCTATTGTTACAGCTGTTTTTCCCCTATTTGATATTTATCTTCAAGTGTCCACACTCGTTATGTTGCTTGTTGCCAACGGGTCATAGTCAGTGATTGGGAGAATCATGTTTTGGCACCAGTCATGTAGTACAAGCACTAGAATTGAGTTTTTTGGCACGGCTGGGAAATTTTTGTATATCAACATGTGATAGAGTTTTTTGCCCAAACTCTATCGCATGTTGATATACAAAAATTTCCCAGCCCGTGCCAAAAAACTCAATTCTAGTGCTTGTATTGAGACCTTAAATTATTGAGCTTCTCTTTGTTTCAAGAACAGTTTAACATTCTCAGAGAAACATAATTGTAGGCATCATGGTCACATTGTTTTGGAGATAATGTAATTGAGTGGTATACCCAGATGATGGAGAGC
Source organism: Chamaecyparis obtusa (assembly GCA_027943335.1). Classification (NCBI taxonomy): domain Eukaryota; kingdom Viridiplantae; phylum Streptophyta; class Pinopsida; order Cupressales; family Cupressaceae; genus Chamaecyparis; species Chamaecyparis obtusa. Next base: position 6,366,074 of record BSBK01000370.1, on the reverse strand, counting down.
AACTTCTGCACCTCTAGTTCCAAGTTGTTCTCCATCCCGTAGTGTCAACTTGGAATCAGAGGTGCAGAAGTTGCACTCTGTCTGGGTATTAAACTCAATTATGTTGTCTCCAAAAAAATGTGACCATGATGCCTACAATTATTTTTATCAACTATTTTGAAATCCTCGTCACCCTTAGCTGCCATCCTAAGCCCTTCTTCCCTCTCCAGTTCTTCAAGCCTCTGCAAGATATCTGGATCAATAAAGTCTGCAACATTGTGTCCATCCATGATCTCAGGAATATCATCTTCTTTCCACTCTTCATTTTTTTATCAACATGTGTAGTCTCTGTGTATATGAAAAATGAAAGAAATATGAAGCTGAAATAAAATAGTGAACAAAATAGTATTCCACATAGAGTGAATGAAATATACCATCAAAAGAAGGTGACAAAATCCTGTCACGAAGCACAAACATAGGAAATCAAAAAGGGACAAAAGACAAGAAATAAGAAAAATCATTACGACTATAGAAAAATCATTTATACTATAATCAAAAAAAGAAACACTCTTTGTCAACAATTTTCAAAATCATTAGGACTATAGAAAAATAATTAAGACTACACAAAATCAAATTTTAGAAATGGACGGTTCTAATGCTTTGCCATTACAAAAGTTGAGCATTCATCATTTGGTATTGTGTATTCCATTTAAGTATGTCAACAATGTTCAAAATCATGTCACCAAGCACAAACAAGAAATAAGAAAAATCATTAGGACTATAGAAAAATCAAGTTCTAGAAATGGACGGTTCTGATATTGCTTTGCCATTACAACAATTGAGCATTCATCATTTGGTACTTATTGGTGCATTCTATTTAAGTTTTTCAGTTTTCGTGTTTATGTGCATGTTCTTTATGTGTTTGGCTTGTCTCCCTCGCAAGGGATACATCGATAGGTAATTGATTTGAAAGCATAATGATTTGACAGTCTTTTTTCAGGATATGTTTAATCATCCTGCCAAACTTAATTAGAAACATTTGTGATATATGTCAAGTAATTATAATCAATATGCCCAACAAACAGAGACTTAGTAGTAAAAGCATGTCCTTTGGTTTACTAGTTTACTTATAATCAGTATGTCCTGACCAAGACAACAAAGTGTTGCAGTAGAAGATTCTTTGGAAGAAGTAACTGATTTGGAAGTTGAAGTGGTGGCATGTGAATATCTCATGGTTGATAGAAAAGTACATGAAGATGTAGATTACGTAGATTTTTCTATTGGTGAGTACAAGGAGAAATTTTTGTGTGATATAGTACCAATGACATGTTGTCACATCCTCTTAGGAAGACCTTGGTAGTCCCTAAGAAGGAAAATATGATGGCTACAAGAATACTTGTTCATAAGGATGGTAACAAGTTTATTCTCAAGCCTTTGCAAAAATAATTCTTCATATGAGATAAGGGTTATCTATTTTGGAAAGAAAGACTATGCTGATTTGAAGAGTCACACAAGGAAGAGGTCTATGAAAGAGGATTAGAAGATTGGAGCATCAATAATGGTTCTAAAAACTGATGATTATGATAGTGAACAAAAGATGGAAAATTGGAAGAGTAGTGTGATTGAAGAAGATATAGTTATGTGCACACATTGGTGTCCTATCATTGCACAAGTGCAAGACGGTAAGAGTCTATTCATGGAGGAAAGAAAAAAAGGTCATTTTAACCTTACAAGGCAAGAGGAGAGACAGTCCAAATAATTCTATGGTAACTATCCCAAACAACAGACAAATGATGCAATTGCTAACATGTTTTCTTTTCATGTTTCTACACATTTTTCCTGACATCAACTTTGGTAATTATGACAGCTACAGAAGTGGGGACAGATTATGGCCTAAAGATGAAAGGGAAGTTCTTGAAAGAGTTCTTATTCACCATCCAGACGCAGCAGCAAAGATAGGTTGTGGTGTTGACTTCATAATGGTGCAATTCTGCCCTACTTTTTCTCTGTGTTTTTGCTGTTAGGAATAAGGTGTCTCAACCTTGGATAATTCCTATTCTTATTATTTGTTTTGTAAATGTATTTTTTGCAAATAATGAAATTAAGTGTGAGTGTACATGTCTAGTTGGCATGTTGATGTGTCACTCCACTTGATGTGTCGGCATCTTGTGCATAAGGAGATCATGACTGAAACGGTCATGACGGATTCCTATGACGCGTAAGAACTATTTAAGGAATGTGCTATGATAGGTGTAAGAGCATCTTATGACTTGGGCCTATTTGGGCACCCAAGAAGAAGTGGTTGGTGTGTGTAAGAGAATATGCCAAAAATAGGTTCGTATGATAGATTCTCTTACACTTCTCTTGTGACCGTTATTTTTGGTAGATTCTATGACAAGCTATCATAGTCTATTCTAGGGATGGATGTCTATTCTTGGGATTTCATGTAACAGCTATGTACATGTGGCTTTTTACATGAGTCTTGGTAGTTGGATGCCAAACTCCTTTTTTGGGTATTTGTTGGGTCCTGAGGAGTCTATATATATGATGTTGTTTCTATGGGAGAGACACAAGTTTGATAGGTGTACTGTTATGTAGCTAGACTAGTCTCTCATCTCTTGAAAGAACTTGCATTGCAAGTGTGTTGTAGTCTTTGTGTTGAAGATAATACATTGTGAAGGTTTTGGAGGGGTGGGGTTGTTTTACCGAAAGGTTTTTCCCACCGGCATATCTTTTTGTTTATGTGTTTCAATCTTCTCTATCTATTTTCTGTATGAATGGTATATGGCTGCAATATCTTTGTTAAAGTAGTTAACGAATCTGAAATTGTAAGGATTTAAAAAGAATTTGCACAATACTTTCCTTTAGAGTTAGTGTAGGAAGCTGTTTCTGCACCTAAGTTTCCTTACAAGTGGTATCAGAGCCTGATCAACTTTTGATCCTAGTTGTTGGGTAGGGTTTTTTGAGCTAATCTCAAGTTGAGTGGGAGTTTTGTGCAGAGCATTCTAAATCTTATTTGCAGATTGAGATGGCAAGTTCCTCATACAGTAGAATGGAGGTTGAGAAATTTAATGGCACTAATTTTGAGTTGTGGAAACTCAAGATGGAAGACATGCTTGAAGACCGCGATCTATGGGAGGCTACTTCACTTGATGTGAAACCTGTAACAATATCTCAAGCAAATTGGGAGATCAAGGATTGGAAGGCTAAGGGTCTCATTAGACTTTGTCTAGCATATGTCGTTCTTCTGAATGTTCTTGATGAGACTACTGCAAATTCTTTGTGGCAACAACTTGGGTCTATGTTGGCCAAATCTCTGGTGAATAAGTTGTTCCTAAGAAAGAAGTATTCTTTAAGAATGGAGGAAGGAGGATCCGTAACTGATCATCTCAACACATTCAATTTATTGGTTGCATAGTTGGCATCATCTGGTGCCAAGATCAAGGAGGAGGATCATTGTATGACCTTGCTTTGTTCCTTGCCAGATTCGTGGGACCATCTTATGATGGCTCTTGGAAGTACTATAGTCACATTCTGTATGGATGATGTGGTGTCTTTGCTGCTATCTGAGGAGATGCGAAGAAAGACTTCGGATTCATCTAACGAAGCCCCTGTTGTTCGCAGGAGATCCAACGACAGAGGAAAGAAAAATGAAAACAAGTCAAAAAAGGGTGGATCCAAATCCTGTGGGAGTTCTAAGACTCTTGGAAAGTCCAAGGTGAAATGTTGGAACTATGATAAAACTGGGCACTTTCAGAGGGACTGCAAAGAACCAAAGAAGAAAAAGAAAGGCTCAGATTCAGCTTCTAAAAAATCTCAAGATGGAGATGCTTTTATTGCAGCTTTGGTAGCCCATGCATCTGATGATGTGTGGTTAGTTGACTCGGGTGCTTCTTTTCACATGACCTCTTATCAGAACTAGTTCTCAAAATATGAAGAGTTCAATGGTGGAAAGGTGTACTTGGGTGATGATTCTCACCTAAAGATAGTTGGACGCAAAAGGGTCACTATCAGATTTCCTAATGGACAAGTAAAGGGAATCAATGAAGTTATGCACATTCTGAGTTTGGCATGAAACCTATTATCTATAAGTATGTTGAATGATGTAGGTGTGCAAGTTGTCTTTTCGAAAGATGGATGCAAGATGATGAGAGGTTCTATGGTGCTCGCTAGAGGTACTAGGAGAGGTACTTTGTTTCAGCTTGAAGCATGCATTGCTCAGTGCAATAGTTCTTCTGTTTCAAAGAAGAGAGTGGCTATCACTTCATCCCCACCATCTGAACAAGCAGTAAAGAAGACTATGGCAATGGGTTTCGATGGCAGTGTAGTAAGTGTACCTAAGGGTGCAAACACTTTGGAAGGAAAGCTTCCTATAGAAATGATGATGTTGTGGCATATGAGATTTGGCCACATTGGTGAGAAGGGTCTTAGGACCCTGAAAAATAAAAACCTTGTTGAGGGGTTAAATGATTGCAATCTCAAGTTTGACTTTTGCGAACACTGTGTCTATGGTAAACAAAATTGTGTTCAATTTTACTCTAGTTCTCACAAATCTTCTTATGTTTTGGATCTTATTCATTCTGATGTATTGGGTCCTTTAAAAGTTCCTTCAATCTCCAAGTCTGTATTTTTTGTATCTTTCATAGATGATTATAGTAGAAGGACATGGATTTATTTCCTTAAAAGTAAGACACAAGTCTTTAGTCGATTCAAGGAATTTAAATCCCTTGTAGAGAATCAGACTAGTAAGAAGATTAAGTGTGTGAGAACTGATAATGGTGGTGAGTTTTTCTCAGTAGAGTTTGAACAGTTCTATAAAGAACGAGGTATCGAGAGGCATAAGACAACTCCTTATACCCCGCAGCAAAATGGAGTTGCAGAGAGAATGAATAGGACATTGATGGAGAAGGCTAGGAGTATGCTTAGTGGAGCTGGTTTAGAACAAAGGTTTTGGGCCGAAGCTGTGGCCACTACTTGCTATCTAGTTAATAGATCTCCTACATCAGCTCTTGTTGGTAAGACACCCATGGAGGTGTGGTCTGGTAAGAAGCCTTTAATTAGACATCTTCATGTTTTTGGTTGTGAAGCTTATGCACATGTTCCAAAGGAGAAAAGATCTAAGTTGGAAAACAAAGCTGTCAAATGTATTTTCATCGGATACAGTGTTGGTGTGAAAGGATACAAGCTTTGGGATCCTGTGACTAGTAAGGTGTTGTATAGTAGAAATGTTATTTTCAGAGAGCTAACATCTTCTCCTATTGTGCTACAACCAGATGAAAAAGAAAAGGAAAAAGATGTTGTTCAATTGCCTCCTACCCCTGAGAAGACTGAATGGAGAGACTAGGTTAGGCCTAATGATGAGGAGAGCTCTAGTAGCTCTAATAGTTCAGAAGAAGAGGAAGAACAACCTCAACCTCAGCCCTTGAGGAGATCCACGAGAGAAAGAAAGCAACCAGAAAGGTTTGGTTATTCTATGTTAGATTCCAGTTGTGCCTTTACTTTGATTACTAACACTGATGAGCCTAGATCTATGAAAGAGGCTTTGGGCATGGAAGATGTAGGTTCCTGGATTGAGGCTATGGATGACGAGATGGCTTCATTGGAGGAAAAAAAACTTGGGACCTTGTACCTTTTCCTAAAGGGAGAAAATCTATTGGCTGTAAATGGGTGTTCAAGAAGAAATTTTGTGCAGATGGCAATGTTGAAAGGTACAAAGCTAGATTGGTTGCAAAGGGGTATTCACAGGTAGAGGGAATAGATTATGGTGAAATATTCTCTCATGTTGCAAAGTTGACATCCATTAGATTTATGTTATCTCTTGTTGCATCATATGATTTAGAGATAGAACAGATGGATGCGAAGACAGCTTTCCTTCATGGTGATTTGGAGGAAGAGATTTATATGTCACAGCGTGAGCACTACATTGTTAAAGGTAAAGAATCCTTAGTTTGCAGTTTAAAAAAATTTCTATATGGTTTGAAGCAATCTCCTAGGATGTGGTACCTTAAGTTTGATGCCCTTGTGTTGTCAATTGGATTTGTAAGATTGAAATTAGATCATTGTGTTTATTTCAGAGTTGAAAATGATCGCCTTCTTATTGTTGCATTATATGTTGATGATATGTTGTTGTTTGGGAAGGGTAAGGGTATGATTTCTGATTTTAAATCTTAGTTGTCAGCACAGTTTGAGATGAAAGATCTTGGGGCAGCTAGGTACATTTGGGTATGGAAATCAATAGAGACAGGTCTAATAGAAAACTTTGGTTGAGTCAAAGTAAGTATGTGAAGTCTGTGTTGGATAGGTTCAGCATGGCAGATTGTAGACCACTTTGTGTTCCTGTTTCTATGGGAACAAAGTTATCTGTAGATGATTGTCCAAAATCTCATAGTGAGGTGGAGGACATGAGTAGAGTACCTTATGCTAGTGTAGTTAGCAGTCTTATGTATGCTATGGTCTATACTAGACCAGACATTGCCCAAGTAGTGGGAGTCCTGAGTCAGTTTATGGCTAACCTTGGACAGGTACATTGGGATGCAGTTAAGCGAGTATTTAGATATTTGAGGGGTACATCAGATTACTCCATATGTTATCATGGTAACTCTTCTGGATCTCCGCATTCAGTTTGTATTCGTGGGTTTGTGGATTCAGATTGGGTAGGTGATATTGATAGTAGGAGATCCACCAATGCTTATGTGTTCACTATGTTTGGTGGTGCCATTAGTTGGATGAGTAAGTGACAACATGTGGTTGCTTTGTCCACTACAGAAGCTGAGTACATGGCTGCTACTCATGCTTGTAAGGAAGCCATTTGGCTTAGGAGATTGTGTTCTGATGTTGGTGTTGATGCAGAACAGATTACTATTTGGTGTGACAGTCAGAGTGCTATTTTCTTTTCAAAGAATCCAACTTTCCATGCCAAAATGAAGCACATTGATGTGCAGTTTCACTTTGTGAGAGATATGGTGGAAGATGGAAAGGTAAATTTGGAGAAGGTAGATACTGTGAAGAATGTTGCAGATGCATTAACGAAACCAGTGGGCACTGAGAAGTTCAGATGGTGTTCGGAGTCTATGGGCCTGTTGGCCTATAGTGGTTAAGTTCCTGTTATGTTCCTATTTCTCTTACAAGGTGTTCGAAAAGTGGGAGAATGTTAGGAATAAGGTGTCTCAACCTTGGATAATTCCTATTCTTATTATTTGTTTTGTAAATGTATTTTTTGCAAATAATGAAATTAAGTGTGAGTGTACATGTCTAGTTGGCATGTTGATGTGTCACTCCACTTGATGTGTCGGCATCTTGTGTGTAAGGAGATCATGACTGAAACGGTGATGACGGATTCCTATGACACATAAGAACTATTTAAGGAATGTGCTATGACAGGTGTAAGAGCATCTTATGACTTGGGCCTATTTGGGCGCCCAAGAAAAAGTGGTTGGTGTGTGTAAGAGAATATGCCAAAAATAGGTTGGTATGACAGATTCTCTTACACTTCTCTTGTGACCGTTATTTTTGGTGGATTCTATGACAAGCTGTCATAGTCTATTCTAGGGATGGATGCCTATTCTTGGGATTGCATGTAACAGCTGTGTACATGTGGCTTTTTGCATGAGTCTTGGTAGTTGGATGCCAAACTCCTTTTTTGGGTATTTGTTGGGTCCTGAGGAGTCTATATATATGATGTTGCTTCTATGGGAGAGACACAAGTTTGATAGGTATACTATTGTGTAGCTAGACTAGTCTCTCATCTCCTGAAAGAACTTGCATTGCAAGTGTGTTGTAGTCTTTGTGTTGAAGATAATACATTGTGAAGGTTTTGGAGGGGTGGGGTTGTTTTACCGAAAGGTTTTTCCCCACCGGCATATCTTTGTGTTTATGTGTTTCAATCTTCTCTATCTATTTTCTATATGCATGGTATATGGCTGCAATATCTTTGTTAAAGTAGTTAACGAATCTAAAATTGTAAGGATTTAAAAAGAATTTGCACAATACTTTCCTTTAGAGATTAGTGTAGGAAGCTATTTTCACACCTAAGTTTCCTTACATTTGCAACTTATTATCTTGCACAATCTTCTAAATAGCCCTTCATGTTAGCTAATGTGAGTTTTAGGTAACAAGAAATCCAATTTGCTTGTTATACATTTATATCTTTCTTTAGCATTTCATATAAACATGGGGATACAAACTAAACCATGTAAAGGACTTGTAACCAGACAACTCTCTGAAGCATCTTAAGTTTTGTAAACATCAGTTTCCAAAAGGATTTTTAAGTCCTGAAAATTCATCGGTTACATTTCCTGCATTTATGTTTTGAAATTTTAGATCTCAATGTCTTTTGGAGACATAGAGAACAGAGAACACATAATAAACCCAAGTTCTTGTTAAGGCTAAAAATTCATACCCTATTAAACTATACAAGTTTAACAACTTCACCTAACATGGGATTCATTTCTGCATGTGGGAAATGTGTAACTAGAAATGCGATTCATTTCTACATGTGGGAAATGTGTAACTAGAAATGAAACCTTTGGATTCTAGGCCGGTTCCTCTTGGATAATCACTAATAACTCTACAAAACCAACTTGAACCTATGGGAAAAGAGATAGAAGTTGTTGAAAAGAACATAAGACCTTTAAAAATAAACTAGAGAACTAGGTGATACACCAAAGATGGTATGAAATTTCAATTACATGTAACTAAGAAAGATTATTATACTATCTGAATGAATACAAAAACACTTCCTTTCTATATAGGCTTGCATAAGTACTTTGTAACAAAGTCTGAAAAATGAACCAGAAAAAGGAGGAAAACAAATGCCTCACTTATCAGTTTCACACCTTAAGACATGAACCACAACCTGCAAGCAAACATACTTTTCTGCAACTGGGTGCTTAGATGAGACAAAACAACATGGAATGATAAAAAATTCACTAGTTATCTTTATCAGATCACCTGAAAGTACACACAGAATTGCAAAAAGAAGAGAAGGCTCTAAAAGAAACTCAGATAACATAAACTTAGCTGATGTCACTTGTATTTGATATTCCAAAAAGAGTTACAAATATCTGCACAAAAATGTCTCATAAGCCTCCTCTGCATAATCAGAACTGCCAAAATAATGAGCCAAAAAACTCACTAAGTACAAACCCAAGTCTTGGGTCGGATGCCAGAAAATAGCCTAAAAAATAGGACCTAAAAGCCCATGAAATGAAGTCTATCCTCTGAAAAAGCTCCACTAAGTCATAAAGAACCCTATGACTCGTCTTTAGCTAACCTCAAAAAGCTCAAAAAGACCATAAAGACACCCAAACAGGTTAGAGAAAGTCAACATCCGACCCCTAAAACCTCTCCACTCTCCTAGAAGAACTCCAACATCCCTAAATCCGCTCTAACAAATCCTAGATCCACTCTAAGGATATTTAGAGACTTTATCCAACTCCTAAAAACTCTCCTTATGTCTCCTTTTTACATTATAACCTCAAGAAGAAGTCTTTAAGGTATAAATACACCCTTATCTCTCCATGACTTAGCCAAAGGACTGCCACCTCTCTTATACAGTCTCATAGTCAACAAGACTCTTCCTTCACTTCAATTTCAACACTTAGTGATTGATTCACCATTATACAAAATTAAGTGTTTAAAACAATGATGCATCTAAGTTTAACACTTAATAATTAGTTTATAAAGATACTAATTATTAAGTATTAAATACAATAAATAATGCCAACATATAACATATTTTGACTTAAGCATATTTTTAAAAAGACTTCACAAAATACAAAGGCGCATAACGAAGATTCTAGGGTATAGAAGATACCCTAAACCTAAAACTCATTTCATTTTCACTCTTTTCTCTGTTGCACCACCAATGTGAGGGTTTATCGCTTCTAGAAAGAGTCGCCATTATCTTCTAAAGAGGTTTGATATTTTCCTTCATCCGCAATACTCTCTGTATATTTGAGCTTCTATTTGCTATCGTTCTGGTTATATTGGAGCTATGGCCTCTACTATTAGGGCTTTAATGAAGCTTGAAATGGCTCCTCTCTTTTTTCTCTTGATAGTTTATGCCTGAAGCTTTCTTTATATACCGTGTGTTACTTTCTAAAACTTCATAAATTTTTTCTTATGTATTTGACTAGGGCCGTGAGCTGCAATTTGAAAACTTCATTCCGCTTGTAAGCTTCTTACTCAGCAGTAGGAAATTGTTCCATGAGGAGCTCGATTTCTTTCTTGTAACAATCTCACTGATTGCTCAACTTCTCAAATAATTGAATCCCACCCATCTTTTGCAAAATCTATTGAAAACCCTGAATACCATTTCTCTTTCCTCTAACTCCAAACAAGATTGTCATTTTCTCCCTTGCTGTCGTGACTGAGTATCACAGTTTTAACAAAACTCTTAACTGTTAGCTAGGCTTTTCAAAGGGAACTCTCATTTTCTACTTTCATATATGAATTCATAGCATTTCCTATTCATTGTTAGCACTATAAGTCAAACTCAGCTTGGGGTTTTCATTTTTCCTATAGCACATATAATGTTTTTCATGTTCTTCTTCATACGCACTTTCCAGATTTGATTTATTACTGAATATTCAGCTGGTTACTGTATCTTTTGACATTGGTAAACCACCTTAACTTTGGTAACTTTCTGTAGTTTTTTCTATTTATGTTCCTCAAACCTAGAATGAAATGTGACTACTAAATCTTATTTAGGATGTGCTACCGACTTGCCATATTATCATGCCCAACAATTCCATTAATACTTCCTAAGCATGAGCTAAAACATTCTATATTCAAGGACACAGAGCATGACTATGGCTGATATTCCTTGTCTGTTTCATCATGATACATTGGCACCTCATTTTATGAGCATAGAGCCTTTTAAAATATACTTCAGGAAGTTGACAAACTCTGCTCCATGGAGGACATATTATGGGTCGACAGCCCATTTAAGCTTGAAAGCACCCTATCAAAAATGCAGCCTGTCAATAGATTTGAAAACTTTGCAGAAGAATTCAGAAGCAGCTCAGTTTCTACATCTACCAGTGACATAGTTAATAGGAAAGCTTTTGCTAGGACTAATTTTGGAAGTGGACAGGGGGTAGATATAGGTAATGAAGATTTCTTTTCAAGTGGAACAACTGATATTTCAGATTATCTTATTGATGATTTCAACCCACTAACTAAATGAGATTCTAAACTATGATGCAAATCTAACATCATCAGTATTAGAGTTAATGAGATGTCAAGTAGGAATTTGAATGCAGTAACATAGAGCAAGACATCATGTCTTTTGTAATTTATTGCTTATGGAAGGACCCAAGAAAAGTAGATCATATACTACTATAATTTCACTGTGTTGCTCAAGAATTGGATCAAGAACAGTATCCTCTTCCTTGTCAATATTATTGACTCTCTTTTCTGGTTTCATTTTTGAAATGTTGATTCTAGCTTTTCATTTTCATCAAAAGCTTGCTCATGTCATATTTGAATTTTAGCTAGAGATGAATTGTAATTCAAGTAAATGAAGTCTTCAGCTACAACCATTGCTTGCACATCAGATCTTGTTGATGCCATTGAAAGGAGTGCTCCAACTTGTCTCCTCCATACTTTGAGATTGAAACCGTCCACGAGAGCACCTGCAATATAAATCCAATCCCTAAAAGGAACTATTTCATACACCAGTTTCTTTCCCAGCCAAGTTCTTGCACATCCTTGGATTTTTTAAAGCTTAGCTGCCTACCACACCTATCTCCTATATGCTCGAATCTTTGCATCCATAGTAGATTTTATCCTCATTCACAACAAGGCTTTGGACTTGCTTACTTGCATGCCTCTAACAACATGTCATTGTCTTTATAGTATTCATGAATGCACAACTTTCTAGGACTGTCACTTCTGTGTTTCTAGACTATCCCCTTCTTTAAAAGGCTGCCATATGTATTAGTCTTCATACTGTCATGAACTCTTTCATTGCTTCCTATGATATTTGTTAACTCCAGAATTTGCTTTGCAATGGTGGTATCTATGTGTCTCATAGCTTTGTCCTTCAATCATAACTCTTTTCTACAATGAAAATGAAACTATCATTGCTTCCTATTCTGTTGTTTTGATTTGTTGATGCTTGTACCTGTGCATTTTCTATTAATGTTTTAGCTTATAAGGTTTCAACTAAAAAATATTGTCCCTTAAATAAGCCCAGCTGATCCACTTGATTGCAATGAAAGGTTTCATATCAAAAGTAAAATTTCCCTTTAACATATATATCTCTTTCCTGATTCTTGACACCTGTTTGAAATAATTACTCCAATGCGTATGTCGGGCTCATACCCGAAGGGAGCCTCGGTTAGGGGAACATACACATTGGAGTAATTTTTTTCCTACACATGAAACAAACACATTAGCATGAAAATTTCCTTTCTTACACCCGCATTGAGGATATCCTGGTTTTCTTTCTTCTGCATGTTTAGGACAGTATTAAAATCAGCATGGGCATAGAGAGAACTTGAAGTAAGCAGCCATTGCTTAGATCTGTATCAAGACTTAATATCATTATTCTCAATCTTTTGTAGGACTCAAGATTATGTTGAAGAACTTATGGACCAAGGATGACTTGAAGCCTAGCAACCACATTAACCAGTCAAAGCAACAGGCAATGACTGGTTACTTTAAAACCACCTCTCTTCTCCTATTATGTTTCTTTTTTTGAAAATCTATTTAAAAACTTAAATCTATAGAAGAAAGAAATAGGCTATGTTCACAGCTTGTGTGAGTCATTTCTAAAATGTTCTTAAATACATGCATTTATATTTTCAAATGAAAGAACTCAAAAAGTGTATTTTATCATTGTTCAATACAAATGAAATGATTTTCTTTCTCAGAACTTCGCACTATATTTACTTTGCTGGTTACATATCAACTGATTGTATAACAATAAATGGGATGCACTGATTCCCAAATATGTCTTTATAGAAAAATTGCTAAGATAATGGAATTTTTTATAACAGTTCTAAAACAGGAGCAAGAACTGTTTGAAAATTATGAAGCTGTATTTGTTTGAGAAATCAATTAACGTTGAGTATTTTTAGAATAGCTTCTTTTTAGGCACCTAGAACATTCGTAGACGATTTACATAGCCCTTGATGAAAATGTTAGATTTCAAATGTGTAGGTGGAAATTCATGTGGGAGTATTTTATCTTCACAGTAGAAGAATTTTGATATTCTAAATCATTTCCCAATCCCCCTGATATGGAGTAGTGGTAGGGTGCATCACGTGGACTGCCTTCTAATCTATCCATAGCAGAGAGTTTAAAATATTGCAAGCAACGTAGGAAATGGAAGATGTATCCCTTATGTTTAGGAGTATGCACCTCCTCAAAGCAGAAAGGAGAATTTGTAACTAGGCTAGTAATTATTAAGTTTCCACATGACTTTCCCTAATGTTAATCCAAGTTATTAAAATGATATGCATACAACTTCGCATAAACTTAATAAATGATAGTTGTGGGATTGATTATTGAACAATTAAATGTTAATTAAGAAATTAACTAATAGATAAAGGATAATTAACCTCTAGGAACTATGCAAATGAATAAATCTAATGTTATATTTGTTAAAAACATATAAAAAAATTCATATGATAAATTTTAATCCAAAACTCCATGATTTGATCCAATCCAATGATCACAATTCAAAGCCTCAAATTATTTGTTTAAGCCTTTTGTTTTCTTATTTTCAGGAATAAAGATAAGAAGTTCTAATGTATGTCAATTAGAGCAGAAAAGAAGTTAAATGCAAGAAAGAGTTAATAGCCACTTCAATAGTTTCGGACATTGCCTAGAAATTAGTGTATATTATATGGTGTACATCTTTGAGAAGAAAGGGTAGAGCTTAGTCGAAGTCAGCAATAGAAGCATTCATTCTTGGCCTATTTCAAAATATATTGTTTGTATCTATCAGTGGAAAGTGCATGACAACAAATAAATCAATTGTTGGACTCTTGCTCCTAGGAAGTTACTAATGTCAAACAAGGAGAATAGAGACTAGTCAAGAATGAAGTGACATTATGTAGAATATTGACATGCATCAAGTAGAAAGAGGTTAAAATATATATAGGCTTAAATTTGTAGTGTATAAACAACTCTTGAAAATTCCAAAGGTTGCACATTTGATTCAACATTTCTATCAAGAGGTTAAAATATATATAGGCTTGAATTTCACATTATAAACCATTTCTCCACTTTCAATCATAGCTGGATTATATTTTCTTATTCATATTTTCTTATTTGTTTCTTAACTACTGTACCCAACCTAAGTGACCTTACAATGGCCTAACCAACCCCTTAGACCAGTCTATCAACCTTTCAAGGCACGGTTGTCACTTTAGTACAGAGTGCTTCCTGGGCCTGTAAACCTGGCTTTCTGCATCTAACACCAAGTTTTAACACAGAATCCCCAAGTGTTATTGGGATTCTTTGACACTCTCCTTGAGGCAATTGTCCTCCAAAATGGATACAATCACAAAAGTTTTCAATGTGCCTGTGAACCTCAAATCTCTGGTTATTACACTATTTCAAACATTTCTTTGCTTCACTGGTTAAACTCATAACATACGCCTAACTAGGGCATTTACCTTTGTTATGCAATCAATTTTATAGACAGGTTTAATATCACAGTGAACTGTTATGCTTACACAGTGTTGTGAAAATCATTAGAACTATCTTGTTTTTTATTTGTAATGTCGATTAGGTATTGAATGAATGAACTTAATAACTCTGTAAAACTATTCTTACAGCTACAGGTTTTGAAGTTCATTATGCATTCTTAACTTTGCAAAGTTCCCTAGTTTGTTTATACATACATATTCTATCATGTGAAGGAATAACAATCGATTGTTACAATTCAGGTTATGTAGTTCCATTATCATATTGCATTTGTTCAAAGTTTCATTTTAGTTCCATCAAATAACAGTGACTCTCTGATAGACCGAGGTATAACCAATATCCTTGGCTTTATCATGAATTCTCGGCCCTAACTTGTAACTTCACCATGAGATTTCCAATGTCATGGATTGAAAGACAAGTTAGGGTAATGTTTGTGTATATTGTAAACACTCAAAACTGAGTGGGTTGTTAAAATTGATTCAAAGGTCAATGCCCTAGTTAGGGGTATGTCCCAACAACATTCGCCAACAATATCCTAGCTAATCCCAATCCTAGAAAACTAATAAAACATGCAACAGACAACATTTTTGGGGAACAAATTGGCTTCAAACTTTTTAAAACTGGTAATAATAAATAGATGCGTTCAAATTCTCACAAGAGTTGAGAAAACAAAATCACGTTACCTAAGTGCCAAATCCGCCCTCCAAAGTGAAGGTTACCTCAATGAGCTTCCAATACACAGTGTCGATGAGGTTTCACATGCTGCAACCTTGAAAAAATACGTCATGGTAATAATGAAATTATAAGTGGTAATAATGAAATGAAATCTTTTTTTTTAAAAGTTATGCCCGTGGTCGTCGAAAGTTTGACCTACATAGTATCGGTCGAACTTTCGATGAACACGAGCATCGATTAAAAAAAATGAAAGTTTTCCTTCTATAATCTGACCAACCAAAACTTTTTTATTTCATGGTCAAAAATTTTGGTAGAAAAACTAGGTCAAATGTACTAGTGTGACAACAAACTATAGAGGAATGACAGCTAACTGCGAGGTGAACATATCTATTTTAGTCATTGTTTGCAACTCAAACTCTTTGCAACACATGCAACACACACAATGATTTATTTTTAACTTATTCCAACACCCCCCTTAAGGAATAATTGAATCAAGATGGACTACTACCATATTTTTATACTACAAACTAGGAATCAAACTGACTAGTAACATAAAACAAAATAGTACATTTGTATAGAAGTTGTTCTTTGAAAATAGTTCATATACCAGTAAGACTTCTTAAAGTTTATCCCACTTGTTGGTATAATCATACATCTATCATCAAAGCTTCGAACACCATTGGACACCATTTTCACATGAAATGCTTTGTAACCCTCATAAGGGTATGATGCTAAGCTTCCATATTTTTACATCTCCCTGAACTATTTGACCAATCCTCACATGATTTTCCCATAATCCCAATGAGGTATAGTTTCTCTGATCTGTTAGCACCTTAGACTATTGAGAATCCATCTAGCATCTACTACATCCTTTCCTATCTTCAAAGTATAGACTTCTTCAAAATATGACAAGTCTTTCATCTTCAATGAAATCACCATCACTATCATCTAATGGTTCCTCAATTATGATTGGCATCCTCTTAGCTTTGATATCAAATTAGAAATTCAAAACAATATAATAAAAAAGATAGAAGAGAGAAACATTTTTTTTAATTGATCAAATCATACGTATTTATACAATCATGGAGACAAACCAATTCCCTATAAATATGCTAAACTAATGGACAAAAAACTATAGAGGAATGACAGCTAATTGTGAGGTGAACATAGCTATTTTAGTCATTGTTTGTAACTCAAACTCTTTTCCACATGTACAACACAGACAATGATTTAGTTTTAACTTATTCCAACACCCCCCTTAAGGAATAATTGAATCAAGATGGACTACTACCATATCTATATACTATGAGATAGGAATCAAATTGACTAGTAACATAAAACAAAATAGTACATTTATATAGAAGCTCTTTGGAAATAGTTCATAGACTAGTAAGACTTCTTAAAGTTTCTCCCACTTGTTGGTATAGTCATACATCTATCATCCTGCAAGCTTTGAACACCGTTGGACAACGTTTGTACATGAAATGCCTTGTAACCCTCATATAAGGGTATGATGCTAAGATTCCATATTTTTAGATCTCCCTAAACCATTTGACCAATCCTCACATGACTGTCTCATAACCCTAATGAGGTATAGTTTCTCTGATTCATTAGCACCTTAGACTATTGAGAATATGTCTAGCATCTACTACATCCTTTCCTATATTAAAAGTATAGACTTCTTCAAAATATGACAAGTCTTTCATCTTCAATGAAATCATAAGCACTATCATCTAATGGTTCCTCAACTATGATTTACATCCTCTTAGCTTTGATACCAAATTAGAAATTCAAAACAACAGAAATAAAGAAGATACAAGAGAGAAACTATATGTTTTTTTAATTGATCAAATCATATTTATTTATACAATCATGGAGACAAACTAATTCCCTATAAATATGCTAAACTAGCTGACAACAAACTATAGAGGAATGACAACTAACTATGAGGTGAACATATCTATTTTAGTCATTGTTTGCAACTCAAACTCTTTGCCACATATGCAACACACACAATGATTCAATTTTAAATTACTCCAACACCACCCTTAAGGAATAATTGAATCAAGATGTAATACTACCATATCTGTATACTAAAAACTAAGAATCAAACAGACTAGTAACATAAAACAAAATAGTACATTTATATAGAAGTTATTCTTAAAAAATAGTTCATAGACCAATAAGAATTCTTAAAGTTGCTCCCACTTGTTGGTATAGTCATACATCTATCATCCAAGCTTTGAACACCATTGGACACCATTGCACATGAAATGTCGTGTAACCCTCATAAGGGTATGATGCTAAGCCTTCATATTTTTAGATCTCCCTAAACTATTTGATCAATCCTCACATGATTGTCTCATAACCCCAATGAGGTATAGTTTCTTCGATCCGTTAACACCTTAGACTATTGAGCATTCATCTAGCATCTACTACATCCTTTCCGTTCTTCAAAGTATAGACTTCTTCAAAATATGACAATTCTTTCATCTTCAATGAAATCATCATCACTATCATCTAATGGTTCCTCAACTATGATTGGCATCCTCTCAGCTTTGATACCAAATTAGAAATTCAAAACAACAAAAATAAAGAAGATAGAAGAAAGAAACTATATGTTTTTTTTATTGATCAAATCATACTTATTTATACAATCATGGAGACAAACCACTTCCCTATAAATAAGTTAAACTAACTGACAACAAACTATAGAGGAATGACAACTAACTATTAGGTGAACATATCTATTTTATGTCATTGTTTGCAACTCAACCCTTTTCCACATATGTAACACACGCAATGATTTAGTTTTAACTTATTCCAATACCCCCTTAAGGAATAATTGAATCAAGATGGACTACTACCATATATGTATACTACAAACTAGGAATCAAACTGATTAGTAACATAAAACAAAATAGTCCATTTATATAGAAGTTGTTCTTTGAAAATAGTTCATAGACCAGTAAGACTTCTTAAAGTTTCTCCCACTTGTTGGCATAGTCATACATCTATCATCCAAGATTCGAACACCATTGGACACCATTTGCACATTAAATGCATCGTAACCCTCATAAGGGTATGATGTTAAGCTTCCATATTTTCAGATCTCCCTGAACTATTTGACCAATCCTAACATGATTGTCTCATAACCCTAATGAGGTATAGTTTCTCTGATTCGTTAGCGCCTTAGACTATTGAGTATCCATCTAGAATCTACTACATCCTTTCCAATCTTCCAAGTATATACTTCTTCAAAATATGACAAGTCTTTCATCTTCAATGAAATCATCATCACTACCATATAATGGTTCCTCAATTATGATTGATATCCTCTCAGCTTTGATACCGAATTAGAAATTCAAAACAACAAAAATAAAGAAGAGAGAAGAGAGAAACTATATGTTTTTTTAATTGATCAAATCATACTTATTCATACAACCATGGAGACAAACCACTTCCCTATAAATCTGCTAAACTAACTCACAACAAACTACATAGGAATGACAACTAACTATGAGAAGGTGGAAAAATCTATTTTAGTCATTATTTTCAACTCAAACTCTTTGCCACATATGCAACACACACAATGATTCCTTATTCCAACACTAACCAGATACTTGAATGGATCTTTCTTCATCCAGAATACCATTTTTCTTATTCTCGAGCATGTTGAAGAAAAACATAATGATTGTAATCCCTTGGCATGTGGCATGGGAGCCAATGACTTTACTTATCCATAAACTAGAAATCTATATCTGAACTATGTTATGAAACTCATAGAGGATGTGTGTGATAATATGAATAGTATTGACAAAAAATAGAGTAAAGATAAATAGAGCATAAAGAACCAATCTGAGTATTCACACAAAAAAACCCCCAAAACTAACTGCATTCATTAATTTGTCAATGATATATACATCATTTTACATATTTCTACACACTTCTATCGTCATGAAAGAACCGTAGAAATAGTTAACAACAACCGGTTCAATAAATATGTATAGAAGTTGCTAGAAAATTCTAGACTAGTGGCAGTTGAGGGAGTAAATGCAGTGTTGGCGACAAGAATTCAATCAAATAAAGTGACTTCTTAGACAATGTTGGAAGCAACTTAATTTTCTTCACATGTCATATGTATAACATTCTCCAAGTTGAAGCCAATGAAGGGAGATCAAATAGAACTATAACCATCAAAACACCCCTAGACCTATGAAGTTTCTACATAGATCATGTTTTTCTCTTGGCAGAGTTTTAGTAAGCATATCATCAGGGTTTTCATATGTATGGATCTTTTCCAAATTGAAATTCCCTTCCTCTAATACATGTTGAATCCAATGGAACCTTAGATCAATGTGCTTGGTCTTTTAATGATATGCTAGGTTTTTTTCTCAATGGATGGTGCTCTAACTGTCACAATACAACATATATATATCTTGTTTTATTCCCAACTCTCCTAGGAAATGATAAATCCACATCTCTTTGCAAGATTTTGTTGCAACTATGTATTTCGCCTCTCTTGATGAAAGGGCTACTTCTTTCTATAGTCTAGATACCCAAGATACAATTAGATTTGATGAGTAAACAACCCACAGCTCCCAAGAACACCTGCATGCAAACACTTGTCACAGAAAGAGAGAGAAGAAGCAAGAAGCTATGGAGGCCTAAATGCATTGATCCACGAGAGAGGAGAAATCATTCTTGATGTGCAAAAATAAAAGTTGCAATTCAATAATGAATAATCTGTTATTAAGTTGTTAAGAATACAAAGGAGATCAATCCTTATAAAAGGAGATCTAAAACTCTAAAAGGGTAAAACCTAGGTTGCCCAATAATAATTAATAAAGTAATTAATTATTATATGCCTAAAGTTTAGCTTAAGTAGAAAGAGATAATAAGTGACTTGGTAACTAAATCAAACATGATTTAATTAATAAGAAAACAATTTATTACTCTAACACCCCCTCTTAAGATAAACTTTGGGAGAAGCTAAAAACCTAGAAAGAACAACTAAAAGCAAATGAGTCCCGGTAACAAATGGCCTGATCAGGTACTCAAGTACAAAAAGAGTCTCTGAAAAGCGGAGAAATAGAGAAAACCAAATGGGAAAAACTCTACTCCAAATAGAGACAAAGACTACTCTGAAGGACTGAAGAAGCTTCCAAAACTAGGAATGTTGCAGGAATTAGGAACAAGGATCAACATGTACAACATCGCTAAAGCAAGAAGCTGTAAACTTTGTCAAGAAGTAACTAATGATATGAAGATCCTCCACTGAAATATGACCAGGTAGAGAAGACTGTAATCTACATGAGTGACCTCAAATGACACTACTCAAATCAGGAGGTAAACAAAGGCAAACAACTAAAGTCGAAGATACAGAATACTATAATTTGCATGAGTGCCCTCAAATGACACTACTCGAATCAGGAGGCAAACAAAGGAAAACACCTAAAATCAAAAATACAGATGGCATAAAAACACCAAATGTCTGAAGAGATGATCAATCAAAGATGGAAGAGTGCATCCAAAAATAGGAAAAAAAGAGTGTCCATATGGTAAATGATCCATCTCACCAGAATGGATAGGTACCCATCCACTGCATCCGCCTAGTACATAGAATCAACTACTGAATACATAGCTCACACTATCGAACCAAGGAAGCAGTAGAACCAATAGTAGAAACCCCCCCCCCCCCCATAATGTTGACAAGGGAGTAATGACAGGTACACAAAAAATATCATCCAATATGAACTGCATGATGAAGATGAATCTGAAACATCGAAGGTGCAGAAAGAGTACAAACACAAATAAAGATACCTGAGGCTATTGTCGTTGGAGGAATGCTCACATGACAAAAGTATATGGCAAACAAAGGCAAACATCAAACCCCCCTGGCACTTTATAATGGAGTGCGAGTACAAAGAGCACGAACATGTGCAAGATCACATACATGCAATAGAATGACACATTATCTCAGTGCACGTGCATAAAAAATATTACAAAAGTGAAGTATACACTGCTCAAAGAAGAGTGAAGACTGTTGAAACAAAAGAAAAACCTAATATGAGTCATCCCTCAAAGGGAAGAGATCCCAGGACCTAAAACATCCATGATATCTACTAGATTGCAAAAATAAAAAAATCTGAATAAAATGTATTTAGAGAAGAATACAAAAAAAAAACTCATAGTACTGGAAATCTCTCAGAACAAGCTTTCCAGCGATATATCATTTTCCCAAAATGGAGTTCGAATGCGCAAGATAGAGCTCCTAGAGTGCAAAACTAAACATCTAGCTTTGACAGTAAAAAACACCATCAAAAAAGAAAAATCTGAAATTCAATCCTCTAGATCTGGATAGATCTCGGAACTATCTTTTTGATGATATCTTGTTTGCCTAATTTTGACACCGTATGCTCAAGATATGAGCAAAAAAGCACCAAGTGCTGCGGAGGGCCCAAAATGGTGTCAAAACCTTGCTGATGCATGCTGACATCAGTGACCGACGGGCCTAAATTTGATGGCCAAATGGTAGTCAAGGCTCAAATCCAATCGGGGGCTAAAAAACTGGGCCCCTGGTCACCATATGACCAGGGGCTAAAGTTGTTGCCGCCATGGGAATAAATTTGATGGCCAAATGGTCGTCGCAGCCAAAAAAATCAAAATCACATGCACACATCAAGATGTGTGCCAGGCTGTACTGATTTAAGTCTTGATTTGTGTACCAAGGCAAAATAATTTTGCCTTGATTTGTGTGTCAAGAAAAATAATTTTGCCTCAATTTGTGTGCCATGGTAAAACAATTATTGTCTCAATTTGCATGTCAGATCAGTACAATTTTTGCCTCAATTTGTGTGCCACGGTCGTACGACCTGACATGCAAAAACAATTTCTTCAAAATGCAACGACGTCGAAATTTGGTGTGCCTTATATGGAAAAAGGGATTTTTGGGCACTACGAGCTCAATGGCGAGGTTCGTTTGGGCCCAAAGTGCCTTGGGATCCATGTTGAAACTGGTTGCAAAAAATAATTTGCCACAGATTCTAACTTTGTCCAAATTGGACAAATTTTATATGGATCTAGGGGTTCTTGGATGCTATGAATGCAATCGTGAGGTCCGTTTGAAGCTAAGATGACCATAAAAAGAGGACAATCATATTAATCAATCATTCAACTAATCAATCATATTTTTATCATGTCTAACAAGTAACATGGTGCCTCATGGTTCCCGCTCTGGAATTTTGAGCCCTACTCATGGCACTGATCTAGTGTCTGCTCCTATCGGCGAGATATTTATTCTTGGTGTGATCATTGCGGGTCTCTTTGCTATGGTGGATGTTGGCTCTCGTGGTGTGGGGGTTGTTGTTTGGGATGTGTCCAGTTCTGAACCTGCACCTCTTGTCCAATTTGTGTCTCCCCTCCCTTCCTCTACTATGTCCAAGGTGGTGTCTGTGGGTGGTGAGCTTGGATCCCCTACAGTGGGGGTGGTTGTCACTTCTACGGAAAAACCTTTTCCTTCTCCGCCTAAGGGTCCAGGCTCGGCTGGTGTGTCAGTGGGGAAAGCTTCATGTGATCTTACTGCTATGTGGAAGATGCCTGGGAAGACCTTTGTGGCTCCTAGGGCTTCTTATGCGAATTATCTGGCTAAAGGTGGGGGTAAGGGGTATGCCCTTGTCTCTAAATTGAAGCATGCTAAAACCATGCCATTTCTTATTTTTCATTATATTGCTCTTGACCTAGATGTGGAAACAGTTATGGAGATTGATCAATGTGCCTCTGACCTTTCTTCCAATGTGGTCATTTGTCGGTTCAAGGGATACTGGACTAGTCTCCCATGACTCCGTGCTTGGATTTCTAAGCATTGGGAACCCATCATTTCAGAATCGGTTCAGATTTATCCTATGGCTAAGGGCTTCTTTATAGCCAAATTTGATAATGTGGAGGATAGAAAGATCATTCTGTGAAAGCATTTTTCACATGGGAGAATCGCTTCCCAATGATGTTCAAACCCTAAGACCCAAATTTTAACCCTTCTTCATAATATTTCTACAAGATGTCAATTTGGGTTAGACTCCCTACCTCCCACTTCATCTATGGGTGGAATCACTCCTTGAGGAAGTGGGTGAGGCACTTAGAGATTTTCTTATGGTGGAGGTGGAGTCTTCTGATATTCTTCACTCCACCTATGCTTGTATTTTGGTAGTTATTGATGATTATAAGGGATTTCCAACAGAGATTAAACTTATGACTCCCAAGGGTTTCTGGATCCAACCTTTGGACTATGAAGGGATTCCCTTTAGATGTAGAAGGTGTTTCAAGACGGGGCATGTGGCGGCTAAGTGTGATATTGAGAAAGTGAATTCGAAGAATCTCTCTTTATGGTGGAAAGGTGCATCTTCTCAATATTATACAGTATTTAAGTGCTCTTCCCAAGTGGTTGAGCAAGATCTTCCTATTAATGGTTCATAGGGGTCTGATGCGGTTGTTGGTTCTAATCTTGAGGATCCTAGGTTGGTTTCGGTCTCAGCCCCTGTGGTTGTAGTTGATGGTGATGCTCCTCCTATTGGCTTTGTAGTTGTTCCTAACTTGATATTTCCCTGGTCAGCTGGTGTTTCTGATTTGGTTTTGGTTGATTATGTTGGATCTGTTCCTGTTGCACCTACTTTGGTGGATGATAGGACTCCTACTAGTGAGTCTGTTGGCACTGCCTAGGTGACTATTGTTGTCTTTGGGCCTCTGTTTGGCCCTCTCTCTACTGGATATACACACTGTGATGGCCTCTCCATGGGCGTTGGGATCTCTGTGTTAGATTTAATGGCTTGGCAGAATGTGGTTGCTAAGGTGGAAGATGGATGGATTTTAGTTAAAGATAAACAATCCAAGAAGTTTTTGCCTTGTTTTGATATGACTCTTTGTTCCCACAAGAAGGGATCCAAAGGGAAATCTTAATGTGTCCCTTTAGTGCACTATTTATTCCAGGTTGTGGGAGCCTGCTATCAAAACTGATCCCAGAGGCAATTTGGGCTTTGTTTGTTTCATTTCTTAATAGCCAATTGTTGGATTTTTAGGGTAGTTGGTGTGATGCAAAGGGGTGTGCTCCAACCTGTCCCAATATCCTAATCAATATGATAACTCTTTAATCAACATGTGAGATACAACTTCCCACATCAAATCCCCATTCAAGGACCCACTTCCTAGGCCATTCCCATGCACCTAGTGCCTCCAACTTGCCAAATCTCATAGCAAGGCTTCCCCACTTGTCCTATCGTCTTATAACATCATAACATATCCTATTGGATATGTTCCACCAAATCTCCAAGTTTGTTCAATATAATTTCTTCACAACTCCAATCCAAGAGCCCTATTCCTTGTAGCCCTGTCAACCCGGTTATCAGCCCTTAACTCCACACTTTCCCAAACAACTTGGAAAACTCTTCATAGTTTTAGATACCCTTTTTCCTACTACAGAACATACCTAAAACTCAAGGTAGGTTAATTTGGACCAACACATAGATCCCTTACCCTTGCAACAACCAAATAGGCCTAAAAAAACACCCCAAATACAAAGCAACTTATAAAAGAACTTTCTCGCTTGACTCCAAACCATGAAACAATCTTAGATAATGGTTAGAAATAACATTTTCAAGTTCTTAGGGTAGCAACACTTATCTACCTTTCTTGGTATCAAACCCTCACTCCTAGTGTCATTAGGCTAGGGCTTTGTCACAAGAGCTCTTTCAAACCTCTCTAGATCCCTCCAATGGACCTAACACCTTCACATGGACCCAACTAGATGGGATCCATCATAAAATACTCCCCTCATTCAAAGAATATGCTCACTCTACTGACTGGTGTTGTTCCCTACACCCTTAATCAACAAATTGCCTCCATTTTGTGGTCTCTACCACAACAACCTTGCATATCCCTGCATTCAAAACAATATAAAAGCATATTGTATAGGGATAGAATCCTCCCACAAGCCACATGGATCACAGAAAGTGGGAGAGCCTAGGGATTCATGGAGTCTTCAAAACAAACAATGTTGATTGCACACCCTGCCAGGAATAGTCACTAAAACAGTTGGGTTCTTTGCCTTAAAAATTAATGAAACAACACTTTACTTGCATTGAAATGGAAACACCTCACAACACCACCATACTACATTTTCCACTCAATAACACATTTCTTCAAACATTTACAAGAAAAGGATCATGGACTGTACCTTGCGGCTAGAATAATGTCTATGCGGGGATTTGTTTGTTTATTGATTCAAAAACCTTTACATTCGTTTCTTCTTGACACACACCTCTCCATACTTATAATCCTCACATGGATCTTCCTCAAATAGACCCTCTACACTTGACAAAACCAAATAACCACCCATAAACTCTCTAAAAACTTACTGCAACAGTCTTAAACTGACTGGTTGTACATTTTGGTTAATTGTTGTCAAGTTGACAACATAGTTTTCAACTCGACAACTTCCATCTTATTTGCATTTATATTAACTTCTAAGGCCTCTTAGGACTAATTCCTAATATCTACACCTTAAACCCTCTATTAGCCCTTATTAGGCCTATTTTGTCAATTAGGTAACATTACATGCTTTCGGCACTTCTAGTGCATTTCACATCACTTAGTGGCTCTAATGGACAACTTACATCATGTATTGACCTTATAGTTCTTAAAAAACTTCACTCACCCTTGGATCATCAAGTGACCCCAAAGAGTGCTCTTCTAGCCTCAAGTGCCAACATGGCTTACATTCTCTTGTTCATGATCATTTTACACAAAATGATCAATCACACCACAAAACATAATCAAATGACCAATCTTGGTCTTATTACATTGCAAATGACCCTTCATGGTCATGTCTTCAACTCCCTAGGATCCATGAGTGACACTATTGTACCTTCATGTCCTTGGTGCTCCGCACCATGGTGCTTTGTTGGTCTATCTTTTCTAGGTTGTTGTTTGTTAGTTAGTTTTGGGCTGCTAGACTGTAAGTGTTTTATCTATGGCAGCGATTTGTCTTTATGGGGTTCTTCTTTCCCTCCTTTCTAATGTACAGGGTTTCGGGGGCCATTCAAAACCTATTTTTTCATTAATAAAAAACAAGTAACATGTCATCTACATACAACAAAAATATAAAATACTTTTGTTGGTCATACCTTTTAATATAGACACAATGGTCAACTTCTAGCCTTTGAAAGCCATATTCCAACATGAATGAATCAATTTTTTTTATACCACTTGTGAGGTGCATGTTTCAACCCATAGAGACTCTTCTTCTTGTAAACCAAATTTGTTTTACCTTTTATTAAACCTTCTAACTGCTCCATATAAATCTCCTCCTCCAATTCACCATGAAGAAAGGTTGTCTTTACATCTAATTGTTCACATGCCAAATCTAGAGCACCAGCAAGACCAAGAATAACTCTAATGGATGTCATTTTAACAAGTGATAAAAATTCAATGAAGTTAATACCTTCTTTCTGAGCAAATCCCTTCACCACCAACCTTGTTTTGTATCTTTCCTTTTTCTTGTCACCCTCATGCTTGATCTTGTATACCCATTTGTTTTGTAGAACTCGTCTTCCTTTTGGAAGTTTTACCGACTGCCACGTTCTATTTTCCAGCAAGAAGTCCATTTCTTCCTCCATCATTTTCTTGTATTCTTTACCATACTCATCTTCACAAGCTTCTTGAAAACCATCAAGTTCACCTTCATCAGTACTAAATTATTAAGATGTAAACACTATAACTAAACTACTAAACAACAAACATAGAAGTCTACAACAATATATAAATGTCCATAATCAATAAATGGTAGGTCTCAGAGTCAAGTAGATTTGACGCCCTAACCTCCCCCTTCAGTGGTTGTTCACTCCTTGACCAATTACTCCTCTTGCTACTCTTCTCCTTTGTGAATGTGAAAATGAGATTTTTTCTTCTTTTTGCTTATTTTATACTTAGATCATGTTTTGGTGTTGTTATATGTGGTTTGGATGTCCTTGTGGGCTAGCCAGCTTTTTTTTTCAAATTTAAAAATGCCTTATTTTTAAATACCGACAGTCCAAAAATGCCTTGGGTCAATCGGAGACGACCATAACTCTCCAAGACAAATAGTGGACTTCTAATTGTCATGTCCCTACTACTCTCAAAGTGTCGTTTCAAGGACAATACCCGATTTGCCCATTTTGAAATGCCATTGGAAACGGCAAAAATTTATTGCCATCCCCATACCGTACCGAAGATGGGAGCGGGTCTAAAAGTCCAAGGGACACATCCCATGGAGCATAGGTTTATGTTTATGAGAATTATTATTGCATAGGATAATAGAAAAAAAAAATCAAGGCATAAGATTCCTTTTGGATATATAATTTTTATTTGGATTCAACGAGATTTAAGAGCAATGGATAAATTAATGGAAAAGTGACAATTTAAGAAGGCTTCAATTAGATTTTTTTTTTTAATCATTGAACAGACTGCATCTTTAGATATCCCAAATAACAAGTTTCTAAAAATATGTTTGATGATCAAAAATACCAATTTGTCCCATTATTATCTCATGACATATTGAAAGCAATATTGTGCAACTCATAATACAAATTAATCATTTAAAAGATGCTAATCTAGAAGTAAAAAGTTAAAATGTTGATAATTGTGATAGCAAAGCCTCCAAGTTTGATGCCTACAATAAAAGTAACAATGACAATACACAAACTACATAAAGATTCTTAGTTATTTGAAGATGATAAAATTAACCACACCATTTTCCTAGTCAAAATTAATAATAAAAAATCAAATATCCAAAAACATATGAAAAGAACTCCATATCTTACTCTGGTAGACCATCAAAATCAATTATTCATACATTTCATTTATAAATTGTTTTCTTCATAAATAGGTATGTTAGATTTTCTTCAAGAATATGTGAGATCAGAAAGGTTATGGTACATTCACAGAAATTGCCAGAAATGGAGCGTGGACACAAACTACATAAAGATTCTTAGTTATCTTCGATTCTTAGTTATTTGAAGATGATAAAATTAACCACACCATTTTCCTAGTCAAAATTAATAATAAAAAATCTAATATCCAAAAACATATGAAAATAACTCCATAACTTACTCTGGTAAACCATCAAAATCAATTATTCATACATTTCATTTATAAATTGTTTTCTTCATAAATAGGTATGTTAGATTTTCTTCAAGAATATGTGAAATCAGAAAAGGTTATGGTACATTCACAGAAATTGCCAGAAACGGAGCGCCTCCGAGTTTGATGCATACAATAAAAGTAACAACGACAAGACTACTCTTCTAGCTGATTTGATTATTATGTTTTGCTCCTGGTGTTAATATTTGTTAATATTCTGTTAGCTATGTATGGATGTACTAAACTTTGATGTTTTTTCTTTCACCTTTCTACTCAACACCTTTGTGTTTATTTGTGGATTATGTTGCACTTTGCATCTTATCTACAACCATTATTCTAAAATCATTAAATCAAATATAGATATAAAACACTTATGTACATTTATTTACATCACTGATAAGAATGTTTGATCCAGATGAGTTAACAATTAAGTCTAAAAACATAAAGAATCATCTATAAAAAAACTCATGCCTACTCCCAAAAATCTTTATTGAACACCATCCATTCAGATGTACGTATCAGAAAATCAAAGCAATATCGACCAATTCATTACGGGAGAATATAAGTTTAGGTATGAATGCCAAATAAGTTCCACAAGCACAGAACTGAACCCACACTACTTTCTTATTCTCACTTTATACTTAGTGGCCAAACATAGAACTGGTCTCTGTCAATGTCCCACGTTTAAGAGCAAAGAAGTGGCAGGCATAAAAAGTCGACATAATGACTACTATTTATTATTATTAGTGCAAAAAAAAAGCTTTTGATATTGCCAGACCGTTTTCTCAACTTAACCGAAAGTACACAATTGTGACAGCAAAAATAGCTAAAATCTAAATAAAACATCCAGAAAAGGGGAAAATGTTTGAGGTCATATTATTTACCACCCACTAATAAGATGTCGAATTCTGGTTAACAAATGTTGTTGCTAGTTGCTACACCAGAAATTAACAGAAAAACAACCACTTGAATATCATGTATTATACATGTGTGCTTCATCTACGATGGCCAACAATGCTAGATAAAGCACCTGATGGAACTTATTTAGATATACTATATAGTCAGTCGAGTGTAATTTCAACATATAATCACTCTCATAATTGCGGTGTATCTCTACATTGTGTTCCTCTCTGGCTCCCCCTTTTACTTTTCACAAGTAGATCAGGCTCGGAAAATCCATCAATTACCTGAAAAAGAAACCATGGTAACAAATTAAGTTCATTAGTTTGGTGGAAATGCAGAAACCCAATGTCAGCTTTTGTTAAAAGAAGCTCCTGCAGTATATAAGCTGCTAAGGAGTTGGACCTCTGCTGAATATTGCATGTTCACATATCAAAATATATCATTGGCCTATGCTAATTGGGAAGGAGCTTGACTGCATTGCTTTGCTAAGTACTCATGTTGCAAAACAAATTCAAGAAAATGCTAGCTATCGTATTGAAATTTCTCTCGACCACCACAAATATTTATAATGAACAGCGTCAGTGTGTGTTACCAAACTCTTTCAATAGCTACAGATTTTCTAATGTAAGAAAAACTCTCATAGTATTGATAAGAACAATTTTTGAGGAGCGAGAAGTTCCAAGAGACAAATAAATTAATTAATTAAAAAAAAAAATTACTGTATTTTGTCCAATAAAATAGGAGACATTTTTTAAATTTTAGACCTGTGGGAAAGGGTTTTTGGCAAGGGTCAAAGAAAGAGCTTGGACTCCCGCCGGTTTAGGAGAGTGCTATCATGTGTCATTTACAGTTAAAAATTTAAGAATAATTTTCTTGTTTTAATTATTTTCAACAATCGTTATTTACTTTTAAGCAATCATGAGATCACCAGTTTTTATAGATTTCAAACTAAGTTGCCAGTTTGGGGGATTCGAATGCGGATACGAGAATCGGGTGTGCGGATGCGTCAAAATTATTTTAGGGGATGTTGATGCATTTGGATGCGTGCGTGTGCATGTGTGTGTATATTTATATGTGTGTGTTTATATTTATATATGTGTGTGTGCCCGCGCAAAGAAATGCAAGAAATATACCAAAATAAATCATTTGATAGTATGATAATTCACCATTGATCAAGATTCAAGATATTTCATGTTTGATAGTTCAATTTAAAACTTCATTGACACAAATATTCAAATTGAAATAAGTTCAATAACTAAGTACTCATGTTCAAGATTCCAATGCAATTTGAGCTACAAAATCAAAACTTAGTTCATGATTCAATATTCATCAATCAAGAGTCAAGACTCAAGATTCACTAATCAGATTCAGAATCATAAGGATTCTCAAGAAAATAAGCATTCTCATCATCTCCAACTGTTTCATGGCCTCTTTTAGGGCCATTTTAGGGTTTAGGAGCAAAAAATAAAATAAAAAAATGTTATTTGCACATGTTAAAATGCATTTTAAGTGGTAAAAAATCATTAAAAAAACTGTTTTTCTCAGCGTGGGCCTGCGGATGTGCCCGGAAGGCATCCAGATGTGCATGGATGCCTCCACGCACATCCAAATGCCTGGGATGAGCTTCCGGAAGGCATCCACAGTGCACCAGCCTTCGGATCCGGATCCGCATCCGTCTCCAGGCCAAAACAAGATGCATTGGTATCTTAGATTTCAAAGTTTAATTTTACCTACTGCCAAAAAATCCATGGAACCACCTATCTTAAATAAAAAAATTAAAATATCCACTTCTAGAAAATCCAAAGGACCATTTAATAATATTTATCAAATATCCTAAGTTACTGGTTCAGGTTCTAAGAACCGGTTCACTGGTACAGCAAAATTTTTAAAATAGGGTTTAGGTTCGTTAGTACAAAAGCATGTAAAAATTATATATACATATAACACACACATGCAGCCTAGAACCATGAATTAAGATAAGAATGTCACATAGTATCATAAAAACAACAAAAACACTATAAACTTGTAATCATAGCATCATATCAACAACAAAATATTAAAATAATAATATTGAGTTCAAGTATCATTGTTTTGATTTTCAACAATTGGCACTTTATACTAAGTTTCAATCATTTAATGAATTATCTAAATCTTCATCTTCTTATTCATCAAAGGCACTTTATACTCAGTTTCAATCATCTAATGAATTATCTAAATTTCCATCTTCTTCTTCATCAAAGACATTAGCCGATTCACAAAAGTGCCAATGTCAATGGGATCAGCTGCACCAATAACATTCTCACTTTCCAAGTCCTCAAATGCTTATTACTTTTTCACTATACAGAGGGCTTGTTTGTTTGTAATTAACATCCTACTTAAAAAATGTTTAAAAAGTAGCTTGCAACTCCCTTCACCTATTGAAGATATTGTTTAACATTTAAAATATGATTTATCGCTATAGAGAGCTTCCAATTAATCGGACAAGGGTCATTATCAGCAATTGGATATAAACATTTCACCCGAAGAAATTTTTAGGACTAGTTCAATTTGATGTAATAAATATCTGAACTTCAACAAATTTTGTTTTGTAATGTTAAAGATCTTATTAAAATTCTGTAATAATTGTTTTCCGCACTAAATTATAGAATGTTTCTCAGTGGAAATGTACCTGATTCGCACTTGGTCTGCCTGGGCCTGCCATGCTTCGACCTGGGTTCAACCCAAATGAACCAACCTGGGTTCAAACCCTGTTCGAACCTAAGAACCAGTTTGAACCCTGGCCGAACCGGGGTCCCAAGGCAGGCAAACCAGACTTTATAGCAATTATCCATAAGATTCTTGAACAGTACTTTCTAAAATGTTTTAAGAAATCCCCTGTAACATTACTACCTATGAAAATTGAAAATATTAAAATTGTAATGTACATATCTGGTCAAATATGATAAAGTAGCTCAAATGCATAGAGCCAATCTCATCTTCTATTAAATGATAGGAGAGGAGGACACATACAAACTGTGGTCTTGGATAGGAGGCTTCTATGGACAGATTTCTCAAGGATAGGACACCAAGCTTCTAGAGATGCGAATCGTGCCTGATGTAGACACTTTGGTGGCCTCTACCCAGAAGAGGCGTTGAGGTACAAAGATGGAGGCTAAGAAGCTAAAGCGTATTAGTCTAACTTCTCAATGAACTATAAGAGCTTTAGCGAAAGCCTCCCTTGCCTCAATCCTAGTTTATTTTCATCTCCATGACAGTTTCATAATTTTTGGCTATTAATAAACTGTGCGAGCTATTTTCTACCTCTAATCTTAATAAACCGTGTGAGCTGTCCTCTCCAACCAAAAGGGGAAGGGCAACTCTTTGTCTTGCTCCATGTTTGTTATCATCTCTGTGAAAATCTTGGAAATTTCAACTTGTAATAATGGTTTTACCCTCAGCGCACTTTCCTCTCCAGAATGGGAAAGAGGCAGCTCTTGATTCAATAATAACTTAACTTGTAGTAGCTCTTAATTCAATACTGGTTTAATTTGAACTATTTTTATCTACTCTTCAGGAGGCAAAGGCAGCGGCTGGCTTCTAATTTGTTTTCGTCTACATGGAATTTTATAGGACTTTTCAGTTTGTAGTCTGAGTTTCAGCTTCAGAAATTCTTTATTATAAAAGATTTTGATGATAACTGATTTTATTATTTCAAGTGTTAGAAAATGAGTGATATCTGAATTGAGGGATTGACCTATCCTTAAAAAGGCAACTTAATGGTAGAACACCCAGCAACAAATGAGAGATGCTACATTTAGACTCTAGTTGATGATAAGTTTAACATAGAATCAAAATCTAGAACAACAGAACCAGAACAAACTATGATATCTGAATACTTGCAAGTGTGGCTCAAAGAGGATGTTGGAAAATAAGCCACAATTGAACCAAATATGCCACCAAAATGATATCTACTCACCAAAAAGGTTACTGACTCCATAGTAGCAGCCAAAAACAAAAAAAAGATCCTAAATTCAGGGTATTCGGAAAATAATTCACACCTGAACCAAATATATCACCAAAAAGGTTAGTAACTCCATGGTAGAGCACCGAAAAATAAATAAAAGATCCTAAATTCGATTTCGAACTGATCCAAATAAGTTTTACACCTGGCTTACAAGCAGAATCCTTTTCGATTGCCATGATTAGAACCCAATAGATTAATGGAATGCATAAACATAAGAGAGGAGAAGACAACAGAACCCATTTTCTCAGAAGAAGACTGTAAGGGCAAATACCAAATGGCCACGGAGAGGACTGCCGCTACTATGTCAAGTTTTCTCTCCCTGCAGCTGGGACCATGAAATTTATTAACCTACAGAGAGCTCAATAAAGGGTTGAGTTAAGAATATTACGGTTGGGGTCCTAATACCCATATGGAGAAAGCTGCTCTTTCCGCGAATCGTCCCATGAAATCCTACTTGATCTATAGTAAAGGAAGAAACAAAATATTTAACGAAAAAATCTAATGTTAAACGAAGGCTCGCATGCGGCTAAATGCACTTTTAAAAAAGAAAGGATATTTGCTTTCTCGACGAAACCTCATTTTCTTGTTTGTAGTATTTTTCAGGTTTCTTAATAGTTTCAAAAAAGACGTCAAGAATTCCAGAGATATAGCTTCACAACAAAATAGCCCTGAGCAGTACTTGCTGAGAAATGCCAGATCTCTCATTTCATGGGGTCATCGGGTTAAAGCGGTCTCATATGACCATAGAGCCCAAGCCCAATACCCCTCCACGGAGCCCCGAGGTGTACGTCGGGGTAATCTATCTCATATGATCATATTAGACCAAAGTCCAAGACCCTTTCACAGAGCAACAAAACAATCAGGTGCGTAGTATGAAGGGTTTGATGTATTTTGGGGAGTAAAGATAAATTAAACAGGGTAAATTCTGTATAAGAGATATTTTTACCGGTCTATTAAATACGAGGACGAATTATTATTGAGATTCCACTGCAGCTTTCATTAGTTTGGTGGTCGGTCAATCTTCTCAATATGTAAACTGACAAACCCAATAAATGTATGACGTCATATCTTGACATAAATAAATGATGAGAAATCTTTATAAAGAATGGTTGACAAGGGTTGCAACTGGTAGCAACTAGCAAGTTGAGTGAGCTTGAATGTAGATCAAAGTACATTGTTAAGCACGTTTTGAACTTAAATTAGATTACTACTGAAGTGGGAGAAGATCCCTTTGTGCAATCAATCTCAATTCATATTTGTGAGAGATTGGTTATCCATTTTATTCCCCTTAGTATGATATTTGGGTTAAAATTCCTGATAATCACATTTGATTTTTAGAAAGTAGCAAAAAATTAGAGTTATGCAATAGGAAAAAACTAGATAACCTACCATGCTTGACGCCGAGGTCAGCGGAGGTGATTGAGGGAGGAGAAGAAATAGGCTTGAAATCCTGGAGCTTCTTGAAGTTTTCCCAGGGCTTTACCCAAACTTTGGCCTCGTAGAATTTGGGAGAAGAATCTCCATCCTGCTTGGCCTCGATCGTGAGATGATAAATAGTCCCCGCTACCACTTGCTGCTCTGCTTTCACCACTCGACTATATGACAGAAGCCCTTTCTCATTCTGAAGCATTCAAAGTAAAAATTCAAGATTTTGCCAGCATAACCTAAGGTGCAAGGCAACAATTAACTTACATACCTGTTGGACATTATGCTGTTGAATGGCAAAGCGTCCAAGCTCCTCTATCTCCGAGCTGTTCTCAGACCCTTGAACAACTTGCTTTCCTCCTAAAGTTGCCATGCTCGCTCCGCTCCCTCTGCTTTATGCTCCTCGCTCCCACTACTTTCAATTGCCCTCCCTCGCTAGGCCTGCTGATTGAATTACTATTACCTACAACTGCGTCGTGTGCTGCCCTCCCCTCTTCATCTATTTATTCAGTCATTGGGGAAAGTGAAGTCATTTTATACGCCTCTTTCTTCGAAATGTATAGATATTATAAAATGACAAATAGAATCGCCACGTCAGCAATGAAGATTGCTTGAGATGTAAGCCACAAGCCACGTATGAGATGAGAGCGTAGGAGAGTGGGTTTGGAACAATGAGCTCGGTGGTGGTCGCATAAAGCGGCTTCAGTTGACCAGATGTTCATCTAGGTATCCTAGCTTTCCCCACACAAAACAACTTGCCTGCCAGACTTCCATAATTAAATCATAAACTTAAAACCACCTCAACTCTTATCAAATGGTTTATAGAAAGAAGTTTTAGAGTCTTACAAGTCAAAGTATTATATTTGAAAAAGTCATTTATGAATTGTATTTTAAGCATACAAGTAATCTTCATAATTTTTATTTTTTTTTTAAATTAAATTTGAAAATAATTAATTGATAAATTTGAAGAATTTTATGTTGGTTAGAGTAATTCAAGAATATAAAGAAGGAATCTAAGATCTTTTCTTTATATTAGTCTAACTGTGTGAGCTTAGTGGCTCAACTACTATGGGGCATAAAAATTTCAATGGTCTAATGGGAGTTTAAACCTTGATGACAACAACAACAATGCTAAGTTTTAACCAATAACTTTAACAATCGAATTAAAATTATTAGTAATATCTATGCATATCCACAAAAAACAGTGGCACTCAATATAAAATCAAGTACAATCCAATTAAAATAAAATAATATCTCTTTAATAAAAAAATAAAAAGTATACATTATATTAATAAATATAAGATAATGCAAAGTAGTACAATATAAAAAAATTATTTTAGTTTTAGTTTTCAAAGTGAATAAACAATCTCATTATCTTTTTCATGACTTCAACTCTTGACTAATAATTTTTCACTCTATCTAGAACCTGTTAGATCATCTTTCTAGTATATATCTCTTTATAGATATAGAATTGAAATTTGGTGGGTTTCTCACTAGTACATTTGACCCACTTTTTAGACCAACATTTCCGACCAAGTATTAAAATGATTTTTCTTGGTCGGTTTATAGAAGGAAAAATTTGATTTTTTTAAATCTATTCCCGTGTTGGTCGGAATTACGACCATGACAAGTGGTTGGTCGTAATTCCGACCAACACGGGAATATAACTTTTTAAAAAATACACGGTTTCATTTTATAACCCTAACCTTGCAATTACTTCACGCGTAAAGGAGAGGTGAAGGAGAGAAGGAGGGCATCTATCGACACCGGAATTCAATCATCAACGCTTAACCCGAGTTTCTTGGATCAATCATCTTCACTGGTTTCATTTCTTAACCCTAACCTTACAAATGCTTATTAAAACCATTGGGAAAATAATGTTTATTAATGTAAGTGCGGTTGTTTGATTGTATCTTTGAACATTCAGTGGATAATGGCATTGGAAGACTTAGAGGAAGTCTAGATTATCAGTTTTGTGGGCATCGCCATTAGTGCCCAAAATATTTGATTTGAGCTCTTTTAGTTTATTTCTCTTGGAAAAAATTATGATTTTTAACATTTTTTGAGAGGTGTTTGATTTCTCCTAAACCCGTGCGGATTAGTATGGCAAGAATAACTTCATAGGAAGTTTTTTAGATGTCTTAGCTTCTTGTTGCAACAAATCTGAGGTTATTTGGTTGAGAAATTGAAGATAAATCAGGTGATAGTCAATAACAGGTCATTTTTGCACATAAACTAGGGTTGTCAACTTTGTTGAATCATATCTCTCGATTCAAACATGGGAAAATTCTAATTCTAGGTTTAAACAAGAGATATGAGGGTCTATTTTCTTTTGCAGTTAGTTTCTGACTGAATGATGGTGATTCCAAGGAGATAGGACTAAAAACCTAGTCGGGCATCTCTATGTGACTAGCAGAGTGGGATAACCAGAAGTTGTAGATCCCATAACTTTTGATGGGCTTCGAGTTAGAGGCTAATATTGGAGGTTTGGACTTGTTTCAAGTTCCTCTAAATGTTCCTATAGTTAGATTGGCCAAAGACCATGTCTAAGTTGCACCTCCTTCACTAAACCAACCATTTAGGCCTCCTACCCTTTGGAGAAGATTGGTAAATATTGGGAGTTTGGAGGAGATTCAGAACCGATCCATTTGGGAGACTTACTACCCAACTATTAGAACCAAGACTACCTTACTATCCCTATTGGTCCTTTGGGAAACTTGGTGAGAAAGATTAAAACAGTGGCCAGAATTAACTAGTGAATACCATGTCTAAGAGGACAATTTTGAATTTTGGGTGTGATAAGACCAAGTTTTGGTTTTGGTTTCCCTATGAAATGTCAATAGATTTGAATTCCATTTAAGTGAACTTTTAGGTTATGATTCTTGCATTATAATGATCTGTGTCATCTATATTTTATTAAGTTACTAATAGCCATTAAGATGGATATGTGAATGGGCCATTACCTCACTTTATAGAAATGATTTAGGATTTGGGTTGAAGTTGAAAGGGATGACCAAGTTATTGTTCATAGTTAACCTTTGATAGATGTATGGTGCTTGGATTATGATCATTTGACATGAATGATATAATGTTATCTCTACTAAAATTTATTATATCTAACGTGATTACTATGTTGCTATGGACAATTTGTAACTGACACAAAATATTTAAGGACAAGATGATCCCTAAACACATCAAGAAACATCAATAGTTACTAGAAGGCACTACTCACATACAAGTTAGAATAGAGTAAGAGATATTAATGACTATCATGTAACATAATTTAAATCCTCAAGAATATTACACATTACTTAATACATAAAAAATAATAAATTTTTCATGTGATATAACATAGTTGACCTACATTTCTTACAATAGTAGACTAAGCCTCACTCTCATCCCAAAATAGGTAGTCCTACCATTTATCATATGAACACAAACACTTGAAGCCACGACCATTGATATTAATAAGGGTGAATTAAGCTCCATGTATATGTTAGTCAAGGTAACTTTTTGTGAATCTAAGAGAACAAAAATGACACAGTAAAATTTGGACTGTATATTTTGTCAAATGCAGAGTAATCTAAAATTATACTACTCAATTTTAAACAATTAAAACAAAAGTTTAATTATTTTTTAGCAAGAGATAGCCACTCACCAATAATCTAAGGTGAAACGCCCAACTGAGAACCACACAAAATAGGACACCAGTTACATAATAGTAACCAATGTTAACATAAGCAACAATTTACTACCACCTTGATCCAATGGTTACTCCTGTAAGAAAAAATGTGTTATACAGAATTGTCAATGATAGTGAACAATCTACAAGATTCTTTCCAAAATTAAGGATTTTTATTTTCATAAGATCAAAACTACTAGAAAATAATGAGGTGACTAGTTTCAAATAAAGTGATGATACAAATGCAATCCTAAACATGAGACTTGATGGCATGATAGAGTCAAAGTACTTTAATTCCCACTATAACCTCGGTCCTTGAGTACTATATCTTCTAGCTATAGGTAAATTTATAATGGGTTAATGTCATTAGAAAACACCATTTTATCCCTATCACATGCCCAATTTGCAAGTAGATCGGATAACCTATTTCCCTCTCTATACGTATTTGAGATAATGTAAAGTTATCAAATTTATGAAGGAGCATCCAAAATTGTTGCTAAACATAATGGATTCGCCAATTTTGGAAAACTCTTTTCTTGCATGCTTCAATTATAATCAGAGAATATCCCTCGACATAAAGATGTGTGACACCCATGTTGTGTACAAGGACAAGTCTATGGAAGATATCTAGGACCTTAGCCATATTGTTGGTACCATGGTTTAGGGGGGTGGATGACCTTAGCCATATTGTATTAAGGAATACAACCTTAAACTATTGACTGTACCCTCTAAAAGCTAGTCACACCAGTCAATTTTTCTTCCTTGAGATCAAACCAAATGCTAAAGTAAATACATAAACATGAAAATAAGAAATGGAGGAGTTTTTTATATTACTTAACCAAGTCTCAATCACATTTCATCAACTATTGGAGTTATGGATTCGCTGATTGTTCCTTTAGGACAATGAGATACAAAAATGCAGAGAAATAGATTTTATTGATGATAACCTTGTTACATCTTCATGGTTTTTCACAACACCTTTCTTCACACCCTTCCTCACATGGATCCCCCTCAAAATAGACTCCATTCTCCCCAAATAACCCGACAACCACCAAATAACTATTTTTTTAACTGTTCCTAAACAGTCTAAACTGACTGTCAACAAAATAAACCAAAGATTGTTGTCAAGTAGACAACAAAAGTTATCCACTCAACAACATAACATCTAATTCCCATACTTAAAGACTTATAAAAGGTTTAAAGACAACCTTTTTATTCCAATCTAACCTATAACCCTCATATGACCCATCTAACATGGAAAGTATCTACCTAGGGCATCAAATCTTGAAGAAATATATATCCTTCTATATATATATAAATAATCTACAGTCTACTGATTATTAAAATTGACCCGGTGCAACTAAATTTAACTAATATATCATGGAACAATTTCAATGGGACTTTGTCAAGAGGTATAGGAAACCTCTCTCATAGGCTATCTAGACTTCACTTGGTAAGCAATAATATCACTGGCAATATACCTAAGGATATTGGAAACCTTACAGGCTTGTTCTATCTTAATCTCTGATATAACAGTTTTATTGGGAAAGTTCTGAGTACATTAGGCTGTCTTAAGAATCTACAATTGTTGGACTTGAGATCCAACAAGGTCCAAGGAAACATTCCACCGGAGTTTAGCATGTTGGTAATGGTTTTGATAATGGTAAGGATGTAGGAAACATAGGAAACGGGTTGATTGCTTTATGCAATTCAATATACAAAATTATGGCAAAAGAAATGGTAACCAGACTCATATTTTGTTTCAATGACATAATAAACAAAGAGAAGATCAGATTCTTAAATGATAAACAAATCCTTGATGGTATCATCATAACCTATGGGATTTTTCAATTGAGATCATGAGAAGATTTGGCTTCAACAAATCTTGGTGCAAGTGGATTTATAGTTGAATCTCTTCCACTTATTATGTTGTTCTAATTAATGGTGTTCCTAAAAACTTTTTCCCAGCTAAAAAGGGGCTACATCAGGGTGATCCGCTTTCACCCTTTCTGTTTCTCTTGGTCATGGAGGTTCTTGGTATAAATTTGAAGAATATTCAAGAAGACTACTTGGAAGTCATCCAGGTTTTAGGTGGAATCAACAACATTTCACATCTACAATTTGTAGATGATACCCTCCTTTTTGGCACTGCCAAAATCAAACAAGAAAGAACTTTAAGGAATCTCTTAAATAAATTTGAGATCGCTGATGGGCATAGGGTTAATGACACCAAGTCAAAAATATTTTTTTTTATGGAGGGTAATGTGGATAGGCTTGAGATTCAAAGGATACTTGGTTTTAATATTGATTTTCTTCCAAGTAAGTATATGGGAATGCCTCTAATCAAAAAATTGAACTCAATTGATGCTTGGTGAAATATTACAGAATGAATCCAAAGGATGTTGGCCTCTTGGAAGGGAAAATGTCTATCACTTTCTAGAAGGATAACTTAAATTAAAGTCCCCCTCATGCTAGTTCCAATATACACTATGTATTTTTTTCAAATACCACGTAAGGTCACAAAATACTTGGAGGTAGTTAAGAGAAGCTTTTTGTTGAGGGGATATCATGAAGATACATTTAGGTATTGCCTCATTAAATGGAATGCCTGAGGAACCCTTGACCATACAAAATCCTCTATCCTTCATGCTTTGATGGATATCTATGCCCTGTTGTAGAGTGGCACTAGCTACGGTGCAACATATTTGCACCCGTAGAAAACTATGCCCCTATTTCCCATGCGCGATGCCATGCCTCCTCCAATGCATCCTGTCATACAGTTCATATGCAAAATCAATTTATTTTGACAAAACGAATATGAAAATTATATTAATATTAAAATGAAGGGACTTATCTCCTTCACGCATGCTGCACTTCTATTTTTTGCAAATGAAATAATGAAATTCACCTTTTTTTTTACTTAGCAAGATTATGTATAATCAAGATTATATTTTATACTTAGCAAGATCTTGCTAAGCATATTAATATTAAAATTTTGCTAAGTATAAAATATAATATCTTTATATCATCTTTGAAAATTATGTAATAAATACATAAGCATTCAGATTTTCCTAAGCAGTACTACGAACTTTCCTCCAACACATGTACTATTGTGAAAATCATCACAAGTCCATTTGTTGGAGGGCTACTCATAGTACACATGTTTGGAGGTCTGAAGGAAACAAGAGAATTTGAAGAGTCGCGAGTCTTAAGATTGAACTTAATATAGCCAAGCTTCATTCAATGGTACATTCAAACATGAAACAAACCATTCTTAAACCAGATTAAACTAGTAAACCAAAGGAAATATTGATTATAAGTAAACTAGTAAACCAAAAGACATGCTTTTACTACTAAGTCTATGTTTGTAATGGAATACAATGGAATACAATGCTTTTACTACTAAGTCTCTGTTAGTAAACTTAAATGGAATACACCAAGAACTACCAAATGATGAATGCTCAATTGTTGTAATGGCAAAGCAATATCAGAACCGTCCATTTCTAGAACTTGATTTTTCTCTAGTCTTAATGATTTTTCTTATTTCTTGTTTATGCTTGGTGACAGGATTTTGAACATTGTTGACATACTTAAATGGAAAACAAAATACCAAATGATGAATGTTCAATTGGTTTAATGGCAAAGCATCAAAACTATCCATTTCTAAAATTTGATTTTGTATAGTCTTAATTATTTTTCTATAGTCCTAATGATTTTAAAAATTGTTGACAAAGGGTGTTTCTTTTTTTTATTATAGTATAAATGATTTTTCTATAGTCATAATGATTTTTCTTATTTCTTGTCTTTTGTCCCTTTTTTATTTCCTATGTCTGTGCTTCGTGACAGGATTTTGTCACCTTCTTTTGATGGTATATTTCATTCAGTCTATGTGGAATACTATTTTGTTCACTGTTTTATTTCAGCTTCATATTTCTTTCATTTTTCATATACACAAAGACTACACATGCTGATAAAAAAATGAGCTATTTGATTTAGGTTTACTTTTCATTATTGTAAATGGTTAATATTTTTGATGGTACTCCTTAGTGTATTTCATATAAAAATACTAAATGTAGTAACAATGGTGAGGTGCATTATTGATATATAGGCTCGATGACTCTTGTTAATGTGCCAAACTATCAATGTGGTGGTGGGTAGTGTGTGTTGAAGACTTCATGGACACCAAACAACCCTAGACGACAATTTTGGTGCTGCCTAAATAGAAAAAAGGTTGCTAATGTGTATATATTTAATGTTTCTAATGTAAATATTATTCATTATAATATAAGAACTAATGTAGACTAGGCATCACAGGGAAATAATGGTTGCAGATACTTTAGTTGGCTCAATGACAACTCATCTGCATCTATTCGCCCATCTCCACTTATCCATGATGAAAGATTTGAGTGCAAAACGTGTCAGGCTAGGGCAAATTCTGAAATTATATTTTTACGATGCCTTCTCTGTATTGTAATCGCATATCTTTGTTGTGATCATATCTAGAGATGAACTCAGGAATTAGTTAGTTAAGTATTTTCATATTGTAACTAATATTTTAATATGGATATGATGTAACTTCTCTTTGCCTCAAGTGCGCATATATATGGTTTACATCTTTTTCTAGAATAATTCTTCATGTTTATGGCTCAGGTGAGCCCCAATCTGCTATCAATTACATGATTTAACGTGTAGTGTTTTCTTGGTTATTCCATTTGTTCCTTGACCTTGACTATGGATTGACTATCATTTTCAAGCTTGAGCGAGGCTTCATACCACACACCATTCACAGATTTGTACACAACACTGATTTACAAACATAAATAACCCATTGAACGTAATCTACGAACGCTGCGTGGTATGAAGTCTCACTGAAGTTTGAATGTCCTCCCTTTATTCTAGTGAGGGATTGGAATGAGTTCATTTTGGATGAAAAGGAGAAAGGGGATACTCAAAGAGGAATTACACTAGCAAATGAGAGAAGAAGGTATTGTTACCCAATTTTCTCTGTTCCATGCAAATTTGGTTTTTCCTATCCTGAGGTTTGCATTTTAATCCTATCAAGCATCCCTGAAAATTTCATGAATTTGTGCCTTGTCTTCTGGCCTCTGCAATTATTTTTAGCCTCTGGTTTGCAGGTAAAAAATTCAAAAATATAGCCATTGTGCTTTAAAAACCCTAAAAACCCTAGGCCAGGTTCTATTTCATCATTACTTTATCGGCCACTTAAGTTCTCATTTCAGCATGTGCGTAATTCTTCCTTCGGTCGCTAGTTCTCTTATTCTTCCGATGGTTCCTCTTTCTATTCAGCGACTGGGCGACTGCAATGGTTCATGTAATCTCTTAATCCAGGCAGTCAACTCCTTAACAACTAGTGACCCAGTGAAACAGTTACCCTTTTCTTCAATCGCGTGATCGCTTAATGCCTGGCTTTCAAGATTTGCGGGTTCCCAGTTAATCAAGATCAACAGCTGGCATATCTTTGCATAGCCTCTTTCTGACACATGAGATCTTGCGACAGCCATTGATCCTTCCTTATGATGTAGCGCTTCAAACTTTATGTGGGTCCACTACCACATTGTCCTATGTGGAGGCTTCTGATTGGCCAGAGGTAATGATTTGGAACTTTGTCAGAGCGGGCCCAGAGACTGTCTAGTGTGGAAGATCTAACGGCTAGCGTGTATTTTCATGGAGTTTATCTGACACATCAGATCATGTGCCGACTGTCGATTTCACTTTGTTGTCAGAAACCTTGACAGGTGGCACAATGCGGGCCCATGTGTGGGTCTAAGGTTTAGTAGTTCTGATAAGATCTTTGGTGGCTCTGACAGTTTTTCTCTTGTTCACTCATTCACGACGTAAAATGGCGATGCTCCAAATGTTTTGGCAAATCGGCGAATAAGGTAGTGGTTGAATCGCTAAATAAATTAGTAATAGCATGAAACACTCGACGAATAGGTGCAGTGCTTTCAGTTGCT
The DNA here is from genome assembly GCA_027943335.1 of Chamaecyparis obtusa. Classification (NCBI taxonomy): domain Eukaryota; kingdom Viridiplantae; phylum Streptophyta; class Pinopsida; order Cupressales; family Cupressaceae; genus Chamaecyparis; species Chamaecyparis obtusa. The sequence goes on along the minus strand of BSBK01000370.1, from coordinate 6,321,604 downwards.
AGTTCGCTAAATATGACCGAGGTTGATTATTTTGTTTGATTCGCTAAGTCACTGAGTTAATGATGGGTTGAGGATTTCATTCTGCGAATAAGGTTTTCTCTTGTTCGCAGATGTAACCAGGGTCAACGAAAAGATTTAGAGATTCAGCGACTACAGTGTTCGCGTAGTCGCTTGACCGGACTAGGGTTGGGAGAAGTATTTCATGACTTGGAGAAGTGCTTTCAATCGCGCAGTCGCCGAATAACTTAAAAAGGAAAGGAGGTCAAGTGGGTCCAAACTAACAGATATGCTGACGTGCTCAATTTTTATTGGTTGCGGTATGTTGCTGATGTCGCCATGGACTTTTAGAGGAGGTTTCTGACTCTTTCAGGATGATCTAGTCCGTTCATCTTCCGGGAAATAGTAGATATCGACGGACACATTTTAAAATGACTGGCTAGCTGTTGTGATTCAAATTCAAATATTTCTGAGAAGGTTTTTGCCAGCATTTGATTCAATAAGCTGCGACCGCAGAGGTAGCTGGAGAATTTATGTTTCTAGGACATTTGCAGTTGAAGGGGATGATGAGGAGGTCTGGGCAGCCATCATGGGTCATTTCTTGTCCCTGAGAAGTACCATTTTGAGCATTCATGGCGAGACTTTGTGCAGGAAGGTTGATGAAACAAGGTTGCTTGTCTGCAGGCAGATCTGGTACAGGGATGGGCACGTAAACAAAATATCTGATCAGCTATGATATTTCAGAGATGCATTTATGATCAGACTTGTTTGAGTTAGGGTTAGTTATTATTCTATTGAAAATCCATGTAACCCTAGTTAGGTTTTGACTCCTACCTGCGTGCAAAATAGGAGATGTATATATTAATTTTTGGAGCTTTTAGAGCTCAGAGTTGGACAATTATAAAAGAAGTTTACCTTCCTTAGAAGTCATCTGTGGTATTCTTTCTGCCCTCTGGCTTCTACAGTTGTAAATTTTCATTGATTATTCAGACATTGTAAGGTATTTTGTGGCATTCTTCACGTCCCTATGCTTCTTGTTTGAGTTATCTCTTAATGAATTCAGCATTTATATGTTTTTCAATGATATCTTAGGGTTCTTGATCCTTCCTTCTTTCTGCAATTCATGTGTATTCTTGTGGATGATTTGATGTGAATGCTTTTGTGGGTATACTACAACCCCTTAACAATCTTGTCTCATTCCTATACCTAGCTATAGAGGTGAATGTTTGTTTGCAGGTCATAGATTGTTTGTCTAATCCTAAGAGTGTTATTGTTTGTGAAAGAATCTCTCTCTTTCCCTGAATACCCTCTTTTATTTGTAGACCCTTCTATGAAATGCTTATGCAAGCCTATTCAGTGAGTTGTGATCCCCTGGACCTAAGCTTATTCATTTAATCCATCTTTTATGCTGCAATTCATACCTTCATTTCGGTGTATCGCCTAGTAGGTAGTTTGCTTTCAAGTCATTTCCCTATTCAAGCATTCCTTCTATCCCTTTCCCCTCAAAGATTTACTTTTCATGTCAAGAAGCAAATTAAGGTGATTATCCAAGAGGAACCAGCCTAGAACTTGGAGGTCTCATCTCAGTTAGCATAGGTCCCACAACCTGGAGATGATTCCCATGTTATACTAGGTTATCAAGACTACGAGAGCTTGAAACAAGGGTGCAAACTTAGTGTATAACAATTCTGGGTGCAAACTTTTAGAAGTTGTTTTATCAAGTATATATGGCGACTCCATTGATTTCATAGATTCGGGCTAACCTTGTTCAAAGTTTATGAGAAAGATTGAGACTAGGAGCTCAAAGCCTACTAAATTTGCAGAGTTGCCCTCAAAAAGAAGTTACAAGGGCAGAACAACTCAAAGAACATCCCCTACAAAGAGAGTTCAGTCTACACCTCCTGATACTTCAAAAAGGAGACCTTTCCCGTTTCATCTCAAAAGAAGAGGTAGATCTCTAACTAGAGATCTAGAAGAAGATTCAAATCCAGCAGCAAATACAACTCACATAGTTGTTAATCTTCAAATCACAGCTCCTACAATGGCTAGGCAGTTTGCCTTTGCACCTTTCAATTAGGGAAGTCCATTGACTTTTGTTGTACATCATGATGTACCCTTGGTGGCACTAAAGAGTGTACCTAACTTCACAGGTGAAGGGAAAACAACTGCTTTTGAGCACATAAGAGATGTGACCACCATCTGTAGCATACACAACATAACCCAAGAAGATGTGGCCACCAAATTATTAGCAGCCTCTCTAAAAAGTAAGGCTCTTGAATGGTTTAGAACTCTAGCTGTTGGCTCCATTACTTTATGGGATGAATTAGGGGATGCATTAAGTAAGCATTTTGAGGATAAATCAAATAACTTATCTCTGGTGGAGCAGTTGACAACCATTAAAAGAGACCCTCAAGAACAAATGACAGATTACAATAGTAGATTCCTCAAAACATGGAATAGAATTCTAGTCTCTGTGAGACCATCAGCTGACCATGCTTTCCTATACTACTTGCAAAGTTTGAATGGTCAAATTTATGTCATGATCTTGTCTATGGGTGGTACTTCTTTACCCCAAGCTTTTGACATAGTTGTCAGGGCTAAAAATTGTTTAATCCAAGCAGGCATGATAGGCAGAAGGCCACCTATGCCTATCTTCCCTAGCCTTCAACCCATTGCACCTGCACAAGTACCCCCATTTACCCCTATTCCCACCATATCAGCACCTTAGGCTAGTACTAGTGGTCAAGAGCTAAAAGAAAGTTTCTCTCAAGAGCTACAAGAGATAAAAAATAGTCAACAAACTAGTCAGCAAGAAATGGCAAATTTGTTGCAAACTTTGACTAAAGAGGTCACAAACCTAAAGAGGTAAGGCCAAGGAATCAGACCACCCTTTCAGCCACAAGGCCAAGGTCCTAATCAGCAATATCAGAATCAAGGATAGCCTTATCAACAAAATAGGCCACCATACCAAGGAGGTTATCAAGGACAAAGACAAAATTTTAATCAGAGACCATTCCAACCATATAACCCTGCACCCCTCAATTCTGCAAATCTGGTTAGGGATATGGTTCCTAGTCAAAATAATATGGCTAAGGATAATGAATGGTGTTTTCCTTGTAATCAGCCTCATAATCAAGCTACATGTTCGAATGTATGGATGAACCAAGCTCTAATGGTTCAAAATGCCTCACAAGCTCTATCAGAGGCTTCATCTAGTGGGTCAGTTCCTCAACAAGAATCACAAGAGAATGAGACTGCTCTTTTCAATTGGGTGTAGCCAAACTTCAATGGAGTCAATGATGAATTTTTTGTTGCTACTAATACAAGAGCAAAGAGAAGAGCTAAAGATATGGAGCAAGCAAATTCTGGTACTAAGGCTACTACATCTACAGAACCACTGCAGCTGGCTAGTCCCACCACATTCAAGAAGGCTCCTGCCATTACAAGCAAAGAAGGTCAAACTCTCAAAGAAATGGAGCCCATCATGGTGAAAACACAATAAAGAGTACACACCGTGACACCTTTTAACATTGTAGACAACATGAAGAAGGTCAATGTCACCATGTCTATGTGGGACTCTTTAGCTGTCCCAGGGCAGTCTGAAATTTTGAAGAAGGCCATGACTGAACTAGCAACTCCTCAACCTGCAAAAGAAGTTGCAAAGCCAGTGTTGGTTAACACTGATCAAGAAAAGGAGGCTCCAAGTAGCAACTCCAAAGCCAATGCCATGCAAGGTAGGAACTCAAAGCCACCTCCCTTTTATGTATCTTTAATCATTGAAAAATCTTTAGTGCATAATTGTATGGTAGATAGTGGGGCTACTAGCACTGTAATGCCCAAGAAGGTGGCTGACCAATTAGGACTAAAATATGAACCCTTCCAAAAGAAGGTTACACAACTTGATGGGTCCTTAGTCAATACTATAGGTGTGGCCAAGGATACTAGTCTAATCCTGCATGCTAGTCCTAATTTTTCCATCCTCCTTGATATATATATCATAGATCTCCCTGCATTGTTTGCCATATGTTTGTCAAGGGAGTTCATAGCCAAGATAAGAGGCTACCTACCTTCTGATTGGTCTCACATGTTATTTCACACAAGGTATGGGACCAAGGTCACTATTAAGTCAGAACCATTGGCAACACACCATATAGAACCATATGTGTCCAATACCATCAATGTAAATTGCCCCATATTTGATGACAATGACTTCCAAGACATTAGAGAAGCAGACACTAAGACAGAATGTATCCCTGATATTTTACTAGATGAAAGAGCTTCAGAGGACCAAGAAAATCTTGTTTGGGATTTTGGTTTGGGGAGTTATTTGATACAAGAAAGTGGATCCATAGAGCCAAGCCTCCTCAAAGAAGACATTGATTCAGAGGATCAGAATAATCAGGTTTGGGAACTATTTTTTGATGGAGCTAGAAGTAGACATGGTTCTAGTGGTGGTGCTATGTTAGTGTCCCCAAAAGGAGAAAAATACTACACACCTTTCAGATTTAGTTTCTCCTGCACTAGCAACACTGTAGAGTATGAAAGCCTTGTGAATGGACTGGAGTGGGCTAGAAAAAAGGGGCTTAAGGCCCTAAAGGTTTATGGTGATAGTGAGTTAGTTGTCAGCCAAGTGAGAGGGATAAGTGCAACTAAAAATGACACCTTGAAAGCATACAAACATAGAGTTTGGGATACAATTGAAGATTTTTGTGCTTTCAATATTGTTGCTATCCCTAGGAAGCTAAATCAAAATGCATATAGATTAGCTGTTGTTGGACCTCAGTATGATATTCCAAATAGTATTTCAAAAGAGGAGACCCAAAAACATATCAAAGTCATTGTTAGACCCTCTATTCCTGATAATAATGTCAATTGGCAAGTGTTTGACAATGATGAACAAATTATGCAGTTCTTGTTTGAAGAGGATGTCTTTTCAAAACATAATCAAGAGAGGTTATCACAGAATTATGGTGATCAAGTAATACAACTTAAGTCCAATAAGATGCCTAGAGGTCTTGTCACCTTAGAGACTTTCTTCAACAAGGATGATGAAGTTAAGAAGAACAAGGCTGGCCTGGTAGTCCAACAGGAACATTGTGTTGAATTAGAGTTAAAGCCAGGTAAGAGCTTGCAATTCAGAAAAGTAAACACTGAATTGGAAAAGCAGGCATACACTCAGTTATTTAAAGAATTTAAGGATGTATTTGCATGGAAATATGAAGACCTTAAAGGTTTTGATCCAACCCTTTCTCAGAACACTATTGAATTGTTATACACTAAGTTTGCACCCTTGTTTCAAGCTCTCGTAGTCTTGATAACCTAGTATAACATGGGAATCATCTCCAGGTGTGGGACCTATACTAACTAAGATGAGACCTCTAGGTTCTAGGTCGGTTCCTCTTAGATAATCACCTTAATTTTCTTCTTGACAGGAAAAGTAAAATTTTGAGGGAAAGGGATAGAAGGAATGCTTGGAAAGGGAAATGACTGAAAGCAAACTACCTACTGGGTGATACACTGAAATTAGGGTTTGGATCTCAATATAGAGGAATGGAATCAATGAAAGGCTTAGGTCTAGTAGGTCACAACTTACTGAATAGGCTTGCATAAGTGTTTCATAGGAGGGCCTGAACATAAGACACAACTTATGACCTGCAAGCAAACATTCACTTCTGCAACTCAGTGTAGGATTGAGACAAGACTGTTAGGGGGCTGAAGTATACCCACAAAAATATCTAAATCAGATCAAACACAATAAAACACACAATTACAGAAAGTAAGAGGGATTAGGAACCCTAAGATATCACTGAAAACATCATATACTTTGATTCAATAAGAGATAATTTAGACAAGGAAGCATAGGGACATGAAGGATTGTCACAAAATACCTTTGCAATATCTAAATCATCAATGAAAGATTTACAACTGTATAAGCCAGAGGGTAGAAAATATACCATAGATGAACCTTATGAAAAGTGAAATTCTTTTACAATTGTCCAACTTTGAGCTCAAAATCTCTAAAAATACAATATATACATACTCAACTGCACGCAAGCAGGAGTCAAGAACCTAACTAGGGTTACAAAATTAACAATGGTATCAAACCCTAGGGTACTGATCACCTATCATGAAAATCTCTGAGAACACCGGTGACCAAGTCATATCTTTCTTTGCGGGCATCCATTCGGTACTGAGCTCACCTGCAGGCACAACAACCTCGACTTACCAACCCACCTGCAACTCCACTAAGCCATGAAGGCTCCAAATTTGATCTAAAAGATATTTGTCTTTTTAATAATAACACTAGCAAAAGGTGGTGCCAATCCATTTAGCACCTTCGACATGACATGGTACCCTGCAACGCCGAACAATACTCATCTCCATCACTCCCTCAACCATAACCATCCTGAGAAATCAATTCCTGAGCTACCCGATGTTGTGCATGGTCTAAAGAACACAAAACCCTTGCAGAGACATTTGAATTTTAAAATATAACGGCTAGCGGAAAATTTTAAAATGTAACCGTCAATGAGAAACCCTTCTCGATAGATGAAAGGCTATGATGCACTTGAAAAATAGCCTGAAAACCCATCTCTGACAAGTCGAAGCCACCATGGAAGTCAGCGGCCAATGAGAATCGAGCATGTCGGCACACCTATCATTTTGGCCCCACCTCGAGCTTTTCCTTCTTAAGTCATTCGGCGACTACGCGATCGAAGCCTTTCCTCTAAGTCATGAAGAACTTCACATGACCCTGGTCCGGTTAAGCGACTACGCGAATAAAGTGATCGCTGAATTTCTAAGTCCTTTGGCTAACCCTGGTTAAGTCCAGCGAATAAGAGGGAACCCCTAGTCGTTGATTCATAGAATCCTACTAACCCTGGGCCCATTTGCCACTTGGCAATCTTTCATTTGCCTCAACTGCTTTGTAGGCATACACCTCGGCAGGTTCTGACAATGGACCCACTAAGAATTGGATTCCAATCTAATGGCGAGCGCATGATCTCATGGCCCCTAAATATTCTTTCTAATCATGCTTCGACCATAGATCCTTTTAGAACTGGGACCCCACGACACATCAGACTGACAAATGAGTCCCCATCATCATGTAGTAGCCAATCATATGTGAGCACATCAGCACCAGGTAGCACATCGGACCCATGACCCAGAGATTCTCATCGGACGGTTGTTGCATGATCTCATAGGGTCAGAAGATTCTATGAGATCATATGACCACCATAGATCTTAGCCTTTCTGACACTTTCGCAGACCCTCTAACACAGTCCCACTAACACATCCCAGTTGTTGTCTGGCCAACCAGTAATGAACGAGCACATCAGAAACTGAGGACCCACCTGACAGAGCCCGGAGATAAAGTAAGATCAACGACGAGCACATGATCTCATGTGTCAAAAAAGATCCTTCAGATCATGCACCAGCCATTAGATCATCATTGACTAACAACCTGCCAACCCCACGCTAACATGGCACCGAATCACAAGCTTTAACCAATCATAAGTGCACAGCTCGGACTACGTGGCTGGACCCACTGACAAAAGATGACTCACTGCAGGTAGGAAGATCAACGATCATCGCATAATCTCATGCCTCTGACAAATCTCATGAGAGCTTATGCCCATCGTTAGATTAAAATGGTGTCAGAGAGCCTGGGCCTAGAAATAAAAGGCGTCGGGACTTCGGAAAAATTAAAGCGCTAGGTGCTTAGACTTAGGGAAATATTAAAGCACGTGGAAATATGATCAATTTAGTGGCCAAAAAAAGTAATGAAAGAATATAACAGGCCAAAGAGATTTTAGGGTTTTCAGCCTGCAATGGCTAGTTTTATGAATTTTTTACCTGCAGACCAGGGAGTAAAACAATTTACAGAGGCTAGAGGACAAGGCACAACTTCATGAAATTTTTAGGGATGCTTGGCAGGATAAAAACAAAGATTTTAGAATAGGTTTAAGCCAAATTTGCATGCACATGGAAATTGGGGTAACATTTTGGCAATATTTGCTGGATGTCAACCTACTAAACATAGATCAGTGGCCTATAAACAATCCATTGGGCATGGGGTCATCAAAAAATCAAAATTCTCACAAGGAGACAAAACTTGTGCATAGGCACTTCTTGGAGAACAAGAAACTAACCTAGAAAATAGGGAAAGAAAGCAGAAGACACATATTTACAAGAATTTACAGAGAGGGATTAACCTCAAAGCAAGGCTTCAAGTGAAATCCATTGACTGAGATTGGCAAGGCAACTCCTTCAATATTTGATAGCTAAAAAGCATTAGATCCCTTGCATTATGTTATAACAAATGGTCCACCCCAAAAAGAATCGAATTTGGTATGTCTGCCAGACTTGGATCTGAATTCATCCCATTTGAGAATTACATCTCCAACTTTGAAATTCCTGGCCCTGGCTCTTTTGTCAAAACTCCTCTTTGTTTGAATCTGATGGAATTCCATATCCTGCATTGATTTGTCTCTGATCTCTTCCAATTCCATCAACTGAGCATACCTGACTTGCAAGGGGTCTCTTTCTTCAAATAGGGCATACTGAGTAGCCAAGTCTAGAGCTGGCAATTCAACTGAGATAGACAACTTGGCCTCTCTACCATACACTAACACATAAGGAGAATTCCCAATGATCATCTTTGGAGTAATTCTATCTAGCCATAAGGTAGACCTTAGTTTAGTATGTCAATCCCTCTAGTTGTCTTGCAGAGTCTTCTTGATTATCTTAATCAAATTCTTATTTGTTGATTCTGCCAAACCATTGCCTTGAGGGTAATAATTTGAATTGGTATTCAGATAGATGTCATTCTTGACTACCCACTCTAAGACTTTGAGGCCTATGAATGCTAATGCATTATTTGAAATTATTGAATATGGAATGCCAAATCTATAAATTATTTCATCATAAAAACTCAATACAACATTCTCATTTGACTCCTTTAAAGAAATTGCTTCTGTCCATCTGGTGAAGTAATCTGTTGCAGTAATTATCCATTTATGCCCTACACTAAATGGAGGATTGATCATGCTAATGAAGTCTATACCCCACTTCATGAAAGGCTACTTTGTTTTGATTGGTTGTAGGGGCAAGGCTGCAAGCCTTTCTTTTCTTGCAAACATGGCACACTTGATGCATTTCCTCACATACTCATGACTATCCTTAAAGATAGATGGCCAATAGTATCCAGCCCTCATGATTTTAAAAGCAGTAGTCCTAGGAGAAAAGTGACCTCCAGAAGGTCCATCATGAAACTCAAATAGGACATCAACTATCTTTTCTGAATCTATGCATCTCAAAAGGACACCATTATGATCCTTTCTAAAAAGAACTTCATCTATCAACACAAAAGGAATAGATTGCAATCTATAGTATCTTCTTTTTGTTGAATCCAAACCTGCAAGACATTGTCATGTCTTCAAGTAATTGACCATATTAGGCAACCATCTTGTTGCCTTGGCTTGTTCTTCTATAGAATGCACCACCAAAGATGCATCTATTTGCTCTGATTTCTTTGGACTCTCATCTGATGCCAAATGCTGACAAAGATCTCTTCCCCTAACCAGCTTGGTAGTTTGAATATCTATGTCATATTCCATCACCGTGGTGATCCAACCAACTCTTTTCTCATTAAGGTCCTTGGAAAGCAAAAACTCCTTGACACTTGGATGAGTAACTTTTAAATGTACCTTGCTATGGGTCAATAGATATCTGAACTTTTTAAGGCTCTTCACCACAACAAGTACATGTTTCTCTACAAAAGAGTATCTATATTCATATTCTTCTAAACCTTTGCTAAAGAAAGAAATAGGTTGCTCCAATCCATCTAAATTTTCTTGGGTCAGCATTGCAGATATAGCATCATGACCTCCATAAGCATAAAGGATAAAATCCTTATTAAAATTTGTGTTTAGGAGAGTAGGGGCTTTTGTTAAGGCCTCTTTGATAGCTTAGAAATTAACTCTCCCTTCTTTGGTCCAACTAAAAGCTGAACTCTTCTTTAGCATGGCTGTCAAAGGCCTTAGTAAACCTGCAATGTTAGGCAAGAACCTCCTAACAAAATTAATCTTTCCTATGAAAGATTGGAGACTTTTCTTATGATGTGGCAATGGTATCTCTAGGATAGTTGCAATTCTTTCAGGATCTACTATAATTCCATCTTTGGATACTAAATATCCCAACAATTTTCCTTTATGAACTGCAAACACACATTTCTTGGGATTAAGAGATATCCCAAATTCTCTACACCTTTCAAAAATCTTCCTCAAATTTTTGATATGGTCTGCTGCATGTTTCGAATAGACAGTTATGTCATCTAGATAGACCAACACAAACTTGTACATTAGGCTCTTAAAGGCCATATCCATTGCCTTTTGAAAAGTAGCACCTGCATTTGACAAACCAAAGGGCATCTTTTGATAAGCCATGGTTCTCCACTTGGTTGTAAATGCGGTCTTGTATTGGTCCTCCTCATTCACTAAGATCTGATTGTATCCTGAATAGCCATCCAATAATGAAAATCTCTCAGATCCATAGACACATTGTAAGATTTGTTCCATGGAGGGCAGTGGATGGCAGTCTTTTAGAGAGGCCCTGTTAAGATCCCTGAAGTTAACACATAACCTCAACTCCCCATTCTTCTTCCTGACAGGAACAAGGTTGGAAACCCAACTAGTATGCTTGATGGGGTAGATGATACCACTTTCTATTAATTTGAGCACTTTCTTATGCATAAGTGGCTCAAGTTTGGGGTTAACAGGCCTTTGCTTTTGCCTCACTGATTTGGCATTAGGTTCTAATTCAATAGTGTGCTAAGTAAGGGCAGGATCAAAACCCTTGAGGTCTTCATATTGCCATGCAAAAACATCACTGAATTCTTTGAATAATTGGATGTAATCTTGCTTTTCCAAATTAGTATTCACTTTTCCAAATTGTAAGCTCCTACCTGGTTTCAACTCTAATTCAACACAATGTTCTTGTTGAACTACCAAGCCAGCTTTGCTTCTCTTAACTTCATCATCCTTGTTGAAGATAGTCTCTAAGGTGACAAGACCTCTAGGCATCTTATTAGACTTAAGTTGTATCACCTAATCACCATAGTTCTGTGATAGCCTATCTTGATTATGCTTTAAAAAAACATCTTCTTTGAACAAGAATTACAAAATTTGTTCATCATTGTCAAACACTTTCCAATTGACATCATTATCAGGAATAGAAGGTCTGACAATCACTCTGATATGTTGTTGATCCATTTCTTTTGAAACACTATTTGGAATATCATACTGAGATCCAACAGCAGCTAACCTATCTGCATTTTGATTTAGCTTCCTAGGGATAGCAACAATATTGAAAGCACAAAAATCTTCAATTGCATCCCAAAATCTATGTTTGTATGCTTTCATGGTGTCATTCTTGGTTGTACTTATCCCTCTTACTTGGCTGACAACTAACTCACTGTCACCATAAACTTTTAAGGCCTTAAGCCCTCTTTTTCTAGCCCATTCTAGTCCGTTGACTAGACTTTCATACTCTACAGTATTGCTAGTGCAGGAGAAACTGAATCTAAAGGAAGTATAATACCTTTCTCCTTTTGGAGACACTAACATAGCACCACCACCAGAACCATGTCTACTTCTAGCTCCATCAAAAAATAATTTCCAAACTTGATTATTCTAATCCTCTGAATCAGTGTCTTCTTTGAAAAGGCTTGGTTCTATGGCTCCACTTTCTTGTATCAAATAACTTCCCAAACCAAAATCCCAAACAAGGCTTTCTTGGGCCTCTGAATCTCTTTCATCTAGAAGAATATCAGGGATACTCTCTATCTTTGTGCTTGCTTCACTAATAGTTTGGAAGTCACTGTCATTAAATATAGGGCAATTTACATTGATGGTATTGGACACATATGGTTCTATATGGTGTGCTGCCAATGGTTCTGATTTAATGGTGACCTTGGTCCCATACCTTGTATGAAATAGCATGTGAGACCAATCAGAAGATAGGTAGCCTCCTATTTTGGTTGTAAACTCCCTTGACAGACATATAGAAAATAATGCAGGGAGATCTATGATATATATATCAAGGAGGATGGAGAAATTAGGACTAGTATGTAGGATCAGACTGGTATCTTTGGCCACACCTATAGTATTGATTGAGGATCCATCAAGTTGTGTGAACTTCTTTTGGAAGGGTTCATATTTCAATCCTAATTGGTTAGCTACTTTCTTGGGCATTACAGTGCTAGTAGCTCCACTATCTACCATACAATTATGCACTAAATATTTTCCAATAATTAGAGATACATAAAAGGGAGGTGGCTTTGAATTCCTACCTTGTGTGGCATTGGCCTTGGAGTTGCTACTTGGAGCCTCCTTTTCTTGATCAGTGTTAACCAACACTAGTTTTGTAGCGTCTTTTGCAGGTTGAGGGGTTTCCACTTCAGTCATGGCCTTCTTCAAAATTTTAGGCTGTCCTGGAAGAGCCAAAGAGTCTCACATGGACATGGTGACATTCACCTTCTTCATGTTGTCTACAATATTGAAAAGTGTCACAGTGTGTACTCTTTGTTGTGCTTTCACTATGATGGGCTCCACCTCTTTAGAATGTTGGCCTTCCTTGCTTGTAATGATAGGAGCCTCCTTAGGTGTGATGGGAGTAGCTTGTGGTACTGGCTCTACAGATGTAGTGGCTTTGGCATTAGAATCTACTTTTTCCATGTCTTGAGCTCTTCTTTTTGCTCTTGTATATGCAACAAAAGCAACTTCATCATTGACTCCATTGAAGTCTGGTTGCTCCCAATTGAAAAGAGCAGTCTCATGCTCTTGTGACTCTTGTTGAGGCACTGATCCACTAGATGAAGCCTCTGATTGAGCTTGTGAGGCATTTTGAACCATTAGAGCTTGGTTCATCCATCCATTTGAACATGTAGCCCGATTATGAGGCTGATTACAAGGAAAACACCATTCATTATCCATAGCCACATCATTTTGACTAGGGACCATATCCCTCACTGGATTTGTAGAATTTAGAGGTGCAAGGTTATATGGTTGGAATGGTCTCTGATTAAAACTTTGTCTTTGTCCTTGATACCCTCCTTGGTATGGTGGCCTATTTTGCTGATGAGGATGTCCTTGATTTTGATATTGCTGATTAGGACCTTGGCCTTGTGTCTAAAAGGGTGGTCTGATTCCCTGACCTTGCTTCTTCAAATTTGTGACCTCTTTAGTTAAGGTCTGAAACAAGTTTGTCATTTCTTGCTGACTGCTCTGTTGGCTATTCTTTATCTCTTGTAACTCTTGAGAAAAACTAGCTGTTAGCTCTTGACCACTGGTACTAGCTTGAGGTGATAATATGGTGGGAATAGGGGTAAATGGGGGTACTTGGGCAGGTGCAATGGGCTGAAGGCTAGGGAAGATGGGCATTGGAGGCCTTCTAGCAATCATGCATGCTTGAATCAAACAATTTTCAGCCTTGACAACTATGTCAAAGGCTTGGGGTAAAGAAGTACCACCCATGGATTGGATCATGATAGAAATTTGACCATTTAGACTTTGCAAGTATTATAGGAAAGCATGGTTAGCTGATGGTCTCACAGAGACTGAAATTCTATTCCATGTTTTGAGGAATCTACCATTGTAATATGTCATTTTCTCTTGAGGGTCTCTTTTAATGGTTGTTAACTGCTCAACTAGAGACAAGTTATCTGATTTATCCTCAAAATGCTTACTCAATGCATCCCCTAACTCATCCCATGAAGTAATAGAACCAACAATTAGAGTTCTAAACCATTCAAGAGCCTTACCTTTTAGAGAGGCTGCTAATAATTTGGTGGCCACATCTTCTTGAGTAATATTGTGTATGCTGCAGATGGTGGTCACATCTCTTATGTGTTCAAAAGCAGTTGTCTGCCCTTCACCAGTGAAATTAGGTACACTCTTTAGTGCCACCAAGGGGACATCATGATGTTGAGAAAAAGCCAATGGAATCCCTTGGTTGAAAGGTGCAAAGGCAAACTACCTAGCCATTGTAGGAGTTGGAATCTGAAGATTAACAATTATGTGAGCTATACTTGCTGCTGGATTTGAATCTTCCTCTAGATCTCTAGTTAGAGATCTTCCTCTTCTTCTGGAATGAAATGGCAAAGGTCTCCTTTCTGAGGTATCAAGAGGTGTTGATTGAACTCTCCTTGTAGGGGAGGTTCTTTGAGTTGACCTGCCTTTGTAGCTTCTTTTTGAGGGTAACTCTAAATATTTGGTAGGCTTTGAGCTTCTAGTCTCAATCTTCCTCATAAACCTTGAACAAGCTTGGCGTGGATCTTTGAAATCAGTTGAGTCGCCAGATATACTTGATAGAACAACTTCTAAAAGTTTGTATTATGCAAACTGTATATCAGAGATAACATCATCTTCAAACAATGAACTTCTTGTGTAGTCCCACCGGGCGTGCTAGAATTGTTATACACTAAGTTTGCACCCTTGTTTCAAGCTCTCATAGTCTTGATAACCTAGTATAACATGGGAATCATCTCCAGGTGTGGGACCTATACTAACTGAGATGAGACCTCCAGGTTCTAGGCTGGTTCCTCTTGGATAATCACCTTAATTTGTTTCTTGATAGGAAAAGTAAACTTTTGAGGGAAAGGGATAAAAGGAATGCTTGGAAAGGGAAATGACTAAAAGCAAACTACCTACTAGGTGATACACCAAAATTAGGGTTTGGATCTCAGTATAGAGGAATGGAATCAATGAAAGGCTTAGATCTAGTAGGTCACAACTTACTGAATAGGCTTGCATAAGTGTTTCATAGGAGGGCCTGAACATAAGACACAACTTATGACCTGCAAGCAGACATTCACTTCTGCAACTCGGTGTAGGATTGAGACAAGACTATTAGGGGGCTGAAGTATACCCATAAAAACATCTAAATTAGATCAAACACAATAACACACACAATTACAGAAAGTAAGAGGGATCAGGAACCCTAAGATATCACTGAAAACATCATATACTTTGATTCAATAAGAGATAATTTAGACAAGGAAGCATAGGGACATGAAGGATTGTCACAAAATACCTTTGCAATATCTGAATCATCAATAACATATTTACAATAGTATAAGCTAGAGGGTAGAAATGATACCATAGATGACCCTTAATAAAAGTGAAATTCTTTTACAATTGTCCAACTTTGAGCTCAAAAGCTCTAAAAATACAATATATACATACTCAACTGCACACAGGCAGGAGTCAAGAACCTAACTAGGGTTACAAAATTAAACAATGATATCAAACCCTAGGGTATTGATCACCTATCATGAAAATCTCTGAGAACACCGGTGACCAAGTCATATCTTTCTTTGCAGGCATCCATTCGGTACTGAGCTCACCTGTAGGCACAAGAACCTCGACTTACCAACCCACCTGCAACTCCACTAAGCCATGAAGGCTCCAAATCTAATCTAGAAGATATTTGTATTTTCAATAATAACACTGGCAAAAGGTGGTGCCAATCCATTTAGCACCTTTGACATGACATGGTACCCTATAATGCCAGCCAATAGTCATCGCCATCACTCCCTCAACCATAACCATCCTAAGAAATCAATTCCCGAGCTACCCGACATCGTGCATGGCCGAAAGAACATAAAACCCTTGTAGAGACATTTGAATTTTGAAATATAATGACTAGCGACAAATTTTAAAACGTAACCGTCAATGAGAAATGCTTCTCAGCAGATGAACAGTTGTGATGCACTTGAAAAATAGCCTAAAAACCCATCTCTGACAAGTCGAAGCCACCGTGGAAGTCAGTGGCCAATTAGAATCGAGCACGTTGGCACACCTGTCATTTTGGCCCCACCTCGAGCTTTTCCTTCTTAAGTCATTCGACGACTACACAACTGAAGCCTTTCCTCTAAGTCATGAAGAACTTCGCATGACCCTGGTCCGGTTAAGCGACTATGTGAACAAAGCGGTCACTGAATTTCTAAGTCCTTCGGCTAACCCTGGTTAAGTCCAGTGAATAAGAGGGAACCCCTAGTCGCTGATTCACAGAATCCTACTAACCCTGGGCCCATTTGCCACTTGGCAATCTTTCATTCACCTTGACTACTTTGTAGGCATACACCTCGGCAAGTTCTGACAACGGACCCACTGAGAATTGGATTCCAATCTAACGGCGGGCGCATGATCTCATGGCCCCTGAATATTCTTTTCGATCATGTGTCGGTCGTAGATCCTTTTAGAACTAGGACCCCATGACACATCAAACTGATAGATGAGTCCCCATCATCATGTAGTAGCCAATCATACGCAAGCACATCAGCACCAGGTAGCACATCAGACCCACAACCTAGAGATTCTCATCGAACAGTTGTCACATGATCTCATAGGGTCAGAAGATTCTATGAGATCATACGACCACCATAGATCTTAGCCTTTCTAAAACATCCGCACACCCTCTAACACGGTCCCACTAACACATCCCAGCTATCATTTGGCCAACCAGTAATGAACGAGCACGTCAGAAATTAAGGACCCACCTAACAGAGCCTGGAGATAAAGTAAGATCAACGGCAGGCGCATGATCTCATGTGTCAGAAAATCTCCTTCAAATCATGCGCCAGCCATTAGATCATCATCGACTGACAACCTGCCGGCCCCGCACTGACATGGCACCGAATCACAAGCTTTAACCAATCATAAGTGCACAGCTCAGACTACATGGCTGGACCCACTGACAAAAGATGACTCACTACAGGCAGGAAGATCAACGATCATTGCATAATCTCATGCCTTTGACAAATCTCATGACAACGTACGCCCATCGTTAGATTAAAATGGTGTCCGAGAGCCTGGGCCCAGAAATAAAAGGTGTCAGGACTTAGGAAAAATTAAAGCGCTAGGTGCTAAGACTTAGGGAAATATTAAAGCACGTGGAAATATGATCACTTTAGTGGTCGAAAAGGGTAATGAAAGAATATAACAGGCTAAAGAGATTTTAGGGTTTTCAGCCTGCAACGACTAGTTTTATGAATTTTTTACCTGCAGACCAGGGAGTAAAACAATTTGCAGAGGCCAGAGGACAAGACACAACTTCATGAAATTTTTAGGGATGCTTGGCAGGATAAAAATAGAGATTTTAGAATAGGTTTAAGCCAAATTTTCATGCACATGGAAATTGGGGTAACATGAATTAGAGCCTAATGCCAAGTGAGTAAGGAAAAAGTAGAGGCCTATTAATCCCAAGCTTGAGCCACTTATGCATAGAGAAGTGCTCAAATTGATAGAAAGTGGTATCATCTACCCCATTAAACATACTAGTTGGGTTTCCAACCTTGTTCCTGTTAGGAAGAAGAATGGGGAGTTGAGGTTATGTGTTGACTTCAGGGATCTTAACAGGGCCTCCTTAAAAGACCGCCATCCATTACCCTCTATGGAACAAATCTTACAATGTGTCTCTGGATCCAAGAGATTTTCATTATTGGATGGCTATTCAGGATACAATCAGATCCTGGTTAATGAAGAGGATCAATATAAGACAGTATTTACAACCAAGTGGGGAACCATGGCTTATCAAAAGATGCCCATTGATTTGTCAAATGCAGGTGCTACATTTCAAAAGGCAATGGATATGGCCTTTAAAAGCCTCATGTACAAATTTGTACTAGTCTACTTAGATGACATAACTGTCTATTCTAAACATGCAGCAGATCATATCAAGCATTTGAGGAAGATTTTTGAAAGGTGTAGAGATTTTGGGATATCTCTTAATCCCAAGAAATGTGTGTTTGTAGTTCATGAAGGAAAATTGTTGGGATATGTAGTATCCAAAGAAGGAATTACAATGTATCCTGAGAGAATTGCAGCCATCTTAGAGCTACCATTGCCACACCATAAGAAAGGTCTCCAATCTTTTATAGGAAAGATTAATTTTGTTAGGCGTTTCTTGCCTAATATTGCAGATTTATTGAAGCCTTTGACAGCCATGTTAAAGAAGAGTTCAACTTTCAGCTGGACTAAAGAAGGAAAAGCCAATTTCTAGGCTATCAAAGAGGCCTTGACAGAAGCTCCTGCTCTCCTCAACCCAAATTTTAGTAAGGATTTTATCCTTTATGCTTATGGAGGACATGATGTTATATCTGCAATGTTGATTCAAGAAAATTCAAAAGGGTTGGAGCAGCCTATTGCTTTCTTCAACAAAGGTTTAGAAGAGTATGAACAAAGATACTCTTTTGTAGAAAAACATGTACTTGCTATGGTAAAGAGCCTTAAAAAGTTCATATATCTATTGACCCATTCCAGGGTACACTTGAAAGTTACTCATCCAAGTGTCAAAGAATTTTTGCTTTCCAAGGACCTGAATGAGAAAAGAGTTGGTTGGATCACCAAGGTGATGGAATATGACATTGATATCCAAACCACCAAACTAGTTAGAGGAAGAGGTCTTTGTGAGCATTTGGCAGGGGGTGAGAGTTCAAAGAAATCAGAACAAATGGATGCATCTTTGGTTTTGCATTCTATAGAAGAACATGCCCAGGCATCAGGTTGGTTGCCTAACATGGTTCATTACCTAAAGACAAGACGATGTCCTGCAGGTTTGAATTCAGCAAAAAGAAGATACTATAGATTACAATTTGTTCCTTTTGTGCTGATAGATGAAGTTCTTTTTAGAAAGGATCACAATGGGGTCTTTTTAAGGTGCATTGATGCAGAAAAGATAGCTGATGTCCTATTTGAATTTCATGATGGATCTTCTGGAGGTCATTTTTTTCCTAGGACTACTGCTTTTAAAATCATGAGGGCTGGATACTATTGGCCATCCATCTTTAAGGATAGCCATGATTATGTGAGAAAATGTATCAAATGTGCTATGTTTGTAGGAAAAGAAAGGCTTGCATCCCTACCCCTTTAGCCAGTCAGAACAGAGAAACTTTTCATGAAATGGGGTATAGACTTTATTGGTATGATCAATCCTCCATCTAGTGCAGGACACAAGTGGATAATTACTGCAATAGATTATTTCACTAGATGGACAAAGGTAGTTTCCTTAAAAGAATCAAATGAGAGTGTTGTATTGAGTTTTTATGATGATATAATCCATAGATTTGGCACTCCAGACTCCATGGTATCAGATAATGCATTGGCATTCACATGCCTCAAAGTCTCAGAATGGGCAGTCAGGAATGGTATTTATCTAAATACAAGTTCAAATTATTACCCTTAGGGCAATGGTTTAGCAGAGTCAACAAATAAGAACTTGATTAGGATAATCAAGAAAACTCTGCAAGACAACCAGAGAGACTGGCATACTAAATTGAAGTCTGTCTTATGGTTAGATAGAATTACCCCAAATAAAATCATTGGAAACTCTCCTTATGTGTTAGTATATGGTAGAGAGGCTAAGTTGTCCATTTCAACTAAATTACCATCTCTAGACTTAGCCACTCAATATGTCCTATTTGAAGAGGGAGATCGTTTACAGATCAGGTATGCTCAGCTCATGGAGTTAGAGGAACTCAGAGACAAATCCATGAAAGATATGGAGTTCCATTAGATTTAGACAAAGAGAAATTTTGATAAAAGAGCCAGGGTCAAAAACTTCAAAGTTGGAGACGTAGTCCTCAAGTGGGATGAATTCAGAGCCAGGCTTGGCAGACATACAAAATTTGATTCATTTTGGGGTGGACCATTTGTTATAACAGAATGTAGGGGGCCTAATGCTTTTCAGTTATCAACTCTTGGAGGAGATGCCTTACCTATATCAGTCAATGGATTCCATTTGAAGCCCTGCTTTAAGGTTAATCCCTCTTTGTAAATTCTTGTGAATATGTTCTTGTTTTCTTTCCCTATTTTCTAGGTTAGTTTCCTGCTTTCCAAGAAGTGCTCATGCACAATTTTGTCTTTTTGGTTTCAGTCTTGTCTCCCTATCGAAGTTTTGTGTTCCTAAAATGACCCCATGCCCAATAGATTATGTCAAGGCCACTGGTTTCAATGTCTACCAAGCTGACATCTAGCAGAAATCGCTAAAATGTTACCCAGTTTTCCTTGTTCCATGCAAATTTGGTTTTTCCTATCCTTAGGTCTACATTTTAATCCTGCCAAGCATCCCTAAAAATTTCATGAATTTTTGCCTTGTCTTCTAGCCTCTACAATTATTTTTAGCCTCTGGTCTGCAGGTAAAAAATTCAAAAATCTAGCTGTTGTGCTTTAAAAACCCTAAAAACCCTAGGCCAGGTTCTATTTCATCGTTACTTTATCGGCCACTTAAGCTCTCATTTCAGCATGTGCGTAATTCTTCCTTCGGTCGCCAGTTCTCTTATTCTTTCGGCGGTTCCTCTTTCTATTCAACGACTGGGTGACTGCAGTGGTTCACGTAATCTCTTAATCTAGGCGGTCAACTCCTTAACAGCTAGCGACCCAGTGAAACAATTACCCTTTTCTTCAGTCGCGTGATCGCTTAGTGCCTGGAAGTCAAGATTTGCGGGGTCCCAGTTAATCAAGATCAACGACTGGCGTATCTTCGCATAGCCTCTTTCTGACACATGAGATCTTGTGACAGCCGTTGATCCTTCCTTATGATGTAGCACTTCAAACTTTATGTGGGTCCACTGCCACGTTGTCCTATGTGGAGGCTTCTGATTGGCCGGAGGTAATGATTTGGAAATTTGTCAGAGCGGGCCCAGAGACTGTCTAGTATGGAAGATCTGATGGTTGGCATGTATTCTCATGGAGTTTCTCTAACACATCAGATCATGCGCCAACCGTCGATTTCACTTTGTTGTCAAAAACCTTGACAGGTGGCACAATGCGGGCCCATGTGTGGGTCTAAGGTTTAGCAGTTCTGATAAGATCTTTGGCGGCTCCGATAGTTTTTCTCTTGTTCACTCATTCGCGACGTAAAATGGTGATGCTCCAAATGTTTTGGTGAATCGGCGAATAAGGTAGTGACTGAATCACTAAATAAATTAGCAGTAGCATGAAACACTCGGTGAATAGGTGTAGTGCTTTCAGTCGCTAGTTTGCTAAATATGACCGGGGTTGATTATTTTGTTTGATTCGCTAAGTCACTGAGTTAATGATGGGTTGAGGATTTCATTCTGCGAATAAGGTTTTCTCTTGTTCGCTAAATGTAACCAGGGTCAACGAAAAGATTTAGAGATTCAGCGACTGTAGTGTTTGCGTAGTCGCTTGACCAGACTAGGGTTGGGAGAAGTATTTCACAACTTGGAGAAGTGCTTTCAGTCGTGCAGTCGCCGAATAACTTAAAAAGGAAAGGAGGTCAGGTGGGTCCAAGCTGACAGATATGCTGACGTGCTCAATTTTTATTGGTTGTGGTATGTTGCTGATGCGGCCATGGACTTTTAAAGGAGGTTTGTGACTCTTTCATGATGATCTAGGCTGTTCATCTTTCGGGAAATAGTAGATATCGACGGACATGTTTTAAAATGACCGACTAGCCGTTGTGATTCAAATTCAAATATTTTTGAGAAAGTTTTTGCCAGTGTTTGATTCAATAAGCTGCGGCTACAGAGGTAGCTGGAGAATTTATGTTTCTAGGACATTTGTAGTTGAAGGGGATGATGAGGAGGTCTAGGCAGACGTCATGGGTCATTTCTTATCCCTGAGAAGTACCATTTTGAGCATTCATGGTGAGACTTTGTGTAGGAAGGTTGATGAAACAAGGTTGCTTGTCCGTAGGAAGATCTGGTACAGGGATGGGCACGTAAATAAAATATCTGATTGGCTATGATATTTCAAAGATGCATTTATGATCAGACTTGTTTGAGTTAGGGTTAGTTATTATTCTTTTGAAAATCCATGTAACCCTAGTTAGGTTTTGACTCCTACCTGCGTGCAAAATAGGAGATGTATATATTAATTTTTGGAGCTTTTAGAGCTCAGAGTTGGACAATTATAAAAGAAGTTTACCTTCCTTAGAAGTCATCTGTGGTATTCTTTCTACCCTCTGGCTTCTACAGTTGTAAATTCCCATTGATAATTCAGACATTGTAAGTTATTTTGTGGCATTCTTCATGTCCCTATGCTTCTTTTCTGAGTTATCTCTTAATGAATTCAGCATTTATATGTTTTTCAGTGATATCTTAGGGTTCTTGATCCTTCTTTCTACAATTCATGTGTATTCTTGTGGATGATTTGATGTGAATGCTTTTGTGGGTATACTACAACCCCTTAACAATCTTGTCTCATTTCTATACCTAGCTACAGAGGTGAATGTTTGTTTGCAGGTCATAGATTGTTTGTCTAATCCTAAGAGTGTTATTGTTTGTGAAAGAATCTCTCTCTTTCCCTGAATACCCTCTTTTATTTGCAGACCCTTCTATGAAATACTTATGCAAGCCTATTCAGTGAGTTGTGATCCCCTAGACCTAAGCTTATTCATTGAATCCATCTTTTATGCTACAATTCATACCTTCATTTCGGTGTATCACCTAGTAGGTAGTTTGCTTTCAAGTCATTTCCCTATTCAAGCATTCCTTCTATCCCTTTCCCCTCAAAGATTTACTTTTCATGTCAAGAAGAAAATTAAGGTGATTATCCAAGAGGAACTAGCCTAGAACCTGGAGGTCTCATCTCAATTAGCATAGGTCCCACAACCTGGAGATGATTCCCATGTTATACTAGGTTATCAAGACTATAAGAGCTTGAAACAAGGGTGCAAACTTAGTGTATAACAGGTATAAACATTTTAATAGATTTTTATTATTAAATAATGAAATTTGCATATACTAGTGTTCTAAGCCTCCTCATTACATGATTTATTATTGTAAGCCCCCTCTAACTTAAGCATCTAGAAAATGAAACTACAGCCTATTGGGATTGAGACAAACCTTATAGAAAAACAGCCGCTAGGAAGGATTGCTTGCCAACATTTGTTGAATACATCCTTCCTAGTTGTTGTTGTTCTATAGGGTCAATAATTTAAGGTCTTAGTCCATGGACAAATTAAATTAGACTTACTATCCAAAACACATAAAAAACTGCACATAAACATGACAGTTGAGAAACATAAATGTAGATTTCACAATAGCTGAGAAACGTAAGTGTAGGCATCATAGTCACAATCTTTTGGAGACAACGTAATTGATTTGTATACCCAAGCGATGGAGAGCAACTTCTGCACCCTCAATTCCAAGTTGAATATATCTTTTGGAGGACCTTGTATTCATGAGCAACAGATGTAGTCAACTTGGAATTAGAGGTGCAGGAGTTGCTCTCCATCGTCTGGGTATACAACTCAATTACATTGTCTCCAAAAAATTGTGACCATGATGCCTACAATTATTTTTCTCAGTTGTTGTGTCCTAGGACCCCTTATGACCCTTTACGACCCTTTACGATCCCTAAGAATACATCTTAGAGGTCTTAAAATATCGTAAAGGGTCATAAGAGGCTCCTAGGAGGGGCCAGATGAGCTTCCACCTTCACGTGGTTGGCCCTATTAAGTAGAGAATGTTATACTCTTCTTGAAACAAAGAGAAGCTCAATAATTTAAGGTCTCAATCCACAGACAAATTAAATTAGACTTACTATCCAAATTGGTACATTGATGAGAATCAATGATGGGCCAAAGTTTTTAGATTCTAAGAAGATGTGTATGTAGTGGAGGCCAGAAGGGATTTTTGTGGAGATTTTCTAGATGTGGAGATTTGCTAGAGTGGCTATATACATACAAGGGTTTCCAGATTGAGTACTAGTGCAGAGATGATGATTCAGTAACCTACGTCTATAAAACCTTCACAAATATCTTTATCTTAGTTTCTATAGTATTGAAAAAAATGAGTGGGTTGGACATTAGTGGTGGATCTATTCTCTCTTATCATTCTTCATAGTCTCTTTGGTAGTTATTCTTTCTTGTAACTCACCTTAATCGGTGTGCATATATTTAAGAGCAATCTTTTCCATGGTTTTTCCCTTTACAAGTTGTTCCACATAAATCTGGTATTTCTTGTGTTTATGTTTGCTATTATTTTTGTGTTCTTATCCTTAAAAGGTTGTAATTTCAAAGTAAGTTTGGTGGAACTAAATATGTATTGCATGTAGGATTGAGGAAAGAAGATGTATAGCTAGAAATGGACAAGGAGCTCTACCTTGTCATACGCGGTGAGAAGTATCCCCAAGAAATGGGAATGCTAAGGTGGAAATGGCGAGTGGTGGAGAGTGGCAGTCCGAGAAAGCCTTTCCCAAACTCTCCCACAACCCATTCAATCCTCAAAGCATCCCCCTCTTTCTCATCACCCGACATGTTTGTGTGAAATAAGACAGAAAATGTGTGACTGTTTGTAAACAGTAAACAACGACATAATATTGCTATGCTTAATTTGATAATCTATCTATCTATATATATATATATATATATATATATATATATATATATATATATATATATATATATATATATATATATATATATATATATATATATATATATATATATATATATATATATATATATATATATATATATACATAAATTTAAATTTTTGGTCACTTTTTCGATCAACAAAGAATAGACATACCGACAAGAAAGCTATACATTCGATGTTTATTCAGATGATTGTACGTCGCACTTTCGACCAACATTGGTCGCAGAGGTAAACGATATAGCAGGCAATTCTTCCAGGTTGAAGCAATGATTTTGACGTCATCTCCGTTGATAATTCAACCACTATTGACGTCACAATTTTGATGGACATTTGATGTGTCGTATTATCGACTAAAAAACTCTGATAACCGTTATAGTCGATTAGCCGACCAATGGGCATCTAATAATCGACTAAACCTTGTCGAAAAACAAGCTAAAATTTACTAGTGTCTTCTCATCAACCAATTCATCCAACAATCAGAGATCATGCTAACAAAGGTCACTTGAGAATTTAGGTTCTAACAAATCAATAGAGACCACTTTGATTAAACTATGTAATGTAATTCAACAACTATTTTTTGTATCCACCTCAAGCTTTTAAGTCTAGTTTTGGTACTCATAAGCACCTAAAATTTTATGGATTGACATACAAGTATAATAATGGTTGTGGTATAGCTCACAACTAACATGGTATGATCATTTTCCCTCACAACATTCTTTGGCTTGATGGAAGTCTTACTAGTGACTCGCCTCTTCTACATGACCTTCACCCTTGTGAGCTACACTCTTGGCTTTCTTTTCTTCCTCGCCTTCCAAATCCATGATCATGTGCCTTTAATTATAGGGACACCTAGGAAACCTCAAGATCATTTGTGTGACCTATGTTAAGTGATAAGGTCACTTGGGTTAGCTACATTTTAAAAGGGACAACACCCCCAACATGGGTGACCCTTCCATAAGTTGGTAACCATGTGAGAACCTCTGTTTTGGTATTTTTTTTGTAATTTCCCTTATCAACATTTTTCTTATTTGTGGGTGCTATGATTTCTTTATAGCTTTCATTCTTATCCTTAACTAGATTTCCCCTCTTAATTTTCTCATTTGAACCATCCTTCCCTTAATTTTGAAGAAACCATTCTACATATTAGAAATACTATAGAAGCATTTAGGTTGCCTTTGCAAGTCTTTGCTAGAATCTCTACAACATTTCCATTGAGAACATAATCACTTTTAAAAGAAGTAAGATTCTCTATAAAGCCCAAATCATAAATCTCCATAGTTAAGGTCTAGCCCACCCACACAACATATGAAGCTCAAATGTTTCCTTCCTCCAAAATAATACTCAGTCTAGACCTTTGCTTTCCATTAAGAAAAGTATCCCAAGGATCAAAAAGGAGAAGAATATACTAGTTAAAATGGATCACTAAAGAACTTTAATCATAATAGCTACGTAGAAGCTTCAAAGTCTCATCTAGGTCCTATTTTAAATGGATTTGCATTTGCATTTTTATTTTATTCATGTAATTCTAGATCACTTAAATTTGACTAAGGACTATAACATTCATTATTTTTTAAGTTAGATACTTAGTCTAGACCTTCCCTTTTTTCTATCAAGCAAAGTACCCGAAGGATAAAAAAGGAGGAGAATGTATTAATTAAAATGGATCTCTAGAGAACTCTAATCATAACACCTACATGGAAGCTTCAAGGTTTCATCTAGGTCCTTCAATTTTAAATGGTTTTTCATTTTTATTTTTTATTTTTTTCATGTAATTAGATCACTTAAATTTGACTAAGGTCTATAATATTTATTATATTTTAATTTAGCTCATAATTTACTTTGAATTACTTGCATGTAACTGATTAGTTCACGCTTAATTTTAGAAAATACAAAAGGAAAAAGTAAAATAGGTTCTTTTTTGGATTTATTTAGAATACGTTTAGTTAAATTCTATTAAAGTTTTCTAAGAGCACAAAATAAGAAGAAAGAAACCCTTGATACCATCACAATACATTTAACAAATATTAAATCAACCATTAAATAACAAATAATCATGATTAAAATAAGTAAACCATTGTACAAACATGTTGAAATAATCTCATTTGGCTTTTTATGCCAAATTTTTCCAAGGATTAAGAATGACTAGATTGAAGCTTGATTTCAAATAATTTTTTGAAATAAGTCAATTCAAACCAACTTATATATATATTATTTAGATATTATGATATTAATATTTATATACTATACATTTAATAATATATAATAGATGTAGTAATCTTATAATATTATATATAATATAATGCATAATACTATAGATTATATAGTATATATTATATTATATTTATCTTAATTTTTTAAAGTGATTCAGTAAGAAATGGATATCACTTTTTAATTTGATATCCATTACAAATAGATATCTATTCAAAACTTATATCCAATCTTCTTTGGTTCTTAACATAGAAATATGTACTTTTACTCGACTTGAGTAAAAATTCAAAATGGGTTTTCACATTTTTGGGCAAATGAAAAAAACTTGTTTTCATATCGCTACTTTTTGGACCTCCATAATCCTACAATCACCCATAGGTTAATGATATGATTAGGTAGGTAGAAAACTCATGTCCTATGTTTTATAATTGAAATATCTTGCAACCTTTTATTGTATAATATTATATTTCAAGAAAGAACATTGGAATAGTTGTAACATTGTAAATTACATCCCTATACAATTTCTAGCTCACTTAGGCCCTATTTTAGCACTCTTGGCCTCTTGTGCCCAATATATTTGATCCAACTCAATTCTGCATTGAATTTTGGCTTCTCCTTAACATTTCAAACCACAAGTTCCAATTTGAGCTTGCATTGCAGGGAACTGGTCACCTTAGTGAACCCACTCCTTGATGTTTGGCTCCAAAATTCAGTATGCTCAATAGTTAGCTTGCACAAGTGAGAATTTTAAGCCCGTGTAGGATTTCTCTAAAATAACACCCCAAAATTCTTGTAGAGGTAGAAAAGAAAATTATCCTCTATCATTTTGATATCACACATCAAGAATTCAATTGCATTCTCAAGTTCAAACACTCAAGTCCTCAAGAGAAAGAGATCAAGCATCCAAAGCATTGAAGACAACTTAAGTAAATTTTAGATCTATGCATTCATGATGGAATTGATCTTCCTTTCCTAAAGTCATTTTACAAGGTTAAAATCAACATCTTCATGAGCATTTTGAAAAAAAAGAAGGCCTATGAAGTTATAAGCATGTCATTTTTAGATCTAGCCTCAACTACATAACATCACAATTTCAAATACAAATTAATTTCAAGGTTAATTCTAAAGCCAACATTTGACCTAGGAAAAATCCCAATCAACCCAAAATTTTATCTCTTTTTTATGTGCATTCCGCAAGTGGTAGTCATCTGGGGAAAGGTACAAACTAAGCATCAAGAGATCTGAAAAATGCCAATTGTTTGAACAAAAACTTCAAGGAGAAAATCACACTATAGCATGCTCCTAGGAGAAAGTCCTGTAGGGAAATAGAGTCTACCTAATTTTTCATGTAGTTTGGATCACGAGTGAGGTGTCATCTATACATCATTGATCTTATATTGGAATTTATTTTTTAGATTTCTATTTTCCTATACATTTTGAAAGTTATCTTTTCACCATATTTCATCATCTATCTTCCATAATTGTAGTCATATTTTAACTTTCCCATGAAGGACTTCTAAATTTACCTTGTGACCAATAATCCTTGATCTAAGTGGATGGTTATCCTTCCAATGTAATGCCAAGAGGGAAATAGGCCTAGGATTCCTAGTTTGTATGCATAGACCATTGAATCTTATTTTCCAACATTACATTTTGGTGAAATTGACACATGTTACATCAATCTTAACTTTGATTTGGATGTAGATTTGATTTGTGTGCATTTATTAATATATGCTTCATTATTTCATCTTATGCAATTTCATTTCATGTAATATTTGAATGGTAAATTTGCTAAGAATTTGTATTGTGTAGACATATTTTCCTTCTCTATATTTGTGCATGAGTTTTATGACCTTAAAGCCTACATATAATATCCCCATGAGAAGAAGTTATAAACTTATGGATTCCCAAAGTTTAAATACTAAGGACTTGTAGAGCCCAAGTCAACTAGAATTTTCATAGGAATTTAGGTGAAACCTTTATGTCTATATATGAAATACCTAACATTTTTTATAACCATTCTTCCCATACTTCTCATGATGAGGATGACTCTCTAACGTGACTATCTCCTAACCAATTGAGAAATCTTGTCAATGAATTAGAAAATCTTCAACAATGGATGAGTCAATAACACTTAGATAGTGAGAAAATACCCTTATTTTAAGAGTTGAGGAGGATGATTCACAATGATAAACATGGTATGGATGTGTTGTGTGACATGTCTCATATTGCGAATGATAATACCATGTCTATGAAAAGTTGTGCCAAAGATCTTAATCTCTCTAATCCTACCAATCATGTTGATGATTCTATTCCTATACCAACATCATTTCATAATGTGTCAACTTATACCTTCCTTATCATGGCTACATCTACACAAAATATCAATCCTACTCATGTTAGTCTTGGAGGAATTCCTATCAATCAAAACTCTTTTTTACCTCCTTTTGTGAGTGTTCCATGTATTTTCCAACCATATCCTATACAAAACTACCACAATGTATCACTCTCATATTCCAATGCTTCATCTATTTCCCATAATTTTCCACATCCCTAACTATCAAACATGTCCCGAACCAACCTATCTGCCAAAGCAACCATCAATAACCTAGTTCAAAGTATTTCATCCTTACAGAAATAGTTGGATTCCATAACCCAACCAAAATATAGCATTCCAAATTATGACATTGTCAACCCACTCTTTCAAGATGTCATTTGTGTCATTATCTGACAATACATGGAAATCCCGCAATTAGAGACATACAATGTAAAAGGTGATTCCTTCACTCAATAGAAAAAATTTAAAACCTTGTGTAGTGACTTCTCAAATGATCATACACTTATAGATAAATTATTTTCTATAATATTTAGAGATAATACCTTGCAATAATTTTGTTCTTTGCCTCCTTATTCCATTGACTCTTTTAAAAAATTGGCCAACTCATTTATCCAACAATTTTAAAATAATATAAAGGTCCTCAAATTTCTTTGATTGATTTGATTTATTGCAACCAAGGAGTTAAAGAGAAAGTGGTTGATCTTATTGGTAGATATAAACATTTATATGCTCACATATCTTATCCTATGCCTAATATGGATGTTCAAATAATTTTCATTTCTAATTTGCAAAAATCCATTAGCGATAAGTTATTGTTTTATGAGTTTATTTCATTTACCCAATTGTGTGTAGTACTTCATAATTATAAAATCTAGGTGAGCCAATTTGAGTCATCTACATTAATGGCTCTAGTTGATAGGAATGTTGCTTCTAAAAAATAATTCAAAAAGTTTCAAAAGGAAAATAAAGGATTCATCATTATTAACAACAATTCTTCAAACCACGCTTCAATACACAAGTGGCAGCTGTAACATTAGGTGTGTCTCCTTTGTCATCAATTTTGAAACTAAGTCATAATTTTACTTTTCTTTTATTCTTTACATAATGTTGTGCTAAATTTCATTAATGCTAATATTTTAAAACTTCCTCCCACCAAACCTATTGACACTTTCAAACCATTTCCTACTTCTTATGATCCCAAATCCTCTTGTCAATACCACCATCAACCTAGCCAAGATACCAAAAAGTGTTAACAATTGAAAAATATTTTCCAAGACCTCGTTGATTCTAATACAATAGCTATTGAGGGTGTTAAAGGAAACAAATCCATGACACCCCTTAATCAAAACTTGCAAATCTATACCAATCTTTTACTTTCTCATTCTACCAACATTGTCAGACCCACCTATCCTTTGTCATGAGCTTTTACCAATATTGTTGAGCCTAGTAACCATACAACCGTGAACATTGAAAATATGTGTAGCATAGCTAACAATGTTGTTAACCTCATTGATAAATCTAAATCTAAACCCATCCCTAAGCTTGAACCTTGCATTATCTTTGATCCAAAGGAAACTATTAAGGCAGTTGATGGACCTCTATGGATTATTGTATAAATTAATAGAAAGTTCTCCCACTGAGTACTTATTTATCTTGTGTGTATGGTGAATGTTATTATTAAGGAACATATTTTTACAAGGAAATTTCATCAACAAACTTATGAAAATTTTGATGTAATAATTAAGGTGCATGATGGCTTTTCATGTCCTACCATAAGATCTATTAGATATCTTGTTGAAGTTGGTTATGAGTGCTTAGATTCCACCTTTAACATTATTACCATCTTCAATCAATTCCAAGTGAGACTAGGACATCCTTGGCTTACTTCCATCAAAACTATTTCTTCGCATATCCATGAGTGTCTAAAATTCCCTCATAATGGAGAAATGATCATAATCAATCATAGTCTCTATAAACCATTAGTGACTTGTGGAAACTTCATCCTTGACTTCTTTTTTTCTCAAACACACCAACCATTGTGACCCTGACAAGACATTATGTTACTTTTTAATTAAAAATTCAAAAGTAAAATGATATCAAAGTTGAGAAAATCTAAGGATATTCCACATCCATGTCCTAGACTTGGACAACTTCCCACACCTTCCATTCCTCCTATTTATGCTTTAGTTCCACCTCATATATCCTACAAACGTCCAACCTCTTCCATCTCTCAACCTCGTAAGATTCATTTTGTTCCTCCTTCTACAAAGGATGAAAAGGTGACAATGTTGATTAATCCTAGACCTTCTCAAATTTTAAATCAAACCAAGAGAAATTGCAGTGCTAAAGGTCGATGCTAAAGACATTATGACAAGTTTAGTAAACTTTCTTTCCAAAATATTTCCTCCCCTAGGACCAAACCTTGACTAGCCCAAGAAAGGAATAAATTCTTAAGAAAGTAAAGTTTTCTAAGCATGATAATTATTCTTTTTGAATTAAAGATTCTATTGTGATTAGTCTCAATGATAATATTTTTGATGCTAATGTTGATTCCGATGATTTTGATGATATGTATGAAGTTACTAAAATCAAGAATGAACTTTATTCAAGATTTTCCAAAGCATTGATCCTAGCTCCTAGTGATAAACAAAGTGACTCATCATTAGAGCATGGTCCTTATTTATAACTCGTAGTAGCTCCATCTACTATGCATGTTGTTGCACCTCTAACATCTTGGCCACTGTCCTAAGTAATATTAAGAAAGATTGGAAGGCAAATAATTTGTTGATTACTTTTGCTTGTGCAATGACTCTTTTGTGTAGTTTCTTATTTGTAAGGTGCTCCCCCCATGATGCGTTTCTTGATATTATCTTTTTGTTAAGTTAAGCTCTCTTTGGATGACCCTTATTTCTTTGTTGGTGCAAGCTAATAAAGGAACTGGCCCTATTGTGACATTATTCTATTTGTATCTTGATTCTTCTATATGTCATATATATGTTATGTCTTACATGAGCTATTATTGAAAATGTTCCTTTGTGTTGTCTACTTGGGGATGATGCAAAGCATTGAGATCCATCTCTTTTTCTCTTTGCTATGTTGACCCAAAAAGACCTTTTATGTTTATCTTATGCTCTCTTCTTTTACTGTGCTTGTAGTTCCACTACCTTTTGGGGATGAGGTCAAATCAATACAATAATTATACTTGATATACATGAGTTATCAAAAACACATACTGACCCCAAAGCTAGTGGATCTCTTATATAATCTTTTTTTGTCATGTTCTATTTTACCCTGATTTTGTCATTTCTAGGGGACATATCATTGTAGCAAAATACTTGCCTTTCAGATGTATTTATACTATATTAAAGCTATTGCTCAAAGTAAGATATATGCAATCTCTTTAATAGGGGAGCATACACTTTTTTCTTTGTTACACTTTATACAAACACCATAATCAATTTGTGTAGTCATTTTTTTTAAGTTACTTAGAAAACTACAACTTTTTATTTGTAATCTTCTCTTAGTGAATTTCCTTGGATATTATGATTTCCCTGTTTATAATTTACACCATTCTTTTAGTAGATTTCCTAGCATGAAATGCTTTTCTTGATTATCCTTGAGGTGAGTTGACTAGCATAACACAACTTTCTAGACTATTCAATTCTCCTTTGCACTAATCCCTCTACATGACTCGCATTAAGTTTAACCTTACTAGGCTAGTATATTCATGTATTTTGTCTTTATTCTCCTTCATGTTTTTATCCTCTTTGTCTTATTATTAGATTGATAAATTCCAAATTCACTTGGGGGATTCGTGTTTCTTTTTCTCTTTTACCTTGACAAAATTTTCCATTTCTATGATCTACTTTACCAAGAGTGTGAGTGCAAGTTCATACTCCCACTAAAGTGGGAGATAAATGTAGCATTGCAAATTGTATTCCTATGCAATATTTTGATCACCTAGGCCCTATTTTAGCATTCATATCCTTCATGCCTGATATATTTGATCTAGATCAATTATACATTTAATTTTGGCTTCTCCTTGACATTGTATACCCCAAGTTCTATTTTGGACCTACATTAGGGGGAGAAAGTTGCCTTAGGTGATGCACTTCTCAATTTTTGGCCCCAAATTTAATCTTCTTAATAGTAATCTTGCAAAAGTAGGAATTTTGAGCCCATTTTAGCTTTCTCCAAAATTAACACCCTAAAATTCTTAAAGATGTATAAAATAAAGTTATCCTCCCTCATTTTGACATCACACCTCAATAATTCAATTGCATTCTCAAGTTCAAGCACTCAAGTCCTTAAGAGAAAGATATTAAGTATCAAAATCATGGACAAAAAGAAGTAATTTTCATATCTATGATGGCATTCATGATCTTCCTTACCTAAATTCAACTCTACAAGGTTAACAATAACATCTTCACAAGTATTTTGACACAAAGAAGGCCTTTGAAGGTATAAGAGGTTTACTTTCATACCTAGACTTTCTTATCTAACAAGACTCTTTCAATTACATTTCAATTTCAAGTTTGATGGTAAAACTAGGGTTTGATCTAGGCAAAATGCTTTTCAATCCAACATTTCTCTCTTTTTTGTGTGTAGGTATAAGTGGCAGATGCAAAAGAAAGGTACATAGTGAGCATTAGGAAATCTGTAGAATGCTAGTCATTTGAGAAAAAACTATAGGGAGAAAGTCACATAGTGACATACTCTCGGGAGAAAGTCACCTAGGGTGATAGGGTAAGTGCACCAAGATGGTGTGCAAAAAGAAATCAGGTAAGCCACTTTTTTTTTTTGAAACAGAGTAAACTTGAACTTTGAATAGAAATTTGAGGATAATGCACTCAAAACTAGGAGTTGTGTGAACAATAAGAATTGTAGTACTTTGATTCTAGTTTCTAGACTACTATTTTTTAATTAAAAAATGGATAAGATTAAGAAGGTCATATTTTTCATGCACAAAAAAATGTTCCTGATTTTTTCAGAAAAATATAACATAGTTGTTTCCATGTGCTTCACAAAGTATATAGTTAGATTTAGTTTTTTGCAAAACCCTTTGGTAGGATGATAGGTAAGAATGAGATCTATAAGTTGTGTATTTTTTTTGTAAATTTCCATTGAGTATTTTTTTTGTAAATTTCCATTGAGTATTTTTTTTTAAAATGATTTTTTGAAGTGATCGCATCCTGAAAATATGGTACCTGTTCGTGTGTTGGGCATAACTTACATCAAAATAATTGAAAATACAATTTTTTTTTAAAAATGTGTATAGAATCAAGTGTAGAATAATAATATGTATTTTTTTTAAATTCGATCAAGTAGATTTTGGACTAATATGATGACTATGCAAGAAAGAAAGATTCTAAGAATAATACTAAAATTTAAGATATGGAATAATATGCACTTGGGTATGGCGTTCACTAGATTTCAAGATAAAGGACATGTGGTATGTTTTAGGACCTATTTTTTACTCTCTTTGCTTTGTGTAGGATGACATTGTAGGACAAGTGTAAATTCAATTTTCTTTGTGTAAGACACTATTATAGGAAAAAATTTGTAGATGCACAAACTCAACAATAACGCACTCAGTATATAGATGTAGGACTGACTCAAAAAAGAAATAATCAATGTATGTTCAAAAACTTTTTCAAGTTGCAAGTTTTTACGAGGTCTGTCACAATGAAAAACAAAAATAATAAGTTTAATCTAAGGTCAAAATGGATTCAATTATAATATTATAGGCCCATTGCTTGGATGCCCGCCAACTCACAAAATTGTGTCACACAAATAGAACATGAAAGTCCTCTTGAAGGTACCTAATAATAATAGTTAACTAGGTTATTTATTGGGACTGCTTGCGAAAATGCGAAAAAATAGACTTCAAAGGAAAATAACTTTGCAGAATCGTCAGGTCAAGCTAGGACTTATTCATCATGACCTAGCGAAAGCCAAAAATTTGGATTCTGCCTCGGCAAAATTGTCCTCCAAGCCTACTCAATATTCGAATACCAGATATTCTAGCCTGGAAAATGAATTCACCAGTTATTGTTTTAATTGTTGGCAATATGGGCACAAACATACAGACTGCAAACTCAGGGATGTCCGTCATCTCCATCCCAATTACGATCACCTCAATGAGTTCATTGCAAAGCAGAAGGCAAAAAGTTTGCAGGATGCTCAGCAAAATGAGCAATCTAAGGACAAGATCATCACTTCACATGTTAATTCGGTTAATCCCCCGAACAATGGTTACAAAGAGCATATCGCTAAGAAATCTGATAAGTGTTTAGCAATTAAAACTAGGGTTTTGGAACCTGGTTCTGAAAACCATACTTCCAATGGCTATTGGTTCCAAAACAAGATTATGGAGCTAAAGGTTTTCTCTGTCAAACCACTGGACACACTTCAAAGATGGTAAGGGAAAAGTCTATTGAGCAGGTCTCACTTCAAGCTAACTCCAAAGTGGGGAAAGATGGAGTGGCACCTTCTCAGAACCTTACTACTCGCAGTTTGTACAAACCCTATCCATGGCTATCAGAAAGTAAGTAGTGTGATCACCCCGGGACCGTAAAGGCTCTGTCATCCAGGACATCTCCGGCCAAATGCCCCTATGAACCTCTATCTGCTGCGAGGGGAGGAGGATTGACAGAGACTAAGGCATCTTCCGGTGGTGGCAGATCAAGAAAAGAGGAATGGCACATGGTCAAAGGCAGAAAAATGGTAAAATCTCCTCCTATAAATCACAATAGCAGTAATATTGTTCTTAAAAATTCTTTTGAAATACTAAGCAGTGATATTAACCCTAGTAACAAACTTTCGCACTTAGTAAATCATCAGAGTAGTAGGGTTTTGGGAGGGGGAGTAGCTTCTTGGGGGAAATCACATCTGGAAGGTGAACCTGCACAACCCGATATGAGAAATTCCCCCCTCCCCCTATCCAAAACTCTAGGCATGGCACATAGAACTTCTAAGGATATTAAAGATCTGGCTTTTATTCATAGATTCCCAAATGCTTACAACCCTCCTCATCGAAGGAAGGAAAATATGGGTTCTATGAACAGGAAGTCATATAATATGGTTAAACCCTATAATGAGGGTAATCTGTCTCATGATAAGTGTAATGATAGCATTTACACCCCACCACATAGGCGTGCAGCTAACCATAGCCATTCAACACTTTCAAAATATGGTAATCATGGTCCTAATCATCTTAGGATAACATTAGATGAAAAATACATTGTGCAAAATCAACATGTTTATGTAGAAACAGGTGTCATATGCAAATGGATGGGTACAGGTGCCCTTTTAGAGGATACAGTCAAAGGTTTGGCATCGCTTCTTCCCCTGGAGGTAAGTACTACTATCATGATATATAACTTTATTTTTGTAGATTGCAAGAGTAGTAATCTCAAAAATGATATTTTAGAGAAAGGTTATCTAAAATTCAAAGATATTTCCTTTTTTGTATGCTTGTGGTTTCCCTTTTTTAGTCCAATAAAAGTAGCGAATTTCCAAGTAGAAAAAGCTATTTTATTAAGAAATCTGCCATTAGAATTTAATCATCCAAAAATCATTAAAAATATAGGCAATATAATCAGAATTTTTAAAAGGATAGTTAAAACTAACATAACAAAATAGATGTGATTATCATAATTAATTTAAATTATCATGATAATTACATTCCTCCCCTTCAGCTGTGTTTTAACTCTAATTCCATAATTATAAATCCCCAGATCTTAGATAACTACATAGAAGATTCTGAGAAAGGAGGAAATCCTTTCTCACTTACTCTTAGAGATTGCTCAAATTTTCACCATGGCACAGACAATAGAATAAAAGTAAACTTCTTAAATAACAAAGGGGGTTTTGAAATCCTGAATAACGAAGAGAAGTATTCTAAGATTCCTCCTCCCAATTTGTATAAAATCAACACTCCAACTATAAATGACACTCCTCAAGACTCATCCAATGCTCATAATTTTTTAAGGAGGATAGAAACCACAAAAATATTGAGCCTGAACATGGAAAATATAACTGAGAATGATAAACAAAAAATTTTGGACTATGGTTGTAAAATTAATAATATAGACAAATCAATACCCGATCAACACCCAATTAATTTACCTATGGTTAATCTAACAAACCCCCAAATATCTGAAGCAATGCTTCCAATAAATAATAACCCAGTTAACATTATAAGGCAAGAACCATATGAAAAATGCAATAGGGAGAGTAAATCAGAACAAATAGAACTTGGAACAAATAATAATAAAATTTGTTTTCAAGATGAAGGTAATAGGACTGAACTACCAACTAATTTGATTTTGAAGTAGAATTAGTTGAGCAGGTAAACAGAATAGAAGAGGAGGTGAATCAAATTATTAATTACTTAGGAAAATCACTAACGGATGAACTTATGGACATGTTTCTTGACAAAACTTGTGACTTCGATGAACTAAAACTCCAAAAGGAAATACTAATTAAACAAATTCAGGAATGCATCCTAGAAGAAAATAAGGAACAAAATAATATTCTGAATCAGCATCTCCTTCCCTCTTCCCCGGAAAATGAAGCTTCAAAAATTGCACTTTTGGATAACCCTGACAAAAATTCAGACCAATCAGATAAAAAAATCAGTCAAGAAGCTATAGACAGGCATAACGCAAAAGAGAAAAATATAAATGATAAGGAAAACTTAAATGTGCCTACCTGTGTTAATGGGAAGGACCTAGCTGTTTATATTCCTCTAGAGCTAGAAGCATTAAATTTTGATTTGGCAGGAAATGATGTAGATATAGTGGAAATTTATGGCAAGGAGATCATAGATAGAGATGAACCCCTAGATTGTTCCTTAAATGAGCAAAAAAACTCAAACAACCAAGTTAATTCTATAATAAGGTTTGATGGAGAAACAACTTTGGTTAAAGAAGCAATAGAAGGCCTTTTCAGGATCACTAATGAAAACAGAGAATTAGGCATAGCCATAAACAGAGGTAGTTTAAGTATACCCAATATTAATAAACTCAAAAAGAAAAGAGGTAGGAAGTCAGCTGTTGAGTTGAGAACGTTGGATGGTAATGCAGGTAACCAAAAAAAGATAGCGGATATTCTGAACACAGGGAAGGGGAAGTTCCTTCCCAAAGAACAGTGAAAGTCACTACTTGGAATGTTAGGGGTCTAAATGCCCCTAACAAATAGCGATTAATCAAAAGATACTTAAGAAACTTTGACTCCGAAATCATTATGTTACAAGAAACTAAGCTTAATAAAGATGAAATTAACAAGTTTAGTAAAAGACTAGGTATATGGAAGTCAGAATATGTCCCATCAGTAGGCCTCTCTAGTGGTTTGGCAGTTCTATGGGATCCCCATAAAGTAATGGCCCAACTCGCACCCATTAACGATAGATGGATGACATTAACAATTAATAGCCTAAAATCTGATTTAAAATTTTACCTGATCAACATATATGGGCCGATCCCTAATGAGGAAAAAAGAAAAGTTTGGATGGAAATAAAAAATCTTCTAATTGAAAAATGAGAACATCCCTTCATCATCGGAGGAGATTTCAATGCTATCTTAAATCTAGAAGAAAAATTTGGAGGCTCTCAGTATATTTCGCAATCTCATAAAGACTTTGGCAAATGGGCTGAGGTTAATCATCTAATAAGCATAAATACTATTAATGGAATCTATACTTGGAATAATAGAAGAGTGGGCTTCAGCTACATAGCTGAAAAATTAGATAGATTCTTTACTAGAACTAATTTTGAAAACTTTAATCAAATAGTCAGTGTGGAGATACTTCCTGAAGCAGGATCAGATCACTTCCCTGTTAGGCTTACCATAACAAAAAATTCTAAACCCTCGAGGAATCTGTTTAAATTTGAATTTATGTGGTTCCAAAATCCAGAATTCATAATCCTTCTTGAGGATTGGTGGAAACAAACCTCAGTCAAAGGATCGAAAATGTTCTGCTTAACAACTAAATTAAAAATTATAAAAAACAAAGCGTTAGAATGGAATAAGAATCACTTCAATGACATATTCGAAGAAAAAACCAAGGTAGAACAAGAAATATCTGACCTTAACAACATAGTAATAGAACAAGGTATGAACGATCTTAGTTTCCATAAGGAAAAAGAGTTGATGGCTAGATACAATTATATCCTTCTCAAAGAAGAAATCTTCTAGAAGCAAAAATCCAGGGAATCTTGGCTTAAGGAGGGTGATAGTAACACTAAATTCTTTCATAATACAACTAATTTTAAAAGGAGCATCAATAGAATAACCAAAATTAAGTCAGCTGAGGGACTTATTATTGAGGATCCTATACAAATCTCAAATGTACTAACGAATTTTTACAACTCCCTACTCAACACTACAGAAGCTTCTGACCTTCATGCCCAAAATGAAATGCTTAAAGCTATTCCTAAGCTGATTACAGATTCTGACAACAAAATGATGAATAATAAGCTCTCAATAGAAGAGGTCAAAGCAGTAGTGTTTCAACTACATCCGGATAAAGCACTAGGCCCAGATGGTTTCCAAGCCAGCTTCTTCCAAAAATGTTGGCATTTTGTTGGAGAAGAAGTATGGCAAGCTGTGGAAGCTACTAGAAATTCAGGATCTTTATTAAGTGAAATTAATAATACCTTCTTTACTCTTATCCCGAAGAAAGATGAGTGTTCGGAACCAGGGGATTTCAAACCTATCTCCCTTTGTAATACCATATACAAGATCCTATCAAAATGCTTAGCTAATAGAATCAAATCCATCCTTCCAATGATTATCTTAGAAGAGCAGACGGGCTTTGTAGCAAATAGATCGATTCTAGATGGTATTATTATAGCGCAAGAAATAGTCCATACCGCTCAGATAACAAAGGAACCTAGTATGTTAATGAAAATTGACATTCAAAAAGCATACGATAAAGTAGATTGGAGATTCCTGTGCAAATGTATGGAAGCGTTTGGTTTTTCTAAACAATGGATTAATCTTATCTTTAACTGCATCTCAACTCCCAGGATTTCTATTCTTGTCAATGGTACCCCGGAAGGCTTTTTCAGTATATCCAGGGGCATTCAGCAAGGAGATCCATTATCCCCCTTTCTATATGTCATTATGGCAGAAGCGTTGGGGAGATCAATAACTAAGCTTCATTTAGAAGGGAAAATCCTGGGATTGAAAGCCTCAAAAAATGTGATGAATATAACTCACCAACAGTTTGCGGATGATACGATTTTACCTGGATTAGCTAGTAGATAGGAAGCGACTGCCTTCAAAAGCATTCTAAGTCTTTATGCGAAAGCCTCAGGTCAACATGTCAACCCTTCTAAGTCAGAAATTTACTTTATTAACACTAGCTCAAAAATTGAAAAAGAAATTTGTGGTATGATGGGATATAAAATTGGCAAATTTCTATGTAAATACTTAGGTATTGATCTAGATACGGGTCTCTTATCCTCCAAATTATGGCAACAAGTCATATCCAAAGTTCAAAAAAAGAAAAGTTCATGGAAAGGAAAGTGGTTAACTAAAGCAGGTAGAACAACTATGATTAAATCTGTCCTTTCAGCCATTCCCACGTATCAATTATCGGTCCTACCCCTCCCAATTTGTGTTAAAAAAGAATTAGACAAAATTCTTCGAGAATTCTATTGGCAAGGTCCTTCCGAGGAAAAAAAAATTGCCCTTATCAAATGGGATACTCTATGTAAACCGATTTCTAAAGGGGGCCTAGGCATTAAAAATCTATTATGGCAAAACCAAGCCCTCGGGGCTAAACTTATATGGAGAATGTTCAAAGAATCAAGCAGTAAGTGGGCATTAATTTTATTACATAAGTACATCCTTGATGCGGATCTCATCAACATTTTCAAGTCTCAATCACATGTTAAGGGCTCACGGATATGGAATTTTATTAAGGACTGCAGAGGGATTATTAGCAAATTCCTTTCTTGGGATGTAGGAGCAGGAGATCAAGCTTTATTTTGGGAGGATTCATGGGCAGGCCTTCCCTCCCTTAACAAACTAGGTTTCTCCAAGGAGTTTATGGAAGAATGCAAAAGAGTCATTGGCCCTTACCTTAAGGACTACCTAGGCAAGATGGAAGACAATAAATGGAATGTTACAAATATAATTGAGGATGTTTGGCCAAAGAAGAACAACCTCCTAACAATCTTAAATGATAGAGAAGTAATTCTTAAAGATAGACCAGATACTTTAATATGGACAGGATCTAACAACGGAAAATACTCTGTTAAGGAGGGTTACAATACAATTATTAAGAACCAAAATATGGATAACATCGATATACCTTTGAACCTTTGCTGGAACAAATCTTGCCTCCCTAAAGCTGGATTGTTATTATGGGCGGCATTACAAAATAGAATTCTTACTGCAGACAAGCTTAATAAATTAGGATTCGAAGGACCATCTAGATGCCCGCTATGCAAAAACCATTCTGAGGATGCCAATCACATTCTCCTTAATTGTCCTTTTTCTCAAAATTGTTGGAATTGGCTTCATCAAAGTTTAGGATGGAAATCTACTTCTCATTGTGATTTAATCAACAACCTTAAAGCATGGCCGTCTCTGTATAAAGATAATCTCTTCAAGGACATATGGACAATAGCACCTTCTATATCAGTATGGGAATTATGGAAAGAAAGAAACAGAAGGATTTTTATGGACCAAAAATTAACTTGGAACTCAATAGCTAACAAGATAGAAGCATCCATCGTAGAAATTATTAACAATAAACTTAGGGACAAACAGAGCTATGAAGATTCCTTTAAGAGTTGGGATAACAGAATCAGGTGCAAATGGCCAAAACTAGCTATCCCTCCCCTCTATGGTAAAGGGGGATCCAAAACTAAAATAGACAGAGCATCCTATAAATGGATACCACCAAAAGCTGGTTGGTATAAACTCAACTTTGACAGAGCATCCTGAGGCAATCCTGGGGTAGTAGGTATGGGAGGGATCATTCACAATTGGAAATCAGAAGTGGTAGCAAAATTCTCAAGACCCATTAGCCCTACAACCAACAATATGGCCAAATGTGTAGCAGCATTAGAAGGGCTTAAATTATGCAAAAATCTTAACATTTCAAAAGTAATTGTTGAAGGAGACTCCCAAATTATTATCAACGCCATCCACACTAAAAAAACTCCTAATTGGGTTTTAAATTCAAAAATAGAAGAGATTAATTTATTAATGGATAATATTCCCAATTATGAAATCAGACATACTTTTAGAGAAGGAAACACAGAGGCTGATAA
Source organism: Chamaecyparis obtusa (assembly GCA_027943335.1). Classification (NCBI taxonomy): domain Eukaryota; kingdom Viridiplantae; phylum Streptophyta; class Pinopsida; order Cupressales; family Cupressaceae; genus Chamaecyparis; species Chamaecyparis obtusa. Next base: position 6,279,363 of record BSBK01000370.1, on the reverse strand, counting down.
GTTAGCGAATCTAGGTGCCAATGGAGTAGTAACATTGGAACAACATATATAATAGTTTAAGAGGTATTTTAATGATAAGGTTAAGGCAGAGACCTTACCCTGTGTTAACCTCAGTAGGAAGATTGGGAAACTGACTCTCCTATGAGGATACAGGATCCTCATATAGAGACATTCTAACCATAGGAACCCTTCTTACTTATAAGAATATAGGAGCTCTTTGGGGAAGATAGCTTACTAAAGAATCATATGGGACCCTTAACTAATAATAAATTAGATTAATTGGAGATTACGAGTAGGTTTGCAAACTTAGCCTTTTCCTTTTAGACATTGTAGCTCCACATTCCTTTAATCTCTTGTCCTTTTAAAATGCAATATTGAGCCTCTTGGCTAGTTCTAGCAAGAGAATGGAGCAAATTTTTAGCTCTGACCTTTGCAGCGATACAATCAAAAGATCTAGCACAGTAGAGGTTTAATAACTATCATAGGTGAACATCAAACCCAGTATACTCTTAGCTAATATACCTTCTTGCTACTGGATTATAAAAAAAGAATCTAACTCATTAATTACTTCCATCCTAGTAATCAAAACATAAAATCAGCTATTCTAATTCTTGTTCCCTCCTACCCCACCAAGTATGTATACTATAATAACCAGAACCATGGTATATTGCCTATTTATTTAATGAAGATACTCATGCCCACCTTTCTCCTCCCCAAGTTGAACAATACTCCCCTGTTAGAGTAATACTCAAGCTATGGGCTCATTTAAATAATAAAGCAAGGTGTCCCTTGATATCAATTCAGAGATTATATCATTAACTATAACATATGTATCTCAGGATTTCAATTACGACTCTAGCATATTCACCTAAGGATTGTATCCTCTCCTTCATCTCTACCCATAGTAGATGGGTCAGATATATTTTGATGAACTATCCCTTCTAGTTATTGAGTTTTTTATATTTTCTCCACTTAGCACCTTTCAATATCATGATTGCTACAGATTTCCCTCCTGGAAGCAGACTGAGGGATAGCTATCATTATCTAAGTTGGGATGAAGGTGTCTCTGCTGGCAATGATAACTTGGTAGTCTCAATACAGCCAATCAAGCATTTATGTTATTACAGCCATTATAACTTATATATCTCAGTTCCTTCTTGTCGTCATGATAATAGTATTCAGAAGATCCATGGCTTTAGCAAGGCTTCCTCCATTAAAGCTGAATTTTATCCCCTCATCATTTTTACCTGCCAAGGATTAATATTCATCCAAGTTTGCATAATGCACTTTATCAGTCTATCCTTGGAGATATCTAGATCCCTGTAATATTTAGACATAATTACAAGTACTCCTTTTTAGAACACGGATATCATCTTTCTCAAAGGTACTTATCTCTACTCATTATCATCATGACCTGCATCATGATAACTACAAGTACCCCCTTTTTAGAGCTCACAATTGCTGATTAAAATGATCTTTTCATGTGTCTAAGTAGGTTAGTCGCATGATCACATAGGTTATTTCCAGCCTATGCGATCATGCGACTGTTGTTTTTGGTGGGTCCCCTTTCCCTATCCCTAAGTCTAAGCGCCTACATTTTATTAAATCTTTCTAAGGTTTCGAGTTATCTTTGCCCTTGTTGCATGATCGCATAGCTTTTTTTATTGCTATGCGATCATGCGACTGGAGTTACCTTGTCAGGTGGGGTCCCCTCTGAGATTTTTTCCTAAGTCCTTAGTTCCCCCCGGTTTTATTATTTCATACATCTGCAGGGCATCTTTTGGCCTTGTCGCATGATCGCAAGAGCCATTTTCACTACTTGCGACCATGTGACAAGGCTACTTCTTGTGCTGGGGCCCATTGGTTGGTGTGATGTAGTGTTTTCTAGTTGATCTGAGGTGGCAGGCGGGTTTGACAGGAATTAATAGGTGTGCAGGATCGACGATCCTCGCTACACCGCAATGGAAAGCTGCGGACTTTTTAACCAATGAGATTCAGTGAGAGCCGTCGATTTTGTTCAAAGGGTAATGTGCTCGGTGTGGTCTTGCTGTTAGAAAAGGGGGGTGAGGTGTCATCTTTTGGCCTTGTCGCATGATCGCAAGAGCCATTTTCACTGCTTGCAATCATGCGACAAGGGTGCCACGTATGCTGCGGGCCCATTGATGGAAGAAGGTTGGTGGTCCCGCTGTCAGGGAAGATGATGACATGTTGTGCTTTGGTTGGTTGGCAGTGTACCGAGGTGGCAGGGTTCCAAGGCAGGCCCGATGTTTCAATGGGTGGGAAGAGTCTTGATCAACAACAGTCGCATGATCACTTGGAATCTTTCCGACCCATGCGATCATGCGACCTGCCATCGATCTTCTTATGTGGGCCCAGATAAGTTTCTAAGTCCATTTGGCGGTAAGGTTATATTTTTAGCGGTGCTAATAAGGTTTCTCTTTGTTTGCTAGATCGCGTGATGTTTTGGTGAGGGTCTAGTGGACTTGGTGATTCAGCGAGCAGCACTCGCGTGATCGCTAAATTTTTTTTAGTGATGGAGGAAAATATTTCGTGAACTAGCAGAAACCCTTCAGTCACCAATTCACCAAGTGTAACTGGTTTCCTGTGGTGGTTAATTTCATGACTGCATAGTTGTGTGACTAAAGACAAACTATTAAGAGGGAAGCCCACAAATTTTAAAGAGATCTACGACGGTGTTTTTAAGTTGAGTCAGATCTGAATCCTAATCATTGATTTGCTAATGGAGCTTTGGAGGAAGTCGTTACAGTTCAAGCTTTACCATTGATGTAAGATCATCGAACGGTCAGAAAATAATGAATCAAATGCTGACTCCACTCCCAGATTCAACTAGAAGGGCGCTGGTGAAGGCTAAAGGGGATCAACACTTTGACAACTCCTTTACCTACAGAACAAATGGAGGGGTCATTGGCCAGTTTATAGCCCTTTCTACCTTTGCAGGCAAAAAGGAAGAGGACATAATATTAGTAGCTAGGGAAGTGTTCTTAACATAACATCTGGGTGGTTTGGAGAAGATGGTCCATTGTATTGACCAAAACCTCACAATCCCTTTCCCGGATCGATCTATGCAAACCTACATTGAGGAATTGGTTAATATCCCTCAGTCCGACAAGGTGGCTCTCATGACTTTTAAGGATGAAGACAGTTTTGATGAACACTGGCCGGAGATGGAGTGAAATTTTGACTACCTCTCATCTGCCCCAGCCACTGCACTTAGTACATATGCCTTGTCACATGATCGCAAGGCATCCCTTCCACTCTTGCGATCATGCGACCAGATTCGTACTGATGTTGATTGCTAAGTTTTATAGATTTACAAAGTTTAGAATCAGGATTTCTTCAATCTTTTTACTTTGTAGAAATAAAGATATGCTGATAAATGTATATCTATATTTATATATAGTTGATCAGTTTCAATATATGAATTTTGAATATCAGGATTTCTTTGGTTGGCTTCATAGCATTGATATTAGACTGTACATCTGGTTATATATATTTAGGGTAATATATACAACTAGTCCTTGCTGCGACCGCTCATCTACCCTAGCCACTGCACTTAGTACATATGCCTTGTCGCATGATCGCAAGGCATCCCTTCCACTCTTGCGATCATGTGACCAAATTCGTACTGGTGCTGATTACTAATTTTTATAGATTTACAAAGTTCAGAATCAGGATTTATTCAATCTTTTTGCTTTGTATAAATATAGATATGATGTTAAATGTATATCTATATTTATACTTAGTTGATCAGCTTCAATATATGAATTTTGAGTATCAAGATTATCTTTGGTTGGCTTCACAACATGGCTAATAGATTGTACATCTGGTTATATATATTTAGGATAATATATACAACCATATGTACTGGTAATTTGGACTTTGGCTAATCTCTCTTAAGAGATGTTATTCCCTCAGTTGGAATTTCCTTTGATTTAATATATATAGACCTGCAATATACCTTAGTCCAGCACTTCTTCTTGATAACATAATAAAGTAGAGTAGGCTTTGTCCTTTGGCAATCACTCTTAATGATTATGAGTTACAAGAAATTACAACCTTAATTGGTAAGGGCTATGAATTTTTAGGTGCATTTGGTCTCTATCACTATTATTTCAGTAAGGTATTTGATTAAATAAAGGTAAGAAGATTTTAATAGCAATGATTGGAAAGGTAAAATCTAAGGTTATGATGACACTTTACTTCTAATTATAACGTATTTTTTAATAATACCCACTATTTTTAGACAGGTAATGAAATCAAGGTAAAAGTTCTTTATATATATGTTGGTTAACCCTTGGTTTTGGAAGATGTCTTATATTTCAAGTATTTTTCATATCCGGATGAACAAATCGTTATCGACACGAAGAGGATCAGATAATGATATTTAATTGTATAAAGGACTTATTCTGGTCAAAACACTAGTCAATGTATACCAACTAAAATATGATTTTAAAAGAAAAAACATATCTCAAACTTATTGAGTCTTGGGTACGCCCATGAAATGATGTATAAATCTTGATAGATATCGATCCATGGGTATGCCTATGGTAGCTATGTATATTTACAAATCTCGACAATTGTCTAGTCATGGGTATGCCCATGTAAATTTTGTATAAGTACAGGACTTTGGTCCCGGGCAAGGCTGAAGGTTTTCTCAACCCCACTCTTTCCTACCAACGCCTACAGTGAGCGGGGTCACATTGTAAAATAACTTTTATATTAATAAAAAACTTTCAGGGCTTCGGCCTTTTACCAAAAAAAAAGAAAAGAAAAAGAAAGTCCTCTTGAAGGTGCCCATGTTTTTTCCTTTTTCCAAGTATTGTTTCCATATTAATGAAGATCTCTTTCATAACACAATACCCTAGAACACATATGATGTCGATCTTGGGAGGAGATTCTTGCCTCCCCTTGCACTATAATAAAATAATGATTCAGAGGTGAACTAGATGGCCTCTAATTAACAAGGTTTTAGTTAGATTTGTAGAGTCTCCCCAATTGGTTTGTACACGTGTGAGATAATTGAGTATCTAGTTGACCATGCTGGCTACTTAGGGGTATTCACCTGATCTAGACTATCACAAACACACCTCACCTGATCTTATGGAGATAAGACCATATTTTTCTCAAAGTCTTGTTTCTATATTGACCATAGGGGTTTGTTGGTTTGAGGTTGTCCTCTGTTGGGTTAAGTGCACCCTCCACACAAGTCTCTTTGACCAAAAAAAGAAAACTGTTATTTTTAATCTAACAGAATGTGTAACCACACCAAGAACACAAGACACCGGGTTAATTGAATTAAGTACCAAAAAGCCAAATGTTAGCTAATCTAAATCATCCATACAAGCATGTGGGTTCATTTTGAAGCACCAAAAAAGATGATATTTTCCTTGTTCAATTTTAGATGCACCAATCTTAAATGTATTTTGCCTTGTTGAATTGTTAACCATATGACAATTTAAGCACCAAAATGAAGTATGAATTATGATGTTTGAGCATGCATTATTCATTTTAAAGCACAAAAGGAAGGATAAATTGATTTTATATTAAAAGGATTGACCATTCTTCCAAGACATAAGATGCAAAGAAAAAGTTAGTACCAAAAACCTAGCACTTAGTTCTCATAAGTCCAAAGAGTATGAATATTAATACGAATATGATCATATTTATTTGCTAGGTTGGTGTAGGAGCACCATGGCTGCAAGGGTCACTTCATGATCTTGATGGACCATAATAGAGCATATGAGTCAAAATAGCCTATAAGGTCTTCATGTGATGTAAATGTGGCCATTAGAGCCACCTAATCCAATGAAAATGCAAAATAAAGACAAATGTGTGTGTAATGCCAATATTGGCAACATAGCCTATAAGGCCTAATATTGAGGTCATGGGTAGTATAGGAAAATAAATTGACGTTTGGAGTTTGTAAGGTCATTATAAGACCATTTTAATGTAATATGAGTGATATAGGTTTTAAATTTTTAATGGTTTCCAAAGTTGACAATGGAATTGTCAACTTGGCAACCCAAATCCATGTATAAGGTGTTAAAAACTGAGCATGGGACAGTTGGAAGTAGTTAGAAGGAATTTATAAGGTAACTAGTCAGTGTTTTGGGTCTAAAGGAGGCCTATTTACATTGTAATGGATGAGAAAAGAGAGGGTAGTCAGGTGGGAGAGAGTTTGTAAGTTTTGAATCAATAAATATAATGTTTTCTCTACATTTCACTAGTTTTCTCGTGTAATAGTCATCTTAAGAAGGATTTTTCTCCATCTAAACATGAGCATTATGAAATTCTATGGATGTGGATTTATAGTAGGTTGAGTTAGGAGTATTTTGGATTTTGAATGATTGCATTTGATTAAGTTTTTCAAAAGATATCGATATTTTTGTAAAGATTATTTTAAACCCTCTTTAGGGTATCCAGTGACTTAGTTTCAATGTAGTTCTCCATCATTTTACATCTAATAAGTGCCCATCATCAGGGGGAAGATGAGGGATAAATTTTTTAATATCCCCTTGGTGTGTACAAGAGAGCATGCAATGATTTGGCACGTGTTTGGGCCAAGGAAGTGATTGTACAATCACAGGGAGTAGTATATTGTGTGTCACAATCTTAAGGTTATGGCTTTGTCCACAAGTTTGATGAATGATATGGCCATGGAGGATTGAGAGAGTGGAGAAGAAGGGATTATACAATATTTTTAAGATATTGGAGGAGGCATAGATCCCAAGGATAGGGATAAATAAATAAAGTAGCAGAGATGAGTTGGGACTGTCACATAGTTTTGTTTGACTGAATAGAGTAGTTTTAAATGAATATAATTGTGTGATGAAGTATGGAAAGAGCCTGGGGTGTGTGGAGTAGATGTATTAATGCTTGGATTGAAGGGGACACAAGTAATGGGGTGAAGAGGTGTTTGTCTCATAGAAGTTGCAAGTTTATTATCTTAAGAAACAATGAACAAGTTGTATTGTTTATAGACCAAATTGGGTCAAGTGTTGGGTCTCTTTGTCATTTAAAGAAAGGTTTAAGGGCTCTCCATGTTGATAGGGTATAGGGGAATCCCAAAGGCAAGGGATAGTTTCAAATTAAGAGTCTATAAAGGGGCGTGTTAAAGGGTTGTATGTGGACAATCATAAGTCAACAAAAGAGGATCAAATATTTTATGATAAGTGATGGGGTGGATTGAATTTAGGGTGTGGAGCATAGTGTACAACTTGTGGTTTGACCATTAATAGGTCTTAAGAATAGGTGGGTCCATGTGAGTGATCCTAAGTTAGAGAACTCAAGAAGTATCTTGGAAGGGTCTATTTGATGTGAGAAGTTGTATCTCACAAATCCATTTTGATAAATTTGTCCTTGAAAAATAGGACTTGATAAAGTAACCACTTGGCTCTTCATGATAGGTTAGTTACATTTTCTAGACATTTGTTAAAGAGTTCGTCAAATCCAAATTCCACTTCCAATGTATCAAGTGAAAATCTACAAGATGGTTCTCTATTTTGTTTTATCTCTCTTTCTCTTCTTTGCTGCTCAACTGGCTCTTGAATTTGAACTTTTTTGTGTTTTGGTGTCCCACTACATTTTTTGATTACATAAAATGTGTCTCTCTAATACAATAAGTGTGTGGAAAATATAACAGAGATTTAAATTTTTAGATAGAAGATAATTTTTTATGCCAATTCGTCATTCTAATTGTGTGAGTGTGTCATTAAAACTAGTTATCAACGAATTTCTAATAGAAAGAGTGGCAATTGCGTCTTCCAAGAACAACAATCTAGACTGTCAAGTGTGGCGATTCCGTGTGTCAAATGTGGCAATCTATTATGTTATCTACAAAAAATAAGAAAAGCTAGGTAGACAAATAACAGTAACTTGATTGAAAAAAATAGAGAGTCAATATTCTAGGATGAAAAATAATAGGTTATCAGAATGATTAAAATAGAAATAAAAATATATAATGAAATAGAAATAAGTAGTAGAAATGTTTTTTACATCAGGGTATCAAGTGTATCAATTTATCGTAATGAGCGTATCATTTCTGAAGAACATGTGTGTTTATTTAAGGTAATATGTGCCTTGATTCAACCTATATCTACATCAGAAGAAAACTTTATATGTGCCAAAACAAAAAAAATGGTCAAATTTTAAAAGGCTAGTGTGTTTACATCGGGTTCACCATTTGTAATCAGGGTAATCTAGTAATTTGTAAGCCTACAATAACACTAATATCTCAACCACATGAAGATTGTTAATAGCAATTAGTATCCCAATACTAAAAGAGAAAAGGATGTCGGAGTAATATTGTTCAACCAATTTACTCATTATCTAAGTTTACTTAGGTCAACTCATAAATGAGTTAGATGGATATCCTTGAGTACAATTTGGACTCTATCATATCCTAGAGGATATTGTAGAGTTCTATCAGAACTCTACTTCCTCATGGTTGAGACACTTGTCTCAACCCTATCCTTTCTTTCTACCAGCTCTTGCCTATTTAAGCAGAGCCTTTGTATGTTTATTCTCACCTCAGTTCAATACAATTTAGTGTTGATAACATCTCTCTTCTGGTGGATGTCTCGAGACTAGATTCTAGGTATAGGATAGTTTATCCTAACATGGTATCAAAGCTTGTAGTCTATCAGCTCCTTCTAGTCCTATTTTTTTTAGAGATTTCACAATTTGTTTTTGAGGTCCCTGATTTTTGTTTACTAGTGTTTATTGGCTAAAGACTATGTTTTTTTGTTGGCAAGTTTTTCTATCAAGTCAGATATGCAGTATGTAATGTTCATCTTTGACATCTCCGAGCTAATATGTGACCCATGCTTGTTGCCTTTCTTGAGTACAAGAGGTAGTTAGATTTGATGTGCAGATAGGATGTGCTTATTATCATGCATCAATAACTTTGGTCAGCTCTTTTTTGTTGACAGTTTGATTATTGTGTTGTAAATTGGTTCCTTTTATAGTTGTCGGCACTAATTCTTAAGCCAATGCAGTCTTATGTATGGTGGCTTCATGGGCCGCTTAATTCCTTCGTGAGTCAACGTGGAGTAGCTAATCACTTGGTTCACTCATTGCATTAGTCTTAATTGGCTTTGTTGCAAGTGTGTCAAGATATCTCAATCACCATCCTTTAGCAGTATTTTTCATATTGGCTCATGCATCTTTTTGACTGAATGTTGTAATACGTTGGCAACCCTTTCAATCTGTTTCTGAGCAATTAGATTTATACTTGGCCCTGCACATCTACAACCTTCCATAGGCTCATGCCTTTGTGGGTGGTTATTTGGTCTTTGTTTCTAGTGAGCCACATAAATTGAATTGTGTTGGTAACCATTTTTTTCAAGATGGTGCCCTTGGTGGAGGACGTTTTATTGTAGATCGCCATTCATTCATTGATTTGGCCCTCGTTATGGCCTCAATATGACTTTGAAATCATGTTTGGTAGTGTTCTTCACTAGCTCCATAAAGACAATTTGATTGTTAGCGGGCGCTTCATATTTCATGTCGAGCTTTCGATTTGGTAGGTGAGCATGTGGTTTATGCTCTCTACACATCGATTATCTATTTGGAGCTACATTATTGTCGTGACTTTGGGCCCTAGATTATTGTCATCAGTGGAAACAAGAGTCACCGTGTGCAATTCCCAACCAACATTGAATTTCCAATCCATATCATTTATGGAGGCATTGTTGGAGGCATCTTTCTCAACGTAGCTATTGGAATAGCTCAATGTCCATCTTCTTTCCATGCCAACACTTCTGATTTGTAGGCGACTCTTCTGATTTGTAAGTGGCTCTTCTAATTTGTTGGCCTGTGAAAGTTGTATGTGCCTTTACTGAAGCTGATGGCCTCTGTAGTTTGTGGTCAGATTGTGCAGGCTCGTTAAGGGATTCTTCTCCAGATATGATCAATAGAGGGTGGTGCCATTAAGGAACATTAAATTTACTAAACCACCCGATCTAGAGATAGATTCATTTCTTTGAGCAACATTTAAGAAAGTGACTATCACATTCACTAAATTGTCCACAGCAACTTGTAAGAGAAGATCAGATTTCATACTGCTATGAGATCAAATTAGGCCCACCCATTGATTGGTCACACTTGCATTGCAATTTCTAGTTGGCCAATGTTTCTTTTATGCTGGGCTATTGGTATGATTTTGGTCAATATATTATGGCATGCCATTGTGTGATTAAGAACGTGCTAGCGGATCTATTAATTTTGGTGGTTTGTGGTTGACTTATGGAGGCTCATATTTTGCAATAAGTATCTGGCTCGCGCCTCTCATCGATATATCTTTTAGAAAGTAAAGCCTTCACAAATCCACATGGATTGCACTTGCATTACCATGAACATGCCCGCGTCGCTTTTACAAGCATAGCTTATTTCCCACAAATGGAATATCAAAGAATAGTTGCTTCACCAAATTACACTATAACAGAGGTATTTTCTAAAAATTTTGTCATTTCATGCCACTTTGACTATTTTAAAGTTGCAAGTTGTTTCTATTTTCTCTTGGCAAAATTATTATCCGAGAATTGTAAAATTAGTTTGTATCTATTTTGGGGGGGTGTATCTTGCATATTTATCCTTTGTGTACCCTTGTACAACATGTAGGACCCTAGGATTGAGTTGCTCACCCCACATAACTATCACACATGGAAGCTCAAAATGATGCAATTGTTGCAATCTCAAGGCCTTTGGCAGCTATTGCAAGTTGACCAACCCGAGTTCACAAAAGCATTTGAGCAGTTTGTTCATAGAAACAAACTGGATGAGGCAAAAGGACTCATCGGTCTTCATGTGTTAGATAACATATTGTTTCACATTGTTGAGTGTACAACACCAAAAAAAGTATGGGATAAGCTTGCAGGGTTGTATGGTAAGGTCAGCCAATTCAAAATCTTGCATCTTGTAGCCGATCCCACTTCTCTTTCCCCGGATGCATTTCTCTCTATTCAGGATTTCCTTGCATAGTTCAAGTCAATTTTATATCAATTGAAAGGTTGTGGTCATGCTAAAGAAGATAAGGAGTGTATTTTCTTGATCTTGTCTAAGCTGAGAGGTCCTTTAAGTTTTTGCCTCTACCTTCTATTCTATCATGGTTGTTATGGAAGAGGATCATAAGATGCCCTCATTTGAGGAACTCTTTGATAGATTAACTAGGGAGCAAGCCAAGTTAATTCAGATGGATGCTCTTCCTAAGAGTCATGTATTGATGGCTCAATCTCCTAAAGGAAAGGGTAAGTATAAGAAGAAGCCACAGATAGATTCATCTTCAAGAGGTAAGCCTCCTTATAGGCCTCCCTATAAGCCTAAGGTGAATAATGATCAGAAGCCTCCTTCTCCTTCTCCTCCTCCTAACTCGAGAGGGTCATCTTCTAAGTATAAGAAGAGACAAGACAATACTTATTTTCAGGGTAAAACTAGGCATAATGACACACCCTACTCTCAGAGGTTAGCCTCATTAGAAGAAGCTATGAAGAGGCACAACATTAAAGTGTCCAATTCTTCTTCCTCGAGCAAAGGACAAGCCTTCTCCGCTAAGCCTTCATCATCTACAAGTTCCAATTGGATTCTTGATTCTGGTGCTTCACATCACATGACTCATTCTATTGATCTTCTTGATTCTCTTTTTGATCTAGCTCTACTTCACATATTACAGTTGGGAACTCATCACAAATTCTAGTTCTAAGGACATGCTTAGTTAAGATGCACGATGGTAGCATTGATGATGTTCTTTTTGTTCCTAATATTTCACATAATCTTCTTTCCATCTATCAAATTTGCAATCATGGTGATAGAAAAATTGTTGAGTTTTCTCCTACTAATGTGACTATTACAAAGATGCAGAATCTTGAAAAGGTCATTGCTACAGGCACAATTGATCATGCAGCCTGCTTGTATATGTTTGATGGATTTGATTCTTCATCAGGATCATCCCTTATTTCTCATGTAGATTCTACAAGCAAGCTTTGGCATGAAATATTTGGACACTTGAATTATAGATATCTCCAACAAATGAGCACACAAAACTTGGTCATTGGTCTACCTCAAATCTCTTGTTTAGATGAAGTTTGTTCAGGTTGTTTTCTTGGCAAGCATCATCGAGATCCATTTCCTAAGGGTATGGCCACACGAGCTTCAACTCCCCTTGATTTGGTGCATAGTGACCTAATGTCATTTCCAACTCCTTCATTTTCAGGGGCCAAGTATGTGCTCACTTTCATTGATGACTTCTCCAGGCGCACATGAGTGCACTTTTTAAAGTACAAGAATGAGGTCCTTCAACACTTCATGACCTTTCTTGCATTTGTGGAGAAGCAATCAGGTTATTCCCTCCAGAAGATCCGCATAGATAATGGGGGGGAGTATGTCAATCAAGCATCAAGGAATTATGGTGTACTCAAGGTATTCTTCATCAGCATACAGTGCCATACACTCCTCAGCAAAATGGTGTGGCCGAGTGGAAGAATAGAACCTTTCGAGAAATGACCAATTACATGCTTTAGTCTTGATCCATGGCTCCAACATTTTGGGCAAAGGCTATCAATTGTGCCAATTACATTTAGAACCGTATGCTTCAAAAGGTAGTACTGAATAAGACTCCCGAAGAGGCTTGGTCTCATGTCAAACCCCGAGCCTCCTATTTCAGAGTATTTGGCAGTTATGCATGGACATTGATTCCTGATAATCGACACAAAGCGATGGAGAAGACAAGTCAACGATTCATATTTGTTGGCTATTGTGAGGATGTGAAGGGATATCGGTTACTTGATCCTATCACTCAAGAGGTCCATTTTTGTCATGATGTTCAGTTTGATAAATCCTTTACTCAGAAGGATTCTTTATCACAAGCCTCTCCCTCTCTTCTTCCACATTCTTCTTCTGAGGATGTCTTTCCTTCGGGTGATGATGATGTTGTCGATGCTCCTGGTGCTACCATTCCTGAAGATGGTATTGATCTAGTTGTTGACATTAATCCATCTTCTCCTACTTCTCCACCTACACCTAGTAGACCTTTATGGGCTCAAACAGTTGTTGAGGAAGCTGGTCCTCTTGTAGGTGATCCAACAACCACTCGTCGCACTCATTCCCAAACTTTAGGTATCAGTATTTTGAATCATGCAGTCTCTACTGATCCTCAAAAGTTTTTAGATGCTTCAAGTATACATGAATGGGATAATGCTATGGATGAGAATTATTCTTCTTTGATGAAAAATCATACTTTGGATTTGGTTCCTCTTCCCATGGGAAGAAAGCTAGTTCGATGCAAATGGGTGTATTGTACTAAGTTTGTAGCTAATGGTTCTGTTGATAAGTATAAGGCCCATCTAGTGGCTAAGGGGTTTTCTCAGGTTGAAGGTATTGACTATTCTGAGACCTTTGCTCCCATTGCCAAGATGGATTCCATTCATCTTGTACTTTCTACAGCTGCATCAAAGGGTTGTTCAGTGTATCAGATGGATGTGAAGAGTGCCTTCCTACATGGTGATCTAAAGAGGAGATCTATATGGAGTAACCACTAGGTTTTCTACGCAATTATTCACTTGTATGCAGGCTTTGACGTTCATTATATGGTCTCAAATAAGCTCCTAGATCTTGGTATGAGAAGATGGATAGTTTTTTGCTTGCTTCTGGATTCACTAGATGTCATTCTGATCCTACTGTTTACATTCAACGACATGGGGGAAATCTTCTCATTCTTGTTCTTTATGTGGATGAATTGATCCTTAGAGGGAGTTCTCATGCCATGATTGAGAAAACTCAAAGAGCCTTGATGACGCAATTTGATACGACGGACCTTGGTTTGCTACATTATTTCCTTGGTCTTCAAATTCATTAATCTTCTACAGGTATTTCAATCTTCCAGCAGAAATATTCTCTTAATTTGCTACAAATATTTAGAATGGTTGATTGTAAGCCAACCCCTACTCCTTTTCAATCAGGTGTTGTGTTGTCTACCAACTGCACTACTCCATCAGTAGATGCTACCTTATATAGGCAGTTAGTTGGTAGCCTTTTGTACCTGACACATAGTCATCCTGATATTTCCTTTGTAGTTAGTTTGGTCTCTCTGTTCTCTCAAGATCCTCATGAGAGACATTTTTAGGCGGCTAAGCGCATTCTGTGGTACATTCCGGGCACTCTACAGTTTGGAATTCACTACACCTCAGGTGCTACTGAGATTGTGGGCTTCACTAGCTTAGATTGGGCTGGTGATGTTGATGACTGAAAGTCTACCTCTGGCTTTATTTTCTACCTTGGTTCTGGTCCAGTTGCTTGGTCTTTTAAAAAGCAAATTGTTATTTCATTATCTTGAACTAAAGCGCAATATCGAGGAGTTGTCTTAGCTAGTCAAGAGATTCTTTGGCTTCGACAATTGATGACCGAGTTTGGCTTTCCAATTAATCATCCCACTACTCTTTGGTATGAAAATCAAAGTGCCATCCATATTTCTTGCAACCTTGTGGAACATCAATGCACCAAATACATTGAAATCCACATGCACTTCATTCAGCAACTCATCCAAGAGGGTGTTTTATCTTTGGAGTATTTGCCTATAGAGCTGCAGATTGTAGATATACTCATCAAACCTATAGCATCTCCTCACTATCTTCAGTTGTGACCGATGTTAGGGGTGAAGGAAGTAGTCCTTGGGGGGTCTTGAGGAGTCCTCCTTCCTTCCTTTTTCATTATTTTTTGGTATTTGTTTGTTCTCTCTTTTGGAGAGGAGTTTTCTCCCACTAGGTTTTTCTCCTTTTCTCTATTTATGAGAGATTTCTTTGTAGTTGTACATGGGTACCTAATATGGATTTGTCTGTCGGGACCCATATTGCCCTCTACTATATTGTTTTACTCCCTAAGTTGCACTTAAGGGGGGGTGTTGGTGTAATATTGTTTTTTTATTTTTTAATTTTGGTACAACTACAAAGCTGTGTCACACTTTTATAAAGGAAAAGGTCAACAAAACACAAACTTTTTAACTTTAACGACATAAAAATGGCATTTATGTTTAGAATTTGGAGATGATGTAAATTAATAAAATGTATAAAAGTGGATGAAGTTTATGTCTATAATTTTTTAAAAAAAATTTAACAATAATTCACATAGTTTTTAATTTTTGAAGTCCATTTTTTACTTGCTGAAAAATGCTGAAAAACGAGGGTCTTGTTCCCACCAAAAAAGTATATGCAAATAATCATTTTTTCCTTTGATTTTAAAAGATGTTATAGATGAAATGTATATCTAGTGTAGAAAAGAAGAAAAATTAGTTTTCAATGTATATTTTCTCCGTTATAACTACTCAAAGTCGAACATACATGAAATCGACAGTTTTCATTTCCCACCAAATTTCCCCTATCAAATCTACACCATTTAGAAAAAAAATTACACATTCTTGAAGAGAACTCTCTTCTCTAGTGTTAAATATAAAATTCAATTTTTTTGATAAGCTTTACTATTTTTTTCTATTTTTGAAGCAGCTTGTTCTCGAATGTTAAAATACCTACTTGTAGTATTTTGAAATTATAATATATTAGATCTAATTAAAATACTATAAAATTATATGATGATAATCTTGACTCTATACTCTAAAAAAAGGGTATTTTTATATTCGTAAAAAATATCATTAAAAAGTGTAGGAGTTATTGAAACATCACTTTTTTGAAATAATTTTATTTCTTTAGTAATTGGTATAAAACATGCATTTAATAGATATTTCCAGTTAGAAAAGTTGAAGCACTTATCTAACTTAGCTAGAATGAATCTAGCTAGACCATATGTTTGACAAAAAATAATTTTAGTTAAAAATATTCAAATTCAGTTGTGTTGATAAGATGTCCTAAAACGTGACACAACTTTGTGCTTTTACATCTCCTCGTTATCTTTAGTTGCGACCGATGTTAGGGGTGAAGGAAGTAGTCCTTGGGGGGTCTTGAGGAGTCCTCCTTCCTTTTTCATTTCTTTTCAACATTTGTTTGTTCTCTCTTTTGGAGAGGAGTTTTCTTCCACTGGGTTTTTCTCCTTTTCTTTGTTTATGAGAGATTTCTTTGTAGTTGTACATGGGTACCTAATATGGCTTTGTCTGTCGAGACTTATATAGCCCTCTACTATATTGTTTTACTCCCTAAGTTGCACTTAAAGGGGGGTGTTGGTGTAATATTGTTTAACCAATTTACTCATTATCTAAGTTTACTTAGGTCAACTCATAAATGAGTTAGATGAATATCTTTGAGTCCAATTTAGACTCTATCATATCCTAGAGGATATTGTAGAGTTCTATCAGAACTCTACTTCCTCCTGGTTGAGATACTTATCTAAACCCTATCCTTTCTTTCTATCAGCTCTTGTCGATTTAAGCAGAGCCTTTGTATGTTTATTCTCACCTCAGTTCAATACAATTTAGTGTTGATAACATCTCTCTTCTAGTGGATGTTTGGAGACTGGGTTCTGGATATAAGATAGTTTATCCTAACAAAGGAAATGTAAGAGAAATGCATACACAAATCAAGATATTGAAATCAAATAACACAAAAGAATATGCAAAATAATTCCTCCTTTATTTTCCTCTTTCTCAATACAATTTTGGGCTCTTAGTAATAAGCTCAAAATTATGTCAGCATAAGAATTCAGAGCATGTGGTCCCTTGAATAAGAGAATAAGCTCTCTAATTATAAGAATTTTAGGGGTTTCAATCAAGATTCCTTGATTTATGAGTTGATTGGTGATGTGGAAGAGTTAACTCAAAGTGAGTAAGAGCTCAACTCAACTTGATTGCCTTGATCATAAGATTGACCAATGAGGTGGAAGAGTTAACTCAAAGCGAGTAGGAGTTCAACTCAACTATATTTCCTTGATTGGAGGTGGACTGATGAGGTGGAATTAAACACTGAATAGATTGATTAGTTAGGAGAGAGAAATGTGGAGCCAAGAGTTGTGATTGAGAAGTTAACACAAACTGAGTGAGTTAGATTTTAGGAGGATGTACATATGATTTAAATAAATAAAATAATTATTTACTTGCACATGTGGAGAATTTATAAATAAATAATTACTTATTTATTTATGAGAGGAATGATTAGTTGTGATTAAATAAATATAATTTATTTAATCATGAGAGGGGAAGTTGATTTAATTATTACATAAATATATAAATAATAAGAAAGAGGGAATATTAATTAAATATGATTATTTAATTAATTATAATGGGATAGGGAATAATCAAATAATGTTTAATTATTTTGAATTATTTTATAGACAAATAGTTGATGAAATAACTAGGTAATTAATTTAAACCACTTAATTATGGAATTTATATGAAAATAATGATTTTGAATTCAGAATATAGTAGGACATAAATTGATTAAATGATAAAGATTATTTAACAATTTAAGATGAATGTTAGTAAACGTATTGCGTTAGAACAATTGGTCATTTTTAAGTGTCTACACTAGTTTCTGCACAAGGGCTAAGGCTATTCATGACGAAGCAAAAATCAAGAGACAAGTTTTTGAAAATGAGTTAGGGAATGTTAGAAAAGAGGAGGCGTTGTAGAAATATATCATAAGGGACCTCAAAGAAATGATAGAAATATATGTCAATATCTTGGTGCTCAAAAAGATATTCCCAAATGCAAAAGAGAATTATTCTAAACCTTGGCTCAAGGCTATAGAGTGGAAACTAATAATCACTAATCAAGTTTTAGTTGAGCAAGAAAAACTTGTAATCACTAATCCATCCCGTAGCATCAATATCAAGAGAACTTTAGATAATGCAGGAGAGTTTCCATGACATGATTGAAAAAAATATTTTTAGCAAGAAGGCATTTAGAAAAGATACCATGGCTAGGTTAAGTGAAATTTCTACATCTCTCAAAGATTCTGATGCTTGCTTGTAGAATTTGCAATTCGAATTGGGTGGGATTCATAAAATTTGGAGAACTTGATAAACAATGATGACAAACCTTGTTGATCCAAAGAGTAAACTGGTTGTCCATGCCATCAAAATTTTCAAAGCATTCAAAGAAAATTCTCCACTTCAACCAGATTAGCCTTTAGTGCCAGCATCTTCCTCAAAAGTTTCATCATTGAATGAAAAAGATCATTGAAAATAATGTAATAAGTCATGTATAGTTTTTGGGTTTTAGGTCATTGCAAACTTCATTTTTTTTTTGGTTGTAAATGTTGTAATATGACTTTTAATTCTTCTTCTTCTTCTTCTTTCAAAAGTTGTGTTTGGACTCTACAAATATACAAAATGAATGTTAAACCTAACTAATGTTCCTAAAGTACTTATTCTAAATTGGGAATTTATTCTAAGTAATCACTTTTGGAATTTTTCCTAAAAGGTTATTCTTGATTAGTTATCTCAAATAGTTACATGGGGTAGTTATCTTCGGTAGTTAGGTAGTTATCTCAAGTAGTTACATGAGGTAGTTAGGGAATTACTCTAATTTGTTACACCACTCATATCTATGTATATGAGATAAATCATTGTAAAAGGGATTCTACTCTCTCATAGAAGGAAATTGTATAGGGAACTTGAATGGTACTTTTCAAGCAAAGAAAATAAAGAATAATTTTAGAAGTATTTCAAATAGTTCCTGTGTGTTGTTATTAATGTTTGTATGATAATTGATGATAAATTTGCTTTCTCAAATGTCTTATGTAAATTAATTGAACATATCCCTCTCTTGGTATCTTAAACTAGATGTGTTAAATCTCTAAAGATAAAGTATATTTCTCACTTTCTTTCCATTCTCTCTTGCATTTTTATTTCTTAAAACCCCAAAATATCAAATACCCCCATCATATGAGGGAGTTGCCCCTCTCAAATGCAAAGGAAGATTGTTATTCTACAACAATCGCTCTAGCTATTGTAAAGTTTTTCTCACTGCTTGCAAGGTAACAAGGTCATTTTGAAGAAGTACTCGAAGAGAAAAATCCATTTACTAACAAACTTTCATCATGAAAACCTTATTGCATTCCCTAAACCCTTAAATTTGAACCTTCAAAAATCTTAATGCTAGTGTACCAAGTTAATTATCATATAAACAACATATTAAATTTCAATTTCTAGATCCCTCTTGCAAATGCACCCTTTGATATATGAGTCACTAAACTGCTAAATAATCTTACAAGTGTATCTTTTGACATGCAAATCCTTGTTGGCAAAATGGTCAGCACTCCCCTCAGGATTTGTGACATGGTTTAACAACCTCTTGTGTCCTATATAAGTCTAGTGGTTGTATTGAGCATTAAAAGGGCAATCTTTTGGTGCAATGACAACTACTACTTGTAACAAGTGGTATCAGAGCTTGGTCACAGGTTCAAATCCCCTCGGGTAACGCTGAGGGGGAGATTGTTGGCAAAATGGTCAGTGCTCCCCTCGGGATTCGTGACATGGTTTAATAGCATCATGTGTCTTCTATAAGTCTAGTGGTTGTATCGAGCATTAAAAGGTCGATCTTTTGGTGCAACGACAACTACTTGTAATAATCCCTAGTCCTTAGTTCCCTCATGCAAATGCAACATTTGACACGTCAATGCCTAGATTCTTAGTCTATCTTGCAAATGTAACCTTTGGAATGAAAACATAGAGATCTCCACTCCTTAAATTACAAATGCATCCTATGCTATATGAATCCATAGACCCCTAGTTTACTAACTAATAACCCCCACCTACCACCATGTATAACTAATAACAAATAATTTGATGCAATAAGAACATATAAGAGGGAGGTCAAAAAGTGGACTAGGGTATTGACCCACTTATCATAAGTAAGAATAATGTGTCATAAACATCTTTTGAAAGGCGTTAAATGATAAAATGTTGCTTCAAGTTTGACGGAAGGCCATGACATGTTTATGATGCACAAGAGAATATGTTATTAACATCTTATTGAGCCATCATGGAGTATGCGTCATGATAACTTTTACAATGGTATTTTGAGACCTTGTTTCTTCTCATAGCATTACATTTTGGCATTTTTTGGGTCTCTTTAAGTCTGCATATTGAGGACTTGAGACGCATATTATAAGATTATACTATCAATTTTCGTCTAGGTTATATGTGTCAATCTTCATAAAAAGTATGAAGTCTAATATTGTATTGTAATAACGTAATATTGTTATAAAGAATACATTGATTCCACATCTTAAAAAAAATTCCATAATATAAAAAGACCAACTTTTTAATAATTAAACTCCATTTAGATTTTATTATTTAGAGATTTAACCATACATTAAAAGAAAGCTTGTCTTGCTTTAGAAAGGTAGTGATAATAAACATTAAAGAAAAATCTGTTTAACAAGTAGGGTCGAGCTTCAACTTTACCACCGATATTTGTTTCCTTTTAGCAGAAAAGCAAGCATCGCTTATGCCCTGCACGACCGACTCGGGATATCTTTGCCTCGTTTCCAACTCAAAAGTGACCATCTCTCCACGTTAAAGACTAATAGACACCTCTCTCACCATTTCATTCTACTTACCCACAGAAGCAAGGATTTTCTCTGTTTGTTATTGATATGGAACGTACAAACTGGCCAAGGAGAAAGAAGTTGGAGGAGAAGGAATTGAAGGTCAAAGAGGTCTGCTATTCACCTTTTTTTCTTTCCTTCTTTTCTTCAAAATTCATTTGATTGACCTGTAAATCATGGTGGTTGCAGGTATTGGACGTGGAGGAGTTCCCAGCAATTGCAATTGCAATAGCAAAAGCACCGCTGAATCAAGAGCCAGACTCAGGTAATGTCTTTTATTTATTTTCATTAGACCAGTAGTTGGTTTGCTTTGAACTTGCCGGTTAAAGAAAAGGTGTGCCCTTCCTTGAAAATGATTGTTGGCGTTAGGGTGGATTTTGCAGGATGTGAAAGAGTAAAAGGGGAGGAAGAGATGGAGAGATTGCGAGATGAAAATGCCCTCCTTTTTGCGTCTCTGCAAGATCGGAATGAAGCAAATCGCAGAGCACAGCTTGAATTACGCGCCATGCGCAACAAGTTGCAGGTTTCCGACAAGGAAAAGTCTCGTTTGCAGTACGAACTCCATTTGCTGAACAAACAGCTTCAAATCCAAAGCCAGGAAAGAGAATTGAGTGCAAGCGGTGAAGTTGAAGAGGAGTGTGAGTTGTTCCGAGGATTAATGGCGAAGAAGAGCTTTAACTCTAATTTGAGAGGTCAAAGCACGGTGTGGACAAAGGCTGTGGGAAGCCCTGCCCCTGAGGATGACAATGAGGACGACATTAGCTGTGCCGAGTCCTGGGCCTCGGCTTTGTTGTCGGAGCTGGATCATTTCAAACCTAAACAGTCTCAAGATTTCTCAGTTGTGAGTGAGATAATTGAAGTCATCCAGCCCGTAGCTCTGCATTTACAAGTGGACACGGCAGGGGTAGTGCAAGCCAAAGAGAAGGTGGCCTCCCTTCAAGACCACGCCCTCCTTCACTTTCTGCGAGAGCTCTCCTCCCTTCTCACCTCCATTCTTTCACCAGGAAATGCCTTTTACTCAGATCCTACTCGTGAAAGGAATTTGCAACTTGAAATAGATAAACTGCAAGGCAAAATCGAAGATTTAAATAAGGAGCTTCAATCTCAAATAAATCAGCGTCAACATTTGTCTGCCCTAAACGAGAAGCTCGACAAAGATCTTCAAGCGTAAGTTCCACATTTACTCAACCCTGTCACTGCCAAGCTGTCTATTTAAATAAATTTTCAAATAAATTTTCATGCTCCAAATTTATTTACGCTAAATCTATTTTTATCTTTGAAAGGAGAAGCTTCTATGAAAATTTTATAGACATCTTTATTCCTAACATTGCTGATCGGAGAGATCAAATTTTTATAGTTTGAAGTTTCTAGTTCGAAGTTTCTGAATTCGACTGTCTGAGTATTTTTTTCATAATTTCCGTCAGAAATCTTGATTAAAAATATTTCAGAAACTTCGAGTTGATTTGACTGTGTAAAATATTTTTCTCCTCATTCTGATTTTGGAGTATGATATGAAATCTTGACTAAAAAAACACTTTAGACAGTGAAATTCAGAGATTCCAAACTCAAGCGATTCAGCACAGACTTACTGTCCAGAGATTGAAAGACAGAGAATATATAATATTTATGTCGATTTTAATTGTTCAATTTCTCTTCTGATTGTTTTTAATTTAATTTCAGATATAGGAGGGAGAAGGATGCTTGTAACATAAGTCGAAGTCATAAGGTAAAATCTAGGCCTTGTGTAAATTTTGGATTGAAGTTTGGAAAAAAAATAGGAAACTAAGAAGTTGAATGGCAGGAGGAAGATCAGGTGAGAGATGAAGACAATGAGAAGTTGGGAACAATTGAAGATGTGGGAAGAGTTGCAGGTTACGAGGAAAAGGAAAGATGCCTTTGGGCCGAAGGAGGAGAAGAAGAAGAGAAAGAAGAAAAGACAAGATTGCGCAGAGTTCCACTCTTCCGCAGGCTCTTCTTGTGCGCCTCCCCGCAACAGCCGCCGCGCTCTTCAAAATGAAAATCATCATAATCATGATTAACTTGTTCCCTGCTCTCATCAATTTTATTTTGACTTTAAACTTGAAAATGTAACCCTCCACGCAACCTCCTTTTGGGTGTCGGCTTCCTCGTTACTTTGCCTCTCACTTTATTTAATATGGATGCTCTTGCTCATTCCTTCTTTCTTTTGCCTTGCCCAACTCATTTCTTTTCTTCAAAATAATCTCTGCTTTTACTTTTTCGGCTCAACAATTCTAATTCTTATTCTTATTAAAGCAAATGCACATGGAATTCCGTGGACTGCGGTGCCTATTAAAAGAAGGGTGATGCTAATCCATTTAATAAACGAGCGATTTATCCAAGCAAATTTGACATGGATTTAATAAGTGCCTTGTAAGGGAAGAACATTTTTTAAATAAAATAATTAGTACTCACATTCTAAGGAGGTGCAAGGGGGAAAGTAAAAGTTTATATATATAAAAGATATATTGTTTTATTTATAATATTGTATGTAGAAGTTTATTTGTTATACATATAATTTTGAAATACAATCTTGATTTTAGGTTCTTTATAAATTTTACACTAAGATTATAATTGAGGTGCAATGGTTATATT
This sequence comes from Chamaecyparis obtusa, assembly GCA_027943335.1. NCBI lineage: Eukaryota > Viridiplantae > Streptophyta > Pinopsida > Cupressales > Cupressaceae > Chamaecyparis > Chamaecyparis obtusa. Next base: position 6,256,246 of record BSBK01000370.1, on the reverse strand, counting down.
GATTTTATAAAAAAATAAAAAACTTTATTTCTATATTTATTTGTATAATTAATATCATTTTCTCAATCTCATTTAATTAGAAGAAAATAACATTATTTTTTAGATATTATTAAAATGATTAATACATTTTATTAGATATTCTTAATAGTTTAAATATGACTTATTTTAGAATCCTTCATAAAATTAAGTAAAAATAACATTTTGATACACAACATTTGAAGTTAGAAATCTCATGTTGTTAAGAATAAAAACTTAAAAAAATATTTTGTCATTTTTTTGTAATTGATTTCAACTTTTATAACTACAGCTATGACCAACCAATGTACCATCAAAATCAATATTAAGCACCCTTAACTACAACTATCCAAAATTGACAATAATAATCAGAATAATTTGATTTGGAATGATGGACAAAATGTCCTTAAATGGTAATATCTTAAGTACTATAACAATTGATGGTATAAAGGAAGCCTATAAGAAGAATATATAAATAAAATCATAATTTTTCTACACTTAGAAATATTTGATGAATGGTTTGTATATATACTTATGTCAATCTTTGCAAAGATCAATATTACTTGAATTCAATTAGTATAGAGTCAGAGACTTCAATAGGTTTAGCATAAATATGAAAACTTACTAGAATTTTCCAAGGTTAATAAGTTTCCTAATATCATTATGTCGAAGGCGTTTCTTATATGAAACGCATCGCCCTGGGTTAAAACATCAACGGTCCACATGTTACAAGAGCCTTGCAAGATGATTAGACTGATCCTCATCGTCCACAGCTTTTAAAAAAGCATGGTTTCGTAAATGTGAACGCCTTTCGGAGTAAATATGCTTTTGTTTCCTCGTACGGTTTAATCGAGAGCCACATATTTATTAACTCTCGATAGACCCGTATTAACCCTGGTGAAGTTAACCGCCGGCTGCAGATGCCAAATTTGCAGGCGCGAGATGAGGAACTATTTACGTGAAGGTAAAAAATTAAACACTATAATATTTTTGACGTCCGATTTGATTTCTGTGCGCTTTCATCGGCCGGTCTGGTAGCCTTATTCAATTGTTTTAGCACAAAACATAAGGAAGATTAGTAAAGGAATATGCTACTGATAACAAACATTGAACAATGCGTGTCCTGCTTCTTTGATGAAGATCGTGAAAGTTTGCCAGTGGGGATAGCCATTTTACATAGATACAGCTTCTGCTAATTATTTATTGCGGTATCAACAGATCAACAAGCCCAAATCGAACGCAACTGCGAGTTTGGAAGTTTCTCATTAATATTTGTTTTTGTTTTTAGCAATCTTATTTTACAACTTTTCATCGATTATCCCGACATAAGGAAGACGACAACGAAGAAAGAAAGAAGGCCTCAATCATATGCTTACATTCATCTTTAACTGATCAATCAAAGAAAAAGAAAAAAAGCAGGGAGATCCCGATCAAGACATGAGGGGTGGTTTCTGTAAAAAAAATGGGGTGTATTAAAGCAAAAACAAGCCCTAGGCGATTCCAGACGATCCATACCTGGATCTTGTCACTTACGTGCTTTCTCCAAAACACCCAACTGCAGAAATCGCTTTGATCGATTCTTCAACCAATGAATAAATTTCCTTCCAGCAATTGCCCACAAAGATCAAACGTGTTGCAAAAGCTCTACACAGATTGGGCATAAGGCAAGGAGATGTGGTCTGCATAATTTCCCCCAATTCAATTCATTTTCCCCTAATATTTCTCGCAATCCTGTCCTTGGGAGCAGTGGTCACCACCACCAATCCTCTCAACACTGCAGCCGGAATAATCAAGCAGGTAATCATCTGCATCATTAAAACAATTTGAAAGAAATGTTTGATGAGAAATTGTATTGCATAATTACAATTTAGTAACCATGTTTTTGTCTCAAAAAGCACAGGTAAAGGATTCGAAAGCAAGATTGGCGTTCACAGTAGGTACTCCCAGTGAAACCCTAGCCGCTTTGATTTCCTTGTCTTGCTCTTCTCTTCCTCATATTTCTCCCTTCATTTACATTTTCTCACTCCTGCTGCACTCGATATTTCCCAATTTGTCTCATTTCAGTCGAGCACTTCGTAAATTTAGAATTTGAGGAAGGCGTTGTGTGGAAGTTGCGAAGAAAAGAGGTTGGCCTGATTCTGCAAATTTTCTTTCCAACGCGACACGAATTTACAAATTTCAACACCACTCGAGAACAATACGCCACGTAACCAAGGATGAAATTGCTAAGCTGTCCCGTTGTTTTTTACAGTCGTACCCATGCCCAATGCCCCATGTTTGCCAGGCACCGGCTACCCAGCCGACAGAATCCCCCAGGCTCCTCCCCCCATCCACGCATCCATACATCCATCCATGGCACTCTGCCCGCAGATTCCGTACAGACGTCGGGTCCCATCCCAATGACTGAGTTGCAGCCTCCGAATTCTGACAGCTGCCCTCAGCTCCAACTTGTCCGGAGATAAAACGTGACGTGCAAACCGATTTACTCATATGTTCCGGAGCGGATCAACGGATTTCACTTTATGTAAACCATTTATTCAATTAAAAAAATAAGAAGAAAAAATAACATGGGTTGAGCCCAAAATTTGAACTGTTTTATTTAGTTTTTTTGAATAATACAAAATTACAAAAATTGTGATTTTATGTTACTTCGTATATATTTGTGGTAGATTAATAAAAATAACTTTAAAAGAGATATTAGAATTAATAATAAAGTTTTTATATTTAATAAGAGATATTAGAATTTATAATAGATATTATATAAAAAATTTGTGTGAATTATTTTTTTAATCACAATATTCCAATGAATTTGAGAGTTAATTTTTCAAATTTAATTTTAAAAAAATAAATTAAATTAATATTTTTCTATTAAGAAAATTAAATCTTTTAACTTTTATTTTTTTAATTTAAATCTTTTATTAAAATTAAGTTAAAATAAATTAAAAAATATATATAATCTCATTTTCAATATTGAAGATTTCTATAAAAAAATTTATCTTATAATTTTTATTTTTACTTTTTTCAAAAAATTACTTCTTTTTATTTTTACTATTTTTATAATGATATTTTTGTTTGAGTTTTGTTGACTTAACATTATTCGGGCAGCCGATTATATTTTTTAATGATACTGGTTATTATTATTTGGTTATTACATTGACATATGAATTTAAAAATGTTCTCAATAAAAATTAAAAATATTTGATTTGATTTGTGTGTGACATTTAAATGTATGATAAATGAAAAAATCATTTTATTGATAAGTAAGAAATATTTCTTTTAAAAAGTTAAATTATTAATTACATTATATCTCTATAATCTATTATATTGAGTCAAACTTGTTGACACATTTTATTAGCTATGGTTCACAAAAAAATAAGTATAGTTAAAAAAAATTAATTAATTAATTTATGATTGTTTTAATACCTAATTTGAAATCAATATATTTAGATGTTTTTTTCTTATTAATGTAATTGTAGATTTTTGGAGTATTAAAAATAATAAAAGATTTGAATAATTTAAAGTAGAGTATACAAATTAATTATGTATTTGTGAAATGAAATTTTAAATATGCTAAGGTAGTTGATACTCTTTGAATTTTATCCAGCTAAAATTGGTTATCATGTGTTTATGATTATGTTGTAATGAGTTATGGATGCAATTTTTTTGCTAGGTTAAACATGTTAATTTCAATTACATTTATGTTATACTAATGAATGGAGGCTAGCATATGTTGACCTAACCTTTACATAAATTTAAGGAAATAATACTTTATTATCATACAACTCATTAATTCTTTACACAACACATGACATGTGAAATGTTAAAAATAAATTCAACCATCCTGTAAAAATTGCGTGACCCAAAGGAAATTACTTGATTATCTCATAAAAGGATTAAAATATCATAATAAAATTAGCCAATTTTGCACACATCCAATACTGTCTAACTCAAAAATATAATATACATATATTGTCATCTACAAGCTACTACATCTGAGAGCCAATTTCTAAATAGAGTTAAAGCACTCAATAGATAACCCATTACAATAATATAGTATAATGATTATCTAAAAAGCTATTGACCATGACCCCCCATCATAGTATCACCTACACCTGTAAACATAATGAGCTAGTTATAAAATTAATTTACAAAAGAAAGACTCAAAATTGATTAAATTTCATATTATAACGTTCTTACCATCTCTAGTTTGCATTACATTTATTGTTGTTGATGTTTCTTGATTAAGATCAAAATATAGTCACCGACTATTTTGGTGATCAATTAAGGCTGCAATAACATGCACATTTGTCAAATCAACTTAGATAAAAACAATATACAAATTGAATACTCAAAATTGATTGAACTGCACTTTATAATTTTCTTACCATCTCCAGTTTGCATTGCATCATCCATTAGTGTATGGTTGATATTAACAGAATAGGGAAACACATGTTCTTCATTATCATTTAAATCTATAATAACACATAAATTTGAGACGTCAACTTAGATGAACCAAATGCAAATTAAAGGTTCACAATAAAATTTGTTTTCTTATTTTCTTACCATATCCAATTTGCATTCCATCCATTGTTGTTGATGTTTGGTTAAGATCCATACAATGTCCTTCATTTCTTTTTTGATCATTTAAAACTGCAATAACATGCACATTTAACTTTGATCAACTTAGATAATATGTTCAAGTGTAAAAACACATTATGTAGATAATATATAAATATTTAAAATTTTCATTACCTAAAATGGTTATGTATCTAGTTTGTTTGAATAAGTATCAGAAATTTGTTAGAGACATAATTAAGTAATTTTTTATAAAAATTATGAAAAAAATTAATAGTTAAAAGATACCATCTATGAGGTGTATTTCATCTGTTATTGTTTGGTTTAGATCAAAAGAAAAAGGTAATTGACATCGTGGAGTACTTTCTTGATCATCCAAACCTGTAACAACATATGGTTAATCTATTAAATAATAACAAGTCATACTTCTATAAATTACTAAAATATTTTTGAATAAACATACTCACTTTTTTGTTGCACGATAATAAGACTTTCTTTTTGTATTGCTATGCCTGAGCGATTAATGCCCTTCTTTTTCTTTTTCTTTCTACATCTTGTAGAGGGAAATTGAAAAGTTTCATGCTCAACTCTTTCACTTAAGTTTTCTGAAATGGTATTACGCCTTTGATGAGTAGAATGACGTTTGTGTATTTTGCTTGGACTAAACCATGGTGATATTCGTCTGAGAGGAATGTTCTCTGAGCCAGGTATTACTTGAAATTTGGAAGAGGAAGCGAGAGGTGTCTCAATATCTTTTCTAAATCTCCTAACACATTCACTAAGATATTTTTTTCACTCACTCTAGTTGGTAAATTTTGGAGCAATGAACTCAAATAATCAATGGAATTTTGAAAGTCTTCATTTGAAGCATCAGAGATGTCATCTGGATTAGAAATAAATATGAGTAAGTTAAAAAAAATTAAAATAATAAACATTTCATTTTAAAATGGTGATATAGAAATTTGCATGTTTTTTGGTCTTCAACGATGGTAAGTCCAAGAACATCTTGGTCTTCAAATTGAACACAACTATCTAATTTGAAATAAGAAATAATGAATTTTGAGAAGCATAAAAATTTAATATTTAATTGTAAAGACAATGTAGGCATTACTAGTGGTGATGTTTTCATGACTAAGACCCCCTCTATCATTGTGGTCACCATCAGGCAATAGAGTAACACCTTTTGTAACTTAATATAATTAAATTAGTTACTTTTGAGACTAAAGATAATAATCATTAAAAATTTGAAAACTAAACTTATATCTCAAATAAAACTTACCTACAACTTGATCTTGCTCATTTGTTTTGTTTCTCTTTAGAAGATCTAAAATCTTCAATACATGTTTACATGTGTTTCCTTTTTTTGCCCACTGACAATCACACACATGCAAACCAGGTCCAAATTTTTCGACAAGATACCATTTTGTAATTGTTTGGCTTCTTATCCTATACACATTGTGGAGGTGATCATATGGACAACAATATGTATCTGGTATTGTTTTTTATCTTTCTAGTGCAGTTATATAATATCGTTCTTTTTTTAAGTTTGTTAGAAACCTAGATAACTGCAAAATCCTTTTATTTTTATAGAATGGCTCTACCCTATGAAGAAGTATGTGGATAAGCCAATCCATTCTCCTTGTACATTTCTTAGAAAGATCACTTAAATAGTGACTCTTGATGTGGCAATGGTATGATTCTATTGAAGCATTGGTCTCTTGATTTGAATGAGAGAAGTTTCAGAAATTCTTGGCCCACATTGCTACACAAACGAATATAATGATGTCACACAAAAATAGCTAACATGATGTAAATGCATTTAAATTGTAATGAATAATCACATGATCTTACCAATACAACTCCCATTAGGACTTCGGGTTTTCTGAAAATAATCAATAAATGCCTTCTCCTCTTTGAATTCCTCCATGAAATTTGTTATTAGGTGAGTAGTAATGTCTTCCTCATCACTCATTGCATACATAATTTGGCCCAATCTATTGAACATTTTTGTTGCAGTGTCCTTATTTCTCACATGCCTAAATTATAAAGCATAATATCAAGATATGATGTTCAAACATGTAATATTTGATGCAGTCTACATAAAAAGTGACTTACCTATACACATTCTTCAACCATGCCTTACACACATGCCAAATACATAAAAGTATTCAACAATCAAAGGATAATCTACAAGTTACATTATAAAACTTCATAAGTAGTATTGGAACAAAAAACATTTTTTAGCATTCAAATAAAATACAAAATATACTTCTATAAACTAAATATTAAGCAAAAAAACCTGATTGCCTCAATCTCAACACTAGCATCATCTGTCATTAATGCATTAACATGCCAGTCTTCTTTGGACTCTTTTCCTCTTTTGTAAACTTCACTTAACCATTCATTTATATCCTCAACTTTATTTCTTGAGGATATTGCCCACGCAATAGGAACACCAGCCTCTTGCTTGTCAAAGACAAGCAAGGTATATAACTCATATTGCAGTGAATAAACCATATCAATAAATATAATATATTTATGAAGAAGCATATAGATTAAAAGTATCAATGATAAATTTACGATCCATAGATATGGGTAGAAATGTTTTACTTACACCATATTTATTTGTAGAGAATGTGGAATCCATTGCAATGAGTGAGTTATGTGAATGTTTCACCATCATTTCTCGCATCCACTCTGTTTGGATGCCTACAAAAAATGGAACATCTTCCATGGTGTTTGGCCTCTTATAGAAGAACAAATTTTCTTTCTCCTTTGCATGCCACAAGATTACACTTTTTGCATCATCTTCATTTTTCTGAGATCGAAGGGATCGCACCCTTTTCCATGCATTCAATACATCTTTTCTCAATAAACATGTGTCCCTTCTATTCATCAACTTAGTTAGACCATGATCTAAGTAGTGTTGTTCACATATTGTGTCAATTCTGACACCCATTAGTAATAAAGACTCAATATAAGATTTGCATTCATTCGATAACCTTGGTGCAAAATTGCTCCTTGGATCACCATCAATGTCATCCTTTCCATGACAAAATTCTCCATTAGCATCATAATGGGTATACTCATTATATGTAATTATAGCAACATCGGGTCTACCATACATAACCCGAACTAGAAAATGAGCTTGACAACCCCTTTTTTGGGTAAATCTTCATAGCCTTTCCATGTTTTGAGGTTTTTTTCTATTGTCCTCGGGGCCAAAAGCACACCAATAACTGTTTATATGTGAGAAAAAAATGTATTAATTGACATGATAAAAAGAAATTATAAAATATGACATGTTTAATTATTGTATTAAATATAGGCAAACCTTGAGTATATCTTTGTAGTGTGGCTAGTAGGGTTGTTTGAGTTGGACTCTCTATGCTTCTTGCATACAAAGTATGTCTCTGTACTATCCAACAAGACTTCCCCTTTGATAAAGTGAGGGAGCCTTTCCAAAGGGATTGCAGCACAAGTCCATTTCACCACCTTCTCCAATAGGTGTCCATGCAAGATTATCACTTGAAAAATAATTTCCTTGGTTTGGAATATCTTGTACGCCTAGTTTGATGAGTGATTCCCATTTATTCTTTTTACCCATTCTAAGCAATATTAAAACAATTAGTGACCCTCTATCCTATTCAAATATGAAGGAATAAATATATTAATTTTTTTAATCACTCCATACTATAATTCTCTTTACAAGGTGTTCACACTTTTTTTTTACTTCAAAAATAATATTAGAATATAATTCCAAGGCATGTTGCAAAAATCATAGAAATAAAGTAAATAAAAACCAATTTAACAATATAAAAATTATAGAAATATCATTAAATACTTGACAATATAAAATGAAAGATACAAAGGTTCAAAGCTTTTTTGATACATTATTACAAGTGGATGTAAGATATTTTGTTCCAGGTTTTTTTTTTGTGTGTGATTTGATAAAAGATAATGCAAGGTGGACTATAACGAGCTGACTATAGTAATGAAATAGGAATAAGACTATGTTTTTAGGATTTTTTATTTTGGAAAAATGACTACATTACAATGCAAGGCTTGTCTATATGATTAGAGAATAATAGCGCATTAGGAAAGAACCTATGATTTTGAGATTTTTTTTTATTTTAGATGTCTTCTAATCACAATACAATACTTAGCTATATGACAATTAAAGATGGAAAAATAAAAGATAATGGAAGGTGGACTATAATGAACTGACTATAGTAATGACTTAGGAAGGAGACTATGTTTTTAGGATTTCTTGATTTTGGAAAAAATGACTAGATTACAATGCAAGGCTTGGATATATGATTAGACAATAATAGCGCATTAGGAAAGAAACTATGATTTTGAGATTTTTTTTTATTTTAGATATGTCTTCTAATAACAATACAATACTTAGCTATATGACAATTAAAGATGAAAAAATAAATCTTTAAGGGAAAACATTGAAATTTTTAAGACTGATTTTGAGGTGAAACCTTAATTTTAGCTTTGTTTAATTTTTATGTAATCTAATTTGACGGGGATCATTTTCTTTCTATGTTTTTTCTATTATAATCTCTTAAGTGTAATTGTTGATATTCTTCAACATTTGAGCATAAACCTAAGTTTAAAAAAAAAAAATCAAAGCAACTCGTATTCAAACAATGAAGCTTTACATTTGTTTAACATACAAATATTAAGTAACTTGAACTCAATTTAATATTTTGACGTTGATAATAGATATGATGCTATGGTTACAATTTTATAGTTTAGAAATTTAACTAAAATAAACCCTTAACCTAAATAAAACTATACACTAAAAGTAACATTAAAATAAATTAAATCGTAACCTTAGACCTAATTGAACATTCAATCAAATTAAACTCTAATCTTAAGACCCAACCAAATTCAAATCATGAATTTAAATCAAATCTAACCCTAACACCTAGCCAAATTAAATCCAAACCTTAAATTAAAATAATTCTTTAATACTAAATTTTTTATATAATGTCTATTATAAATTCTAATATCTCTTATTAAATATAAAAACTTTATTATTAATTCTAATATCTCTTTTAAAGTTATTTTTATTAATCTACCACAAATATATACAAAGTAACATAAAATCACAATTTTTGTAATTTTGTATTATTCAAAAAAACTAAATAAAACAGTTCAAATTTTGGGCTCAACCCATGTTATTTTTTCTTCTTTTTTTTTAATTGAATAAATGGTTTACATAAAGTGAAATCCGTTGATCCGCTCCGGAACATGTGAGTAAATCGGTTTGCACGTCACGTTTTATCTCCGGGCAAGTTGGAGCTGAGGGCAGCTGTCAGAATTCGGAGGCTGCAACTCAGTCATTGGGATGGGACCCGACGTCTGTACGGAATCTTCGGGCAGAGTGCCATGGATGGATGTGTGGATGTGTGGATGGGGGGAGGAGCCTGGGGGATTCTGTCGGCTGGGTAGCCGGTGCCTGTTTGCCATCACATGCCATCGAGCATTTCAGTCCAATCAGCTGTTCAATCATAATAGTACTTTAGTACATTGTCCAAACTGTTTAGCTTTTCTCAAAATGAAACAGTAATCTTAGCTTTTTTTAGTTTCAACTTTTTTTTACTTTGTATTACTTTTTAACAAGTTATTGATAAGGTATATAAGAAATATTAATTATTTTATATTTTGGTTAAATTATATATTGATAATGTATTATAATTTAATTTTTATACTTATTTTCTCAAATATATTACATTTTTTCTTTAAAATATAGATAATGTATTATAATTTTATTATTATTATTATTTTTAAAAATATATTATATATATTTTTAGATTATAAATTTATGTGACTTGTATTCATTAATTAATTTAATAAAATCAAATATTATAAATATTTATTAAATATTATTTTCTCTTTAAATTCTTAAATTATTATAAATCAAATAAAAAATTTATTTAATTAAAAATTTGTATTCAATACATTCAATTTTTTTCTAATTTTTATAATGTTATAAATTTATCAATATTTTAAATTTAAATGTAAATTTTCAATTCAATTTAACATTAAGTAACAATTGATTATTAGAAAATATACTATAGTTAAATTTTAAATTTATGAACTTTATTTTTTTATATATTTAAAGAATAATATTTGTTATAATTAGGTTTTATTCAAATAATTTTTTAATAAAAATTTACCACTACCAAAAACATCTTGTTCACAAAGACTACTATCATCTAACTACAATTTTTGAATGAGACATCCATGTTTCATGAGTAGAGGTTCATAAGAACTTACAAAACCAATGAGGCTTTTGAAATTTGTAAACATTATCATCTATGTTAATCAAAATTAATTTTCCTTTAACTAACTTCCCTTATTTACAATCAATCAAATAAATTTGACAAATTAACTTCTCTTCATTTCTCAATAATTTAATTTTAAAAGAATTTACAAATATTATTATCTTTGTAAAATGAAATCATTTTAACAACTAAATACTATTGATATTTAAATAATGTTCCTTAGAAATTATATTATAACTAAATTAACTTATATTTTTAATTAATTATTGTTAGGATTAACAAGGCAGAAATAACAATTACATGCAAAAATAACCAATATCAGAAAAAACATAAACCACACATAACATAACAGAAGACACAAAGATTTAACGTGGTTCACACAATCCCTGGGCTATGTCCACCAACAACAAGTCCAATATTATTATTATCCAGTGATTACAACCTGATTACAATCTGTAATCCCTTACAGCTCGATTCTGCCACTAGTACTAAAACCATACATTATGAAATCCCTAACCCTAAGCCATATTATACAATATTTTGCCACTTTAGGGTTAGAATGAGGTACAACATGTCGGCCCAAAAATAGCCAAAAATATGTTGGCCCCGAACCTCAGCGAGGGAAGGAGGAAAAGTATACAGTACTTTCCTGATCAGTCATCACAAGATAACAATCTCCCACTTGGTGACTGATCAGTATCCACACTAAAAAACCTCCCACTTGGAGATTGATCCTATAGCAATACTGCTACCATATGAGGCTCCCACTGGATCAAACCACCCTGGACTCAGTTGTTCCTTTATTTTGTTCAGTCTAGAAGACCAACTAAAGCTGAACATGAGTTGAACTTCTCCCTTGTTACTACCTTTGTAAACATATTTGTTGGATTATCATCTGTATGAATCTTTTCTAGCTTTAACTTCCCATCATCCAAAACTAACTGAATGAAATGGTACCGCAACTGTATGTGTTTTGTCTTTGAGTGCAAAGCAAAATTCTTCGTAAGATGAATGAGACTTTGGATATATGTATGCAGAAAATTATCCATCTGTGGATTTCCCAATTCTTCCATGAAGAATTGAAGCCATATCATCTCCTTGCCTGCCTTTGTAGCAGCAACATACTCTACCTCTGTAGTGGATAAAGCAACCACATTTTGTAGTCGAAAAATCCAACTCACTGTTGTCCCACCAATAGTAAATACATAGCCTATAGTATCATGTCTGCAATCTATATCTCCTGCCAAATCGGAGTCAACATAGCCATGTACAGTAGTAGTAGATCCCCCAAAGTGTAAACACTTACTCGATGTACCTCTCAAATATCTGAGAATCCATTTGATTGAATTCTAATGCTCAAGACTAGGGTGACTCATATATCACCTAGTGACTCCCACTGCGTGTGCAATATCTGGCCTAGTACATACCATAGCATACATTGAGCTCCCTACAGCTAAAGCATAAGGTACCTTAGACATTTTAGCCTCTTCTTCTGGTGTCTTAGGAAACATCTCCTTAGTCAATTTTAAATGACTAGGCAAAGATGTGCTAACAGCTTTGGCATTCTCCATAGAGAAACATTGCAACACCTTCTCAACATAATCAGCCTAAGATAAAGACAACTTCCTATTTTTCCTATCTCTGCAAATTTTCATAACAAGGATTTGTTTTTCTGCCCCCAAATCCTTCATAGCAAATGAATGTGTTAACTGTTGTTTCAATCCCTTAATGTGATTCATGTTAGACCCATCTACAAGTATATCATCAACATATAAACATAAAATAATGTAGTTGTCATCATCCAGCCTCTTAAAATAAACACAATGGTCAGAATGAAACCGAGTGTACCCATGCTCATTCATAAAAGTGTCAAATTTGATATACCATTGTCGAGGTGCTTGCTTCAAGCCATATAAACTTTTCTGCAATTTGCACACCAAATTCTCCTTACCCTTGACCTCAAATCCTTGTGGTTGTACCATATATATCTCTTCATCCAAATCACCATGAAGAAAATTTGTTTTAACATCAAACTGCTCTAAATGCAAATCTTCAGCAGCTACAATACTTAAAATAGTACGATTAGAAGTCATTTTAACAACTAGAGAAAATATCTCATCAAAATCAATGCCCTTTTTTTGTGCAAATCCTTTTACAACTAACCTAGCTTTAAATCTTTTCTTACCCCCATCCTCTTCTTTCAACTTGTAAACCCATTTATTCTGTAAAGCCCGTTTACCTATAGGTAACTTGCATAAATCCCAAGTTTGATTTTTCAACAAGGAATCCATTTCCTCTGTCATTGCAGACTCGCACTAAATCTTTGTATCCACCTGCATAGTTTCATTATAACATTCAGGTTCACTAGCATCTGTTAACAAAATAGAATACAAAGAGGGATAAAATCTTTCTAGAGGTCTACTTAGCCTTGTTGACCATCTAACATTCACTAGGGTGTGTGGTATTTGTTGTTGCTGTTGTTGTGGAGCATAAGGAACTACTGAAATATCATCTTTTGGAATATTATCCAGTACTACATAATCATTTTCTTTCTTCTCATGCTGCTGCAACAGATCTTTGTATGACACTTTCTCATTGAATATGACATTCCTGCTTCTTACAATTTTATGATTTTTAAAATCCCAAAGCCTATAACCAAATTCATCAATGCCATATCCAACAAATACACATTTCTTTGACTTAGCTTCCAGCTTGGTTCTATTTTCAGAATCTATATGTGCAAAAGCTTCACAATCGAAGGTTTTGAGAAAAGAATAACTCACCTTCTTACCACTCCATGCTTCCTCTGGAATACCACAGTCCAAAGGAGTAGAGGGACCTCTATTGATTAAATAAACAATAATGTTTACAGCCTCTACCCACATGTTTAAGAATAGCCTAGCATGCAACCTCATACTCCTTGCACACTCCATTATTGTCATGTTCATGCGTTCAGCCACTCCATTTTCTTATGGAGTCCTTGGTACAATTTTTTGCCTACGAATACCATTAGAAGAACAATAATCTTCAAATTATGTGCTGCAATACTCACCACCATTATCAGATCTAAGACATTTTAGCTTTTTACTAGTCTCATTCTCAACCAAGCATTTCCATTTCTTAAAAATTTGAAATACATCATATTTTTGTCTAAGGAAAGAAATCCATACTTTTCTTGTTGTATCATCTATAAATGTAACATAATACAAAGAGCCACCAAGGGAAGATACCTGAGCTAGTCCCCATACATCTGTATGCACAAGCTGTAATCTCTCATTTTTCTTTTGCTTCCCACTCTTTACAAAACTAACTCTCTTTTGTTTTCCATAAACACAACTTTCACATAAATCCATATTGACACATTTCAGACTAGGTAAAACTTTCTTTGAATGAAGTAATTTTATACCTTTTTCACTCATGTGCCTGAGTTTGTTATGCCAAAGTGTTGTGTCAAAACTTACAGCAACAGTTTGATGTTCTTCCTGGTCAATTGCAACCACTATTCCTGAACATTCATTATCTTTTGAAATAATTAAAGTAGAAGGAACAGTATGACCTGTACAAAGATATAAGGTGTCTACTTTCACACCTTTTGCTACTACTAAGGAACCTTTTGAAACCTTCCAATTTATATCATTAAAAGTAACTGTGCAACCCTCGTCACCCAATTGTCCTACTGAAATTAAATTCTTACTCAGCCTTGGAGCATGTCTTACCTCTTGTAGTAGCCAATGATTTCCATTCTGCAACTTAATTTTAATTTTTCCCTTCCAACAATCTGACAGGGTTCATTATCTCCCAAATAAACTAGCCCAAAATCCCCTTGGACATAATAGAAAAAGTAACCTCCATGGGGTGTAGCATGAAATGAAGCCCCAAAATCTAAAACCTATGAATCATCAATACTTTCTAAAGAAAGAAGCAAGGCATCCTCTTTGGGTTTATTACTTACCACATTTATCTCCTTGTTACCTTCTTGTTTGTCTCCTTCTTTATTCTTCCGAGACCAACAATCTTTCTTCTTATGACCTGGTTTTCCACAGTACCAACAATCATTTGGCCCTTTGAATTTGGACTTCTTTCCCTTTGATTTTCCTCTTGATTTCCCACGATTTCCAGAATTGTTTCCTCTCTCATTGGTTCTACCTTTGCTATGTGCATTTAAGACACTACCCGATGTGGATCCACCTGAGATTTTCCTATGAATTTCCTCACTCAGATAACACCAATAACATCATCAAATTTTAGGGTATTAGAACCAGAAACAGAGTTACTAATAGCCATTACCAAGCCATTCCAGCTTCCAGGCAAAGAACACAAAATCAAGAGAGCCTTGACTTCTTCATCAAAAATAACATTGACAGAAGTTAATTGACTGGTAATTATGTTAAACTCATTTAAATGATCAACAAATGACCCACCTTCCACCATTTTCATATTAAACAAACGCTTCATGAGAAATACCTTATTTAAAGCGGAGGGCTTTTCATACAACTTCGCTAGGGTTTTCATCAAATCTTTAGTCGTCGTTGCTTGTGTAATATTGAATGCCACCAATTGTGCCAGACATAATCAAATACTACCAAGAGCCTTTCTATCAAGAATTGTCTAGTCCTCATCAGAAATGCTTGCTGGTTTGTTGGCTTTTCCTTCCAACAACCGCCATAGATCCTTCTAATAGAGATAGTCCTCCATTTTTATTTTCCATAACTGAAAGTTTTGCCCATTAAACTTGTCAACCTTTAGCCTACCCTCATCTGCCATTGCTCCCACTCAACCGTGAGACTCCCACTAAACCGTGAGATCTTCCTACAGAGGATAACTGAAAAACAACCTTGCTCTGATACCACTTGTTAGGATTAACAAGGCAGAAATAACAATTACATGCAAAAATAACCAATATCAGAAAAACCATAAACCACACAGAACAGAACAGAAGACACAAAGATTTAATGTGGTTCACCCAATCCCTGGGCTACATCCACCAATGAGTCTAATATTATTATTATCCAGTGATTACAACCTGATTACAATCTGTAATCCCTTACAGCTTGATTCTGTTGCAAGTACTAAAACCATACATTTTGAAATCCCTAACCCTAAGCCATATTATACAATATTTTGCCACTTTAGGGTTAGAATGAGTTACAACATGTCAGCCCAAAAATAGTTGAAAATATGTCGACCCCGAACCCCGACGAGGGCAGGAGGAAAAGTGTACAGTACTTTCCTAATCAGTCACCACAAGCTAACAATTATTGTAAGTTGATTATAAATATTCCTATATGTTACCAAAAATATATTTAAATGTATAAATATTAATTACATATAATATATTAATCACATTCAAAATTTACATATTATGATAATTTCAAACTAGAAATTATAGTCTTGACATTAAAGAGGGAGTATTTTTTTTAATGTGTTTGAAGCATCATTTTTTATATTAATTAGAATTTTGAATGAATCAAGAATCAATAAAATTTTATTATATCATTAAAAAATTTAAATTTATTAGATAACATTTTTGTTAAATTATCATTTCAAGTAGTAATTTATATATAAATATAAATATTTATATTGATTATAATATAAATAATAATTTACACTTTTAAATTAAATAAATAAACTTAAATTAATATCAACATATAATTAACTTTTATTTAATAATTAATCATAAATAATTATAATATATTAGTAAAATTTAATCTAAATGATTAAAACTATCTATAATTTTATATTTGATTAATTAGTTAATTTGAATTAATAATCTAGACTAAAGATTGTATATTACAAATTTCAATAATAATATGAAATAAATTATAATACATTATCTATGTTTTAAATTTGAAATATATAATTCAATTAATATATACAATAATAAATACACAATAAATTGTTAAATAATACACATACAAAATAGAAAATTAAAATCAAGAAAGCTAAACATATAAATCGAAGAAAAAAAGTAACTTAACATTTATTCGGCGTATCAATTGCATACCAAGTTGCAATTACTAGTTATTAACTATATGATGTAACCCAACTTGGAAAGCATTTCATATTTGTACTATACTTAAAACTATTTGATGAATGGTCAATATCTAGTAGTTAAATTTTGTTCTAGCTATTTATACTTATGTCAATCCTTGCAAAGATTAGTATTAAACTTGAATTCAATAAGTATAGACTATGATAGGGTTGTCATAAATTTGAAAACTTACTAGATTTTTTTTCTAAGATTAGTAAATTTCTTAATATCAAATTATTACTTATATGATATGCCAACTTGAAAAGTTTATAATAATCAATGAAATTGGAATCTGCACATTACATGAAAATGTATAATATTTTGTAAAGCTTAGCATGACTTTCATATAAATTGGAAAGAGATATTTTTCTATATATATTTTTATTATTAGTTCTTATCAATGCGGGAATACTTATGCATCTATTGCATTCATTGAATATTTTATAGTTGATTATCCCCTTTTCTTGTATAGAATGAGTTGGAAATATTTTTTTGGCTTGTTCATCTTTTTTGTTCCTATATGGTGAAACAAGAAGCTAGAGGACTTATAATAGAAAAAGGTTATGGTTGGAGCTATGTTAAAAAGTAATAGTGTAGAAAACTAAAAATTTGTGTGAAAAGATGAATTATATGTAAGAAAATATAATCTTAGTAACATGAGAAAATTAGATATGGCATAGTATGAATATGATAATAAAAAATTGTGTTCTTGGAATTATTATAATGAGAGTAAATGTATTTCGACTCCTCATTTTTCTTGATAATTGTGTACTTGATTATTTTTTGTAGTCCCTTGATTGATTTAACTCCAGCCAATCCTAAAGGTAAAACTTAACTCTAGACAATCATAAAATTTAATCCTTATATTTTTATATTACCAATATTGATTTATTTTTTAGTGTTAGTCCTTGAGATTTACGTATACTAATTATTTATGTCATGAATAGTCATATTTGTCTAGAGTTGTCTATGGATATGGGAATTATAGTTATACTTTTTAGGTCATCTTGGTTCCATAGGGGGCCATTGTAATTATCAAATCACACCACAATGTACAAATGTAATTTAGGTGGTTTAAATCCAATTTTGTACATAATATCTAATACCTCTTTGTTGGTGTAATTAATTATTCACTAATTATACTTTACTTAAGTTTACTTAGGATAATGCATTTGCATATTAGTTGTCATTGAGACACCTAGGAATTTGTATTTTATTTTCGCACATGGTTAGGAGAAATTTTACTTTAGGTGGTGATAATTATCATCACATACCTCTTTATGTGTGAGATCCATCTTTAGTGCTCTTATCACATTATTATCCTCTCATTGTTGCACATGTTGCACATACTTTGATGTACAATGGAGGATGATCCGCCTTTGGTGGACATGTGATTCCACCTAGTGTGGTTGATAGCTTATCATCTCCTTACAATGTAGTCTTATTGCATTGCCTATATATTCAGACACTCCTACTTTGTATTCAATTCAATTGGCTATAATCAATTATTTGATCACTTTACCTATTTCTCTTGTGCTATCTCTTGAGCTTCTAAATTTTAGTGTTTTATTCTTTGCCTTAGGCAAATTCTTACATGGTATCATAACGATATCAAAATCATTGCATGGTATCAGAGCCATAGGAGTGTCATTATATAGCCTATTTTGAGAGAATTTTGTTGCAGGTCAAAATTGGAGCTTGTTGGTGTAAATCAGAGGTTTGCATCACATTGAGGAGGTCCAAAAACACCTAAATCAAATTTTGTTTCATCCAAATTAGACATTTGAAGCAAAACCTAGAGCCATTTGAATTTTGAAAGTGTGGCGATGACAATTCAGAAAAAATAATTTCAAAGGTGATTTTCAAACAACGATATCTCAGTCATTCAGACTCCTTTTTTCGAGCAATTAATTTTTTTGTTTTTGGGTAGAATTTCACGATGTACACAATGGTCCAGGTGGTTTCTGATCTCTGTTTCTGATGTTTTCTAAAAATCATAAATCCTTATTTTTACAACTTTAGAGGCTTCGTTCGGGCTCATATAGACACATTTTCAAGTGCTATTTTTTTTTAAAGTGCATAATTTTTTGTCTACTTTCCAGATCTAGTATCAGTTTGGATAAATTCTAAGTGGACATAGTACTTTAAAAATTTGGTCTATTTTGGCATATTTTAGCACTTGTAATTTGTTGGATCCTTGAGTGGTCTTGTGTCTTATTTGTTTGAGTCTACCATAGCTTCATATTTTCTATTGTAATCATCGAAATTGGAAGTCCACTTTGGTCCATTTTGGCAAGTGGCAATTGTACAGGCACTATATATAAAGTGCCAAAATCATCTATTTTGGGGGGTTATTTGGTTCATTGAATTTTGGGGGGTGCATTGATTTGTTGATCTCATTATTTTATGTGAGAAGTGCATCATGGATGGTTTAATTAGGTTGACAAGAGGAAACTATAAGGAATGGAGTGAATTGGTTATTTCTCATATTTGTATGAGTATAGACCTAAAATTCCTCATTTTGATTGGGACTCTTACTCAAAATTTATTAATGTTATCTATTGGAATATGGATATGGATTTTATGGATTCCCTTGAAGACTACGAAGATCGGACAAAGACTATTCCTGATATTTGGACTATTCTTAGGTAAATGTATGGAGATCCTCATGTTCCTCTGTTGGTAATTTGGCTAAGTAGGATATCAGAATGTTGTCATTATGGCAACATATACTCAGCATTAAGACACCATGATCGGAGGAAGAAGTTATGTATGAGCGCACTTGAAAATTGCCTAAGTATAACAGTGATTACCAGTCTTTACAAAGACAGTTTTGATTAGCGATGTTCATAGAAGAAGGTTAAGTGCATGCACACTCGAACATAGATCATTCTAGATGTATATTGTATGTGATGGAATGTGGACCTCAAATCCAACTACACACGTAGCATGGTCATTACTCACATGGTCGAATTACAAGAGAGAGTATGAATTACTCAATCTGAAATCCATCGTGAAGCGACCTATTGCCTCCTATGTAGGTGGGGTGTTTAATTACTCTCAAATTGGAGAGCCAACAACCATAAGACCAATTCTACAATGGAGGATTTTCAAAAGCTATGATGATAAACAAAAAAATTGAATTTAAGCTAGAATGAGTGCAATTTAATCTAAGATACTTTGAAAGAAATATGTTACTAATCTAGATAACTTGAAAGGAAATATGGAGTGCAATTTAATCTAAAGAAATTTGAAGTAAGATGATATTAAACTAAGAGCAATTAAGCAAATTAAGTATATGAATATGCAATATTAAACTAAATGAAGATTATACTAAAATGCAATAAAAGCTTGGAATTAATGAAATTGAGACACAAAAATACTATAGTTCAATTACTCTAAAAAATTGCTCTCCTTGAATGAAGAAATGAGGCTCATTAAATAGAAAAGCCCGGGAAGAGAATGAAGGGGTTCTTGATTTGAAACTCCTGACTCTTCATTCCCATTTGAGACAAAAAAGCATTGAATTACTTAATTAAAAGAATGGAATTTGCCACATAGGGGACTTTTCGAATATCTTTAATTATTAATTCAAAAATGAGTGTCCATTCAAATAATAAGTAATTATTAATTCCTTTTCATGTGTAACTAGCTAAAGGGGGTAGATTTTAATTTAATTCTAAGTACTTAGGACTTTAGGATTAAATTAATTTATCGTAGGGGTAATTTAGCTAATAAAAGTTGAAGACTTTAGAAATTAATTTTAATATTTGATTAATGAAATTAGGGTTTTTGCAATTGATATCAAATCGAATTAAGTTAAGTATGAGAGAGAAAATTGCCTAGGAAGCTAGGACTTTGGAGATGTAAAATTGATGAAAATGCACCAAAATTGATTGAATTTATTAGGTGCCAATTTTAGGGTATTACATTTGCCCCTCTTTGAATTGATGTGCAAACAATGCGTTGATTCAAAGAATAGTCTAAAGTGACAGATGACAAGAAATTCAGAAGTCTAGGTTAGGTTGCCAAGACACCGAATAGATCAAAGCATGATTTTTTGAAGTCTAAGTTAGATTGCGAAGACAATAGTCTTGAGAAAAGATGAGAATCGAGGTTAGGTTGCCCCAATGCCCAGAATGAGATTCAGATGCAAACTTAGGACTGTCTCCAGAATCAGGGTCAGATTGCCCCAATACGAAGCTTAGCCCTCCGAGACCCGAGTTATATTACCTAGGTAACGGTCTAAGAGAGATTTTGAGAGCCATCTTCAGAACGAAGCTTGACTCCCAGGAATTAGGGTTAGATTGCCCCAATACCCAAAAGATTTTGAGAACCATCTCTAGAATGAAGCTTGATTCTCGAGGACCCAAGTTAGATTGCTCAGATACCTAAAAGATAGATGACCAGATAGCAAGATGCGAGATATCGAGATGCCCCTAGCAATAAGAACTGATGATTCAGATCAGACTGATTCAACAATTGATTCGACAAGATTCAAATGATGAAATCATCCTGCCCCCTCGGGAGTGAAATCGAAAGATGACATAAGAGGGATGATTGACAACAAGAGGTTGCAGAGCAGAAGCAATTAGACTAGATTCGAGAAGCTGCAGAAGAAAATCAGAGCAAAGCAGAGGTCATGTTGACCAAGTTTGACCATGGTCGACCATGGTTGACCAAAGTTGACTAGAGTTGACTTTGATGAAAAGAGCAAAGATCTTGAGAACATGATGCAAAGATGAGGTCTTGCAGGAAGATGATGCCAGAAGGCTAATTGCACAAGCGTCCAATCCTAAAAGGGTCCCAGAATTTAAAATGTGATTTTGAGCTATCTAGAGATGTTAGATTTTGATTTTGATCCCAAAAATGGATTCAGAGCAGTTGATTTAGCCAAGGATACAATTTTCATGCAAAACGAAGCACTTTTGAAAATTAGGTCAAAAGCTATATAAGGCTCAGAGGGGTCATTTTCAATTCATTATTCACCTTCATCCTCTTGTGATTTTGAGCTCTGAGAGAGAAATGGAGGGTCTTCCGCTGCATACACACCAATTTGAGTGCTCTCGATGACACACCCGGGTAGCGGAGTATGACGCACCTGTAAGTAGTCAATAAACCTCCTTGCATTTCAATTTGTACTACTTTTTAGGTCAATTTAGGGTAGATTTGACAACTTTTAGGTCATGTTCTTCCAATCTCGCATGAGGAAGTAGTTTCCTCGTGCCGGCCTATGTCTCCCTTCACACGAGGAAGTAGTTTCCTCATGCTAGTTAGGTCTCCTTCGTGTGGGCTCTATCTGGAAGCTTGCGCGAGCTAAAAGGTGGTCCCGTGCGAGATTGTAGCAATTCGCGCATGGTCGAGTCCTGTCTCGCGTGAGAAAATAGTTTTCTTGCGTGAAAAGCTGCTGCAGAGTTTGAAGTCTTTTGCCAAAATTTGTCAAATTTGCGTAAAATCAGCCAAGTATAGCGTCACAGAGCCATGTCTAGGATAGATGTCTTGTTGCATTTGTTGTTGTTGTGTTGAAAAAGCCATCATATCGAGATACTGATCCAATGTTGTCACTTGCTTTGCAGGTTGACTTCTCTGACGTTGCCTTCCAGATGCACCATCCTGTGATTACCACCCTAGTGCAGAGACTGACAGATGCAGAGAGTGCTCATATTAAGGGACTCAATTTGGGATTCTTGCGTGATTTACCCGACATTCGGGTAAATCACCGTCTTCTTGGTGCATTGGTAAAGCGTTTCCATTCGGAGATGAACACTTTTCACTTCTTGATGGGGGAGATGATGGTGACTCCCAAGGATGTATACAGGATCCTGCAGATACTAGTCCATGGTGCTCGAGTAGAGTACGAGGCTTAGCTGCGGCAGGGTACAGTGGCTTTGAGGACGATCTTCAGGGACGATCTAGTGATGGGCCCAGCCATCTCCTGGGATGATTTGATCAGTAGGCATGGCGGTTCTCATCTATTTTTCATTGTTCTTGCTATGTTTCTAAGCTGCTACCTTGTTCTAGATCGAGGTCAGCATGGTCTAGAGTGCGGCTGGGGCACAATGTTGCGGAGGATGTTGGAGAGGCCAACTGTCAGGTTCAGATGGGGCGAGTGTATGTTAGCCCACATGTATCATGAGATGCATGAGATACTATATCGCAGCACGAGGATGATGGTGGTAGGAGTCTTCATTCTTCAGATCTGGGCCTGGGAGCATCTACCCATTTGCAAGCCTATCTATCACGACACACAACAACAGCTTGAGCCGTATATTTACAGGTACACAGGTCCTATGACCTAGCCTCTATTGGGTAAGACAGAGCAGTGGAGAGGACAGCTGGATGACATGACAGCTATAGTATGGAGACCTTGGGTGGCTACTAAGCCATGGGATGATGCTCGGAGAGAGCTTTCGCATATGTTTATATCTCATCCACTGATTGGACGTAGCATCACCATCATTGAGTGATTCCTTGTTACACGCATCCTACGCTAGTTTGGTAGGCAGTAGGACATATCACAGGAGTATTGCCCCTACGTTCACTTCTCTGATGAGGAGAAGAAGGGGTGGCATGCTAGATTGGATCCAGGGTGGTGTGCTATAGAGGCACGCATTCCAGCCGTGAGATGGGATTACATGGTGGGTGTCACCAATGCAGGGGTGACACCTGCATATAGGGATCAATTGATTGCACATCCTCATCTGAGGTTCACAGATCTGGTTGGTATGGGGGCACAATAGCAGCCTGCACAATAGCAGTAGGCACCAGATCAGTAGCCACCAACCCAACAACCACCAATTCAGCAGCCACCAGCCCAGCAGGGACAGCGACAGCAGAGAGTATTGAGACCCCGAGTAGGGTAGATTAGCATCCCTACTAGGATGATGGGCTCAGATGCAGGAGCTAGGAGTAGTGGGGCCTAGCAGAGGTCCACCAAGAAGAAAATAGGTAATACTTCATAGCAAGCACCTCGGGATGATGATACTGATATGCTTGACATTCCGGCAGGAGTAGGTTCATCACAGCTGTAGGAGGCTCTTAGGAAGAGCTGGGAGAGGGTACGACAGGTCCAACAAGAGCGTGATGACTATCACACTTGAGTCATTAGGGAGGAGATCCGAGTAGCTAACAGGGATGCCGATATCAGGCAGCTATAGGAGGAGCTAGCATGATCGAGGATTGAGACCAGATATGAGGCTGCTCAGGCAGCATACTACTATGCAGCTTACTATGGGGTCATTCCAAATCTATTAGAGCAGGTACCACCCTTTGCTAATTATGCTAGAGCTCCACAGGCACCTCCACCAGCACCCCCATAGGCATCACCATAGGCCCCACCATAGGCCCCACCACAGCAGGCACCACAGGTACCCCCTTAGCAGGCACCACCGTAGTGGCCGATGCCCCTACCCCAGAGACCATTGCCACCACCTCCTCCAGGTGGTGCAGGACCTAGCTAGCACTTTTGATATACTTGTACATTGTAGCCCATTTTTTATACTATGCTCGAGTAGCACCTTCTCTTTTTTACATGACATTATTCAAGATATATATATATATATATATATATATATATATATATATATATATATATATATATATATATATATGAGATTGACAATTGGATATCATTGTACTTGTTGTTATATTGCTTTGATATTGATGTGTATGAGATATTTTTATATGCTTAGATGTATGGATAGAAATGTATGGAATGCGCATGCTTCATTTTATGAATATGCACATGGTTTATTTTTATGATGATGCAGTGAAATACAATGATATATGGATAGAATGTATGCATATGTGTAATGTATGATTGGGGTTATGCTTATAATGGATGCACATGTATATGTAGATGCAAATGGAAATGAAATGAAAATGCAATGGATATGTAATGTATATGGTACTAATCATCTCATGCAGGATTGTCACAATATATGACAGGTACTAATCAAAAAAATTATGTTTTGAAGATCAAGAGCGAGGATCGGACACTTGTGTAGCCAAGATGAAACCGAGACAAAAGATGAGAACCTTTGATGAACAAAAAGAAATTTAGAGAGTAACAAGATATCATCTCAAAGCCAAGCTTAACATGCAAATGCAAGCCTAAACTCAAATGCAAGCCTAGAATGGAAATGCAAGCCCTAGGACTTGGTTGTTGGACTCACTGTATTTATCATCATTGAGTTCATTTAAGCATAGGATGATCGCAAGATGTCATACAATCCTCACTAACATTGCAATTATGAGAATATGAATATGACATAAGTCTTAGATTTGTCAGAATGAGGTGTAAGCATTAAGGCACAAGAAGCCAGAATGACCTGAACACCTATTCCTTTTGATTTAGCAAGTTAACATAAGCATCAAAGCATGATTGCTAGAATGACCTGAATGTTGCTTGCGAACAAACACACCAGACACGCGGGAGTTCCTTCTTTTACCAAAGAGTGCTCATAGTGACCCTTACATTCACTTAGCAGGACGAGCCTTAGCCATTTTACTTGTAGCAAAAAGAAGTCACTCAAAATAGATAAGGAGAAGAACCAACCTCACCAAAGCGTCCATATAAAAGGAGTCAAGGTACACATGGCCATCCAATGTGAGATGAAGGCTCTTACAAATGGACACCCCTCTTAGATAGATTCTTTGGATCATTGGAACTAAACTAGCAAATAGAAAGCAAAGGAAAGATCATGCCCCCAGTCTTTGCGTTTCTCAGTCAAGAAAGACGTCTTAGAATTTCTCGAGGAGGAATGATAAAGAGAAAGAACAACACACAAGAAAAGCTCAGCATGCTTCAAAGGAACACAAATTCAATTTTAGTTTCAATTTATGTTTGTGTTCAAGCGGATTGAAGTCGAATCGGATGTGTACAATGTTCAAAGTCTCGACGGGATAGCGACAGCAAGCAGACGCAGTGAGAACCACTAGTGACCATCGCGAGAGACAAAGTCTCAAGAGGATATCGGAGTGCGAACCAAGTATCAGCAAGTGAACATAGTGAGAACCACTGGTGACCGATACAAGGAAGATTCTTGAAAGAGAGAATAAAACATGAGCGAAACATCAACAAGCAAACGCAGTGAGGACCACTGGTGACTGATGTAAGGAAGAGATCCCAAAAGAGAGAGGTTCGAACAAGAGCTAAGTATCAGTAGGTAGGCACAATGAGAACCACTGGCAATCGATACATGAGATATCCTCAAGGAGAGAAATCTCAAAGTAGCTAGGCATCAGCAGGAAGACACAGCGAGAACCGTTGGTGACCGATGCACAAACAAAACTTTCGAAAGTGATAGGACAATGCCCCCTAGATTAGGAAGGCGCCCCCAAGTATGAACCAGTTCCAATCCATGAAGAGTTGAGGAAAATCTCAAAGACAACTGAAGGCAAGAGCATGAGCTGGCCAACTAAAGCAGGAAATGAGCTAAAAGTAGGAGACAAACTAAGGCAGGAAAGCGGGAAAGTGAACTAAAGCAGGAAACTAAAAGCCAAGCAACGTTGAGATGAGATGTAGCTTCAGGAAACAAGAGGTGCCTATTTACCAAGTTTTCACCATCTTGGCAGAGATTCTATTTTTGCTACCATGATGCCTATTTACCAGGTTTTCATCAATGGCACATTTTCTTCTTTTTCAATTTTTTTGTACTTTTTCTATTTTATTTTTTTTTTGTATTTTTGAATATTTTATTTTTTTGTATTTTTTTTATTTTTCAATTTTTTTTGTATTTTTTCAATTTTCAATTTTTTTATTGTTATCAAGGCACCTATTTACCAAGTTTTCAGCAAGATAATAGATGCATCAAAGCACCTGTTTACCAAGTTTTCACTAAGATGATCATTTTTTCAGGACATTTTGCAATTTTTAGGATTTTTTGCAATATATCATTTTTTTGGATTTTTTCAAGACCAATAAGTATGTACATGAGCATGCCAAGAATGTCTCAACTGTAGAACTTCTTCAAATGAAGAGTGTTGATAGGCTCTTTGAGTTTCTCTCCTTCAATGGTGGAGAGTCGATAAGCGCCAGACCCAAATGCTGCAGTAATGACATACGGACCAAGCCAATTTGGTTCAAATTTCCCATTCTGGACTCGCTGTTGCTAATTCTAAGGGTTCTCTCTTAGGATGAGATCACCCACTTGGAATTCCCTTTGTCTGACTTTCTTATTGTAAGCTTTAGACATCCTCTTTTGGTATGCTCTTAGATGATCGAATGCCACCTTCCGATGTTCATCAAGTAACTCAAGCTCTTGAAGCTGGGATATTATGTTATCTTCATCAATGATGAGGCCCCTTAGAGAGATTCACAATGTTAGAATCTCAACCTCAATAGGTAATACTGCCTCTGCTCCATAAACCAAGGTGAAAGGAGTGGCCCCCATTGGTGTTTGAATACTTGTTTTGTAGGCCCACAAGGCTGGATTAATCTGGAGATGCCAATCTCTACCAGATTTATGAACTGTTCGGTGCAAGATTTTTAGAATTGTCTTATTAGAAGCCTCTGCTTGTCCATTACCCTGAGGATAATAGATGGATGACCAATGCTGAATAATTTTGAATTTAGTGCATAAGTTTGTCAGGTCCTTATTTTTGAATTGTCCCCCATTGTCAATGATAATAGATGAGTGTATACCATATTTGCAAATGATATAGTTTAGTATGAACATAGCAATGGTCTTGCCATCAGCTATAGCTAGAGGCATTGCCTCAACCCACTTGGTAAAGTAATCAGTAGCTGTGATGATGAACTTGTGCCCTCTTGAAGAGGAAGGATGTATCTGACTGACCAAGTCGAAGGCCCATTGCTGAAATGGCCAAAAACTGATGAGAGGACTAAGTCCATGAGCAAGAGCATGAATCAGGTTCCCATGAAATTGGCATTGCTTGCAAGTCTTGGCATAGTGAACAGCTTCTTTTTCCATGTCTGGCTAGTAATAACCAGCTCTAATAAGTTTCTGGGCTAATGTCAGACCACTAGAATGACCCATAGATACCTTTGTGTACCTTAGCTAGCGTATGTTTGGACTCATCAGGTTCTAAGCACCTAAGGAGGGTACCATCTAAACCCCATCTATACAAGTCATTTGCTATGAGGACATACCGTGAAGCAATACGAATGAGGTGACATTTTTCATTCTGGGTATAGGTGTCTGGAATGATCTAGTTACGAAGGTAGGAAAAGATATGGTGGTAGTGGGATGAATCATGTCCAATGATTGAACAGATCATCTTGGATTTAAGAATATCATAGGCAGGGTAGTGTAATGCCTCCACCCGGAACTCATGTCTGAAGTCATTTTCTAGCATTTGTAACATTGAAGCAAGAGTGGCCATTGCATCAGCTGCTTTATTGTCTGCCCTTGGAATTTGCTGGAAAGAAATGTGTGCAAAGTATTGTTTGAGATCATCCACCATCCTTTTGTAAGGTATTAGCTTGTCATATTTTGTTTGGTAGACATTATTGACTTGATTGATGATTAACTGTGAGTCTCCAAAGACCTTGAGCTCATCCACACACCATTAAAGGGCTATCTTCATTCCATTAATGAGAGCTTCATATTCAACTATGTTGTTTGTGCAAGGAAACAACATTTTATATGCTTCTGGCAATGAGTATCTTTGAGGTGTAACAAACAAAATGCCTGCATCGAATCCTTGTTGAGTGAATGATCCATCAAAGAACATGCTCCAAGATTGATGTGTGAGAAGCATGATGGATTCATCTGGGAATTCAATACTCAAAGGCTGATGATCTTTCAAAGGAGCTTCTACCAACTGATCAACAATTTCTTTTCCCTTAATAGCTTTTCTTTCCACATAATGTCAAATTCACTAAGTATCATTACCCATTTTTCTAATCTACCCGTGAGGGCAGCCTTGCTTAGTAGGTACTTTAGTGGATCAATTTTTTCAATAAGCCTCATGGTATGAGCTAGCATATAATGCTGCAACTTTTGAGAAGTGAATACCATTGCTAAACAAGCCTTCTCAATGACGAAGTAATTCATTTCATAGGCAACCAATGTTCTACTGATATAGTATATGGCTCTCTCTTTATTGTTTTGATCTTCTTGAGCTAGGAGAGCACCCAAGGATGTGTTTGTTGCTGAGACATACAGTATAAGAGGCTTCCCATGAATAGGAGGCATCAGTATAGGTGGATTAGCAAGATACTATTTTATTTGAGTAAGTCCCTTGTCACATTCCTCATTCCATTCATAGGTCACATTCTTATGCAAAGTTTTAGTAAATGGTTGTGACTTGTCAACCAACTGTGAAATAAAATGCCAGATATATTGTAGCCTTCCTTGTAGTCCTCTCATTTGACTGATATTCTTGGGTGGAGGCATGTCCATAATAGCTTGCACCTTTTCAGGATCAACTTCTATGCCTTTAGCTGAAATGATATAACCCAATAGTTTCCCAAAAGTAACACCAAAAGCACATTTCTTTGGATTAAGCCTGAGACTGAATTGTTCCATGCGGTCAAGGATGGGACCTAAGTCTGTGAGGTGAGTTCTTCACTGCATGCTTTTGGCTAAAGTATCATCCACATAATCCTCCATCATTTTATGCATCATATCATGGAAGATAGTAGTAATAGCTCTCTGGTATGTTGCTCCAACATTCTTAAGCCCAAAAGGCATGACATTCCAGTAAAAGGTACCCCAGACACATGTAAAAGAGGTCTTTTCTTGATCTTTTGGCACAATTTTTATTTGATTATAGCCAGAAAAGTCATCCATTAAGGAATACATCTCATATCCTGTTGTCATGTCAACTATCATATCAATATTAGCCAGTGGGAAGTCATCTTTCGGACATGCCTTATTTAAATCTCTAAAATCTGTGCACACACGAATGGATTTGTCATGTTTAATGACTAGAACAATGTTTGAAATATATTCTACATAATCAATAGTTCTTGTAGGATTTGAGCAATACAAATCCACAAAACCCGAAGATCACCTGCATACAAAAACCTGTTACAAGGAAGTAGAGACAAGAAGAGGGAAAGGGTTTGACTCAAAAATATGAAGAAGAAAATATCCTCAATTAATGAATGAATAATAATGTACAATGGATCATCCTTATAAAGGAGATCGAAAGCCTTGAAAGGCAAACCCTAGTGCATGTAATAATCAGTTTGACTATTACATGACTAATGCATGAGTTTAGAATAACTAGTGCATGTGCTTTTAACTAAAGCAAAGGAAGTTGACATCTTAAGAAGGGAGTAAGTATTAATTAATATAATTAATACTTTACTCTAACAGTTCTTATGAAGCTAGCCTTAAGAAGCTTTTCCAGCTCTGCTTTAACCAAAAGCGCTACGTGTGGATGCATTTTTCATAGCTTCTATTTAATAGGTTTGATACCTGGTGCAATGGATAAATGATGCATGATTAGATTGGGGTCTAATCCAGGCATGTCAAAGTAGGTCCATGCAAAGTTTATTTTCTTGCTCTGAAAGAAGCTCGTGAACTCTTATTTTTATTCAGCAGACAATGATTGTGCTAGATGAATAATCTGTGGAGCAGCCTCTGTACCCAAATTGACCAGTTGTGTCAGCTCAATCAATACTGATGACCTCTCTTGAAAGTGGCTCAGAAGCGTATCAAGTATCTCATCCTTGGGTGCCTCAAAGAGGTTTTCACCCTCGGATACGTCTTTTATTTTTACTATTTTTGGCTCTGATACTGCCATAAAGTGGTTTTCACCATCAGAGAATCTATTTTTTCTTCTTTCAATTTTTTGATTGGTATACTTGATATTCACCTCTGTCATTTTGACGCTGCTTTCGTTGGTGGAGGACATCATAGGTTCAATAGCATGGAGGTAACAGGCTAGATCATAATCATTTTGGAACGTTAGGACTTCATTGGATTTGGAAGGGGAGTTCCAGTTTATCAGATCGGGATGGTGGAGTGAAAGGGAAGTAGTGACCAGTTCAACTGCATTCACAGTATAACCTTCAAAAGCACTGACAAGCAAGTCAAGACCTAGAGTGATCTCATCCAAAGGAGCATTTGAATCCCTATAAGACCTTGCATCAAAAGTAGAGGACATGTTGACATTAGTGGTGCCTAATTCATGTGGCCTAGTGCTAGACCCTTCACCTACTTCGAGGAGTCTTTCATACACGTGAATAATATCTATGTCTACATCATAAGTAGCATCTGACAAAGAGTCAAACTCATATTCATGTGAGTCAGTACTTGATGTGGGAATTTCATTGGCAGCATCATTAGACTCATTATTATCCCTTGTGGCATTAATGGCTTGCTAAAGTTGTTCTTGTTCAAAGCACTTTTAAAAATGAGGTGGCCTATATCATTCACCTTGAAAATTAGGATCATCATTTAGTGTTGCTTTCCATTCCTCATATGTGAATTGGTATATTGAAGAAGTTTTATCAGAATCATTATCAGTATCATTATCTGTCTCTACCATATGAACAGGTATGATAGGCTCATCAGGTTCGGCAAAGAGTGCCGCAAGATTTAGAGGAATAGGATATGGAAATGTATCTTCATCAGAGTTGTCCTCTGGCTTCACTTCTGGAGTGGCATCTTCAATTTCTTGTTCAGGTTTAGGTTCATGCTCAGGAGTTGACACAAATTTCTTGGTCCCCAAATGAAAGGGAGTCTTTGTAAAACCTAAGCCACTAGTATCTTTCATGTGGTGCCCTATAGCTTCAATGGGTTTTAATAAGCCATTATCATTTTTCCCTATAGGACCACTCCCCTTATACCCGAAGTGCTTCATGATCTTGAAGGCTTCACTATATGGTTCTTTCTCTAAATCTAGAGATGGAGTGGTTGTTTTAGCTATTTCTTTTCCTTTATAGATCCATGCTCTGATAGCCCTCTCTTCATCCTCATCTTCTAAAGGCGTAGAGGCCCTTACAAAGGTGCCATCATAAACTATTTGAGGAGCATTAGAAAGTTTGTTGTCCTCAGAAGGTCTCCCATAAGAGCATGGAGATAGAGGTAGAGCGGCTAGTGATAGCACAGGCTCCATTCGGTATTCTCCCATGCATGTATCCTTAAGTCTCAAAGTTTGTTCCATTTCTTTCAGCTTAGCATCATAAAACTCAGTGGATTCTCTATTTGCTGGAACAAAGCTATCTGTGGTTTGTGCAAGAGTGTTGCAAGAGAAATTAGTATTTGCAGGTATAGTGACTTCCACTCCATGGAATGGTAACTTAATGCATTGATGATATGTGGATGGAACAACCTGCATCTCATGAATCCAAGGCCTACCCAACAAGATATTGTAGGCAAGAGGAATATTGAGCACTTGGAAAGTAACATCTCTCTCAACAGGACCTACGCGAATAGGTAGCACAAGTAAGCTTTTGGACTTGCGTTCTTCCTCATCATAAGCTTTGATGGTAATCTTTTTGCGAGGATCTATACAATTCTCATCATAACCTAGCTGAGTGAGCAGTTTAGCGAAATAGATATTAAGACCAACACTGTTGTCTATGAGCACTTGGAGGACAAGCTTAGGACCTATCATGACCTCTATATGCAAGGGAGCATTATGTGGGTGACTCAAAGAGTGGTCATCTTCTTCAGAGAAGGATAGATAGTGAGGCAAAGTCAAATGACCCACCATAGATTGGAACCGGTTGAGATCGAGATCCTTGGGAATGTTTGCCTCAGTAAGGGCCTTGTCCAAAATTTTCTTATGAGCAGGCGAGATTTTCAAGAAGTCAAAGATGGTAATCTGAGCATTGGTTCACTGGAGTTGATCTAAAATGCTATAACTAGCTGAGCTAGCTGTAGGAATAGATTTCATGTTTTTGTTGGCGGGGCCAATAGCAGTCTTATCTGCAATTTGCTTCAGAGAAGATGCGGGAGTATCAAGTCTCTTATCTGCAGTTTGCTTTGGAGCAGACGTGGAAGCATCGGGACCTTTCAAAACAACTCTTCCTCATGATCGAGTGACAACATTAGCACAGTCTTGAGATTGTTCAGATTCAAATGAATAAGACGCAGAGCTATGCAAGATAAAAGGAGTCTTATAGTTGGGAGCATCGTTGCTCCCCCTAGAAGTGATCACATCACAATACTCTATCTTGATAGGTTCGATCATACCAATAACATTTTCATTATTAGTGTACGTGTAATTGACTTTAGCATTGGTATTCTTGGTGTTTGAAGACTCACCCTTCTCATGAGGAGGGAAGGGATCCTTAAAAGCTTGGTGATCTGAATTCTTATTATGGTTCTCCACAAGGATGTCACCATTGTCAATGAGATCTTAAACTTTATGCTTCAGTTGGAGACAAGTAGAAGTCTTATGACCAATGTTCTGGTGATAGTCATAGTAAGCATTATCATTCCACCAATGAGGTCATGGTTGTGGGTCATAAGTACGCTTTTCTAAAGGAGTAAGAACCTAATTCTCTATAAGAGTTTTATAGACCACATCAAGAGGCTCTCCCAAAGAGGTGAAATTGTGCTTGGGTCGAGAGGCCCAAGGTTTGTTCTTAGCAAATTGTGAAGTTTGTTGATTATCCGTTGTGGTCTTTTCGACAGCCTTAGCCACTTGTATACTGGAAGTAAGATTAAAAGTAGGCTTTGAAGGCTTCGCAGTAACATTATCTACCACTCCATCATTTACTACATCTCTATTCTTATTGGTAGTCTTTCCTTTATCCTTGTTTGTGGAGAATCCTTATTTATTGTCCTTATTCAAAGTTAATTCTCCCTTCTTGATCATAAAGGCCTCTATCCCCACTGCTTGTTTGATCTTACTATCAAAAGTGAGAGGACCTTGCAATTGTACTTGGTATCCAAAGTCTAGGACAAGATTGTCCAAGAAAATGTTGAGTCTCTCAAACTCTAGTAGCTTATGAGGACACTTCGTACATAACTGTCTCCACCTTTGGAGAAATGTTAGGAAAGATTCTCCTTGTCATTGTTTTAAGTTTCAAAGATCCTAGATGTTGACCGAATGCTGAATATTATGCGAGTAGTGCTGGAGAAAAAGATTAGCCATTTCATCAAAAGTTTTAATACCAGTAGGCAATCTAGAGAATCATTCCATAGCTGGTCCACCCAAACTGCGAGGAAACAAGCACATAAGATATGTCTGATCATGCATGAATTCCATAGACAATGCACCAAACTCCCTTAAGTGATCTTGGGGATCATTTGTACCCAAGTATTTGTCATATTTAGGGAGTTCTACACCTCTGGGAAAAGGTGGCATATGAAGACTTCTGTCAAAAGGGAAAGGACAAATACTTTCCATCATAAATTGTTGAGCGGGTTTGTCTTTATTTCTCGCAAGTTGACTAATCTGATCTTGCATTTCTCAGACCATCTTTTGCAACTTTGCGGTCTCAGTTTCTTCTTCCTTAGCTACGAGTGTTTCAACTTGATAGTCCCGGGGTAACTTGGCCCCTTGTTTAGCTAACTCAAGGAAGTACTTTTCTTTCTCCTCTAGGAGAAGGATCTCCATCATTTTAATAAGACCCTTATTAGCTTTGGCAGTGTCTATATCCTGTCGAGTTATCACTTCATTTTCATTCCCAAGAATCTCATAAATACTCAGAATCTAATCTTGTTGCTGATCATCTTGGTTTTGATCGAATGGAGGAGGACGATAGAAATAGGCGGGTTGTCGATCACCTTGAGGTTTTCTTCGATATTGATCATCATTGTGGGACTGATTTTGGTCATGTTGAGATTCACCATGAGGTTTCTCATTTCGAGGTTGAGCATGACATGGGTCATTAGAAGATTGACCATGATATTGATTTTTTTGAGATTGATCAAAGGTTTGACTATACTTTCCCAGTTGGAAATTAAACAGATCTCCCATCTTGCTGTAGGCTTGTGCAATACATGAATTCTTAGTGAAATGATATGTCCAGTGTCGAAAGGGCGTGGTCATGGTAACCTTTGGTGAGCGAACAGGATCAAAAGATTTAACAAATTCATGCGAGAAGATATCGTCAACAGTATCACTAGGTTCAATGATAGAACTATTCTCAATAGGATCAACAGGTACGATAATAGGATTAGTCCAAGGAAGAGGTCTTCCAAAGTTGTGAAACAATGAGTTCTCTTGGAAGAACAAGTTGTCTTGGTCTTGAAATGAGAAACTAGGTTGCACTTCAAACAATGGATTAAAACATTCTTGAAACATCGGAGGTGATGGTTGAGACGGACTATCTTTCAAAGTATTCCATGAGGAAATTGAGGATATCTCACAAAGTTTAGATTTCAAAATAGATTCAAGAGGATCTATTCCTTGATTAGGAGGTTCGCTTCTACATTGATCAGGATTCTGAATGGGATAAGTCTTGCCACTTCTAGTCGTGACAGTCATAGACGAAGATGAAATGAGAGAGGACTCAGGATAAAGCTAGACTCGGTCTCTAAGAACAATGCAAAGGAGATAAAGGCTAGAACAGCCAAGATGCGAGATGCACCTGGTATGAATCGTCAAAAGAGGTGGCTATAATAGCCGAGATAAGACTATCACAACACGAGATACAAAAGGCATAAAGAGATAAGGTAAACCAATGAGAGATGACACAAGTCAAAGCAAAGATCGATCGATTCCTAACTCAAAACAACCAATTTTTGACAGTGAACAATAGGAAAGCAGAAAAATAGACCTCAGAACAAAAGCAGATCAGATAAAAAGTCAACAACCAATGGCAAACAGGTCTCTATTTTTGCAAACTAGGCTATAGTCTTGTGCGAGAGAACACCAACCTTCGTGTGAGAGAACAATGTCTCACATGAGAAAGTGCTCTGAAGTGTGAAACTTCGCACGGGAAAAGTGCAAAATCTGACAATCTGACATAGTTTTCAAGGTTAAAGTTGAATTTTGAGGTATAGCAGGAATTGATGTCTGATAGAAAATCCAGTTTCCTGACAGGTTTGAAGAACAGTTTAATCAACAATCTCATTTTAGGATTTCAAGCATTCGTTTAAAGACACAAAGGTTCAAATCAAGCAGTTGTGATACAAGAAGTAGTCGTTAATAGACCTATCAAGGACAAAGCAACTTGATAGCATTAGTGGAGTCTTTTCTTGATAATGATTTGGACAATGTTTAAGACTCAATAACAAACACATAGCTTAGTCCTACAAAAAAATGGTGAGAAGACAAAACTTTTTCCCCATTGCTTATGCGCATATGTGCACCTCACATAGCTATGTCACCCCCTAGAGGGCACCTGTGTTTTTGGTGTTTCCAAGGACTCAATAGTGTATGTTCAAAGGTTACCCTTGTAGTAGGGGCTAGTGTCCCAACCACCTTCAAGTGTCCAGGTGTATGCCTATGATGGGAATCTATGGGAGAGATTCTTCCCCCTCCCTGCGCAAATATTATAACTCCTTTCGGAGGTGAACCAAGTAGGCCACTAGCTAAGGAAATTTTTAATAGGCTTTCCTCATGCTAACCTTCAGTGCCCCTGATACAGGGTTGAGGCCTCGTAGCCACACCAACACCCGAAAGTCATACAGCCTCGCAAGTAGGGCTAGGAGTGGCACCGCTCAGTATAATAGATGGAGCCTTCTCAAGATGATAGTTAAAGTCTTGAGAAGGAAGCTAACATGGTTTTGGAGTCTTTAGACTCAACAAAACATTCTTTATTAGAGTGAGGCAGAATCACCGGCGATAGGTGCGTACTCACTTGGGTCGTTCCCAGAGGTACAACTTTCGGTAGGCCCTCTAAAGGTGACATTGGACTTGGTTTAGATTCGTGGGTCAGATTTTATGGTTCTCCCAAAGGGAGAAAAGCATACTTCTCTATCCCGTTTCCTCACCCAAACACATCAAGAAGATTCATCACCGAGTTAGCTTCACTCCACCACAACTACAAGATTTTGGGTTTCTGTTTCTCTCAAAGAGAGAAGAGCATAATCCCATGGCTAATAGAAGTGTAAAGATTCACTACCTTTCTCCGCTTCCCAAAGAATTTTTCATATTAGTAAGATCATTAGGATTTTGGTTTCATTCATGGTCATCACCTCCATGTAATGAAGAGCCAAATTCCCTACTCACTATCAAAATCCTCAAGAAATTTTAAAGGAGCCCTATTTAGACTATGTGAATGAAAGAAACAAACAAACACAACATTTTAGCAAGTCTTCGACTATCGTCCTACAATCAAACCATTAGCATGTTTTATGTTCTTGGTCAAACATCCTGCAAAAAATTGTTATGCTGTGAAAATAATAGAGAAATAATAAACAACAGCAAATAGGAAACTATCAGAAATTTGAAACAGGAAAGACAGAAACTGAAAATTTTAAACCACTATATCCAAATCTCGCATGAGGAAAAATGCCACAGCACGTGAGAAAGTACAGGGCACCGCATGAGGATGCATCAGCTCACGTGAGAGAGTGCTACAGGTAGCAAATCTTCGTGCGACATGCTCTAGATTCTCATGTGAGAATCCGTACACAGACAGTACGGATGCACGGCAGAGCTTAAATTTCTTGTTAGAAAAAAATGAGAATGAGGCCAAAAATTGATGTTTTTGCCCCACAGTGGGTGCCAAAATGTATGTGATGGAATGTGGACCTCAAATCCAACTACACATGCAACATGGTCATTACTCACATGGTCGAATTACAAGAGAGAGTATGAATTACTTAGTCTGAAATCCACCGTGAAGCGACCTGTTGCCTCCTATGTAGATGGGGTGTTTAATTACTCTCAGATTGGAGAGCCAACAACTATAAGACCAATTCTACAATGGAGGATTTTCAAAAGCTATGATGATAAACAAAAAAGCTAAATTTAAGCTAGAATGAGTGCAATTTAATCTAAGATACTTTGAAAGAAATATGATACTAATCTAGATAACTTGAAAGGAAATATGGAGTGCAATTTAATCTAAAGAAATTTGAAGTAAGATGATATTAAACTAAGAGCAATTAAGCAAATTAAGTATATGAATATGCAATATTAAACTAAATGAAGATTATACTAAAATGCAATAAAAGCTTGGAATTAATGAAATTGAGACACAAAAATACTATAGTTCAATTACTCTAAAAAATTGCTCTCCTTGAATGAAGAAATGAGGCTCATTAAATAGAAAAGCCCAGGAAGAGAATGAAGGGGTTCTTGATTTGAAATTCCTGACTCTTCATTCCCATTTGAGACAAAAAAGCATTGAATTACTTAATTAAAAGAATGGAATTTGCCACATAGGGGACTTTTTGAATATCTTTAATTATTAATTCAAAAATGAGTGTCCATTCAAATAACAAGTAATTATTAATTCCTTTTCATGTGTAATTAGCTAAAGGGGGTAGATTTTAATTTAATTCTAAGTACTTAGGACTTTAGGATTAAATTAATTTATCATAGGGGTAATTTAGCTAATAAAAGTCAAAGACTTTGGAATTAATTTTAATATTTGATTAATGCAATTAGGGTTTTTGTAATTGACATCAAGTCTAATTAAGTCAAGTAGGAGAGAGAAAATTGCCTAGGAAGCTAGGACTTTGGAGATGTAAAATTGACGAAAATGCACCAAAATTGATTGAATTTATTAGGTGTCAATTTTAGAGTATTACATATATCAAAGCTACATTTGAGAGCGCAAGTCTGTACGAAATGTACAAAAGAAGATATTAATGTTTTACAGAGACAGTGCTGAGCCGACCAGAATATAACAAAAGACAGAATATGATTATATTGAGTTAAAGAATTATATTATTTATTAAAATAATGACTTAACTAATTAGGGACGACATCCTAGATTTAAACCCTAAGGAAACATATAATGAATTTATATTTTGAGGAGAGTATAATGTATTGTAAGCCAATAGGAAGCTATTTTGTAATAGCTTGTATATAAGTAAGAACAATGTAATGTGAAGTTGTATGTATTATGATGAAATTGTAAGAAGTTGATATATGATGTAAAATTGTATGTTGTAAGAAGAAAAGAAGAAAGTACTATATATCAGAGTGAAGAGCCTACAAAGCTAGATCAAAATAATAAAGTTATTTGGCAGAAGTAAAAGGTTTTTGTATCTTAACTTTGTATCTGAAGCTATCATTGTATATTGCATGTTTGGGCATTGAGCTCATCTTACAAACATCTTGTTTTGTAATAGCAACTCCTAACAAGGTTGAGGCTTCTAATACGGCCTAAAGTCCTTTAACCAGGATAGAGATACTATATGTATGTAACAAACTCCTAACAAGGTTAACATCCTTAACCAAATACTTTTGATTAGTGGATCAGCTGTGCGTACCATCCCCATCGGGGTTTTCCCTTGGCCAGGGTTTCCTCAATAACAAACATGGTGTTATGAGTTCATTCATTTTATTGTTATGCTTGTTATTCAATTTTCTTAGTTTAGTTTCTTATGCAAGCTTCAAGTTTATTTCTTATATCCATAATTGGGCAAAAGTAAAAGTTTATGAAATACTGACTCACCGCCCCTCTTAGTATTTCGTATTTCTAACAATTGGTATCAGAGCTTAGCTACTCAGAACAAAGTTATTCGGAGAAAGCATAACAACTTGAGTAAGATCTCTATGGATATGGATCAGTTGCAGAAAAATCTTGATGAAGCTCTTGAACAGATTGACATTCTTACTGAAGAAAGAGACACACTGAAGGATAAATATGATAATGTGAAAGATTACATTGAGAAACTAAAAGAAAAGATAGAAGATCTAAAATCAAAGAAAGAACCTACAAGTCAAATCAAGGATTGTGATGAAGTTTCAAAACTGAAGAAAGAAAATGAGATCCTTAAACATGAACTAAAGATTGTAGATCTGAAGTTAATCTTGAAAGATGATAACAAAAAAGATGAGTCAAAACTAAAATCTAAAAATACAGATCTGAGATCTAAACTTACCAAAGTGACATCTGAACTTGGGACTACAAAATTGTAGTATGTTGAACTTGATAAATACAACATAATTGTAAAAGGAGAACTAACTCAGTCTAAACAACATCTTGAGAAACTATATTCCAGTAGTGAATAATTATCTTATCAGAAACTATCATATGATAAAACTGGTCTTGGATACCTTGAAGATAAATTCCTAAAGAAGATTGAGGAGTGCAAAGAACTAGATCTGGAATACCCTGAGAATAAAGATGAAAAGAAGTTTGATGAATCTAACAAATTTGAAGATATATCTAACTTACCTAAGCAAGATGAATCACCTAAAGAGATGCGAAGAGAATTCAAAGGTAGATATTTTTCATGCAATTCTTTTGGACACATGAAAAGAGACTGCACAGGTAAGCAATTCAAACCTATCTCTAGGTATTGTTATAATTGTCATGGTTTTGGACATAGAGCTATTTATTGTAAGAAACCTAGATCTAATGGTAATGGTAATAGTAGAATATTTAGAAATACTAACCCTACAAATAAGAAACCTATTGGAGACATGAACAAAAGAAATGGAGTTATTGCTATAGATGCAACAAATTTGGACATATTGCCAAAAATTGTAGATCAGAAATTAGTCAATCAAGACCAAGATATTGAAACAATGGAATAGTTTGTCAAATATAAAATGACATTGGTCACACAGTGAGGTATTATAGAATGAACAACATGAGAAACCCTAATCCTAGAGGAAATGCAAACTATACCAGGAGAAATGTGAACACCATCAACAATCATAAAGAAAGTTGCAGTAACTTGGAGAAAATTGAGTTTATTAAAGCTACAGATTAAGAGAGCACACTCAACTTACCAAGAAATCAGACAGGTGAAGTATTTGAGAGTGAGTGTGAATCATTTTCTATTTCATCTCAAAGAAATTAAGCATTTATTTCATGAGCTATGTATTAGAGTAAAGCATCAAAATAGTATAGAATTTAGAGTAAGTTGAATTAAGCCTTGCGAAGTTAATATGAGCTAGTATATGATATAAGGAAGCTATGGTTAAGAGCGCATGAATTTATGAACATGTATGCAACTACATGAAAAGAAAGAAGCTTTGTAGGTAACCAGGAATAAATTTTGGCATGAAAGCACTTAAGAAATTTAATGTGATGACAGTATTTTGAAAGATTTGAAGGATAATAGAAGAATATTGACATCATTTGATCATTCAAGTGTTTACAAGAGATATAGAGAGATAGCCAGTGGAGATTGGAAGCAGTTTGCAAGATTTGGAGATAAATTATTTGCCAGATCTATGCAAAGCCCTAAATCATGATTCTGCAGTATTTAACTAAGTATTCATTATCAAAGCAATTACATTTTGATAGAATCATGGATGCATCACTAGTTCACAACATCAGAGACTTAGCTAGACCTAAGATGAAGAAGGAACTAGTAGAACCCTTAGAGGAAGACCTTAGTTTGGCTTTGTCAACCGTTCCAGATGGAGTTTTTCATTTTGAAGATGTGAAAGGATATCTGAAATGCAAGTTTGAGACTATAGGAGATGGTATTTTAACCATGGATTATAGTAAGATTTACAAGCAATACATGACCTACAAAGAAGGTTTTGAGCATTTAGGTCAAATGAATATCATTAAGTACACATTTCACTATGAGTTTCAAAATGATGAATGGACCAAGACAATCTTGAGCAGAATACACAATGGAAAGTTTTGGTTAGATGATAAAGCTATAGACATCACTATAGATCTTATACATGAGGTAGAAAGACTATCTAAAATAGGAGCATTCCCTTGAATGAGAAGAATGTTAAGAAAATAGTGTTGGACAACACCAAGTCTTCATATAATGGAAGAGGAATAGTTATAAGTAAAATTTAAAAAGTTGATGTAAGATATGTATGTAAAATCTTGACTTCAAAATTTTGTGAGAGCTCTAGGGAAGATGACATGGCAACATGCATGGTAGATGCAGCCTATCTTATGTGTGTTGATAGAGTGGAAGTAGATATGTGTGAGATTCAGAGGATACAATTAATTGAAAATCTTGAGAAGATCAAGAAGACTAAGAATTCACAATTTAGATTCTCATCCCTGATCACTTACATGTTTTTCCATCTTTTAAGAAGATTCCCTTACACCATAGAATCTGATTGGAATGATGGTAGAAATTCAATGGACAAGATAAAAAAAGGTATACTTAAGACATCCTATTGATAAAGTGAATGAGAGTGCTACTCTTATCATAAAGACCTTTCACAATGAAATGAGAAAAAGATCAATAATTCCACCATCTATTGTTGAAAAATATAAGGATGAAATATGATTCTAGTGGACACGGACTTTACCTACATTGAAGTAGTTGAGCCAAGAATAGAGTTTGTAGATCCTCTGGAGTATGAGGTATTTGAAGTAGAAATTGAAGGTTATGTGAGCAGGTTACTTAAAAGAAGTTTGGATGCAAAAACTTCTAGATTTGGAACCTATGAAAAAAACTTCAATAAAACACAACAGTCATAGGTGCAAAAATTGGCAAAGAAGAGAGTAGATAACACAATTAAGAAAATATTAAAGGATACATGCATGACCAAGCATGAATTTTTCATTGCGAAGAAGACAACAACAACAATTAGGGATATTGGATAGAAAGATGTGTTGTCAGTTCCACCCTTGAAAACTCATGCAACCCCTATTGAAGATATTTAGGATATTGAAGAAGAGATTGAAGAATTGGATGAGCCAGTAGTAAGGAAATCCACCATATCCACCTCCACTACACCAACTAAGAGAGTTAAAGAGATGGCTAGTGGACCAGGCAAGAGATGGAAAATCATCTTTACACCAGTAGAAAGAATAAGGACTCCAGTTGAGCCACAAGTAGATGAAGAGGCAGGAAACAACAAAAAGAAACAATGGAAGCCTAAGGTAGACAAAGTGAACCCTTTGATCGTAAATGAAGGGGATTTCACCAAACTAAAAAAATAATAAGAAATGTATAACAATTTTAATAGATGAATCTTGAAAATGTAGTTGGCAGGCATATGATTCTTGCTGACAAAAAGTTTGAAGATATAAAAGGAAAGATTCCTAATAAATTATATGAGAAGTTGGTAAACATGAAGAAGAGAGCTATAGAAGAGGACAAAGGCATAAGAGAAAGGTATGTAAGGAAACTTTGTGAGATTAAGGATGAAGATCACTTTAGATAAATCATGAAGAACCTAAGTACAAATCTAAGAAGGAAAAGAAGGACAATACTGATAATGGGAGGTAATTATGAAGAGATAAAAAGAGAAACTAAGGAAGCGGTTGTAAAGGTAATGACCTCTGGACTAGGAGAAATAGTCAGTGAATCTGAACATGCAATAGAAGTAGAATAACAAAATGAATCAACACCAGCTCTGGCACCCTCCATCAACATTGATGATGAGTCTATGAACATAGAAGGTATAAACATTACCTTAGACAAAGAAGAAAATCTATTTAATAATCAAGGAGTCGATGTTGGAAATTTGATAGAAGTTGATGAGCAAAAGAATGAAGCAGAAAATAAAGAAGTTATAGAA
Organism: Chamaecyparis obtusa; assembly: GCA_027943335.1. NCBI lineage: Eukaryota > Viridiplantae > Streptophyta > Pinopsida > Cupressales > Cupressaceae > Chamaecyparis > Chamaecyparis obtusa. The sequence continues at coordinate 6,212,863 of BSBK01000370.1, read as the reverse complement.
ACAAGATTATAAGAGAAGGAAGAAATTCATATTAAAATAATAGAAGAGGAGCATGTGGTGCAAGAAGAGAAGACTGAATTTTTTTCACAAACTAAGAGCACAACATAAATTCCATCTAGACCACTTATTGAATCAGTTTTTGCAATGGTAGGAGCTGAAGTTGACAATGATGATCAAATAGAGTTGATCTCATCCCTAAATAAGATAATTTTGGAAAGAATAACAAGGTAAAAATCTTGGAAGGAATGTTACTTGAGGTAACCAGAAAACTCCAAGGAGTGATATCAACTCAAGTTAGTGAGGTTGATCCCCAAGCTAAAAATAAAGAGGTAATAAAATCTTTTGACACTGAGTTCACAAATTTGTTAGATATTGCATCAGTCAAAGCTCAAGCAGTGCATGATGCACGATTATTTCAAGTTATTTGTCAGAACATCATAAATGATTTGGATAACTTGGATATATGCATAAAAGAGTTGAGAAATTGTTTAGAGAGAGGAAAAGCATTGTACATCCAGTGTACACTATCCCATAGCCACACATCAGAAATGTCAGAGAAGATGAAGAATAAGGAAGCAGAGTTGCAAGCGACAGTAAATGATTTGCAGAGTCCTAATGTAAAAATCACAGATATTGAGAAGAAAGAAAGAAAAATATATGATGAAATAAGACTTCTTGAGGATGAAAAAGAGAGGAAATTGAAGAGATTCACTCTACTCAGAGAGCATCTATCACTGAAGATCAATAATTTGGAAAGTCAACTAGAAGAATTTCTTTCATCAAAGACATCATATGGAAAGTTCACATATGCAAACCTTCAGGCAATTGAGATAGCATCTTATGGACTATGTGCATTACTTAGCATTTCTGACTCGGTAAAGAAGACATGGGACAAGGAAATAGAAAATTTGAAGGCAAATTTTGCAGATTGTGTAGCAAGTCTTCCAACTTTGCACCATTAAGATCAAGGAGGTAAATTTTGTTTTGACATACTCATATATAATTGGCATCTTTTTCATTATTGTCAAAGGGGGAGTGATATAGTATGAAAATTGAATATATAAAGAAGATATAGATATGTAGAATATTATGAAGTATACTCTTAGTGGGGGGTATCATTTTGGAGAAACAAGTAGACATGTCTAGACATGTATGATCCACAAATTTTTGTAATGACCATATGTTACACTTTTCAAATTTTGTAATAAACATTTTTGGGACTTAGCCAATTTTCCCATATGTTGCCAAGTTAATGACAAAGGGGGAAATTGTTGGTAATTTGGCTAAGTAGGATATCAGAATGTGGTCATTATGGCAACATATACTCAGCATTAAGACACCATGATCAGAGGAAGAAGTTATGTATGAGCGCACTTGAAAATTGTCTAAGTATAACAATGATTACCAGTCTTCACAGAGATAGTTTTGATTAGCGATATTCACAGAAGCAGGTTCAGTGCATGCACACTTGAACATAGATCATTCTATGTATATCAAAGCTACATTTGAGAGTGCAAGTCTGTTATACGGAATGTACGAAAGAAGATATTAATGTTTTACAGAGACAATGTTGAGCTGACCAGAATAGAGCAGAAGACAGAATGTGATTATATTGAGTTAAGGGATTATTTTGTTTATTAAAATAATGACTTAACTAATTAGGGACAACATCCTAGATTTTAACTCTAAGGCATCATATAATGAATTTATATTTTGAGGAGAGTATAATGTATTGTAAGCTGACAGGAAGCTATTTTGTAATAGCTTATATATAAGTAAGAACAATGTAATGTGAAGTTGTATGTATTATGATGAAATTTTAAGAAGTTGATATATGATGTAAAATTGTATGTTGTAAGAAGAAAATAAGAAAGTACTATATATTAGAGCGAAGAGCCTACAAAGCTAGACCAGAATAATAAAGTTATTTGGCAACAGTAAAAGGTTTTTGTATCTTACCTTTGTATTTGAAGCTATCATTGTATATTGCATGTTTGGGCGCTGAGCTCATCTTGCAAACATCTTGTTTTGTAATAGCAACTCCTAACAGGGTTGAGGCTTCTAACAAGGCCTAAAGTCCTTTAACCAAGATAGAGACACTATATGTATGTAACAGACTCCTAACAGGGTCAACATCCTTAACCGGATACTTTTGATTAGTGGTTCAGTTGTGGGTACCATCCCCATCAAGGTTTTCCCTTGGCCAGGGTTTCCTCGAGAACAAACATGGTGTTATGAGTTAATTCATTTTATTGTTATGTTTTTTATTCAGTTTACTTAGTTTAGTTTCTTATGAAAGCTTCAAGTTAATTTCTTATATCCATAATTGGGCAAAAGTAAAAGTTTGTAAAATACTAATTCACCCTCTGCCCCCTCTTAGTATTTCCTATTTCTAACATCCTCCACTCCCAAAAGGTCTAGAACCTCAAGTTGCATCTCCTTCTCCTATTGATATCACATATATTGTTTCTCTTGATAATGCTTGCATTCCTATAGCCATTGGCTCTTGTGCTTTAGTGGAGCGAGATATTCCTTGTCTTCTAGTTATAGTTCTATGGGATGACTACTTGACATACATTACAGGTTTGTTTGTGGAGTCCTACATTGAGGATTTGGGAGACACCATTGATGAAATTCATCTTCTCTTTATTGAGGATGATCCTTCTTCATTTTTTGCAAGGGAAAACTTTGATCCTCATCTTCACTCTCCACTTGATCCTTCTTTCAAGATTGACATGATTGTGAATCCTTTGATACAACATTTGGAGGAGGTCTCTTTAACTTCAAATAAGACATTTGAGTCTTTGGAGATTGGTTTTCATGAGTCTCAAACTTCACCTAAGATGTCACATTGCATGGTTCAAGTTTATCATACTCGTGTGTTGGAGATTCCTATTCAGTTTCCTGAGACATCATACATTTTGAGAATTCTTCCTAAAGACTAGGGAGGATTCATTGATACACATATGGACTTGTTTCTTCCTAAGGGGAGGAACATCATTTATTTTTCTTTGTGTAGTTTCTACATTGATCCAAGAACATCTATCATGCATGTGCATTCTACATTGAGGGGGGGCTTCTTTGCTTCTCTTCCTACTTCTTCATTTGATGAGGCATCTTTGTCTTTGGAGTTTGATCCAAATTTTTACATGGATCAGTTACCATTGGTTCCGTGTTTATCACCTTCTTCTATTGGGCTTATTCCTGATTGGTTTATGGCATCTTCATCAACCAAGGACATGATGACATATCGACATACTTTAGAGACATCATACTTCATTTGGATTCCTCTTCCTACTTCCTATCTATAATGGGAAGCCTTATTGCATCTATACTTGGTGTATCTTCTTCCCAAGGAGAGAAATGTTGTTTGTAGGCATTGGAATATATTTTGCCTTCAAGAAATCACCATCCTTGGAAGAGATTACTCATTATTAGGGGGATATCATGTCTCATTGTTTCCTTCCTATGAGGGGATTCTTGATTATATATGCATGATGTATGTCATAATGGGGGGTCATGATTACTCCATCCATCCATGCATCTTCTTTTCATCTTTGTTTTGGGGGGAGGGTTTTTCCCATGAGGTTTTCCATCTTTCTCCTCTTTATGAGAGATTACATTGCATTGCTCTTGCATATTGTACATAGGTACCTAACATGGCCTAGTAGCTAAGACCCATCATGCATTTTCAATTTAACATTGTGACCTTAAGTGGATTCCCATAAGTTGCACTTAAGGGGGGGTGTTAGTGTAATTAATTATTCACTAATTATACTTTACTTAAGTTTACTTAGGATAATGCATTTGCATATTAGTTTTCATTGAGACACCTAGGAGTTTGCATTTCATTTTAGCACATGGTTAGGAGAAATTCTACTTTAGGTGGTGATAGTTGTCATCACATACCTTTTTGTGTGTGAGATCCACCTTTTGTGCTCTTATCAAATTATCATCCTCTCATTGTTTCACATGTTGCACATACTTTGATGTGCAATGGAGGATGATCCACTTTTGGTGGACATGTGATTCCACCTAGTGTGGTTGATAGCTTATCATCTCCTTATCATGCAGTCTTATTGCATTGCCTATATATTCAGGCACTCCTACTTTTTATTCAATTCAATTGGCTATAATAAATTATTTGATCATTTTGCCTATCTCTCGTGTGCTATCTCTTGAGCTTCTAGATCTTGGTGTTTTATTCTTTGCCTTAGGAAAATTATTACACTCTCCAAGAGGCCCAATTAAAAGTTTAGAATATCAATTTTCTAGGTTTACTTTTAATTTGTAGATTATATAAATAATCATTGATATATCACTCTCTGATAGTTTATGGAGGTGAAGTTATATATATAAGAAGAAGGAAGAAACTATGTGGGAGTTTTAAGACATTTATTTGAATTCACACTCTCTTATACAAATTCAAATTGGATGAGCCCTTAATTTATAGTCATAATTTAGTTCAATATATTGATCATGATATAAAAGGATTTTTAATTTATTTTTCCTTTCACCTTGTTATTGGAGATAAAGTGGATGCAAATTTATATAAATAATCTCCATTTAATATTGTGTCTGAAATGAAAGTACTTTAAGATGTAGCTAAACTCTATAGTTTTAGTTTTAATATTAGTGTCTTATATATCAAATTTAGTATATCCAATCAATTATTTCTCTTGATATCTACCATTTATTGAATCAATCAGCTTGAACATCATAATTAATTTATTTAATATTCATAAACTCCAAACATAAATTAATATTTTTGTGATATTAACTATTGAAATATAATTATTAATATGAAAACATGCCAAAAATCATAATAAATTAAATTTTTATTTAATATAAAATAAAATAATATTAACATAAAAAAAACTAATATAAGTTTATTCCCAATATAGAACATAAAAATAAAAATATGTAACTTCACCATCCTTAAAATTTTCATGATTTTTTGAAAATCTCATTAGATACATCACAATAAAATTTGATCTTTAACATCAAATGATATTCTACATGCTACTCAACTGAGATAGTTATTAATAGTAAAATAATTTTATATTTATTAATAGTAAAATAAAGAGTTTACATAGCATGCCATCGTAGTTTTTTTTCTTTTTCTTTTTCTTTTTTTAAAAGGCCTATATCCATCACATCCATACCCCATAATGCTAAACATCACCTTGAAACTATATCTCTTAACCAAACAAATCTCTATCCTTACTACTACCACCTTGAAACCCTTACAAATTTTCATATCATTCATCCTCCACAAATGACCATTATTTTTTGAGACTAAAACTTTCATCAACAAAATTCAGGACAAAAAATGGGTTTCAAACCTCCAACCCTTCTTTATCTTTGTGCCTCCATCTGTAGATCATTTGTTCACTTCCCTCCACCAAAAAATGCACCATCTTTGATCCTTCACCTACCACAAACCTCGAGCCATCGATCACTACATCGCCACCACCGATATAGGCCAAAAAGAGAAACATCCAAAAAACTTTCAACATCATCCATATTTATTCATTTCTGTTACTTCGGGGTTTCTGACTACCCCTAGTCTGTCTCCTCCGCGACACCATGATTGAAAAGGCCCGCTCGTTCGCCTCTTGTGAAGCTTCAAATTCATTAATGGACTTCTTCAACTTAAACCAAACAACAACTATCTTCTGCTTATAATATGAACACTATTTCTTAGATAGCACAATATGTTAGTTTTAGACTTTGTGATGCATTCCTAGTGTTATTTATATTTGATATAGTTCCAAAATAGTGGTCCTCCTCTAATAAATGTCTATAAATGTAAAAGAAAGTTTTTATATATAAAATGGTTTATATGTCCAATAAGCACTCCAATTAAATGAGAGTGCAAATGTAAAGAGTGTTTAAAGATTATTTAGCTTGCATTATTTCATATTAATTAGTCAATAATTTAAGATAAGCATCATGAGTAAATATATTTATGCCATAGTAATTGATTCTTATAAGAAAAAAATAATTGATATGTAAGACTAATATTGTATTCTTGATCATATATTACATACAATAATATTTTTTAATGAGGCTAATGATTTATCTTATATATGTATAAATCACAAGAATCCTTGTTGTAAGACATGTTTTATGGATAACTCAAATTAGAACAATTAACCTCTATATGTAGTCAACATCAAAACACACTTACACAAATCAAAGCATGCATGTCTTCCACATTTGTAGTTGCATGTCTTCCAAGTTTCCTCCACTAGCTATTTTATAAAGTGATGTGCCATAGCTATTAACATCTTGACATGTGAATGGAGATAGAACCACACACCAAGTTTCTATCTATATTAATGGATTTACTCTAATAAATATCATGATGAAACTAAAGTACAAATCTCTAAGAGCTTCTAGATCTTCCTGTATATAATGCTTGAAATGTGGACATTTCTATTGAATCTATAATACATGAACCTCCTCTATAATTACATATACAAACTCTCCCCAAAGAAAAAGGGATTACCAGATGATAAAATATTTAAGTGAAGCATAGAACTCCTTCCAAATCATATACCATATATACTACTGTATTTTATAATAAAACTAAATTAGGTTTCCAGGTCCTAAGAAGAATGGGCACAACATGGTACATTACAAGGAGTGGTTGTTGTTGCACCAAAAGATCAACCTGTCAATGCTCGATACAACCACTAGACTTATAGAATCCACAAGAGGCGGTTAAACCATGTCACAAATTCCACAAGTGATGTTGGCGCACTACCAAAAATCTCCCTAGTTTCACTTGCCGCAGGGAAACATCACTCACAGAGGAGATTCAAACCTATGAACAAACTCTGATACCACTTACAAGTAGTGGTTGTCGTTGCAAAAAATAATCAGCCTGTCAATGCTTGATACAACTACTAGACTTATATAATCCATAGGAGGCAATTAAACCATGTCATGAATCTCGTGAGGGATGTTGGCACACTTTCAACACATGGAATATCCATTTCAGAGAAAATTTGACGCATTCATGGTAGGAGTTTCCCCAATGGAGATGGTCTAAACCATGTAGCCCAAGTTAACACAATGAAAATCAACAACTCAAGACCAAAAATACCTTAACGACGAACTGGAAACATGTAAAATCCCACATTCACATTATCATCGAATCATGAATTTACATCGTATTGGCTTGCAACATGTAGCTTAAATTCTTAGGCTTACTTGCCCAATTACAATAGAAATCCATATCTAAACCCTAGAACTAACCTTCCAAAGATTATCCTACTTCTCTGCACTACTTTAAAAAGATCAAACGCCACAATATATAGAGCATTCACAACACATATGTCAACCAAGATCTATCACAGTTTCCAAGATAAGAAAACATAATACCAAAATATAGGTTAGGATATCGATGATGAGTTATTTAAATGATGTGTGATCTAAGAGAAACGTCAGCCAAAGATCGAATAACATCATGATATGATCCAAAAAGCTTCACCAATTGAGAAATGGATTCACGAGATTAAAAAAAAACTCCAACTAATTGTTAGAATATGAAGAACATACCGAGATGAACATAAATCCTAGATAACACCACTGCAAAGAATCAGATCGAGGTGTGAACCTAGACATAAATAAAACATGATGTCCAGAACATACCCTGAGGTCCACAACAACAAATGATCCAAACCAAGGAATGCCACTAAAAACACAAAAACTGGCAAAAATGAAAAACAAATTGAAAGGAAAATATTTTTGGGTGATGCAAGATTTCCAATGACCCTAGGATGCTCCTGCATTAAAATTCAAGTGAGTTGACTATTTAACAAATGAGTTCTTGGTTCACTCCATGATAATTCAAAATATGGAAACTATGATAGAGTTGTACATTTGATGTTCCTGAGTTTCAATTTTGAGTTTTGAAGACTTTGATTAAAGATGAGTTGAACTAAATACCACGAAATGGGATTGATTTATTAAGATATTAAAGATGATTTGAACTAAATACCATGAAATGGGATTAATTTCTTAAGGTAAGTTGTTGAGTAGAATTTGGCAAAGAACTATCATTGACAATTTAAAAACCTAAAATTTTGATTACATGTTACTTTGATCACCCATTTCATGATAATCTCTAAGGGTTTTTGTAGAAATGTTTTGGCTTTGAAAAATTCCTATAATAAAAGGTCTACAAGAATATGACATTACATATTCAATTCAAAACAATTAGAAGAATTTACTAGAAAAAAAGCCCTAAATCAAAGATTGACAAGAATATGGCATTACATATTCAATTCAAAACAACTGGAAGAATTTATCGGAAAAAAGTCCTAAAATCAAAGGTCTATAAGAATATGACATTATAGAGAGGCCTAAAAATTCTGTTTTAAAATTATATTGGCTATAAACAGATATTTCTTAAAGCAAGGTAGTATAGAATATAAGCATATTTGTTTAGGCAGGGGAAAGTTTATACTTTGGTATGTTTTCATAAACTATTTTCTTCTCTATATAATTTTTTATCAGTGTTTAACATATCTTCATTCACCTATTCTAAATATTGTTGTCACATTAACTTCATAAATAATGTATTTCATAATTAGAAACTAATTAATAGTTATTATGTTAAATATTTCTTTGCTAGTATATTTGTGTGACTTGTTTATGCTTCTAAATCTTGTATACCCTACAATCATGACATTCTATGAGATGAAATCTTTTTCTACACCCAATATGACAATTTCCCTTTCATTCACCTCATCTATAAATAATACCGCATTTGATCTCCTAGGAGTTGCATCTCCAATCCCCTCTTTGTGGCTACCAAGTTTTATTGCTTCAATAGAGTGGGATGTCTGATGGCCCGAAAAATAATGATGGGGCCTCTGTCACCTGATTGTTGGGTCTGGGTAGGAACTTGGCTTCATGCTTCTCCTAAATTCATGCAAATGGTCTCAAACAATTCACATGAATTTTGTACGCTGTCATATTTCAAATGCATGTCTCTTTGGATTGTTGATAAATGTCCATAATCTGTTCCTAAGCTCCCATTTTGGAATATGTAGGGAGTATGTTGGAAAAAATTGCAAATTTTCGTACTATACATGCCAATTACAATTTATTGAAAGCTTCTAAATTCTTTTCAACAATGTATTTGGTGGGTCAAGCATCTCACATGGCTTGTAGACTCTTCCACTTTTTTTCATGCATTTAGCATTTTTAATAATCACAAGCATATGAAATAGATGGAGGGATTCAAAGATGAATCTGATGCCACGGTATAGGGGAGTGAGGTTGTGGCTATGGGGGAAATTTGTAGTGAATTCTATAAAGAAAGGTGTTTGAATATGGATAAATATGTTTGGAATAATGACATGCTTTAGACAATGGACGCGGTGAATAAAATAAATATAAAAACCATGATGTTTTTGTAGTGGTTCATTGGAGGTGCATACAAGGAAAATAGACTAAATATATTTATAGTGGTTCAATGACGGTGCATAAAATGAAAAATAGACTGAATATGTTTGCAGTGGTTCAATAGCGATTGATAAAAAAAATAGACTATAGATATTTTGTCGAGAGACATAAAGGAGAAGGTGGGCATTTATTGGTAAGATTTGACAAAACTACTTGATTTTGGAGGATATAGAGACTTGATTGTGTAAGATATGATATAATTTTGGAGGATAAGATTTGATGGCATGAAAATTCCAGTTGATGTCATATCCTGTAGAAGATTATATACAGGTAGAAAAAGGAGGCACCAACTTTAGGTCAACTTATTTGCACTGGTTTCATATGCAATCCCATCTCATGTCATTACAATCACATATGCACTATATAATTATATTATATGTAATTTAATGTCTGATAAATACAACTCTTAATAGTTTAGTTATTCACAAATATTACACAAGCTTAACACTTTACTATTGAAATTTTCTAAATTTACCAAGCTTGCCATTTTACTATTGTAATTTACGAGTCTTATTAACAATAGAATTTTATTTTTATTTATATATAAATATGATTTAAATAATTGATATCATAAAAAATTAAAATTATTAGTGTTTATCATATGATTGCAATTGAAATTATTTATTTACTTCTTTAGATTATTTTATTTTTATTCTAATTTAATTTCCTCTTCATTTGTTGGTTATTTATTTCTCTTGTTTTTTATTAAGGGAAAACTGGTTTTACAAGGACCAAAAACCAAAGTTCAAAACATCAAAAGATTAATAGTATAACTAGTACAAAACCAACATACAGTCCAACACCTAGAAAAAGGAATAGAAAATAGGGAACAACGCCCCAACCACCTATAGCCTCTTGGCTAAATATACATTCTTTTGAATAAAATATGCATTAATTCTCTTAACCTTACTAACTAGATTGCAAATGAAGGTTAACCCCTTTTCCTTGTTGTGTGACCTAGTAGATGGGTTGGGAAGGGTATCCATCTTTGCATTATCCACAGTAGCATCCGCTCACTTGGTCAAACCTATGTCCTTGAAGTGCACCTTTTTGGTATATTTAACACTGATATAAGGAGAGGCATTTGGATCCTTGGGTAAACCCTCAAAATCCAAAGCTTGGTCATTCAACTATTTGAGACCCTTAATGGAATTTTCCATGGAAGTCTTACTCACCACCACAACAACTTTGACCTTAACCTGCATCTTTTTATCCTCTTTGCATGATCCACCTTTAGGTCACTAATTGCCCTCACCATAGTGTTGGTGCTCTCCATAATTGCATCTAACTATTGTTTAGAAGAGGGTATGTTCCCCTTTAGGTTGTTTATTTCAGCTACCATCCAGGACAGAACATCATTTTGGTCATCCAACGAACCTTTGATATCCTTATTAATGTTTGGGGTCTCCATTTCCACAAGGATGTCCACATGAATGGTTGTAGTATTAATCTAATCATCTTGATTTGGCATAACAACATAATTGGGAACTCATGGTATCCTTGGGCTTAGGAATGTTTCCTCTGGAGTGAGACCCAGATCATTTCATAGAGCTACCAACTTACTTTAAGGTTTCAAACTTACTTTTATCACTAGTCATGTGATGTGAGAAACCACTATCAATTATCCATCTATCACCTTTACTCACATATGAAATAAGTGCAATTTTCTCATCTTCATCATAATCATCTTTCATAGCAACATAAACAACATCTACATCATAATCATTAGACTCACTAGATTCACTGTCAGTTTCTTCTTCAAAAATATAACAAGATTTCTTATCTTTATCCTTATAGTCATTACACCTTTTGTGATATCTGTCATCCCTTTTGTCTTTGTACTTTTTTTCTATTCCCTCATCTTTGACATTCATGTCAGGACATCTTGTTGCAATATGACCAACTTTGTTGCAAGAAAAAATGATTATAAGAATTTTACCTTTAAATTTTCCTTTTCCTCTCGATAGTCTTCTATCCATAAGTGCCTCAAGATCATCGTCAGAATTGTCACTGTCACTGTCACTGTTCACACATCTTTCTTTTCCTTTCTTAGAATTTTGAAAAGCCATTTGAGACTTGAATGCAGATTCAATATTATGAGTAGTGAAATTATCAAAATTTGACAATTCAAAAGTATTAAGTCTACCAACTAGACCTTCCAAAGTTAGGTTGTTACTAGGAGCACATCTCAGTTCTTGTATTGCAGAAACTCTAATAGCATAAATAGGAAGTAGGGATCTCAAAACCTTGCTAATAATAGTCTCGTCATCAATATTTCTATTAGCTCCTCTAATAGCATTCACTACCCCCTTAACTCTAGTACAATATTGAACAATAGTCTCACCTTCTAACATTCTCATTTCATCAAACTTACCTCTGAAGCTTTCAGATTTGGCTCTCAGTACATTTGTGTCTCCAAGATAGATAGTTGTTAGTGTGTCCCACATTTTCTTTGTATTAGTACTGTTCTTGATGTCTTCAAATTCAGGATACCTTAGGGCTGATGCAATCTCCAACATTGCCTGATTGTGTTCTTTCTTTTCCTTCATCTCCTCAACTGCCATAGGTGCAGCTACTAGTATGTAAGCATTTTCCACATAATATTTTTCTAGGTGTAACTTCATCAAAATTTGACATGCAGGGAAGTTATCCTTGTTCAGCTTTGGTACCTCCTTTTTGTACATATTGATCATTAGCTTGAAGTACCTTCAAACTTTTTCCTTAAAAGCACCACAAGCTCTGATACCAATTGTTAGAATGATTTTAGAATAAATGAAGGGGGGTGAATCAGTTATCCTCAGGTCAGATGTACTAATTGAACTTTTACACACTTCAACCAACTTAGATCTATTCAATAATCCACCCGGTCTCTATAGAATATAATCAGTAAGATAAACTTGCAGTCCATTGTCCAAGAGTAATCAAATTGAAAAATATAAAACATAACACATCAAATAACATTCACACAATTATGACACTGGGATTTAACATGGAAACCCAATTTGGAAAAAACCACCAATAACATGCTACCAAATTTTCACTCTTTTGAAGTGAGCTTTGTGAGGAGCCAACCCTGTTAAAGGTTACAATACACACTACTAGGTGTGACCCTGTTAAAGGATTTAATCACTCTATTAGGAGTGACCTTGTTAGAGGGATTAAGAACATCCCATTAGAATGCCACCTTGATTAAAGGATTTAAAAATGACTGTTAGGTCAACCTTGATTAAAGGATTTAAATTGATACAATGGTTAGAAAGTAACAGTAGGTTTTGATCTAAAACATACAACTCACTTTGTAAATATAGATCCAATGTATCTCATATGTTGATTTACTGACTGGCCTTAATTGTCATCTCCATCTATGATCTTCTCGAAAATCCATTCAAGCAATCACTATAACTCTGTTAAGTTCTTCATAGCTCTTCTCAGCCTTTTTCTTAGGTTTTCCAATCAACACCAACCTCTTCCTCACACTGCATAACCTACAACTAGGTCATCCTTATACCTCCTTGATTAGGTAGCTTAATCTTTTGTCTCTTAATCATCTCCGTAGATCTTAGGTTTAGGTCAGATTCATCTAATCCTTCCAACATTTCATTCTCCTCCTCCTTCTAGATACTTCTCAAAACTTCTCCTTGAATCCATAAGAAAATGGTTTACCATGCATTAAATGCTCCAAGTCATTCATCCTTATTTTCAACACACTTTACATATCCCAAGATTTCAACTATGTCGGCTGGGAATCTCAATTCCTTCATAAACTATAAATTACTCACACGTGGCCAATACTGTGTTCATCTTCTCGGTCATCACTGGATAGCTCGGTCATTGTTGAAATTGTTCTCCTTGGCAATTACTGTCTCCGCTCGGTCAATTCTCAGATACTCGGTAATTACTAATGCTCGGTCGACACTAAAATTTGCTCGGCTTATACTAGCGCTCAGTCAACACTAGCATCACTCGTCTTACACTTAAGTTTCTTTATCTTTTTCTCTTTTGCTCGGTTAAGCCTAAGATTTCAGATTTTCTTTCCTCATTTCTTCTAAGCTTCAAAACAACTGACTTCTTCATTTAGTGTTATAGATAAACAACACATTACCTTGCCAATGTGCCCACTAATCAAGTACCCATTGTAGTTTCTCATAACCCAACCTTTCCACTAGGTCTTCTTGTTATTTCCTCTTTTCAAATCCTTTTCATCAATCAAAAGATATGGTATTTTACTAGATAGCAACTATCTCACCAGTTAAGGTTTGACATCAATGGAAATATAACATTTTTTTCAATTGTAGTTTCCAATATTACTCTTACTTGTTGTTTCACATCCTCAAGGTTTATTTTGATCTAGTATTTTGTTATTATTTCACATCCTTACTATTTTACTATTCAAATGAGGTATCATATTACATGTTTGTGCATAGTCGACAAATAAAAATAACACTATTTAAAGAGAAACATACTACTTCTATTCAAGCATCACTATCATCTTACACAATATATTATCATTGTAAATCAAAATGTATATTAGTTTCTCATCAAGCATCACTACTAATACTGATCATTAAGCATCACCCTAGCATATAACATGCTTAGTTTGTTCCATTTTATATTTACCCATATTCCACCACACTTCAATTTACATGTCACATATCAAATTTATAATCTCAAGCATTATGTAGATGACCATGGATATTAATCACAAAAAATGAATATGGACAAGTAATAATGATATAATCCAGACAAAGAACATGGACAGAGTTGAGCGTTTCCATTACTTGTAGAGATTGACACTATTAAATTGTATAAAATTATGAAAATGATAGGGAAAATTGTTTCAATTCTCATTGTACAATCACAGATCAAGGTGTTATTTCAACCTACTCTCCAACTAGTTCAAATAAACATATGCTAATATTTCTTAGGGAATCATCCCCTACATTTGATAGACCAATTCTTGCAATAGAATGGCTCGTCAAGATCCCATATCCACTAATTCAAGCACTTTAAAGATGGATTGGGATGCATGCTCATATTATTGACCAATCCTTTTTCAGACCATATTCTTGTGATGGTCTTGTCTTTCTGAAAAGATATTTTTTCTATTCAAAATTATTCAAGTCAACCTCAAATCATGGAAAACTAAATATTTGAATATATATTTCCTATAAAATTATGGTCCACAAGTTCGAGAAATCTCAAAAAAACTTTCATGGAAAGAGAGGCTTCGATGGGTTGTAAATGAGAAAATTTCATCTTGTATATTTACCAAGGTATTATGGTCAACTCAATGTTGTCTCTCCAGCATACCTTTCCAAGACTACAGTCATCAAATTATTTGGAAAGAACTTTCTCCTACTACACCATGACATCTGGTTGATGACAAAGGATTTGACCATGAATCCCTAATAGACTAATTTTAGATGTGTTGAGGTGTTATGATTTCTCATACCTACTATTTAGTTATATGAGTGAGTTTGAAAATTGCATTTCCATTCATCACTTTCAAGAAACAAAACTTTATGTAAACAGGACCATACTTATTCTATTCAAGCATCATAGTTAATATAGATAAGCAATAATGGGTTTACAAAATAACATTGTTAGTTTGTTGCATTTCATAGTTACCCATTTTATACTATAATTCAATTTTTTTAAGCATTATTGTCTTTAGAAGCTAATTAAGTTTTAATTTTCTTGTTGGTAATGCTAACATGCTTATTTTACATGTTGTTTGCAAAGGTAAAATCGGATGACAACTCATGGTAAAAAGAAAAGAGCATCCACAAGGTTGTTTTTGCATAAAATAGGATTCATTTTCCCTCTAGAGCCTAAAACCCCACCTCCTATTGTAATAAATTCATAGGTTTTTCCACCAAAAATAGATGAAGTCACACCTCCAAGGATACCAAAATTTACATTTCTATAGAAGTTGTAGTCTGCAGCTGACATGGAAGGGGAATTGAAAGATGTAGAAGAAAATGAAATGTCATTAAGGGTTGCATCCAAGAAATGGCTCATCCCAACAACAACACTCTCCAAATGGTTGGGTGGTCTCATTGTTGCCTCCAAGAAACGTCCCCCAACAATCCTCAGGAGTGATGAAGAATATCATATTTTTCAAAGGTGCAAAGAGATGGTAGAAGTTGGTCATTGACAAGGAATTGTCAACCAAAAGGTAGTTGTCACTCAAATTTGTAAAACCAAACCCACCCCTTTCATGGACAGGTTTTCAAAGAAGTCTTGGTCTTTGGGTTTTAAGGCATGTCATCTAGAGATAACATTTTGGACAGTTAAAGGCCTCGAAAAAGACAAGACACTGAACCTTAGACTAGAAGTTATCTCTACTTTCTATGAGACATTGTTAAGAGCATATCAAGAAAATCCATATGGTCCTACTTGTATTTGAAATTGTGATGAAATTGGTGTCTAGAAAAATATAAATGAGGTAATGAGGTTATTGGTTAAAAGAGGAATTAGGAGTGTCTCCTACATAGTACCCAGTGTAGAAATCAGGAGGGTAGAACTTGCAGAACAAGGCAATAAATCGTTGACAAAATTATTGATGGTTTCTAACATTGTAGTGGGATTCAGAAGGAAGATAATATGGCCTCTCAATTCCAATGCGCTCCTTGAGGACATGAAGCCTAGAAAAAATTCCAAATTAATGAATGCAAGGATTCCTCAACAATGCAAAAAAAGCTTAGCCTATCCAGAGTTGACATTTCAATAGAAGATGTTGCACACAATATTTCTCAAATCTGTCAAATGGATTCAAATGCAAAACTAAACTATGATCACCCTACATAGAACATGGTGGAAGTCCAAGTAGACAACATGGAAGAGAGTCTTTCTCTTCCTTTTGAGTGAATACCGGTGACCTATTTTTTGGATCAAGTGATGGATCTAGGTATTAATTTTTAGTATCAACAAGAAGAGGGAGCTTTCACTTTCTCATCACCACCCACATTTGACCCACCGCAAGTGGTGCATTACTATGATGATTGTGTTACATGAAATAGTTGTATTAATGCAGATTATACACATGAATGAGTAGAAGTTGGCAATGAGGAAGAAAAAAACTTACTCTCCCAAGTAACTAAGATCTGATATTCTCAACCTAAAATAGTTATCAGTAAATTCTTAAAGTTTTCAATCAAGTTGTGAACCAAAAACACAATATGGGGGCCGATAAAGAAATCTAGTTGAGCCACCAATCATAGCTCTTAACATCATATGATTACATGAATCTTTAAATAGAGTGGTAGATAAGGAAGATATAACTTGAGGAGATCAAAGTCCAAAATAAATATTAGACCAAAGAAAATAAGGCGACATGTAAATTGGAAAAGGAAGAGGAGAATGACAAAAAACAAAAGGAGATTGAGTGTAAAGAAAAGGAAAGGCACAAAGAACAAGAGAAGGAAAAGGAGGACCCAAAAGAGAAAGAGAGGCAGATGAAGGAACAAGGAGATGACAAAATGGTCATTCAAGAGAAGATAAGAGATTTGGAAAGGAAAAAGGATCTTAAAAAATTCATCAACTCCTTCCATTCCCCTATCCAAAAAGCATAGCATATTGTGGGACATGCTCAGTGTAAACATCCCTAACTATTTAGTTGCAATGAATTGTCCAAATGGGTCACCCTCCTTACCTTTCCTACTCCTACTAATTTTACTGCAGAGGTGTCATCATATATTACCACCAAGGGATATTTCAACCCAACTCCAAGTCAAGTGAGTATCACTCCACAAGTAACATCAGGAGAAGAGAAGATGGTTCCCATTGAATCCTTAATGGCATAACCTACCTCACCAACTACTTCTTTTCCCATTTGGATGCATAATTGATACATTTATTTGGACAATCTATAGATCCATACATGTATTTTTGGAGTTTTTTATTTATACTACAATAAATGAACTGCAACTATGTGTTGTGAATGTATGGATAGGGCATGCTTTTCATTTTCATCTATGTTTAATTGGTCTCACATATATATATGGATGCATTCTGCAACCTATAATAGGATGATTCGGCCAAGGACTTAAAAAGTGAATGCATATAGGCATAGGACAACATGTGTTAGTGGAAGCACATTTATTTGTAATTTTTAAATTTTTTTTTCTATGTGTAAGAGACATGTATGTACTAGGTGTCCAATTTTGGCCATCTTGGTGTGTTGACCAAAATGTATAGTGGCCCATCATGTCAAGTTGACCGGTGTGTCATGTAAAATGGCAATGGTGGTCGCATGGCATTCAATCATGTGGCCACCATTCAAACCTACTTGAAAACATTTTTTATTTGCCACCACCCTACACTCTTCCTTGCAGGTCAAAGCCTTTTACCTATTTAATGTATTGGAAAGTGTATCATATTTTAACATGAAAATGAAATGAAAATATAAATAGGGTATCAAAAGACTGCAAGTCCTAAAACTTCAAGTCCTAAACATTGCAAAGAACAAGTGAATTTATGCAATCCTTCACTCTTCCTTGTAGTGGCATTAACTATGTTTCCCTTCTCCTTCAACAACATTGCTCACAAATTTTGAGCACAAAATCATTCAATGCTCCTGACTCATCGCTAATTCAACCAATTTTCATTTCATTCTCTCATGTGTCTTCTTGAGTTTCTGAGTCATTTCACATCTGCTCTAAATCAATAGTCCACAAAGAACACTTTCTCATATGAAGAGCTTTATAGTGGTGAATTCTAGTGTAGAGATCACTGACACAAGGGAAGACGTGGAGAGGGGCCAAAGGAACACCCTAACCAGGTCCACCTTCCAGAGATCACACGTGGAAGCCAACAACACACAAGTGAGAGAGAGAATGCAGGTCAACTTCTTATATTCATTCAAATTGTTTCATACATGTTGGGTTGTAAGGCCTTCCCAATTTGGGCCAGATATTATAATTCAAGTACAGAAGTCCTCCAACATGCGAGGATCTGAAACTATCTTCAATCTTCTAACTTCTATCCTCTATCAAAAATGACTCCAAAAACTACAACCAAAGATTACAATATATACAAGAGGCTACCAAACGAGTCAGCCTTCAGATCCACCATCAACGGAAGGAACGACCAGATCTAGGTCCACACACTTCCCAATGATAGATACTATCATTAAATCCATGACCATAATTAATTGCACAAGTCGGCCTCAACAGGAAACTAAAATAAACAACTCAGTAAGCAAGGATAACCGAGCGCCAGACAAGCATCACCGAGCGCCAGGGAATTAACCGAGCACCAGAGAAATAATCAACCAACCCCAGTTAACAAAGGAAACCAAGCAACTACTGAGCCAACTCAGTCAAAGTAGGAATCAAGCAACATAGGAAATCACAAACTTATTTTTGGTGACATGGGATTGCCAAGGACCCAAGATGCTCCTGCATCAGACACCTAGGGTTATTTGAAATGATTCTCCGAATCATGTAGCAGGTACAATTTGAGCTGAATCCAACTCAGATTGTAAAATCCATGAACTTTCTTCAATCGGTCTATTCTTCCACTTCACTAGATATTCCATATATTGTTTTCCTCTTGTACTTCTGCCAACTCTTTGTTCCAAAATCTGCTTAACTTCTTCTATCTATTTCTTAGGATAATCATTCGGTACTGTCATTTCTTCATCCGACTCATGGTACTCATACAAATTAGTAATGTTGAATATAGGTGATATATCTATGTCATCGGGTAACTCAATCTCATAAGCATTTCCACTGTCAAATTTCTTCAAAATCTTGCAAGGACCAAAGTTCTTCATTTTCAGCTTCTCATATGTTCCAACAGGAAATCTGCCTTTCTTCAAATGAACCATCACTTCATCACCGACTGCAAAATTTTTATGTCTTCTAGATCTGTCAGCTTTGTCTTTGTATTTCTGATTACTCTTCTCCAACTTATGTTTCACATCTTCATGCAATGTCTTCATGTACTCAGCAAACTTTACTCCTTCAACACTTCTCTTTCCTTCATCAGCAATATCCCTCAAATCTGATATACGTCTTGGTTGTATGCCATTTACAATCTCAAAAGGTCTTTTTCAAATACTTCTATTCACTAAATTATTATATGCAAACTCTTCTTGTGCCAATACAAAATCCCAATTACTCGGTGTGTCTCCAACTAAACATCTCAAAAGATTACCCAAGCTTCTATTCACAACTTATGTCTGTCCATCAGTCTGTGGGTGGAATGTAGAACTATATTTCAACTCGGTGCCAAACTTTCTCCAAAGGGTATATATACAAGAGGCTACCGAACAAGTCAGCCTTCAGATCCACCATCAACGGACGGAATGACCAGATCTAGGTCCACACGCTTCCCAATTATAGATACTAGCATTAAATCTGTGACCATAATTAATTGCACAAGTCGGCCTCAATAGGAAACTAAAATAAACAACTCGGTAAGCAAGGATAGCCGAGCGCCAGGGAATTAACCGAGTGCCAGAGAGATAACCGACCAACCCCGGTTAACAAAGGAAACCGAGTAACTACCGAGCCAACTTGGTCAAAGCAGGAACCGAGCAACACAGGAAAATACAAACTTATTTATGGTGACACGAGATTGCCAAGGACCCGAGATGCTCCTGCATCACTCACCCATTCACTTCGAATGGTAAATTGCAACATAAGTGAACACTACAAGGGTGTCAAATGATTGCATGTCTTCATTGCTAACATTGCATACCAAGGTGGAGTGTGATGTTTTATCTCAAATAAATATTGTTAGTAGTGTTGTGTAAATGTTTGCATGTCTATTTGATATAACTTTTGTTGGTACATTTAGAATCCCCACATGTGTTGGCTCATCTACCCTATGCATTTTTAATCCACGGTAAACAATATTTTCACTTGTTATGTTTTCGTTTCTTATGTGATAGAGATTGCAATGAAAGATGTAAAAAAGAGTTAGTGCTAAGAGCAAAAAGAATGATTGAACTGTAATTATTAGAAGCAATCCATTCAAAGAATGTCTTTGCATTTCCAATTCATGTGTAAACAATGTTTTCTTTCTTAATGTTATAGAGATCTCTATGAAAGATGTAAACAAGACTAGAAGTACTAAATGCAAAACGAATGATTGAAGTGTAATAATTTGAAGAAATTCATTTAAAGAATGTCTATGTGTTTCCAATTCATGTGTAAAAAATGTTTTCATTTCTTTTATGATAGAGATTGCAAGGAAAAATGTAAAAAAGAGTTAGTGCTAAGTGTAGAAAAATGGATTGAATTGTAATTATTAGAAGCAATCCATTCAAAGAATGTCTATGCATTTCTAATTCATGTGTAAATAATATGTTGATTTCTTATGTGAGAGATCCTTATGATACATGTAAACAAGACTAAGTGCCAAGTGCAGGAAGAATGATTAAATTGTAATGATTTGAAGCAAATCCATTCAAAGAATGTCTATGCATTACCAACTCATGTGTAAACAATCTTTTTGTTTCATATGTTTTTAACAATGGATTAGGGACTATGAGCACAATTACATGGTTCAATACAATATATGGAATAGGAAAAATAGACAAAATTACTTTGGGGAATGTAGAGTGTAAGGAACATGACTTCTCTTAGAAATGATTGAGCATCTGATAATAAAAAACCTCAGTCTAGTCCCTTTCATTCTGATAAGGGAAGATCACATTCTCATTCTGAGCTAGATCCAAATTATCTGTAAAGGAGAATCTTACAAACTATGGAGGTAACCAATGGTTAAAGGGTTGAAAAAAGAAGCACACTCATTATAACCCCTGACTTCTAGGGGAGGGAGCATCTAAGCATACCTTCATTGGAATAAGTAAAGAAAGGAAACAAGATTTCTATATAAACAGGAAGGTGGGAAGACCAAACGTAGAAAAGAGGCAAATTTGCAAGTGAAGCTATGGTAGGGAAGGTGCACTTTGGATTTGTTTGCGACTATAGGGAGAGTGATATGGATAAGAAATTACACATTTTTTTCAAACTACATGATGTCTCACTATTACTTGCAATCAAGCAGGTTATTAGGCCCATATCTTCTAGCCATTGCCACAATGGCATGTTGTTGGAAAAAAATTCACTACTATAGCAAAGGCCTTTGGGGTTGTATAAAAAGCCTCAAGGTTGGTTGAGGCCTTGCTAAAGGATGAATACAAGCATGCTATCATAGTGGCTATTTCCAATATGAACATCATTAAGAAGAAAGGATTAATTGCAGGAGTTTTTAATGGTGAAGTTGTGGCAAAGAAAAAGAAGGAAGTTGAAGCTCTTTCTATTTTGAGAGAGGGTTTTACTAATCTGGATATCACTCCATTTGCCAACCTAGCGGAAAACAATGGAGACCTTTTCTCTCCCTCTCAACTAGAGAGGCTTAATGCATTGGGTGATGGTTGGATGTATTAGTTGGTTGTTTGTAAGGGATCTACCCCCTTTGGTAGGAATTCATCTATAAAAATGGTTTTTGAGATATACATATACAATGACATGGTTGGATACAATGTATGGAATATATTTTCTAGTAGTCCACTCAGTAGTCTACATGGATGACACACAAAATAATAGGTCTTGCATGAACATCAAGGAGACAATAGAAAGAACATTTCCTTAATACGAGTGTTTAACAAAGTAAACAAATTGAAATAATCATATGAGTTCAAATAGTCTTGTTATTGCATATACATATGTACATAGATATACGTATATAACTCTACACATACATATATGTGTGTGTGTGTACACAGGAACACATGCAACCACATATACACATGTACATATGTTAAAACAAACATAATTTTTTCTTAATTTACTATCTTGATTGATAATAGATTGGCTATATATAGGAAAGGCTTAAATGTATCTCTTAATCTGTAACTTTAATGATCTCTTAATTTGTGGGTGCTTGTGCTCTAAATTGGCAAATTTTGGACACCTTGACCAAATCATCCTATTATATGTGGCAGATAGCATTATAAAATAGGCTATTTAAACATATTGTATTGTGGACCATTAAAATTACGGTATGCGCATATGGGTCCCCTATTCGTAGAAGATGACTTATACAAATACACACACATGCAAAACAATAAAATAGTAAGAATGTAAAAAAGTAATGTTTCAACAAACATAAGACCATAGAGCAATAGAGATGGAAAATAGTAAGAAAGGGTTTTTAAGAAAGTAAATAAAGCATGAGGATGTATAACAATAAGGGTTTACAAATGTGACAAGGCAATATACACACATGTATATATACAAATATGTACATATATACATTATATATATACATACAAATATGTGCCCCACACACATAGACATTCCAAAGAAATGTGAAGAAGACATGCATCCTACAAATTGTAATATGATAGAATTGGGGTAACTATGAAATGGAACAATGCACTAGAAGTTAGGGGAAGGACAAAGAGTTAATGTTCTAGTGCAAGAAAGAGTGTAGGCCGATGACCAAATAGTTTATTTGTAGATCCTTATAAGTCAGAACAATATAAGAACAAAATTTTAGAGAAGGGGCCAAAAAGTTTTAGAGAATGAATCGTACGGCATGACTATAATTTAGCAATCGGTTAATAAATTAAATTGCATGACAATTTGACATATGAAGAGTGTTTTCGTATTTGTGATAATCTATTATGGCTCACATAATCATTAATTGAGTCCCATGTATAATTAATGTAAGATAGGTCGATCTTAGTAATTCATTTTAAATTTAAAGGTGTCCTCACATTTAAGTTGCATTAAAAATTTATCTCAAAGATTGGGGAGGGTTGGAAGAGAGATTTTTTTCTATAAATTAACCCTTAAATAAGCACTTTGTATCTCCTGGCCAATAGACTATCCTTCTGTGTTTGTTTACATAGTGTGTTATGGATTCTCGTATTTGGCTACTGTGTGATAAGTAGCCGGAAGCTTCCATTGGGGCAATTAAGAAGAGGAGGGTAGAAACAATAATGTAATCTCATGTGTACATTTTGCATGTTGTGAGAAGGATTTTTGGTGGGGAGCTTCTGCATGCAGACCACCGATATTGTGTGATTACAAATATTACCTACCATTTTTTCAGCAACCATTCTAGTGACCGGGTAACCAAAAGTGTCTGCCGAGATATTGTGCAAGGTGCTCTTTAAGGAGTGTTTATTGGGAGATTTGGATCTGGTGGTTGCTAATGTTGACGAACACAAAATTTAATGCTCGCACGACTACTTCCAAAATGCTAGAGAGATTTGAAAATGGTTAACACTCGCGGTCTGGGATCATGAATCCTTTGACCTAAGAATTCCTTTCGTACTCAGGAGTGGACTTTCTGCAAAAGTATCTTGGTTTTAAAGTGCAGTATGGAAAAGATTGGTGAGAAAGCTACAAAAGACAGGAAGGTCTAGAAAGCGAAGAAGACGAAGGTGAAGGGAATTTCAAACCAGTGATTTGTGAACGTGTCGAACAATGCAACAACAATGGCTCTTGGGCACAAGTGATGGTGGTGGTAGTTTCTTGTGTGACTATTTTTTGTTCAATATACTTCTATTCAGTTGTATGGAACAAGCTTGTGAAAGCATTAGTGAAAGTCAGAATTTTCCTTATTTTTATCTGCCACTTTTGATTGCATGTGAAGCCAATTATGAAGTGGTGTAATCATCGATGTAAATCCTCATTTTTTATTAATATAACTACCAAGCTAAGTATTAAAGAATTATTGTTTTGTATATTTATTCTTATGTATTTATTCAATCATTGTGCTAAGGATGCCTTTGCAATTAGAACTCTATTAATATTAGGGTTTAAGTACTAACATTATATTTTGAAATTCACTGTGAATATTAGTGTTTCACTACTAACAATAGGGTTTAATATTAGGGTTTAAAACTAAGTACAAGAACAATTTGATCGTAGAATTCAAAGGAGTATGGGTATTTGGAGAACAAATGTTTATAAATACTAATATTGACACTGTAATATCAGTAGTAAACCCTAATATTAATTGTGAAACATTGATATGAAAAATGATTTTGAAAACCCTAATATTAGCAGGGAATTTTAAACCCTAATGTTAGAAGGTATGAATAGTGAAATTAAACAACATATTTCATAGCCAATAAAGAAAAAAAATGGCAAAGCTTTAAATGTATCTTTTAATGAATATTAATAGTGATGCTTGAAAAAAACATTATTTATATTGCCATGAAAATACCATAGAAGCTTGAACATAAGAGTGCATTTCCCTTTTAGAGAGTTGTGTTTATGAACATAGATTGTAGTGCATAAACACAAATTTGCTAAATTTTTGAGAGGAATCACCCACAAAAACAAATTTGGCTACAATGTATAACACAAGAACTCACAAATGTAGATCACATTAGAGTTACCAATAAAGGGAAAACATTTTTTTTTTTAAACAAAACTGGAAATACCAAAAAAAAAGCAATTAATGGATGGCCTTCATGAGGAATAATGGACTCACCTAGGTCGCGTTCAACAAGCACCCACAAATGTAGAGTAGTTATAGATAACTTAAAATGAAGGTATAACAAGAAAACAGTTATAATGCCCAATATGGCCATGGCCATGCCCAATATGGCCATGGCCATGCCCAAAATGGAAAATGGAAGGCCTTAGTGAGGATTAATCCCCACTGAGTTGAAGATTTGGCATCAAAATGCACAACAGTTGTCCTATGTATCTTAGCCTTTGAAACCTCCTTCGTAGTCCTGCAAGATGAAAATGCGAGAAATCAATGGAGCACTGTCAACAGTAGCGAACTAAGCTATGCAAAAAAAAAAAAATGAAGACTCAAATCATATACCTCAAAAGCAAGACCAAAGAATGGCATCCCAAGAGAATCGTTGATTACTGGGAGTGTTGTCATCGCCAAATACCCGTTGAGAGGGTTCACTGTGACATTCATGCTCTGGTTTACTAGCAAACAAGTTCTAGTTTTGCAGCCAACACACATTGGTATCGAATGTGTTGAAGAGTAGCGAAGATGCGGGAGAGAATGGAATGTAAGTAAGCTCGAAAGGCAAGAAGTTAGGCGCATTGAATGAGTTTGTACTTGACGTTTGCAGGACTTGAGGTGGAAGTAAGGTGAAGGGACACAGTTAATGCCACTGCAAGGAAGAGTGTTGAGTGGTGACAAATTGAAAATGTGCTCAACTTGGTTTGAATGGTGGGCATGTGATTGTACGCCACACAGCCACCATCGCCATTTTACACGGTATGCTAGGCAGCTTGGCAGGGTGGGCCATTGCACATTTCGATCAGTACACCAAAATGGCCAAAATCAAACACCTTGGACACTGACATGTCGTACACATGGCAAACTTATTCCAATATACAACTTTTTAATGCTTTTCATAATATCCACTTGGTGGTCTATTTGGATGAGGAAATTTTAGTCCACGTGACACTCCACATGGACCCACAAAGTTAGGGTGCACACATATTGACGTCCCCCCTAGTCAACAATATTTGCCTCATTGTTTTACAAGAACTGTCGCCCCTATTTTTCATTTGACACTTTTCATGTCTTCTCACTATCAAGGGTGCGCTCATTTATTATTAACATTTATTGTGACAATGAATTTTTGCCCTTCCTACCTTGTGCAATCTCCCTTTTTAACCTCGCCAAATGCATTGAAAAGCACTTTTATTGGCCCTGCAAAGATGCTGACAAGACCCAACAGGAAATAACATAGATGATCATGACAATTTGAAACACGGCTCATGATTGAGGACTAAACGAGTTTCTGGCTATAAATGTAACATTACACAAAATATTCATGTTCATATGGGTACAACATGCGAGAACAGTAATTGATGCGTATATTCCCACTTATGAACTAAATGCATACTTCACTGCTTGTATCGCACATAAACAGAGAATAATAAGTCATGTTGTTACACTAACTATTTATAATTAAATCAGCGAGCATGGGTTGTCACAATAACCACTAAAAGTGAATCAACGAACATGTGTTGTCACAGTAACTATTAATAAGTGAATCAACTAGCATGCGTTCTCAAACTGTTTAAAAGTGAATCAACGAACATGGGGCAACACTTATTTTGTACCGAAAAAATTATAAAGTGAGAATTTTGTACCACCAAAGTTTGGTAGTTACAAAAGAAGACAAGTATATAATGACTTATAGGCCACAAAATGATTGCGTGCCAACTTTAATAAACAAACTGCATAGTGATTCACCACATATCAAATGATTTTTAAACTAAAGCATCAATATTCAGAGTGCCTATTGAGGTTCTATTCCTTCCATTATATGCACACCATCAAATATACGTTTCAGGTTGTCATAGCATACCAAGTACGAAATTAACAAGGTATCTAGTATCTAGCATCTAAACAGCGAACTCATAAGACCGGCTATCATTCTATATACTTGCGTTGATATAAATATATGTCCCTATCTTCTCACTACATGCTCAAGTAACTAGCATGTGAAATAATCTTCTCAGTAGATGCCCAACTAGTATATGCAGTTAACATCAAAAAAGAAATTCAAATGCTTCTAACCAAAATAAAGCTTTCATCCCGGATAATTACATACAACATCCGATATCAATACAAATGTTTATTGATATTGTACAAGATGACCTTACTTCAGCAATATAAATTTCCTTCAATATAAACAAACAAAAAAGAACAGCACCAAAAGGAATTATACAGCATCCATCAAACTTGCACAAGATTTATATTGAATGCCTCCCTCCAATGTACAATACTGTCCGGGAACACAGTTATATAATCCATCAAAACCAAAGGCTTGAGAACTAAAAGCCTCTTTGCCTGTAAACGTATAGACACTGATCCTCAAGATCACATATATTACAGAATCCCTTTTGTAGATAACAATATTTACCTGAGAAATTCCGCTGGAGTTCACCTGTCAAGAATTGAGAATAATGCTAGCATGCATAGGATAGTGACTTCCACCTTAGCACATGAAATATGTTACATTTCAATTATTAGTAGACTTGTTGCCAGGAAATGGAAGCTTTGAATCTAAAGAAAATAATGTGGTTCTCGCTTTTACAAGGGACCTACATCATATAAACAGTGTCATTCATGAGTTTTTTTAAGACTGAAAAATTCAATTACAAAATGTTTTTAATTAAAAATTGACATCTCAAAAGAGAAAATGTATGGTTTTGTAACAAAAAAAAATATGTGAAACCAACATTTTACTTACATTGGCAATTTTATACATATTTTTCTTGTGCCTATAAACACGAGAGTTAAACTTGTAAAAACTCGCAAAACAAAAAAAATAAAGTACTCGGCAACTCGGAGAGTACTCACAGAGTTTGCATACTATGATTGAAAAAATGACAGAAATGAAAAGTGCCCCTAATAAAACATATATACAATTCATTCCAATAAAATAGGTTTCCTCAGCAGCATCATACTAGACAAAATCATGGAAAGATATCATAAATAACTAAGACATCAATATAAATTTTATTGCAGATATTTTGACTATTTATTGGACTATTCTGCTGAAAAATATGCATTTTAAACCTCATTTTCATATTCTGTTACAGACCCATCCTATATGCCTGAAATGCAAGAAGACTCGTTATGTTCTTTTCCAAGAATATATGAGGTGTTAAACCATCTACCCTTCGTATTAACTTGTATCAAAAAAGCTTTACATTTTCAGTACATAGCCAAAACCACAACTTGCCAAGAGAAAAATAACTCCTGACAAAAATCAACCTCCTATGCAGCCTGAATACTCTTGAAAAGCAAAAATCCCATCTTACATGAGACCTGATCCTCCAAACGCAACCTGAAAAAACTTGAAAAGGACTTATCACATCTTAACATAGGGCCTAAAAGTCATTTCACGCTGATTCTTTAATTCTTGGAGGAAGATTTCTTCGTTTGGATCAGCATCCATTTGGCGAAATCTTTATCCCCCGGGATCCTCCCTGAGCTGATCAATATCCAATAGAAAGCACAATGAATCTTTTAGCTTGAGGCAGAGGGAGGTAAGTTGACTCCCACAAAGACATTGGAGAGACTTCATCAATTGCCAATTCTTCTTCAAACAAAGGTGGTTTTTTCCACCTGCCTTTCTTACTCATCATTAAAATACAAATCCTTCAATAATGATTCTATTTTTGACTATTTTTGCCTGCTGAAAGGTGACGATATCTCCTCACTCTCGATAATAAAAGCCCACAATCCTGAGCCCCCATACCCTGCCACCAAGTGGCTTTAGAAGACATTTTTCTGCCACAGATTCCCAAAGCAGAATTGTTCTTTTAGAGCATTGGAAGACAAGATTACCATAACCAGAACAGTGGTGGCACCTGAAAGGCATGTTAAAGTAGTCCAGAATTTGAGTCGAAGATCTACTGTCCTCCATTAAAATGACTTTCAAGAAAACCCTTTCCTAAATCCATTTCAACAGAAATTAAAGCAGAAGTATTGTGGAAAGATTCAGATGTGTGGGCCTTCCATAAATTTTCCCAGACAGTTACCAAACATTCTCAAGCTAAAATTGTCCCAATATTGAAGATGATAGAATCCCAGATGGTTGGAAGACTCATTGCTGCAATGCGAAGTGATGCATGGGATGAACAAATCCCACCTGCTCGCAAGCTCTCAAACACAGTCTTCACCAACATAGCATTTTCAGAGATTCTGTTTCAAACTGAACATCAGATTGCAACAAATAAACACAATTTTATTCCTAACAAATCTGCAATCACAAAACTACAATCTGCATAACAAATCATTAATTTTAACATATAAACACCACAATCTCTCCATGCTCTTTGTTGGTGCCCAAAAATGATGGTTTGGATTTCCTATGGATTTGCCAATCCAATGTTGGGAAACCCAATCGTTTTTGCCAGCGAACAAGTTCAACCAAATGGAGGTTTGAACTTCTGCAATTCTGGCTCTGCAAAGCCAAGGCTGGTAGGCCTATACCTTAATCAGATCTGTTGATTCAAAGGCCTTTTATAGCAGATAACTGAATATATAAAACTTGTGGATCCTCTCAAAGTGGCAAATAAACTTGAGAGGAATCAAATTGTAAGTATCTCAATCAATAGTATATTGATTGCTGCAAAAATTGAAATGCTTTGATTAATAGTAAATGTTTGACAAAAGGTATATAAAATGAAATAGATCAAAGGAATAAAATATAACAAACTTTGAACAATGAATTGAATGACTATATTTCAATTATTGATAAGATCAGTGCCTTGCTCCTACTTGGGCAATGGAGTCAATTCTATATCAATCCTATGTACACCTCAGAAACAGTTTTAACAACTTGTATATAACAAGACCATCATTTCAAGGGCTTCTACATGAATTATAATTGAAACCAGATTATACAATTAGTTCTACTGAATTTAACTTTGTCTTTGAGAGACCAATAGAATAGAGGAAAGTTTGTCATCCACACCTTTCAACTGATGATCAAACTGTATATATATTTCACATTACAAATAACATTAGAATTCAACACAATGAAACAATCTATCTAAATAGATTTATCTGAGAGACTAACTCAAAAGAATTGAAAACTATTACCACAAGTGAGAGAAAAAGCACATATCTCTTTATTAATGTTGAAAAAATAGTACATCGGAGTTCATGTTGTAGTTGTGATCAAATTCTATCCTATGAAAATCTGTATTGTATTGTGTTTTTTTTGTATTGATCCTGGTATCCTTTAAATAGAGTCCAAAGGATGCATACAAGCTACAGATCAACACACCCATTCAAAACTAATACCTAATCCTAAATCAACAACTAAATATTAAAAGTTTACAATGTATAATATAAAATATTAATCGTCCAAAGGTTAATATGTTTAATAAATCAATCTTCACTAACATTCCTTCTGAAATGTCATCTTTTGCTTCATGTGAAAAGTATTATATTATTAAATATTTGATAAATAATCCCTCCTTTGTAATCTTTGAACAAAGCTCCATTTTGATTAAATTAAAATTTCTTAAGCTTCCATAATGTTTTGCACAAAAAGGGATAAATTCGTCACATTTTCATGAGGGTTTTTAGGAGGTTAATAAAACTTTATAAATTTTCCTAAAATAGTCTCTTTTGAAAATTTCATCAAATATGTCCTTAGTAATGTTTACCCTAATAATGACTTCAAATATTAACATGGGTAAAAGCATTTACTATTAGAAAGTATATATCTCCTCACCCTAACCAATATTTTCAAGGAATATAATAGAGCAATTGGTAAAAAAGGGGAAATGGGTAGTTAAGGGGTTGGCTCGAGAGGTTTGAGTGTTCAACTCCCTCTCGCCACCTTGTGCATGTAAACTAATTTTTCACTTTAGAAGTTATTCAACCAATATAATATTTATAAGTGATGTTGATTGCTATCATGCTGGCCGTTTTTTATAAATCTAGGCAATTTTGGGACTCGTACACACTCCAAAATTATTAGAAACAATGTAAAAATGACCTCCAAGTTGAGGTATATGGTCCGAGCAAGCATTTTAAAACAAAAATCATTATTTACAGCATACATTATGTCCCGAAAAATTGCTCCAAACATTTGCACGTGAATATAATTGCTGGCCGTTTTTGCACATTTATGAGCATTTTTTAGGCTCCCAGTGTCTCAAAAACACACAAAAGTATAAAAAACTTATTTCACATATATGGTAAAAGGTCTTGGGGAAATTTGGGAGGTATAAACATTCATTTACAGATTATAAAAGTACCAAATCTTTGCTTGAAACTAAAATACATGATTCATCTTTATTGAACAGCAAGAGAAACAAATTTATTTCCTTCCACTCCAAATTGCTTCATTTATTTATGTTGATATAATAACTATTTTATTTACTTAGACTTTAGTGCACAATATAATTTTAAAATAATGCAATATTATAATATATACAATTATATAATAATATGATAACAATGCAAAATTTGTAACTGTACATGAGCTCTTAATATTAAAAATTTTAATTCCATATGTATACGAAAATGATCATAGAAATATAAATGAAAGGATAATTTCAAAAGGGTCTGCACTTAAAATGCAAGAAAACACAGAACATTACGAAAAATAGAAGATATACTTGTCCAGTGAAACCTTACCTCTGTCAAAAAGTTTGTTTTGGTCATATAATATTTTATGCCTTCTTCAAACGCACTGAACATAATTTCCATGCCAATCTTCATAATTCCCGATGTAATAAATTTGTTCACCATGTGATACATTTTCTGACTGTGTGATATCCTCCGGTTCTTCAAGTGTAAAGCCACCATCTTTATGAACATTATTCACAGCCATTTCCTCTTGTACATGTAATTCATTCTGCAATATTTTGTCCTCACTGTTGAGGAAATTTGAAGAATTTTCGAGACCTTTTGTGGAAATATTTCCTTCCTAAATTATTTTGTCCATTTGAAATTTATTTTCCATTTCATCAAAATGTATTGATTCACCAACACGCCTATCATGGTAAATTGAGGAAAATTTTGGACCATTGTTCCTCACATTTCTGATATTCAATGTCCAATATATCTGAAATTTCTTTTGTAGTGAGAAAATTTTCATCTTGATCTACTTCACATGTTAAATTGTTAGAAGAGTCAACCATACACGAATCACTTACTGGTTCCCTATCCTCAACATTGTCTTCTCTAATGGATACACCACAAAGTAAATGTCTAATTTTCTAAAGTATGAGGCTATGGATAAAGTTATCATTTCCTTCACATGTCTGGTAAGTATTTTCTTCTTCATATGCATCCCAGGGAGGTATGTAGGGTTCTTCATCCATAGTGGAATTTTGATTTTCTTCATAGGCACAACACTCATTGTCTTCTTCATCACTTGCATTATAAAATTCATACACGAACCATTCTACAAAATTCCTTCCATGATGAAATGTTATGTGCAGGTAATGACTCATATGCTTTTCTTGCATAATCCTTGAGCGTTTTGGCAAATAGAATCATCACCTAACCTTCTTCATCAATTTCATAATCTTCTATGAATGAATGGAATAACTTTAAATGCCATTTTACTGATTCATTATATTCACCGTAAAACCTTGGTACAGCTTATGCAATTTGCCAAAATAACTTATCTGGAAAAAATTTGAATCCTCTAAAATTCAACGGCCTGATGCCATTTGAAATATTTTCTCTGATACATTCTGTAGTAAATTCTCTGTTACTAACTAGGGGATCAATATTCATTCCCTCTAGGTTCTTTCCCTTAGTGGAGTCACTGATAACTTCTGACACACGGAGTCGCCACCTTCTTATTGGAAGGAAAATACAAACTGATCTTGAATTCTTAATCCAGCAGAGTCACTTTCTAAAAAACTCATGTTGAGTTGCCACCCTTGTCTTCAAGGGAAAAATTTAACTTGGTATTATGAGTTCTCTCACTTCCAGTGGAATCTAACTCTCTAATCACCAAAAATTCTAAGTAATGTTTTTACAAACAACTCCCCAGCAGAGTTGCCAATTTGTTGGTGCCCAAAAACAATGGTTTGGATTTCTTATGGATTTGCCAATCCAATGCTGGGAAACCCAATCGTTTTTGCCAACTAACAAGTTCAACCAAATGTAGGTTTGAACTTCTGCAATTCTGGCTCTGCAAAGCCAAGGCTGGTAAGCCTGTACCTTAACCAAATTTGTTGATTCAAAGGCCTTTTATAGCAGATAACTGAATATAAAACTTGTGATTCTCTCAAGGTGGCAAATAAACTTGAGAGGAATCAAATTGTAAGTATCTCGATCAATAGTATATTGAATGCTGCAAAAATTGAAATGCTTTGATTAATAGTAAATGTTTGACAAAAGGTATATAAAATGAAATAGATCAAAGGAATAAAATATATCACAAACTTCGAACAATGAACTGAATGACTATATTCCAATTATTGATAAGATCTTGTATATAACAAGACCATCATTTCAAGGGCTTCTACATGAATTATAATTGAAACCAGATTATACAGTTAGTTCTATTGAATTTAACTCTATCTTTGAGAGACCAATAAAATAGGGGAAAGTTTGTCAACCACACCTTTCAACTCATGATCAAACTATATATATATATTTCACATTACAAATAACATGAGAATTCAACACAATGAAACAATCTATCTAAATAGATTTATCTGAGAGACTAACTCAAAAGAATTGAAAACTATTACCACAGGTGAGAGAAAAAGCACTTAACTCTTTATTAATGTTCAAAAAATAGTACATCAAAGTTCATGTTGCAGTTGTGATCAAATTCTATCCTATAAAAATCTGTATTGTTTTGTGTTTTTTTGTATTGATCCTGGTATCCTTTAAATAGAGTCCAAAGGATGCGTACAAGCTACAGATCAACACACCCATTCAAAACTAATACCTAATCCTAAATCAACAACTAAACTTTAAAAGTTTACAATGTATAATATAAAATATTAACCGTCCAAAGGTTAATATGTTTAATAAATCAATTTTTCACTAACATTCCTTCTGAAATGTCATCTTTTGCTTCATGTGAAAAGTATTATATTATTAAATATTTGATAAATAATCCCTCCTTTGTAATCTTTGAACAAAGCTCCATTTTGATTAAATTAAAATTTCTTAAGCTTCCATAATGCTCTGCACAAAAAGGAATAAATTAGTCACATTTTCATGAGGGTTTTTAGGAGTTTAATAGAACTTTACAAATTTTCATAAAATAGTCCCTTTTGAAAATTTAATCAAACGTAAATAATTGATATGTCCTTAGTAATGTTTACCCTAATAATTACTTCAAATATTAACATGGGTAAAAGCATTTACTATTAGAAAGTATATATCTCCTCACCCTAACCAATATTTTCAAGGAATATAATAGAGCGATAAAAAGGGGGAAATGGGTAGTTAAGGGGTTGGCTCGAGAGGTTGAGTGTTCAACTCCCTCTCGCCACCCTTTTGCTCAATAATGATTTTGTAAACAATATCTATATGCGAAAAAATAATCATATTGCAAATCAAAAATATTCTTGGGTAAGATATACTCCCTGTAGAATAATTTTTTGATTGTCTAATCTACACAGAATAAATCAATTAAATATCCAACATTTCTCTTAAGTAATTTTTGTGCATGTAAACTAATTTTTCACTTTAGAAGTTATTCCACCAATATAATATTTATAAGGAAAGTAATAATTAATTTATAATGTTTCAAGCGTAACTCCCCTTGTAATATTTTAGATAATAATTAATCTTCAAAGTATGAAGGTGAGAAATACTCCCTTTGCGGTGGTGTCGTGGTCATGTAATTTTCATCAGTTTGATAAAATCAAAATCTTTAGGTTTCCACATATAATGCCCTGAACCATTAGGCTATTAATTGAGCAAATTTGTGTCTGCAAATTTAGGTGTCAACACTCTTCACACCTTTTTCTCTGAAATTTAACCTCACACATTCAATCTACTCCAACTATTACAAAATCAACTTCCCTTTATCGTTGGCCTTCACATTGAGCTCCTCTCTCTACATTAGTTTCTTGAGTCACATGAACTTCCTCTTTTCTGATTCCCTATGCAGGCTCTCATGTCTTACTCTCACACAGCCCCCCATGCAAAGCTTTCTTTCTAACTTAAGCAATTTTTTACTTCACTTGGGTTGTTCTCTAAGTCTATGCAATCTTTCCAAAATCAATCCTCCACAGCCATCTCACACCAAAATTTCTCTTTAACTCCCTTCGAAACTTCCACCCTCACCCCTCTAGTGCCACACGATTTCTCCCCTTCTTCTTGGGTCTCTGCCCACTCTCACCTATTTGGGCTGATTCCTTGACACACTACACCGCCATGACAAAAGCCTCTGATCTCTCAAACCTTTGCAGCCATTCCTCACTGCATTAAGGCCAATTGTCTCTCTTTCTAGGCCACTTCTCCTAACTCACCACACCACCCATATGTGATGGTAAATTTTCTTCATTCCTTCTTAGCCGGTACCTCTTGCTACGCAGCCACACTCCCTACCCTTCCCCCTCAACCACACTCTTTCTATCCTCCTTTACTTCTGAACCACCACTCTTACGTGGTTTCATTTTCCTCAGTTTATTACTGCATACATCCATTATAGTTTGCATTTGTTAATGAGAAAATAACCAATGCCTTCCCATTTTATTTCATTTCAACCTTCCTTTGGACCGTTATCATTCTTCTCTGAAGTCACTACACGTCTCCCCCTGTGTATCATGTCTTAATTTGTTGTATCTGCCTCTCATTAGTTCCACAACCATTTCTTTTCATGCATTGGCTTTATTTTCCAACTCTTAGAAAATTTCCATTCAAAGAATGTCGTACCCTATTTCGATGCTCCCATTTTGGCACGGGCAGGGAGGATGTTCTTGCATTAGACGCACTAGGTAGAAAAGTAGGGTAGAAAAGTAGAGTTGAGTGATAGAATCAACCTTTGAGATTGAAAACAATTTGCAACGTACTCCGTTGCTGTCACAATTGCACATCAAACTATTGTTTTTTCCTCTTCTTCTAGCATATCACTGAAACAAGAATCGTCCTCCTCTCGCAACTCTGTGTTCCACTCTTCGCTCCTCCCATGGATTGGCATCCACCATGTAACGCCCCCCTCCATCAAAAGCTCCTCTTCTCCTTTGTGAGATCCAACCCACCATCAAATGACCTCCACCAAATATCCTCTCCACTCTTCTCCTCTTTCACCATGAACCAACCACCTCCACCAAGTTTCACCTCCACAACATTTCACAACTTCCACACACAAATTTGCAACATCTTTATTCCACTTTGTCACTACACAATCCTCTTTCTTACTATCTTCAGCACATGAATCCATCTCAAGTTCTTTATTACAAAATTCATAAAAATTTACCTCTTATATTGTAATGTCTTCTTCATCACTTTTCACTACAACTGCAACTTCCTCAGGTCGTCTTCTTTCTCATTGCCTTCACCCAAAATGATCTCTTCTCCAAGCAATAGATCATCTGTCCTCTATCAACCTTTGTTACACCTTCAACTTTGTTCTCTTCTCTCATGCCTCAACAAGACATGTAACCGCATCACTTCTTTGACCCGCAACCAATGCATTCCACTCTACTCCACTTCTACAATCCTCATTAACAAATCATCTCTTTATATTTCCATTTCCACATCCTCTAACAAGTAGTCAAGCTCTCTAACCAAGCACTTTTCATCTTCAGTATTGCAAAGCAAATGAACCTTGTCATAACTTTCAATAAAATCAGATTTTACCTTGTCACTTTCTACTGAAACTCCAGTTCTACATGCAATGAGTTCATCCCACTATGCTTTAATCTATAGAAGTAAATCATTTTGTTCACTTCATACACAACTTCACTTATAAATACATCTTTTTAAGAAAAGCACTGGGACTCCTTCAAGCCCATATTTTCTTTTCCTCTTCTCTTTTCTACACAAATCTTCAAACCCCCATCCCTCTTTCAATGTTCACAAGTATTATTGTAAGTTGCCTCCTTCAGCAATCTATTTACAATCACAAGAACCTCAGCTCCTCAAACCCTCTAAAAATTTCTTCTTACAACCTGCACATTCATCTGCAACCAATATCCACACTCTCCACCCTCAGGTCCTGGTACAATTTGCCTTCAATTGGTGCTTTTGCTTGCACACTCAGGGACTCCCGCTCTGATACCATTGACGCATGGGATGAACAAATCCCTCCTATTGTAGACTCTGTTTCGAACTGAACATCAGATTGCAACAAATAAACACAACTTTACTCATAACAAATCTGCAATCACAAAATTAAAATCTGCATGATAGTTCATTATTTTTAACATAAAAACAATACAATCTCTCAATGCTCTTCACACGTTTTTAACTGAATTTTAACCTCATACATTCACTCTGCTCCAACTATTACAAAATCAACTTCCTTATATAGCTGGCCTTCACATTGAGCTCCTCACTCTGCATTAGTTTCCTAAGGCACATGATTCCTGTAACTGATCCCCTATGCAGGCTCTCACCTCTTCCTTTCACACAAACCCCCACACAAAGCTTTCTTTTCAACTTATGCAACTTCTGACTTCACTTGGGTTGTTCTATAAGCAGTCTTTCCAAAATCAATCCTCCACATCCCTCCCACACCAAAATTTCTCTTTAACTCCCTTTGAACCTTCTGCCCTCACCTCTAGTGTCCCACAATTTCTCCCTTTCCTCTTGGGTCACTGCCCACTGTAATGTCCCCTTTTTGGCACATTCTAATTTAATTAAAAAATTAAAATTTTAAGTTGTCAAATTATAATGACAACTTAATTTAATTATTTAATAGAGCAATTAAAGTGGCTTTTTATGTCAACCAGAATTATAAAATAAAAGTCACTTTATTTCAAATTAAAAGACAAAGAAATGGAATGCCAAGAGTTTTTGGAGAAGGCTATAAAAGTACAAGGAGGGGATTGTTCAGAACATGCTTGGTTTATATGATTGGTTCAGAACCTCAGATATTACTTTGACTTGAAGAATTTGGAAAACCTTTGAAAATTAGATGGGAGAGCTGGACAGAAACTTGGTTCTTTCTGGGAGTCGATTCGTGACAGAATTCACACTTGTGCCAAATTTGAAGAGTTTGTTATCGAGACAGGTTTGCAGAGAAAGAAGGTATTTGAATCTATTTCTAAAAGTCGATATATTCTGAATAATATAATTCCCATTCACCAGATTTGAGCGATAATGCTAAGTATGGTGCCGTAAACATTAATGTTGAAGTGAATTATTATTTGACAAATTGATATAGTTTTATGGCTGCTACTAGTAGACATCACACTATATATTTATTAGGTTGTTTTCATATTACCATGGGGAATAATAATAGTCTCATGTGGGTCCCGATAAATTCCCTGGTGTCTTCCTATATAGTCCAGCTATTGATATTTGTAATGTTTTGAATATATTAAGGGGCCAATCTAGTCAGCAGACAAGTAAAATATTTTGGGCTATACTTTGGCACGACTTGGAAATAATTTATGTACATATATCTCAGCGGCTTAATTGTTGTGGGACTGATTTGAGGCTTTCACTACAGTTGGCGTGAATAATATTTGTAATTTCTAATGTTTGTGAATAAACATTACTGTGAAAGATTATAGTCGGCGTTAATTTACCAACAGCAAAAATATTTGAGAAAGCTTCTTACGTGTCGTGAGACACTGGAACAAATTCTTTAGTGCACGGTGATTGTTCAAAGGATACACAGGATATACCCGATATCGGGTCTGGCATCATGGTTACTTGAGAATGAAGGGGTTCTGCACTCTTCATCTGCTATTTGATAACGGGGCAGTCTTTAAATGTCACTGCACCTGTGGTTGTGTTATCTACGCAGAGCTCTGATACTTGGCACGAAAGGAGGTCATTGGGAAAGAAACTAATTAACAGAATATTGCTGAGCAAGGAGAGAGTGTGTGTGTAGACCAAAAAAGTATACTTCTTCATATGCTGGAAAATGATCAGGAGTTCTGGGACAGGCAATGATGAACAAATAAACTGTTGAATTGGGAATCATCGGAATCACCTCCAAATTCTGTTGGGAGTCCTGAGAGCAATTCATACAAACTTTAGTATCACGTGGAGGCTATTTCTGGAAAGTTTGTCCTTGTGCAAAGGTTTTCATGTTTTTTTAACACTGTACATTAATGTTAGCACATTCTGAAATGCTAAACATTAATAATATTTGATAACGAATTATATTTGCTGTCAAAATGATTTTTGAG
Source organism: Chamaecyparis obtusa (assembly GCA_027943335.1). Classification (NCBI taxonomy): domain Eukaryota; kingdom Viridiplantae; phylum Streptophyta; class Pinopsida; order Cupressales; family Cupressaceae; genus Chamaecyparis; species Chamaecyparis obtusa. The sequence goes on along the minus strand of BSBK01000370.1, from coordinate 6,173,597 downwards.
TATTGTAGTTGTTGCAATGAAGTATGTGATCTCCAGTGTGTGATTGTTCTTCTATTCATCATTTGTATACATATCAGTGGTACGAAATCTTTGAATAATCAAGATAGAATATTGTCAGGTGTGCTATTGTGAGGAGATATTATTTTCCTTCCAAATATCCCACAACATATTATTTTACATGGTTGCAAACAGTTTGACAAAATGTCCGAGTACTGATTCATTGATGAGTTCAGCCAAAGAATCTTAATTCGGGCAAGATTCCTTTAAGGTATCCTACACCCACTCTCACCTATTTGGGCCAATTCCTTCACACAATCCACTGCCATGACAAAAGCCTCTAATCTCTCAAACCTTTGCATCCATTCCTCACTGCATCAAGGCCAATTGTCTCTCTTTCTAGGCCACTTCTTACACACCACACACTGCCCACATGCAATGGTAAGTTTGTTTCATTCCTTTTTAGCTGCCAACTCTTGCTACACAGCCACACTCCCTATGCTTCCTCCTCAGCCACACTCTTTCTATGGTCCTTTATTCTTGAACCACCACTCCTGCCTGGCTTCATTTTCCTCAATTTATTAATGCATACATCCATTATAGTCTGCATTTGGTCAATCGAAAATAATCGATGCCTTCCCACTTTATTCAGTTTCAACCTTCCTCTGGACCACCATTCTTCTCTGCAGTTACTACATGTGTCTCCCTCTGCATATCATGTCTTAATTTGTTGTATCTGCCTCTCATTAGTTCCACAACCGCCGGTTTCATCTTCCAGCTGTCAGAAAAAAACCACTCAAGGATGTCCATACCCGATTTTGATGCTCCCATTGTGGCATGGACAGGCACGATGCTCCTGCATCACAAAGGAAAATTGGGAATGCAGAGAGACATTACAGAAGTTTTTTAAAATGTATATATATTAGTATCATCTAATATAACTATCTTTTACTAGAACTACAAATCAAAACATATACATTTGAACTAGAAGATTCATAATATTAAGGCCTACTCCAGTACTACAAATTACAGAGCAATGATCAAGTCCATCTGCACCATGGTGGGCCATTGTGTTTGTAAATATCTTACATGCCACATTTATTCGCACCAAGTTAGATTTCCACAGTCATTCACCAATTCCCTACTTCCGTGAAGCTGCCCTTGCATGTGACCATCATTTTTTAGTGCATTGAAGCAAATTCAGATCACTCAAACTCATCAAAGACTTTAAGAGTAAATCCTACTCAGAAAATACTTCCAAAATGCTTGAGAATAGAAAATAGAAAATTTAAACTCTATCCAACATCGCACATATAGAAGGTGATTTTTTCTCTCTTGGCAACATCAAAATGAATAATCGTTACCAATTTCCTACTTCTGTAATTACGCCTTGCATGTGACCCTCATTTAAGTGCATTTAAACAAATTCAGATCACTCAAACTTATCAAATAGTTATAACAGAAACTTATCAAATACTTGTAATTGAGTAAAAGTAATACTCAGAAAATACTTCCAAAAGAAAAAGTTTGCAAATTAAGAAATTAGACTCTATGCAACATCTGACATATATAGTAGATTTCTTGTCCCTTGGTAACATCACGAAAAAATATAAAACATGTATTAAATTGGTAAAAATCATAGTGATAGCACATGTATCATATAAACAAAGGTATTTGCCTATTTGAATGCATCAACCACATTGTCATGTTTATTTTGATGTCTCTATAACACTTGTGGAAATCACAATTGATAACAACTTGACAAGATAAAAAATAACATTAGACTTGACACAGTGCAAAAATATCAGGTGTAAAAAGGAAAAGATTGGATTCCACTCATTTTCATGAAGACCACTCAAGTTTTGATTCCCTTGAAACTCTTTACCACATAAGAAAATAGTCGTGTTCTCACACACAGAGACATCTTCCATCCTAAATGGATTATAACATCATCTCCAAAAGCAACCGAGCAGAGGTAGTGAATAAATAACCATTATCAAATAAAATACTTAGATAAAGGCTTACCCAATCATAACAGAACTGATTATACATATTAATAATTAGCCATTTCGTTTCCATAAGGGAATCCATAAAGTGGTTAATATGCAAGTAAAATGAAGGCCCCTGACCAATGGACAAGTGAAGCTACACTTAGAGTTTCAGAGGCAACCTCCATCTGACTAAAGCCAGAGGCATAATTTGATTTGTTGTCTTATGGTCCTTGTGTATTGAAAATACAGAAATCTTTCTTTATATGCTTCCTTACTTTATCCAAATATTGTTGGAGACACCAATCTTGATAGTTGAGTGTTGGGAGAATGAATAAATTGAGTTCTAAATATCCAATGTGTATATTTATTGAATAGCAAAATGCACTGTTGATTTTAACTAATCATGAGTTACTTTTTAGACATAACCAATGTGAAGTCATTAACATTATTAATATATGCAATAAATACCTATGCACAAAGTGTTTAGTAGTAGACATGATTATTCCGCACTCCATGTTAATGAGTTGATATGCTTCTAGAAATAATTGTGCAAGTATTTCTGCATCAACTTTTCAGACACGCATCATCAAGATGATTTTTTCATCATCCTAACATTAAATCATTGTGTGTGATCTGAAAATTTGATGTAAAATGCATACAAAGTTATTCCCAAAAGCATATAATTCTAATCCAGTAGTCTATCATTATACTACATCTAATTCCCGCCCTGTGATGAAACCAAAAGTCAAGAGAACTCCTAGTTTGTCTTGAGATTTGACAAAAAGAATAGAATGAAGTGGTTTAGTCATTGATAGGCCAAAACTGAGGTAAATAATAACACATTTAATGCTTGAGAAATAAAATTTATGTTCAATCCTTCTGTCAATCTGGGGACAAACTTATAAAAGGCATCATGGCTATATGCTGCAAGGGCTGCAAGCAATGAGGTGAGTATGAATAAAATGGCACTATTCTAAAAATAAATCATTCTTTTAAAACTTATAAATATGCTACAACGAATATAACTTTATTCAAACAAACTAAGACACTAAAAAAAACAAATCCTAATATCACTAAAAATTTCTCTTTAGCTAAGGCTATCTGATCTACCACAACAATGAATAATTTGATAAATATGAAATACACTCTACTAAAATCCTTTTTTATACAAGCTACAATTATCACGTTTCACGCATAAAAGCAATTCCACAATCTACAATTCAATCTCACAACAATAAAATGAAATGATAAGAACTGTTCAAAATAAAGAGCAAAAAATACTGTCACCTTTTCCTAAGAGTGGGGCCTCCTCTCAATATGCAAGGTGACTGAAACACTTCTTGCAAACTCCATCTAAAACAGATTATATTATTTATGAATAGAAATTAATATCTCTCTCTCTCTCCATCTGTGTGCTTCATATATTGTGATTTACATAGAGTTTTTGTGGCACATGGCCTACAATAAACTACAAGTTAACCATGAATATAGGGAGCAGTTTGGTTTGCAACCTAACAACTCAAAGTAAATGGGATGGATATTACGGCAAGTAATTGGTAAAATACTTGATATATTAACAGAGATTGAAAGATCAATATATACAAAAGAATGAACAATGTTTCCTAAGGAAAGAATCGTAAAGAATAGAAACATTCTATTCTAACTAACTGGAAACTATATATTAGAAAGATTCTAATATTTACAATAGATTTACAACAGTTAAATCGATAACCATTGATAGAAACTAGCTATTATTGTAATACCCTCCCTTAATGGTTAATCTATCCACTACGCCAAGCTGTCCTCTGAATTTGGCAAACTTGTCTGGACCAAGAGCCTTCGTGAGAATGTCTACAATCTGATCCGCTGTAGGAACATACTGCAAATGTATTGTCTCGTCTTCAACCAATTGCCGAATGCAGTGACAGTGAACATCCACATGCTTGGTTCTTTCATGGAAGACTGGATTTTTTGCTAACTTGATAATGCCTTCGTTATCAACAAACAAAGTGGTCAGGCCTGCTGGTGACATCTGCATATCCCCAAGCATCCGACAAAGCCAAACAACTTCACAGCCTGCCTTAACTGTCCGTCTGTATTCGGCCTCTGTAGAGGAGAGGAAAATGGACTGTTGCTTCTTACTGGTCCATGTGACAACACCAGATCCCAAACTAAACACATATCTAGAGGTTGACTCTTTATCTTCAACAGAGAAAGCCCAACTGAATCTGTGAATCCACTGAGTCTAGGATTAGGACTTCGAGAGTAGAGAATTCCATAATCAGTAGTGCTCTTCACATAACAAAGCACACGCTTAGCAACCATCCAATTATCAGCCTTGGGAGCTGTCATAAAGCGTGAAATGTAGTTGACGGCGAAACTGATATCAAGTCCAGTAGCAGAGAGATAGATGAGATTGCCTACGAGTTGCCTGTATGTAGTATCATCAACTAGAGGAGAATCAGACTTGGCTAATAACTTCAGACCTTTCTCCATAGGTGTAGATGCAGGCTTGCAATCCTACATACGAAACTTGTCTAACAGAGCCCTGGCATATTTGGACTGAGAAATGAATCTACCAAAAGACTGTTGCCAAACCTCAACACTGAGGCAATAATGCATGAGGCCAAGGTCATTCATATCAAAAGACTAGCATAAACTCTGTTTGATTCCCTAAATCAAAGATGTCGAACAGCCAATGATGGTCAGAACATCCACATAAATGACCAGAAGGATGATGGCGTTGTCAGTAGTCTTGATATACAAATTTGAGTTTGAAGAACTCCTCTAGAAGCCTTAATCACTAAGGTACTTATCAATTTTCATGTACCATGCCCTAGGGGCCTGCTTCAAGCCATAGAGAGCTTTCACCAGTTTGAGTACCTGGTGTTCTTTACCAGCAACCTTGAAACCAGGAGGCTGCGTCATGTAGACCTCTTCCTATAGGTTGCCATTCAGGAAAGCACTCTTGACGTCCATCTGATGGACCTGCCAGCCAAACTGAGATGCCATGGCTAGGACTAATCTAGTGGTGCTCATCTTTGTTGTAGGAGCAAAGGTCTCCTCGTAATCAATGCCCTGACGCTGAGAGAAGCCGTTCGCAACTAAACAAGCTTTGTACTTATCCAAAGTACCATTAGACTTATACTTTATTTTGTAGACCCATTTGCAGCCAATGGGTTTCTTCTTTTGTGGAAGATCAGAAAGGACCCAGATGTGATTCTTCAACAAGCTCTAGTGTTCAGAATTCAAGGCCTGTTCCCACTCTAGAATTCCTTTAGCCTCTGAGTATGTCTGAGGTTCAAACACACTATGAATGTTGGCCGTGAGAGCAATATTAACAGTCTCTTTAGGTTTGCTCTTTTTTCTAGCAGTTCTCCCCTCAATGAGCTTATCATCCCGAAGATTAGCAAGTGTCTTAACCCACCATTTAGGCCGGAGAGGACCAACATTAGCATCAAGAGATGCGCTATGATCAAGTTCATCATTAGAAGAATCTGGATCAAAATCAAGTGAAGCATCTGCATATTTGGGTGATCCTACAACAGAGACCGGAGGTGTCTCTATAGGAATCACTGGTACTACTAGAGCTACTGGAGCTGCTGGAGCCCTCCCATCACGTGGACCTAATGGAAGTCGAACTCCCAAATCATGAGCCTTCATAGACTGGTTTGCTGGATCAAGAACGGAAGAGACTGGCATGAATGGTCCTCACTGCTCATCAAAGACTACATCACGCCTGTGCAAGAGACGAGATGTCTCAGTGTCAATCAAGCTGTAGGCTTTGTGAAGACTACTATATCCAGCAAACATGAGTTTCTGACTCTTGGCATCCAACTTGGTGCGTGACGCATCAAGGATCCAAACATAGGAAAGAGAGCCAAAAACCTTCAAGTGGTTGAGTCTGGGCTTGCGACTTGACCAGGCCTCTTCCGAAGTCTTGCCTTTGACCGCCACAATGGGTGACCGATTCAAAAGGTAGACTGCAGTGTTAACTGCTTTTGCCCAAAACTGCTTTAGAACATGTCTGTGTTCGAGCATGGATCTAGCCATCTCAGTAATTGTTATGTTCCGACGTTCAACTACACTGTTTTGTTGTGGTGTGTGGGGTGTGGTTAACTGGCGCTTGATGCCATGAATATCACAGAAGTTAGAGAATTTAGTAGAACAAAATTCCCCCCCATTATCTGTCCTAAGAGCAATAATAGATTTCCCACTCTTTTTCAACTAGAGGTTTAAACTCCTGAAATACAATAAACACATCTGATTTCTTTTTAAGAAAATAGACCCACATTTTTCTACTAAAATCATCAACAAACAATAGAAAATACCTAGACCCAAGAATAGGAGTAGCCATAGGGCTGCAAATATCTACATGAACAAGCTTTAGTACCTGAGAAGCCCGCCATGAATTGCCAGCAAGAAAAGGTGTGTGATGTTGCTTCCCACCCTGGCATGCATCACAAACTCCAAGTTGTTGAGTCTAAATCTCTAGCAATCTGAGGACAAGCTTGTCTCGAGCAAGCTGAGCAAGATATCGCACATTTAAGTGCCCATATCGCTGATTCCAAAGTGTACTAATAGAAGACCGCCGAGCAGCCATAGCTACATCTTGAGAAACACTAGAATCGGCAGGTCTCAAAAGACCATGATCCTCAAGGCCAACTACAACAACAAACTGAGTCTCCCGATCAATGATGGTGCAGTGATGTAACTGAAGGTGACATCCAACCGTGGAGAGTGTCGCAGCATGTGACTGACTGAGAGAAGATTTAGTTCCATCCCTGGAACGTAGTACACATCGAGGAAAATAAGATTCCTCCCTGCAAACTGAATCTGTACATTTGATGCAGGAGCATCTTGGGTTCTTGGCAATCCTGTATCACCAAAAACATGTTAGAGTTGTTAGATGTGCTCGATAGCTTCTTTTGGGCTCTTGGTGTAGTATTCTTGCTTTCCACTAACGAGACTCGCTTGTTGCTCTGTTCGGTTGTTCACCGAGTCAATTTCGGTTGCTCGGTAGTCTTGCTCACCGAGTGGTTTGTTTTGGATCTTTGTTGAGGCCGACTTATGTATTCAATTTTGGTCGCGGAGTTAATGGTTGCATCGATCATTGGGAAGCGTGTGGACCTAAATCTGGGTCATCCCTTTCTCCAATGTTGGATCTAAAGGATCTTTAGAGCCGACCTATTCGGTGGCCTCTTGTATAAATAGAGTAGTGGAGTAGATCTTAGGCAATTTTTTTTGGAGTGGATTTTTAGAAGATAGAATCTAAAGGTGAGCAGATCCTTGCATTTATGAGGAATGTTTGTATTTGAATTCTGATTGTATTGGCCGTAACCGAGAAGGTCTTACAACCCGGCATGTTGCTTGTAAGCTCAGTTATTGATGAATAAAAGTTGAAATTTCTAGTTTTCCTGCATTGTCTCTCCCCCGGTCTTGTGTTGTTGCTTCTGAGTGTTGATTTTGCAAGCAGGTTGGTAGTTGGGTGTGCCTTTGGCCCCACCTTCCTTAACTCTTTGTGTCAGCGTTGTCTCTGTCGACAACAGTGTATTCCCCGCCACGAAAAATAACTGAATTTGAATGAGGCTGGTAGTTAGTAAACCAGTCTCGATGGTGGGTGTGTTAGGAATTTGAGTTGTCATTAGTGTTCATCTACAAACACGTTGTATCGGTAAGGAGTCACCGGTCACTCACAACACTTGTCTTCTAGACACCGGTAGCCGAGCTACATAAGAGTATGCACCAGTAGATAAAGAGAAGTGCACTCACCGGTAGACTAATCTAAAAACATGCACCGGTTTCTGAGTGCATGTATAAGTTGAAACGGATACAAGATCACACCGGTCTCGGTCTAAGACAAGCTAAAGATCCGCACCGAATTAAGAGGATCAGTTTCAATTAGAAGCCGGACTATGCACCGGATTAAGAGGATCAGTTTCAGTTAGAAGCCGGACTATATGAAACATCCACTAGTTATGAGTGGAGTTAGCTTTTTTAACAAGAGTTAGCTTTATCCTTGCGGATGTCTTACAAGGTGAACTCCAGATCATTACTTGCAGTTGTTGCTGATTGCATGATTCATTGCAGAGTTTGCAGCCTAGTGATTCTGTGAGTCAAGGGTTTCATTGCAACGAACTCCTTTAATATATATACAGTCATAGGACGCTAAGAAAGTTGTTGATAGTTGAAGATTGCATAGAGAAGAGAAGAGGTATCTTCTCTGCAGTGCTACAGGCACAAAAGTGAGGGAAGACAGAGAGATCAACAGCCAGGGAAATCGGGGAAGAGATCAACAAGTATGATCCAATCAGACAGTCAATGTCAATAGAGATCATTGCTTTTATAAGAAGTGAAAGTATATTGAAATCCCTCTATCAGGGTGAACCTAATAGGTTCCTTGTAAAAATCCCTTGACAGGGTAACATCCTTTTCTGATGTTCAAAGTCCTGTAACCAGGCAGCTCCTAACAGGGTTTAGATCTTAACAGATCTCTGTGAAAATCCCTTAACAGGGTAGCACCTTAACCAGTGCTTTGTAAGCTCCTAACAGGGCATCTTCATTTGGTATTAGTGAAGATTGTGAGCTTTGTCTCACCGTGGTTTTTTCCTTCTAACCGAGGGTTTCCACGTATAAATACTTGTGTTGATCTGTGTGATTCTATTTATGCTTGCGAATGATTGTTTATTTTCTGCTTTACAACTGAGAATCTGTTCACAAATTTAAAATTAGATCTAAGATAGGATTTACTGATTCACCCCCCCCCCCTCTCTCAATAACCGGTAAGCAAATAACAGGGTGAAATGACGAGAGGCACCTGAATCAATGTACCAAGCAGGGGACTTGACATGATCTATTGGTCTTTTAGCCATGAAGGCGTAAAAGTCTTTGTTTGATCAGTGTGCTCTGCACTGTTCGTTTTGGGCAGCGAACCAGATTGCTTAGTTTGGGCAGCTAAGCGCTTCCGACATTCAACCTTCATGTGACCATACTTGTGGCAGTACTTGCATTGAATGTTCTTTTTCTTGGAGCCTTCAAATGCTGGAGCAAAGGGCTTCCGCTGAGAAGACTGCTGAGAATGAGACTTGCCCTTATCCTTTTGAAAGGATTTAGCAACAAAGACTTGCTCTATGGAGGTGGTGCTAGAACTGCTATAGAACTGTTGTTTCCACCGATCTTGCTAAAGCAGAAGTGTGCAGAGATCAGTGAACTTCAGGTCAACACCCATAGAAGTGATGTTGAGAGTCTTGATAAAATGCTCGTAGGACTTGGGTAAACTTTTGAGGGTGATTACCACAATGTCCTCTTCCCCATCTTGCGTCCAATGGAAAGCAACTGATCAAGGATTTCCTAAATCCTATTCAAGTGATCCTGGAGCGATTTCCGCTCATCCATGACAATAGAAAACAGTATTCTTGAGAAAGAAAGCCCTACTTTTATCTTAAGTCTCATGCAGAGTTTTGAGGTGCTCCCAGATCTCGGCAGCTATTTTGCTAGATGGAATCCGAGGGAGTTGATCATCAGTCACTGATAACTTGAGAAGCATCACCGCCTCCCGATTATGCTGGTCATATGTAACCTGATCAGGTCTAGTGGCATCCAGACGTTTAGTAGTACCCAGAACCACCGCATCGTTGTCGTGATATACAAAGATGGTTAGCATCCGCTGCTTCCACGTGCTATAATTCCGACTATTGAATTTTTTATTTCCCTCAAGCAGAATATTTGTCAGAGATGCCATGGCACAATTTTTAGTGAAAAACGTGTAGAACTGAGAAGGCACATACGGAGGCGAAATGTCAGATGACCTAGTAAAAAGGAAGTGGTACCCAGAAGAGAGCTCAAAAAACCCAAAAGGAATATGTTGTCAGATTTTGGATTCGCTAGCTCGAATCAAATTTTGGATTCATTGGCTCAAAAATTGAGGCACAAAAATCGAGGCACCCAGAAAAACGAACGACAACCCAGTTGAGCTCTCGAAAAACCCACCAAGATTCTACTAAGAAAATTGATCCGGTACAGAAAATTAGGGTTTTCAAAAAAAACCCTAACTGGTTCAAAATAGCTCCAAAAATTGTAGAAAAATGGAGTTTTCTTTCAGAAAATGGCAGATGCTGAGAGAATAACACCAACAGTCATGAACCCTGAGAACCCAGAAATAATTTTGAAAAATTTGATGCAAATAATTTGCGAAAGAAATTATAAATTTTTCAAAAAAATATAAGTATTCACTCTAATACCATATTATGGCAAGTAATTGGTAAAATACTTGATATATTAACAGAGATCGAAAGATCAATATATACAAAAGAATGAACGATGTTTCCTTAGGAAACAATCGTAAAGAATAGAAACATTCTATTCTAACTAACTACAATAGATTTACAACAGTTAAATAGATAACCATTAATAGAAACTAACTATTATTGTAATAATGGATGTGGCCAAATCTTTGCATGACAAAATAAATAATATATAAATTAGTTACAACAAAATGGATTACTACTTATAAAAGAATAATAGAACATTTTTATCAAATAGGAACAACTATATACATAAACCAGCTATCTAACAATTTTGATATCACTGAAATTACATTCCAAGCAGTTACAATAAATCTTTCATCTCCACCTTCAACATATTGCACAATTCATAAAGAAATATAATCTAATAGTCAGTTTTCTTATTTTATCTCAAAAGGAAATTTAGAATCACTTTTTCTATTTAATCATACGCAGCGGAAATATTTAAAAGGTTGAAATATAGTGTGAAAATGGAGTACAAATGTAGTCATTACAGTATAGGGAAATGGTTAAAATATGTGACAAAAGGAACATAAATGAATCTCATCAGTCATTAAGTCAGAAAACCAGTCCTAAGACGTGCAGTAGGGGAGAGAAATGCCATTCGCTCAACCACCAAATGCAGTGATGATGAACCTCAATGTTCTTGGTGTGAGCATGATACAATGGGTTCTTCACCTAAAAGCATCCTTATTGTCACAAAAAAAAGGAGTCAACATAATCTAAAGAAATTGCAGATCACTCAAATCTGAATGTAGCCATATTGCTACACAATTGGCATTAACAACTACTTTGTACTCTACTTCAATGGAAGATAAACCTGTTGGATTCTCCAACTAATTGCCCAAAAACATGTAAAAATTTACCCATATTCTACTATCCAGTTTTTGGATCAATGGCCAATGAACAAAGCTTTGGAAATCCTTCTGCACTTCAGGCTTTGTTAAACCGAGGCAGGTAAACCTCGCAACATTAATAATCAAACACGTTATGCAATGAATGTTGTGTGACAAGCAGATTGTTCTCCACAAATTCAAATGGCTGTATTTCAGGCTACTTATCATTAAACCATGTTGAGAACTATGAACTTCACCCAAACTACTCCCAGAACATAAAAGTAAAATGATTTTGATTTCAATTGCCCTGAAGAAGAGTGATGGGTACAACGATAGACCAGTGCCTACTCCATTGGGCATAAAATCATACTATCAGACTTAGCATTCTTCATCCATAAAACCAATAACATGACATGAACCTGTCACAACTAAACCTGATGTTTAATATTAATCATTTGAAATATTTAATCCTTTCTTTGAAAGAAAATAACAAATCATTAACATAGATCCAGACAATTCAAATTGATGAACACAAACATCCTGAATATTTGTATTGCATATAAGTTCAAATACAGTCATAAGGAGACAATATCATAATACTCCATTGTTCATTTATTATCATTTACTGCATACACATGACAGAAAATACTTCATCCTACATCATAACCCATGCTATATACTACTCTTGCTATCTACCCTCCCAACTACATCAAATTTTCACAAGAAGTTCGAATATGGTCCTCGTATTCTCTTTATAGAATAGAGAATACAACAAGCTTCAGACCAATCCACTAGACAGAATGATATCACAACCAAAAGATTCCCTATCCTACCTGCAACTGCTCCAGAAAGGCAAAAAGACCTGCGAACTGTTGAGAAGAAACCATGTACTGGCAAAGGGAAATCAAATCCAGCATCTGCTGAAAAAAAGGCTGGATGAACTCATGATATGTCACTCCTCAACTGCATGAAGAAACCAAATTGAAAAACAAGAAGAAAACAGTTGGGAGATCTGACCAAGGCACTATTCTTATCCCTGCATCTGCAACTGCATACAGTTTCATTTGTGGCTCCATAGAACACTCATGGCATAATTGGACCAGGCAAGGTGTCTATCACAAGATAACTATATAACAGATTGAAGTCTTCATATGGCCTTATCACCACCAGTACTTCCAACTAGCACCTATTCAAAAATACAAAATTGTAGAACCACTTCCATTCAAAATTTCCCATTCAAAATCCAAAACCCCTATCAGCAAAATCATTAATACTAGCCCTCAACTTGGTGGAACTAATCTGGATAGAAACAAACTCATATAAGACAGATGATCAATATATTCTTGTGTTCAATAAGTGACAAGAGTGGCGTTGCCATCCTTCATTGGAAACTCCAAGGTGAACATTACTTACAGCTGATTTATTATAATCTCTGCAACCTTTTCCTCATCATTGATAAAATTCAGACACCAGGCAACATTTGAGCAATCTCGTTCTTCCATTCATCCTGCTCTTTTATATCACCCTTGTCATCAAAGAAAGGGAAAGACAAATTCTTCATCTTATCACTCTTCAAGCTCATCAACAAGCTCCTGATGATACTTTTCATGCTTCTCAATCCAATCATCAATTTTATTTTAAAATCACTGCTACAAGGATCATGTGACATCATCCTTTCCTTTTCAGACTCAAGTCTTCCTTGCAACCTCTTGTGTTCCTGAAGAATGTTCTCACATAAATGGCCCAAAATTTGTTAACATGTGTCATCATCTTTTTAAACCTATCCTTTATCAATGTGGAAGACAAATCAAACTTGGAGGCTTTTTATTCTGCAATCAAATGCTCTCCTTTTCTCAAAGCTTTCTCTACCTTGTGCCTCCAATAAGCTTGATCTGCTTGTCCCTGGAAAAGGGCTTGATCCCTCTCTGCTGCATCTTGATAGAAGCCTGATCGGCAGGCTAGCTTGTCATTCAAAGCAGCATTGTCTTCCCTTAATTGCTCATTTTCACGTTTCAAATTTTGGTCCTCCCTGAACAACTTCTCTATGTGAGCCTTGGTGAATTGGGCAAAATTGATTTTCAGATCCGCTGCATTAATAGGATTTGTATCTTCCAATCTGTGCACTAGAAGTTGTCCATAAATTTCTTGAGTTCTCAATCAGCAGTGGTTTTATCCCTGGTGGGTACAAAGCCCACATAAACAATGTTTGTTCATTAGGGTTGTAACCTGACCCTATGCATTCTTATCTGCAGATTCAACATCTAAAGTAAAATGCATCTTTTGATTCAACTTGAGATTATCAAATGCAATTGCAACACTGATATCCCAACCAGGTAAGATCGTCACCCCAGCCTCCTGCAACAATGCTCTACCCTTCTCAGGGGTCGTGCTTCTCATTTCTCCCTCTACTTTGTTGCGTAATTCTTGGCTTAGTTGTTGCTGCATCTCAGGACTGATGTCCTCTCTCTCTCTCTCTCTCTTTCTCTCTCTCTTTTCCTTTGTACTCCACAAAGAAAGCTTTAAATTCAAGGGAATTAATGAAATCATCATCAGAAATAAATTTTGTGGAAGCTAAATGTCTAATGTCATCAGAGAACTGGTCAGACGGTTCAATTTCAATGAATTCCCTTTCTAAGGGAGACTCGTATTCTTGAACAATTGGTTGAACAATTTGTTTGTATTCATCATCACTGCTATCCTCTTCAGAATCATCCGAGTCAACTAAGAAAACTCTCCACAGTAGATTGAGGAGACATGAGAGCAATTGCCTCAACTTGTATATACCTTATTTCTTGCTCATAGGGGTATTCTCCAATTCTTGTAAATTCATAAGATGGCACACCCCTTACTATCTCAGATTCATGTTGAATCCTCATGTCAAATCTCTTTCCAAGATCCTCTATCTCAGTAAATGAACCTTGGTAGCCCCTGATATGTATAACCTTCCACTTTTCTGCAGCCATAGCTGTGTTGCGGATGCTAACCTTCCTCATTGCATACTCCTCTAATAAATTTCTCACTAAAGAATCATTGACCCGGTACACATGAGGATATGCTCCCAGTTTTTGGGTTGCTCTGATGCTACTAATAAAACCTTCTGGGTCAAAATACCTTCTCAGATATCCTTCTCCCAGGTAATAATATTCAATTTTTTTGTTAATGAGGGCACACCCCTCACAAGAATTAGTAGTAAAATTTCCAAAACACAAGGTACCAAGCAGAAAGGATTGTTTATGCTGAGACCTTAAATGTGCACTATCTAATTCATTCATTTGTCTTATGGCAACATATAAGGAGCTCCCTCAAACCCATATACTCTAATCCTGGTACAGTCTCTGAAAGCATACCAGTCACCCAAGTTGTGACCATTCTGTACCTGTGGGTTATGATTTTTAGACCTCAAAAGCCTGTGAATTTCTACTGACAAATAGTAATCACAAGGATGACCAAACAAAATGTATAAAGGTTTCACAAAGAACTCTTCAAACACCAAATAATGGTTCCTCTCACACCTACTATCCCAAACTACAATCCACATCTGCACACAATGCCAAATTCCATTACAATCAAAAGACTGAACCCTCAAGAGTTCCTTCCAAAGTTCCATATCTTGTCCTTCATCAAGGACCATGTGCATTAACAATGACTAATGCTTGAAAACAATAGCTTCATTGTTATTCTGAATAGAAATTAGCTCCTTGTGGGGAGCTTCTTAGCCAAGAAGCAAGCATAGTCAAAAGGATGGGCACCATGACTTTGTACATCTACTGCTAAAACCATGGTGGCTAACAACATGTTGATGTGAGCTTCAATCCCTAGAGCATGGCACCCAGAATAATAAGCATACTGGTTATATTCAGTGAACAATTTTACAAAGAAAGGTGGTTCCTCCTTACCACCAAACACCGCCAAATTGTTCTTGTCATCCCTGGGTTTGTGTAGAGGTAATCTCAACCTCTTGTAATCATTATACATTCTTTATACTCCTTACGGAGGTCCCCAGCAGTGAATTTCAAATCCATGCTTCTATCCAACTGAAAAAAATTACAGATTTGCTCCCTTGTGATAGGGCAAAAAGGAACACCATTTGCAATATATATTGTTTTTGTCTATGGATCGTATATATTTCCAATTACCCTCATCAACTCTACATTCACAAATACATTTGGTACTACCGATTTCCCCATATTCATCTGCCATGGATGACAGGGTCTCTTTTTGTGCATTCTCACATAGATACCTGAATAGATCATAACCCCTCTCTGGAGTCAAAATATGTCTGAGGTCCCTCTGCCTATCCTCAAGCTTCTCCGCACCAGGGTTCATCCTTACAATTCGCCTAGTCTTAGCAGCAGAACTGAGCATTTGGTCAATTAAATCTTGACTGAGATGTTTAGACTCAAGCTTTTATCTTGTCTTTGGCGCTGCCTTTCTTTCTTCTGCCTCTTGGGTTTGGGTTCAGAGGAGCTGGCTATCCTAAATTTTCAATGTATTCACACGGCTTTCCTCTAGATTCCTAATTCTTGTGACAAGAATCAACTGATAAAACCTAGAGCACCAATTCACTGAATTTCTCAAGAATTCACCTTAAAGCTCAATTTCAGGCTCCAAAGTTCCAAACACTTAGTTATGGCATCCATTACTTTCTGCAATTCTTCTGCGGCTTGGAATTCTTTTCTGCAACTCCTTAGAATCCGTTCTCCTTTGCTTGCATGCATAGAAATTGACACTACAAAATGAGGACAGCGATGAATTTAATTCATGCTGAATTCGGCTCATAAAAGCTCACACATGTCGTGTCAATCACTATTAGTGTTACCCCACCAATTTTTGCTGGAGTCAAAGTGTATATTTACTCCTTAGTGGAGTTAGTTTCAAAAACTTAATCTTTTGACGGTTATGCCCGCAGGGCTATATATGCGGCTTATTATGACTTAGTAAGGGTCGGGCAAATTTTGATACATTGGTAGTAAGCAAGTTATTTTGGATTCGGAAAAGACACTTAAAAACTTTTGTGTGTATTGAAACATGTTTTAATCTAGCGGTTAATTAAAGAATGTTACAGCTCTAAAATGTGTTCATTTTGAGTGGATGAATGCTTCTTATGTTGGAGTTCATTTGTCATTGTAATATTTCCTTGCTGTGTTTCAAACTAGGAAATGTGGTTAAGTGGAAAATCTAAATAGTTCATTGTTTTGGAAGAATTGCGACAAGTCTGTTGGCTTGATCAGTTTGTTATCTGTTGAACGCATATCTATTTATGGGTTCATTTCATGTTTATGGATGAATGCTAATGCCTTTGATACTTTTCAGTTAAAAGTATTATTCTCAGTTACTTGGATAAGTTTCATGTGCTGATTGATAAATTATTTTAGAGGGACTTGTACCTTAATGCAGAGGGAATAGTCTCATGATATTCCCAAACTGTTATTAACAGATTATTTTCCTAACTTTAAGGGGTATATAGAGTCATCTTTTTCAGATCTTATTGAATATTTTATAAAGGAAAAATCTGTTACCCAACAATTAGTAAAGTTGTTACACAACTTTGAACCTCTACCACTGATCTGAAAATCAACGCTCATCGACAACATTTAAATTTATTACTTTGATGTGACTCAACCACTTGTCGAAATCAAAGGTCAAAGAGACCAAAAATTCATTTCTTTTATGTATTGGGGTCTCTTCGACGAAGTGTACTGGTCATGTCACTAGCCAATATGGATTTAAAAAAAATCCGTTTGCCACACTTCATTAGGGATCAGGGAGACAAGGAAAACATCTCTCCAATGGCCAAAATGAGCCACATCATCAAACCATTGGATCCACCTTTTAGCATTCATCATCGGGCATCAAAAAGACCAAAATAGGATCTCCATGATGAGTGCAAACACTTGGCATCTTTTTGGGAAGATTCATCAGAGATCAGAGAGACCAAATAACTATCCTCTCGATAACAAAAATTCTTTGTAACTCTGCATGAGAACACAACCTTTATCAGATATAGGAGAGGCCAGGAAACCTTCTCTTCAATGCACAACCTCTTTTATGGATATGGACCCACCAACTTACCTATCACCTTTCATCAAGAATTGAAGAGACAGAGAAGCCATCTCTTCGATAAGTGGGAACGCTTAGCACTTTTTTTGTTAATCTTCATCAAGGATTGAAGAGATTAAAAGACCACCTCTTCAATCCTGATGGAGCTCCCTAATGTCTTATTCGACCCACATTACCAAAGGGTTACATTCTGCCTTTTAGAGATCAAAGAGATCCAAAATCCATCACCATAATAAAAGAAGTCTCTTCGATAAAGTGTGGCCCACCATACCTTGTCACAATCAAAGCTTTATTGGGGATTGGGGAGATAGGAAAAACGTCCCCTCAATGGTCGAAATGTCTTCAATACCTATTATCTTTTTTGCATATGACATAACTCTACCGGGGATTGAAGAGACCTAGAAACCATTTCTTCAACAAATTGAGTCCCTTCAACGAACTTTGATTTTTCTTATATTGACGATCACAACCATTCACTGGGAGTCGAAGAGACTAAAGAACCATCTCTTCGATGAGCTCTAAAACCTAACAACAAAGGGTGACCAATAAAGAGACTTTCTTGGCACAAGGGGCTGACGAATACACATTTATAAAAGTTGTTACTGATACGGGCAATCACCAATTGACTCGGGTCAACATAAAGACCACTCAGGGCATGATATATGTAGGTAAAGAGACCAAACTTGGTATTGAATCAAAATTTTGAAAAACCCTAACATTTGAGAATACAAAGGCTAGAAAAACATTAGGTAATTTCCAAAAATTTATAGTCCTAACAAAATCTATAAACTGTTGAAGCTTATTATACCATAAAATAATTCCTAATCCCAAAGAGATAATATAGCTAGCGATCAATCTTCAATTATCAACTAAACCTGCCCAATCAAAGTTGATACTCCATATAACTTATCAACCTAAAATCATATAGTTTCTAATAGAGAAAGCCAAAGTCAAGAGTAACATTGACATATCACAACACACATTTTGTTGACTACCAATGAACAAGCTTCAAGTGGAGTAAAAATTGAGATATCATCTTAACAACAAACAAAGATCAAGTCATATGTATGTAACATATATCAAAATGTTATCAATTGTCTATCGAATGACACATGAATAAGTGATTTATCATAGCCTAACAACTTAAAGTGAGCCACGATGGGTGTGATAGTAATATAACAGTCAACCATGCAAAACCATTTCAAAATATTTGTAGCATACTTGAACTAAGCCATAAAAATGAAGTGGTCACATTGCCTACTCCGAAATACTATAGGGAGCTTAGATAAGCCATGCCAAACACAAAAATGCCAAGTTACTAAATCAGAATCTAGTATGGGTACATGGATAAGATACACCAATAAAGCACTTTGTTTTGAAGGATTTGGGTACATACAATATGAGGGCAATTAAACATCCCTCCAACTAGTACACAGTGTTATGTTGCCAACAAGGATTATGGTCTCTAATTATTTGCCCAACATAGTGTTATGTTTCTTATGAAATTAAACCTAGTTGACTTCCTATGCAGCCCACTTGCCTTATGTTCTCATCTCGATATATTTTTGCATAGCCACTGAGAACTTACTTGAAGCCTAGTCAGAAGTTATGCAGATTTGATGTACATCTTCAAAATGGTTAAAATAAAGCCTTCATTGCCCCATGCTCATTTTCTCGTCTTCTTACAAAAAATCATTTCACTACCACCAATTGTTATTGGGTTGTCAATCTTCAAGACTTCTAGCATAGTATTTCACAAAACCTCATCAAATCAAGCCATCTCTTCCTTGCAACCTCAACTCAGTTGTGTAGCTTGCTAAGCCTCTAGGCCACAAACTTAAGATGTTCCAAGTAATTCTTAAATTGGTCAAAAGCAAGACGAGTTTCACACAGCTACCTACATTGCACCCTATAGGGCACCAAGCACTACTACCATGCATCATTTTAATGTCTTCTTGCAAAAAATTGTTTCACCATCACCGAGTGTCATTGGGTTGTCAATCTTCAAGGCAATCTAGCATAGCATTTCACAAAACTTCTTCAAATCAATCCATCTCTTCCTTGCAACCTCGACTTAGTTGGGTAGCTTGCTAAGCCTCTAGGCCACAAACTTGAGTTGTTCCAAGTAATTCTTAAAATGGTCAAAAGAAAGACGAATTTCATGCAACTACCTACAATGCACCCTATTGGGCACCAAGCACCACTTGTTTATCACTAGCTTCCACTTGGAACCCTTCAATCTCTTTCCACATTGTATTCTAGTGATCAGCCAAGTCATCCTCCTAAATGTCGGCCAAGTCAATTTTTGAGCTCAACCCATTCTTGGATAGTTGCCATTTGCACCATCAAATTTTGTAGCTCGGTATCCTCTCGGGTGAAGTGCTGATATGCAACTATGCTTCGATTGAGGAGTTTTATATATGCTTTATTAGCAATCCGCCTTTTATTCAAGAATTCATTGATTATGGCAACATGTTGCATGTCTTCTAGAATTTCCTTTTCAGAATATTCCTAAACCCTACAATATTTTTTGTATTTTTTGATTTGTGCAAATTGGAATGTATACAAAATGTAGAACAGCACTATGGAACTTCAATAGAATCCAAATATTGTTATTATAGCTGAGATCTGAAACTCATTAATACTCATACAAGATACAACAAACCCTTTGCATATGATAATCAGCAGAAATTCCAAATATCACTAATAATATTATACTGCAATTTTGTAGTATAAACCTATAAAACAAATTGAAATAATTTTCAACTGAAAATGTGATCCAATGTTATGCCCAAGTCACTTTTTGATCACCTATTTCCCATGACAGGCAAGATGAGAGCATACAGTGAAAGGACCTCCAAAACAAATTAAATTGCAGCAACTAAAATTAAATGTACTAGGTGGCAAGCCGGCCAAACCCACTTATTCAACAAAGTGTGATGCAACTAAAAAGAAAGACACTACACGCTTATTAAGAAGAGTGTAAGTACAAAACATCCACTTATGTAGTGGGTAAACAAAGAGGACACTTCCACTTATTCAATGGAGAGGCTTAATACAAATGTAACCATTTGTTCAATGGGATAAGTAAACGTAATGTCCCCATTTTCGTGAGCATCCAAGTTCGAGGGATTAGCCTATTATTTGACTCTCGTAGGCTAAGTCAGATGGTTAGAGGGTCCCAGTTGGCAAAACATGAGACTCTTTCCCTTTCAGAGTACAGAAGCATTCAAGATTTGCTCTTCATTTGGTTCAGTTTGGTACACTTACTATTTATAGTACGTCATCTATTCAGCATTTCTATATTTGGCAGGGCACTTGGACTGGCCTCAGTTGCAGTGATGACCTTTAGCACCTTTGTTGATCAGGTATTCACAGATTTACTAATTATAGTAAATCAAGGATTGATAAAGATGGACCCTTACTATTTTTAGTAAGGCACACTAGTTAGCAGTGAATGTAGTGGGTTACCTCTTGGTTCTGACAGAATCGAGAAATAATGAGTATCTTTGGAGTTATGACATTTTAATTATTAATAAAGTAATACTTTATTAATAATTAATTAAAAGTGTACATCATTAAATGTTATTTGACTTTATTATTAGAAAAGGTTATTTAAAGATCATAAAGTCAAATAATAAAGTGCATATAAGGAATAATGTAAAGTGCCAATTTAAAGGGAGATATAAGTGATTATTAAAATATACTTTTTGTTATTTTGTTGTGCACCAAATGGAGGGAAATATAATTAAAATATTATATTCCAATTACATCAAAAGCAAGTGCAACAAAAGCTAAGTATTTATATAGGTCATGAAAAGTGTATTGAAGAAGCCATGATCAATTTCTTCTGAATTATAAAAAAGCCAATGGAGGAGAGATGGAATTCATTCATGACTTGAGCATTTGGGTTTGTGGATTTGATTGAGATTTGGAGACTAGAGTTGAGTCTGTTAGGATTAACAAGACAAAAATAACAATTACATGCAAATATAACCAATATCGGAAAACAATAAACCACACAGAAGAAAACACAATACTCAAAGATTTAACGTGGTTCACCCAATCCTTGGGCTACGTCCACCAACAGCGAGTCCAATATTATTATTATCCAGTGATTACAACCTAATTACAATCTGTAATCCCTTACAGCTCAATTCCGCCGCAAGTACTAAAATCATACATTATGAAATCCCTAACCCTAAGCCATATTATACAATATTTTGCCACTTTAGGGTTAGAATGAGTTACAACATGTCGGCCCAAAAATTACCGAAAATATGTCGGCCTCAAAAAAATTCGCCCCGAACCCCGGCGAGGTCGGGAGGAAAAGTGTATAGTACTTTTATGGATAGTACTTTCCTGATCAGTCACCACAAGCTAACAATCTCCCACTTGGTGACTGATCAGTATCCACACTAAAAAACCTCCCACTTGGAGACTGATCCTGTAGCAATACCGCTACCATATGGGGCTCCCACTGGATCAAACCACCTTGGACTCAACTGTTCCTTTATTCTGTTCAGTCTAGAAGACCAACTGAAGCTGAACATGAGTTCAACTTCTCCCTTGTTACTACCTTTGTAAACATATCTGCTGGATTATCATCTGTATGAATCTTTTCCAGCTTTAACTTCCCATCATCCAAAACTGACGAAATGAAATGGTACCGCAACTATATGTGTTTAGTCTTTGAGTGCAAAGCAAAATTCTTCGCAAGATGAATGGCACTTTGGCTATTTGTATGTAAACAATTATCCGTCTGTGGATGTCCCAATTCTTCCATGAAGAATTGAAGCCATATCATCTCCTTGGCTGCCTCTGTAGCAGCAACATACTCTGCCTCTATAGTGGATAAAGCAACCACCTTTTGTAGTCGAGAAATCCAACTCACCGTTGTCCCACCAACAGTAAATACATAACCTGTAGTATTCCACCTGCTATCTATATCTCCTGCCAAATCTGAGTCAACATAGCCTTGTACAGTAGTAGTAGAACCCCCAAAGTGTAAACACTTACTGGATGTACCTCTCAAATATCTGAGAATCCATTTGACTGCATTCCAATGTTCAATACCAAGGTTACTCATATATCGGCTAACGACTCCCACTGCGTGTGCAATATCTGGCCTAGTACATACCATAGCATACATTAAGCTCCCTACAGCTGAAGCATAAGGTACCTTAGACATTTTTGTCTCTTCTTCTGATGTCTTAGGACACATCTCCTTAGTCAATTTCAAATGACCAGGCAAAGGTGTGCTGACAACTTTGGCATTCTCCATAGAGAAACATTGCAACACCTTCTCAATATAATCAACCTGAGATAGAGACAACTTCCTATTTTTCTTATCTCTACAAATTTTCATACCAAGGATTTGTTTTGCTGCCCCCAAATCCTTCATAGCAAATGAATGTGCTAACTATTGTTTCAACCCTTTAATGTGATCCATGTTAGACCCAGCTACAAGCATATCATCAACATATAAGCATAAAATAATGTAGCTGTCATCATCCAACCTCTTAAAATAAACACAATGGTCAAAATGACACCGACTGTATCCATGCTCGTTCATAAAAGTGTCAAATTTAATATACCATTGCCAAGGTGCTTGCTTCAAGCCATATAAACTCTTCTGCAATTTGCACACCAAATTCTTCTTACCCTTGACCTCAAATCCTTGTGGCTGGACCATATATATTTCTTCATCCAAATCACCATGAAGAAAAGTTGTTTTAACATCAAGCTGCTCTAAATGCAAATCTTCAATAGCCACAATACTTAAAACAGTATGGATAGAAGTCATTTTAACAACTAGAGAAAATATCTCATCAAAATCAATACCCTTTTTCTGTGCAAATCCTTTTACAACTAACTTGGCTTTAAATCTTTTCTTACCTCCATCCTCTTCTTTCAGCCTGTAAACCCATTTATTTTGTAAAGCCCTTTTACCTGCAGGTAACTTGCATAAATCTCAAGTGTGATTTTTCAGCAAGGAGTCCATTTCCTCTGTCATTGCAGACTCCCACTGAATCTTTGTATCCACCTGCACAGCTTCATTATAACATTCAGGTTCACCATTATAACATTCAGGTTCACCAGCATCTGTTAACAAAATAGAATACAAAGATGGAGAAAATCTTTCTGGAGGTCTACTTAGCCGTGTTGACCATCTAACATTCACTGGGGTATGTGGTATTTGTTGTTGCGGAGCATAAGGAATTATTGGAACATCATCTTTTGGAGTATCATCCAGTACTACATAGTCATTTTCTTTCTTCTCATGCTGCTGCAATAGATCTTTGTACAATACTTTCTCATTGAATATGACATCCCTGCTTCTTACAATTTTATGATTTTCAAAATCCCAAAGCCTATAACCAAATTCATCAATGCCATATCCAACAAATACACATTTCTTTGACTTAGCTTCTAGCTTGGTTCTATTTTCAGAATCTATATGTGTAAAAGCTTCACAGCCAAAGGTTTTGAGAAAAGAATAACTCAACTTCTTACCACTCCATACTTCCTCTAGAATACCACAGTCCAAAGGAGTAGAGGGGCCTCTATTGATTAAATAAACAGCAGTATTCACAGCCTCTGCCCACATGTTTTTGGGCAACCTAGCATGCAACCTCATACTCCTTGCACGCCCCATTATTGTCCTGTTCATGGATTCAGCCACTCCATTTTCTTGTGGAGTCCTTGGTACAGTTTTCTGCCTACGAATACCATTAGAGGAACAATAATCTTCAAATTTTGTGCTGCAATACTCACCACCATTATCAGATCTGAGAATTTTTAACCTTTTACCAGTTTCATTCTCAACCAAGCATTTCCATTTCTTAAAAGTTTGAAATACATCAGATTTCTGTCTAAGGAAATAAATCTATACTTTTCTTGTTGCATCATCTATAAATGTAACATAATACAGAGAGCCACCAAGAGAAGATACCTGAGTTGTTCCCCATACATCTGTATGCACAAGCTCTAATCTCTCATTTTTTTTTCCTTCCCACTCTTCACAAAACTAACTCTCTTTTGTTTTCCATACACAACTCTCACAGAAATCCATATTGACACATTTCAGACCAGGTAAAACTTTCTTTGAATGAAGTAATTTCATACCTTTTTCACTCATGTGCCCGAGTCTATTGTGCCACAGTGTAATGTCAGAACCTACAGCAACGGTTTGATGTTCTTCCTGCTCAACTGCAACCACTATTCCTGAACATTCATTATCTTCTGAAACAATTAAAGTAGAAGGAACAGTATGACCTGTACAAAGATATAAGGTGCCTACTTTCACACCTTTTGCTACTACTAAGGAACCTTTTAAAACCTTCCAATTTCTATCATTAAAAGTAATTGTGCAACCCTCATCACCCAGTTGCCCTGCTGAAATTAAATTCCTACTCAACCTTGGAACATGTCTTACCTCTTGTAGTAGCCAATGATTCCCATTCTACAACTTAATCTTAATTTTTCCCTTTCCAACTATCTGACAAGGTTTGTTATCTCCCAAATAAACTAGCCCAAAATCCCCTTGGACATAATCAAGAAAGTAACCTCTATGGGGTGTAGTATGAAATGAAGCCCCAGAATCTAAAACCCATGAATCATCAATACTTTCTAAAGAAAGAATCAAAGCATCCTCTTCAGATTTATTACTTACCACATTCACCTCCTTGTTACCTTCTTGTTTGTCTCCTTTATTCTTTCGAGACCAGCAATCTTTCTTCTTATGACCTGGTTTTCCACAATACCAGCAATCATTTGGCCCTTTGGATTCAGACCTCTTTCCCTTTGATTTTCCTCTTGATTTCTCACGATTTCCAGAGTTGTTTCCTCTCTCATGGGTTCTACCCCTGCTTTGTGCGTTTAAGACACTACCTGATGTGGATCCACCTAAGCTTTTCCTACGAATTTCCTCACTCAGAATAAGACCAATAACATCATCATATTTTAGGGTATTAGAACCAGAAACAAAATTACTAACAGCTATTACCAAGCCATTCCAGCTTTCAGGCAAAGAACACAAAATCAAGAGAGCCCTGACTTCATCAAAAATAATATTGATAGAAGTTAATTGACTGGTAACTGTATTAAACTCATTTAAATGATCAGCAAATGACCCACCTTCCACCATTTTCATATTAAACAAACGCTTCATGAAAAATACCTTATTTGAAGTGGAGGGCTTTTCATACAACTTCACTAGGGTTTTCATCAAATCTTCAGTCATCGTTGCTTGTGTAATATTGAATGCCACCGATTGTGTCAGGCATAATCGAATGCTACCAAGAGCCTTTCTATCAAGAATTACCCAATCCTCATCAGAAATGCTTGCCAGTTTATTGGCTTTTCCTTCCAACAGCCGCCATAAATCCTTCTGATAGAGATAGTCCTCCATTTGCATTTTCCATAATTGAAAGTTCTGCCTATTAAACTTGTCAACCTTCAGCCTACCCTCATCTTCCATTGCTCCCACTCAACCGTGAGACTCCCACTAAACCGTGAGATCTTCCTGCAGAGGATAACTGAAAAAAACAACCTCGCTCTGATACCACTTGTTAGGATTAACAAGACAGAAATAACAATTACATGCAAATATAACCAATATCGGAAAACAATAAACCACACAGAAGAGAACACAATACACAAAGATTTAACGTGGTTCAGCCAATCCTTGGGCTACGTCCACCAACAACGAGTCCAATATTATTATTATCCAGTGATTACAACCTGATTACAATTTGTAATCCCTTACAGCTCAATTCTGCTGCAAGTACTAAAATCATACATTATGAAATCCCTAACCCTAAGCCATATTATACAATATTTTGCCGCTTTAGGGTTAGAATGAGTTACAACATGTCGGCCCAAAAATTACCGAAAATATGTCGGCCTCAAAAAAATCGCCTCGGGGTTCTGACAGAATCGAGAAATAATGAGTATCTTTGGAGTTATGACATTTTAATTATTAATTATTTAATACTTTATTAATAATTAATAAAAAGTGCACATCATTAAATGTTATTTGACTTTATTATTAAAAGGGGTTATTTAATGATTATAAAGTCAAATTATAAAGTACATAGTCATAATGTAAAGTGTCAATTTAAAGGGAGATATAAGTGATTATTAAAATATACTTTATGTTATTTTGTTGTGCACCAAATGGAGGGAAATATAATTAAATATTATTTTTCAATTATATCAAAAGCAAGTGCAACAAAAGCTGTATTTTTACAAGTCATGAGAAGTGTATTGAAGAAGCCATGATCGATTTCTTCTTCTGAATTATAAAAAAGTCAATAGAGGAGAGATGGAATTCATTCATGACTTGAGCATTTTGGTTTTGTAGATTTGGTTGAGATTTGGAGACTAGGGTTGAGTCTCAGGCTTGGAAGAAATTCTTCCAAGTTTAACAGCACAGTGAATTGGTGAAACACCTGACTAATTGTGTCACGCATTGAGATTGCATTAATTTGGTTGAAGAATTAGTGCCTAGCGGTTTCAGATATTTCCAGCATTGCTTGTAGACGTTGTAAGTCTTCTAATAGTGTAGACACAGCACATAAAGAGACCTGCGATTGAAGAAATAAGGCAGCCGCAGGGTTTCTAGGGGCCACGTGAGTCCAAGAAGAGGTGACGATTTGGCTGCAGGGGCACATTTGAGACATTCCAATGCTTCTCCCTTGCAAATATAACCTTGGCAATTAAGAGTAATCATTTTTAGGACAGCTACGTCCAATGTGGGAGGATATATTGAGCTGAGATCAGTCTCAGGTTTTATTATTTTGCAATTAATAATTGTTTCAATGCTTCTTTGATGATCGTTGTAAATAATTGCAAATATATGGAATGAAATGAGATATTTGTGCATAGCTTGCAAGGTAATTTGAATTTTCGTGCATTTGTATATGTTTGGAATTGCAAAATCATTTAAATACAAACAAAGCAAACCATATACACTCAGAAATCGGAACTTAGACATTGCATGCCAACTATTTGACAAAATGTCAAAAGGTCAAAATTGAGTTTTCAGAAGTTGGAACCAGCAGGGGTTCTTACAAGTAAATACATCAACAAACAAAGATCAAACCCACTAGTGGTACTACCATCCAGTGGTTACAATATAAAATGCATGGAAATGATGAATCTTTGGTGGTATAACCATCTTAAGTATTATAAGGTTAATTCATATGCATTGTAAACACTATATAAGAGGAATCATTGCAAACATAAGCTCCGGTAATTAAGAACTGCTGTAACACTCCCAAAATAGTGCCAAATATCATGAACAAATCAACTTGGCTGTGAAACAACAGTATGATACCTTTGCTGCAGTAGGTCTGATGCACTTTCCTTTTGCTGGTAAACTGTCAATACATGTCTATACCACTGCCAGGAATACTCAGAATTACTGAAATGGAGTAAACCCAAACACCAAAAACTGCATACACTTGAAAAGCACTTCAAAACACCTTAACACACACCTCAAAACACTGCCAATGAAGATATATAATCTGATATGGAAATATCAGTTTTCTCAAGTCTGAAACAACTCATTGATTTTCTGATAAACAATAACAGGAGGTATGAAAGCATTAAAACTTACCCAAAAATCCATTGAAGATTACCTGAAGGATGTATGGTCTTTCATTACAAACCCTTGGCACCGCCATTCAAGGTGAAAACAGCCCCAAGCACTAAGCACTTCATCGGATCATCCTGCAACGGTGATGGTACAACTGGGCAAGAGGATGTATGGCCAACCAGAATGGTACGGCTTGTCCTGGAAGTGGTATGATCAGCAAATGCATCCTCAAAATGGAAGATTCATGATAAAATATGCAGTTCACAACACATCGAAAATCACCATACTTGCAACCCCAAAACTGGAACTCCTCTCTACAGCTCACTGGTGATGCCTGCATGAAATTACACTAACCAGCTGGGGTTGTTTGAACCTGAAACTAGTAATCGCTAGAGGATTTTCGTCCTAAAAATGTTTTGGAAGAACTTAAGTTCTCTCCAACAATAAAGCAAAAACCATATCATGGCTAACCTGCAAATGATCCCTCACCCTCCTTTTATAACTTTTCTGGCAGGAAATAACAATAATTTGAAAATAATAAATTTCATTATCCTCCAAAATGACCAGTTTGAATAATACTAATATAAATCGAGTGCAAAAAGGCCCCTGTCCCTAGGCATCCAGCTTGACACACAACTTAACACCTTTCTAACAAGCTGTTATACAAAGTAGTCTTTTTTAATATTTCAACATTAGACAATTTAAGTGAATAATTAATTAATTACTCAATAATTTACCCCATGTTATGGGAAGTACCAGAATGATGTAACTATGCAATTTTGATCATGCCAAAGTGATTCTAAATGAAATGAAGCCGGGTGTGCGGAAGTAGCTTCCTACACCAATCCAAGCAAGAGAGTGGTTGCAAAAATTTCTTTAAAAGCCTTAATCAGTTATAGATTCAAACTAAGTCCACATTCAAAACTAATAAACAGATAAACAAGATTATAACACAACACTGTTTATGTGGGAAAACCCTTTCGGGAAAAAGCACACTCCAAAACCAGTTCAATTGCAATATTCAACAACAATAAGTCACAATACAATCTTAGAGAAATGCTCTATAGGAGTCCTCTAATCAAAATCCTGGATTAATTCCGGCAACATTACAGTATGTCGGAAAATCTTCAACCTGCGATACAAAATGAGCTAAAACCACATATTTATACAACTCCAACATGAAGAGAGGGCACGAAGGGTTGCCAAAACCAAATCCAATGCCTAGATGTGAACAGGAGTCCAATATGGCATGCTTCTATAGTCAAGACCGACACTTGCCTCCTCATAATTGGCTACCACACAACATGCAAGGTGCCTTCTTCCACACAACAACTAATTTTATGTGGTACCCTTACATGTAACCAACCTGTCATTAACCAATCTTACACTATCATGGTGAAAAATGGAAACTATCATACATTAACTCTTACACATATCATAACCCATCCTAACAAGTTGTCATACTCATGAAATAACAACTTATAAAAAATGTCACCAAGTTACCCACAAATGTAGGTCCTTTAAAGTGGGTGCAACTTCCTAAAATATAGGAACCTTGAAATAATCATCACCAACCATGTAGGATGTCACCTCATCAATAGGTCCCACAAAGTGATACGACAACTCGCGCAATTAAAACATTACGAAATAAATAATAAACACCAAATAACAATAACTGATGCTAGGACTCAAAGGTTGAGAAACCTTAATTCAAACATTCTCCCACTTGTCAAAGATCTATCAAGGGTCAATTGCAATCAACTACTCAGGCCCCAAGGCCCATATAATTGGGGGCACCACCTAAACTTCTATGTGCTCACTGACTTTGTCAATGCATCTGCAACATTTGCCAAAGTGTCTGCCTTCTCCAGTTTCACCTTTCCATCTTCCACCATATCACGAACAAAATGAAAGGGAACATCAATGTGCTTGAATATAGAACTGAAAGTAGGATCCTTTGCCGAGCAAATGGCACTCTAAGTGTCAAAGCAGAAGATAATTTGTCCTGCATCAAAACCATTATCAAAACACAATCATCGAAGCCAAATAGCTTCCTTACTAAAATAAGTAGTTGTCATGTACTCTACTTTTGTTGAGGACAAATCAAATAGAGATCGTCGCTTACTCATCCAACTAATAGCACAACCAAACATAATGAGCATAGCCATTGGTGGATTATCTAGTGCCAATGTGACTTGCCCAATCTAAATCCATGAACCCATGAATACTAACTATGTCAAGGTCTAGTAAGATAAACATGAAAACGTGAGGAAACTCGAAAGTACCTGAACACTCTCTAAACTGCATGCCAATACACTCGTCTAGGATAAGCCAAAAGCCCAGTAAGGACTCCCACTGCTTGCGAAAGTCTGGCTTCATACAAATCATAGCATACATAAGACTACCAATAACACTCGCATATGGTCCTCTGGTCATGTCCTCCATCTTAGTAGGAGATTTTGGACAATCCTCCATGGAATGATTTGTTCCTTGTAACATAAGAACAACTAATTGTTTGCAAGCTACCATGTTGAGCCTCTACAACATTGAGTTCACATACCTTCTCTAGCTTAACCAAAGCTTTACTTGGAAATATACCTTATTGCACCAATATCCTTCATTTCGAACTGTGCTAACAACAAAGACTTCAGGTCTGAAATCATACTATTACTGTTTCCAATAAATAACATATCATCTACGTAAAACACAATTATGAGAATGCAACCACTATCACATTTGCAATACACACAATGGTCAAATTTAGATCTCAAAAATCCCAAACTCAAAATGTAGGTGTCAAATTTTTGGTACCACATTTAGGAGATTAATTCAAACCATACAAAGACTCTTTCAACTTGACCAAATGTTATTTACCTTTAACCATGAAATGCTCTAGTTGTGTCATATAGATTTTTTTCTCCAAGTCGCCATGAATGAATGTCATGGTCACATTGATCTACTCCACTTCTAGATCATACATTGTTGCTAATGATAACAGAAACCGAATAAATGTCAGCTTTGCAACGAGAGAGAATATCTCATCATGGTCAATTTCCTCCACTTGAGAATATTCCTTCATGACCAACCATGCCTTATGCTTTTCAACACTGTAATCTAGACCACAAATCTCCTTGAACACCAATTTCCAACCAACAGAGTTTACATCCTTTAGGAAAGGGTACCAGATCCCAAGTGCTATTTTCTTTCAAAGCAGCCATCTCTTCCTCCATAGCTTTCATCCAAGAATCTGCATCATTCATACCCATACCTTCTCTACCAATCCTAGACTCATGTGCTAGCAATCAAAGGAAAAATGTAGCAATTATCCAACAAAGAATAACCAAAGCTTTATGGTTGCTTCCAAACACGTGGACCTCCTCAATGTTTGATGTTAAGGTTATTTTTCTTCTTTGAAACTTTTAGAGCTACTAGAGCTCTCCTCGACATAAAGTCCAACTATGTAGTTCACCTTTCATTGGAGTAAGTAGAATATGAACTACCTTCTCCTTTTTCTCCTTTGTCTATGGGTGTAGTTTGATAGTGAAAGGTTTCATCTCTCTGAAAATTACACTTTTGTTGTAGAGAACCTTCTGGGTCACTGGATCCCAAAGATTGTACCCCTTCACACCAACATCATAGTGGATGAAGATACATTTTATCACCGCATTCTCCAATTTAGATCAGTTCTCACTCAGTACATGTGCATATGGCTCACAGCCAGATACTCTAAGACATCTCATTGAAGGCTTTTTACCAAACCATGCCTACATGGGTGTCTTATCAACAAGTGCTGATGTAGGAGATATGTTGATCAAATAACATGCAGTGGCTGCCACTTTACCCCAAAACTTCTACTCAAGATCAGCAACACTCAGCATACTCCTAGCCCTCTCCATCAACATCATGTTCATCCTCTTTGAAACTCCATTTTGTTATGGGGTGTATGAATTTGTCTTGTGTCTCTCAATCTCATGCTCTTTATAAAACTTGTCAAATTTCGCCAAACAAAAACCCACCACCACTTTTATTCTTCAAACATTTAATCTTCCTATCAGTTTGATTTTCAACCAAGGATTCAAATTACCGAAACAAAGTAAAAACTTTAGATTTCATCCTAAGGAAATAAGTAAATGTCCTACTAAACTCATCTACAAATGAAACAAAATATACAAATATTGAAATCGAAGGTGCATACACATGACCAAACAAATCTGCATAAACATAGTCCAAAACCCCATAAGACTTATGGTAAACAGAATAAAATGAAACACAGATTTTCTTTCTATATAAAAAATATTCACAAAAATCGAAGAGATTACAATCATCAAGCACATCAACAAGACTTAATTTTCAAAGCTCTAAGACCCCTCTCACTATTGTAACCAAGTCTTTGGTGCCATAACATTGTTTTCTCTATAGGTTGCTTCATTTCCAAGAAATGAGAACCCTTACAAACCCAAAAGGGATGACCCTTGGATGTAGACGCATTGTTACCTATTTACACATTGTCCATTGAAAATGGGACCCCCTATTCTTTTAGGTTTGCTTGGCCTTTTCAGTTTTGGCTTTCTCGATAGCTCTAGCTCTAGCTTCCTGGGTTCTCTCCAGTTCCGATTAAAATATGATAAATTTGGCTAAGTCTTAACTAGAGTCTAGTTCTCTGCATTTTAGGTTTCAACTTTAGAGTGTTTCTTGATATGGAGGCATGAATTTGAATGGGGTTAATTTGAGTGCTACCCAAATTAATCCAACCAGATATGCCCGAATACAAGAAGATTTTGGGCAATCAAAGATCAAAAGTAAAAGTGGCCAAATCTAATCAAGGAGGGGGGAGAGTTTGCAAAAAGAAACTCATGCATGGATTCATGGCAGAGGCAGAATTTTATCACTCATAAAACTCTACTTTCCATAAATCAAAAGAAAGAAAGGCCCTAGTTTAAATTTTCTCCATGGGGCCAGGTTGTCACTCAATAGCACAATATGCAAAGGAATGAAAAGTTTGAAAGGCGTGGAAATCCCGAAATCTTTGACAAAGCCTAAATGCACCCAAGATGGAATTGGGCAAGAAATACCCAAATGCGAAATCTTTGACATGCCTCCAAGTCCCAAAGATACTTGACAAACATTCTAATGCAATCCTTTGTTTACTTTGAATAAAGTTCCCAAAATGATTAAGCGACTAAGTCCTTTTGAAATATGGAGACGGATTTATCATCGAGCTTCACGTGTTTTCAAGCAAGAGTGCATGGTCTGCCAGGACGATTCTGTAGGTGCCGAAGAGAGAAAGATCTTGAACCTTGCCCAAATAGGTCCATGAAGAAAAGTTGCAAGGCACTGAGGGGCATATATTCAATGCGGAAACTCCCAGACAACCCAGTAATGCATGCACAGCGTAATCCCCTTTTGTGGTGCCAAGTCTTGTCCAAATTTGAAGCAGAAGTGTCGAAGTATGAATGTTCTTGATGAAAAAGAAGCAGACGATAAGGGAGTTAGCTTTTATGGTTCAAAAAAGGGTCCAACTTCCCAAAGAATGTTGTCAAGCTTTATGCGAACAACAGAGGTTTCTTTGCAGCCATCATTCATGCTACTCATACACAGGAAGAGACAAGTTGGTACAGATCGCATATTTTCAACAATCAATGCATGATGTGAATGAGAGGAGTCCTTCATTTAGCTTCAAATACACCCAGTGACACTTGAGCATCAATATTAAAGGAAGAAGGATCAGGCTTGGAAAGTCATTTCAAAGAAAATGCACACAAATGTGTTGGAAGTTTAAAACCCTTCGCAAACTATTGAATCCCGCCTATGGAAAAGAGTCCATTGCCTATCCAAAAACGCACCCAGCGCGATTTCAGTGAAACCAAAGAAAGAAATGATGAGAAAGGTCTGGTGGGGACTCCAAATTATGCCCAGAGCGGGTTCCTAGTGTTGTCACAAAATGTTCTAAGGAAGAAAAATCCACAAGACACTCCAAATCACACCCAATGCAATTTCAATGGAGTGGAGGAAACAATTTTAAAAGAATAGTCCACCACTAGCCTCAATACGCACTCAGCACGTTTTGGAAAAGGAAGAGTGTCCACGGGTAAGCCTCAAACATGCCATAAGCACAAATTTGATTGAATGAAGGAATGTTTTACAAGAAATAATCCACGGCATGCCCTCAATTGCACCCAGAACACGTTTCTTACAATGTCATGGAATCATTGAAAATAAAAAATCTGTCAACAATACTCGCATGCGCCCTGAGCGCAAATATCTAATGGTTGGGGAAATAATTTTAGTGTTTAATCTCCCTTACTAAAGTAAATGTGCATTGTTAAACATTTAAGATTATAATTTCTTTACCGTTGCCTATATACGCCTACGAGAATGAGACAATATTGTTTCAATGTTAAGGAAAAATCATTTGCCAAACTCAGATGGGCATGGAAATATTCTACTGGCTTCTCGAACACATTAAAGTGGCATCGTCATCCATGCACATTGAGAGCACATATTGTACATGGTGACAATGCTTGTTTGAAGGATTAAAATTCATGTCTATAGCAGAAAGGGGTAAAGTT
The DNA here is from genome assembly GCA_027943335.1 of Chamaecyparis obtusa. NCBI lineage: Eukaryota > Viridiplantae > Streptophyta > Pinopsida > Cupressales > Cupressaceae > Chamaecyparis > Chamaecyparis obtusa. The sequence goes on along the minus strand of BSBK01000370.1, from coordinate 6,139,238 downwards.
TTAAATGTCCCTAGATTTTGGACCATGGAAATGTTATAGTTAACAAGTTGGAAGGAATGAATAAGTGAAGATGTTTCGGGATTCTATAACGACAAATGATTCTAGTGCGTATGAAATTTGGATTTGAAGTGAAGGTTAAAAATAATGAATTTTTGAAAATTCATTAAAAGAAATTCAAGTCAGCATTTAAAAATAGTCAATCCAAGTCAAAGTTCGAATAAAAAAATAATTTTGGAAATTAAATCGAAAATTAATTAAATATTGAATTTCATATTTAATATTTAATGAATGAATCAAAAGCAATAAATTGAAAATAAATCAATATTTGGATTTAAAGCAAAAATTAATTAAATATTGAATTTCATTTTTTATATTTAATTAATAACTTTTGAAAAGCAGCAAAAAAAATTGGAAATTTGGAAAATGCATCTTTTATCGCCTTTTGGGGGAATTATTTGGAAAATTATTTCTCTCCAATATTTAATTGTGAAAAGATCGAGAAAAATCAAAAAAGCGAACCCATATGGAAAAAACTTCTAGATGAAGTTAAAGCACCCAACATAGCATCTTCCCAAAAAGCGAGAGAAAAATTAGGACAAGTGGCACTTTTCATGAGAAAATCTTGTCCGAAATGGAAACTTGAAAGAGAAATAAAGTAGCTGCCTAAAATTAGCTCCCAGCCATTATAGCATCTTTTCATGTTGAATGCCCTATATAAGAACATTCATATTTATTCTCACACTCAAGAATTGAAGAACAAGTTGAGAGGAAGATTTTGAGGATTCTAGTCAATTTGTGAAGAAATTTGAAGCAGCAAGATAATTCTTGAAGAGAGAGGAATCTTGGAGAGAGAAAGTTGTTTATAGAGAGAAGCAAAGTCATTTTGAGTTGGAAAAAGTCAAAAGCTGTGAAATTTTAGAGAAAGGAAAATTTTGCAATAAGTTGGAAAATTCAAGAGAAAGCATAAACTTCTAGAGAGAGAAAATCTCTTTCTAGAGAGAGTGCAGAGTTTTCAATAAATTTCCAAAAATTTCTCCTCCAAAGACAAGTTTATTTGCAAGGGAGAAATTTGGTTTTCTTTTTCTATTTCTTGTGTGCTCTTATGCATGTTTAATTTCTATTTTGCAGGAAGAGGAAATGGCGAAACCAAGAGGAACAAGTCTGACCAGAAAGCAACCAATCAAGAACAAGCAGAGGGGATTATATCCTGAATCAAAAATTGTGTTATAATGGGCAGACATTGGTAACACGAACCTTGAAGGTCTAGACATGAACAAGTTCAGCAAGAGGATGTTCGAGTACAAAGTCCACGAGCTGATATACTTGGCTACTCAAATCGTCAAGACTGGGATCGTGGTTGCAGCAAGTTTTCTTTCGGCTTTCCAGCATGCAGAACTGATCGTTGAATGCTCAAGGCATTATCATGAACATTGTGAAAGCATGATAAACAATAAGTGGTTGCGAAGGAATAGAGCTCACCATTCCAAGCTGCCTAAGCAGCTGGTCTAGCTCAATCTCCAACGTAAATACAGTGACTTAGTCATGATGATGAGCAAAATATTCGGGATTCCACAATCCTACGAGTTCGAGACATGGATGTGGTATTTCATTGAGCAGGTAGTCGAAGGATTCAACAACATGGATTGGCTTGGGATCATCAAGGACAACCTGAATGAGCAACTGGTGAATCTAGAGCAATCAGGGAAGTTTTATATGAGCTCCTATGTTATCTACATGCTTGCTTCTATAACAAAATATGATGAATTGAGGTGCAAAGGAACAATTGGAAGTGGTGTCCACCGCTTAAAGGTGCATGGATGTGGTATTTCATTGAGCAGGTAGTCGAAAGATTCAACAACATGGATTGGCCTAGGATCATCAGGGATAAAGTGAAAGAGCAACTGGTGAATCTGGAGCAGTCGGGGAAGTTTTATATGAGCTCCTATGTTATCTACATGCTTGCTCGTATAACAAAATATGATGAATTGAGGTGCAAAGGAACAATTGGAAGTGGTGTCCACCACTTAAAGGTGCATGAATGCTATCCTCAGTTGCAATTGTATGTCACGGATGATTTTGTTAGAGTCGACGATGTTTTTGCAATGCACGTTGTCAAGACTCTACAAAAGAGATTTCACATGAGATTGTCAGTTGGGGCAATGAAATTGGTTGAGTATGGAGCATGGTTCATTCAGTTCCCTACTTTTTCCTACATTAGAGTACAGGGATTTTCCGCACAGCCATATAAACTCTCAAGGTATCCCACTGATAAAATGGTCCTGCTAGAGGTCACTTGGCAATTGACAATTTATGACAAAATTCAGAAGAGAAAGAGAAAGTTGGGACTTGAATTCCCAATCTCCATAGGAGAAGACAAAGTTAAGATGTGTCCTTGTTTGCACTTAGTCGAAAGGTCACCAGAAGAGCTACATTTCTATTGAATGCCACTTTCTTCAGGAAGGCCAGATTATGATCCTTACAACAAAATAAGAGTGGTTGCAGGGGTGAAATATCAACATCAGATGCACCTTGAGGATTTATGGCCCAATGCTACAGATGAAAATGTAATGTCCACTTTTTGGGGTACATTATATTGTGTCGTGTTGTTAGCCTTTTCACCTTGGTCCGGAGGGCTAGCCGTGGCGTGGCAGTGCACCAAGAGATAATTGGCCTAGCTGGTTTCAGTCCCAGGCCAATCGGAGCAATTTCCGCAAGTTTCCAGTGTACTTACTATTTATAGTAAGTCAGCAGGAGTTCATAATTCTCGGCTTTTCAGTAATGGACTTGGAGCATCTCGCCGAGAGCTTTCCGATGAGCTATCACACGTTGGCATCCAAGCTCGTTTGGGCCCTCGTTTTAATGCCAGAAGTTTTCCTCATTTATTATTTTACTTTATAACTCAACTGTCATTTATTTAAAGTGACTTAAAGTGAAATTATAAAGAGACGAATTGGGAATATGAAGAGTCACAGTGAGGAAACTGAAGAGTCACCGCTGTAGCCATAAGAGGAGGTTGAGAGTCTCATTTTAGCATGCTTCAGTTTATGGATATTACTTCTCTTTGAGAATTCGAGAAGCTTCAGCTATCGAATCAGAAATCTGAGGACGGAAACCTTCAACATTTCTTGGTGGATTGGACAGAAACCCGATTCATCCCAGTGCGGATTCATTCAGAGTTCGCCATTGTTAGACCAGGTTCTTTATCATCCAGCCTTACTGTTCTTTGTTGTATTTCGCATTGGATTGGATATTGTAATGTTTGGTTATTGTATTGCTGATGTATAATACAAAACCATATTTCTGAGAAATTTAATAAAGTTTTATCTGCTGGTTATTCGAATATATTGGTTGGATATTTGCATGTTTTATTGGTTTTCGAATCTGCATGTGATTTGGTTAAGAAAATTAGTAAATGGCCGGTTAGGGTCATTTAAGTGGTATCAGAGCCTAGCATCCTGCCAGCCTGTGAGGTTTTTGGATCAAGTGAGAAGTGTTTTGAAGAGATTTTCTGAATATTATTTGTTATGGAGTTTTAGTAGCGTATGAGGGTCTTCTTCAGAAAAAGTTGCAGAAATATTTTTACAGAAAAGAAGTTGGTTGTAGATGAGATTCAGTTTGAGCAATTATTTGGGTTGCCGTAATCTATCCTAAAGCTGGTATTTTAATTGATTGAAACCTGGAAGCTATTACAAGATTTATGATTTTCATATGTGAAACGACAATACCTGGAGTTTATTATTTCTGAGAAAGAGTGTGTTGGACTTTCTTTAAACGCCCAAAACCGTTCGCTGAGGAAATTCAAATAATATTGTTGACTATAAACGGTGTCCCATTTGTAAATGTTCGCCTTACTATCTGATGGAAATATTTGTTGATATTAAACGGCTTTCAATATTGGTCAAATGAGCATTTGATGTTGAAAATAAATAAAGACGGGCCATATAAATCTCACGGGAGTAGTCACTTGGTGAATCGAATTAATTGTGAATCGCGGGACCCAGTTTATCGAAGACATTTCATAAGGCCGATATATATTTAGTTAATATTTGTATTCGGCAAGAGGACGCACAGCACACTATATTATAGTTAAGTGGAATGCTATTAGTGCCGCAATTTTAATTTATCGGGCTTACTTCTATTTCAAGGTGTCAAAGATTTTATATGATAATGTTGGGTTATTATCATCGGGATGTTTAATATTTGAGTTGTGTATTTAGACAAAGGCAATGACAGGCATTATGATTATGTTGCGCAAGAATTTCGAATGACCTTTGCCTATCTGGAGAAACTATGGCTTGTTTTCCTTATTCATGCGGAGATTCTCAACATACATATTTATGTGCCATGAATTAATTTTGTGAAGCGGCGGTGGATTAATGTTGAAGGTTGTTCATTGGGAAGAATTTGGTCTCCACCATTGTCGTGGCCAAAGTATTGGCAAAAGAAAACGTTGTAGCAAGTATTAGTGCCAACAATAAGGGAATGCAACTACACCGGTTGGCAAGGGAGCTCACGGTATCAGTCCCGAGCCGTATTGAGGGCTCACGCTATCAATCCAGCAATTGGACAGGAGTTCACGGCACCAGTCCAAAGCAATGCGGAAGCTATGACAACAGTCACGCACTAGAAAGGTCATCTATCAGAGTTTGCAGAGATTCAAGACTATAGTTCTGGAAAATATATGCTTCACGGGAAGTCCCATATCTCAGCGGAAAAGCTGAACTGTGAAGTCATGGCTTCTTCAGGCATCATTCAAATACAATTTATATCTTGTCGCAAATTTGTATGAGAGTTAATTGTTGTGGATTCAAGCCGCAAATATAATATTATGAGGAAACATTGCTACACGGGATCCTCAATTTCACCGTAAGCGTTACACCTAACAGCCGGATGTCGTCGGAAAATTCCTTTCAGAAATAGAATACTTGCAAATGAAAGATAATGTCTTATGAAACATGTGTCCTATCTTGGTTCATGGTATGTGGAAGAAACAGTTCGGAGGAACTTCTTGGAGATAATATTTTATCGTCTTGTATGGCAAAGTGGTAGGGAGATATATTTGGCTTATTCTAAGTAGGTGGAATATCATTCGTATACATCCGCGGGCCCATCTCATAGCATTCTTAAAACAGAGCAATTGAATTAGTTTATAATGTCGAGAGTTATAAGTGAAAAGAACCCGTAAATATTTTATCGGACTTCTATTGTTATTCGGGCACAATATAAATGTTTGAGGAGAAGAAATATTATGGTTGTCGTGAGGAATGTTAGTAGCTGGATTTGTATTGAATTAAAGATTATTATATTAGTCATGATTTCATAGCATTGAGACACAAAATTTCAATATTCATCTACAGATTATAGTTCGAGCAGTGGGAGGAATTTCCTAAGCATGTTTTGGGAATTGACGTTCAGATTGCTGCTGCCAAAATTGTGACAAAGACTCAATGCAATCTCCCATATCATAGGGCTATTAAAATAGTTTTTTTGTTGCAGAATATGATAGACTGATAAGTCACCAGGAACAAGCTTGTCAGTGCACAGATTTTTTTGTTACAATATTTACAACTGGAAGTGGTATATGCCATGTGAGTGCATTATTTGTTAAAATTTAAAATCTGGAAATATCACATTCTCGAGTAACTAAATAGCAGAATCATTAAAAGAACAGACATCCTCAGTCCTTTCAAGACAATTAAATTCATACTCAATCTGGGAGTAAACCAGTCTCATAGAGAGCAGTAATAGATACATGTGTCCAGCGAATCAGTAACTTATTGGTTACAGTAGCAGTGTTCAGAATTTATTGCAGGGGCAGCATTTCGCAGTTCCAGAAGTGATTCAGTCTTTGGCACAAATTTGAAGAAAAACTAAAGCATGGAGTCTTTGGAAAGTCCAATTTTCTCTAAGGAGTTCAATGGCACATTCTACGGTGTGCAGCTTAGAGATATCCAAAAGGAAATGGAGATAGGAAATGAATTGTGTTGCCTTGGATGGCAACTGGAGGAGTAGAAAATTGCAAGCAGCATGTTGGCCAAGCTCAGTGAAATAAATTCATATCTATCCAGGATAGATCAAGCTGATTGCAAGCTTCTTAATTGGGCCATGCATCCCACAATGGTTGCCTTGGTGCAACGCAGATTTTTGAGTCATCCACTTCGAGATGTTAGGCTTGCAGTCGCCTCATGTCTTAGTGAGATCACTCACATCACAGCTCCCATTATTCCTTACACCGAGCATATTTGAAGACAGGTGTTACAACTGATTGTAAACAGCTTAGATGGACTGAAATATGACAGTGAGTCTACCTTTGGTACACAGGTAAAAATCTTGGGGTTAGTGACCAGCACTAGAGTTTTCAGTCACATGCTGAATCTTGGCTATGATGAAATGATTCAGCAATTATTTCAGTGTCTCCTAGACAATTATAGGGAGTGTCACTCAGATGAGGTGAAGACATGCATCATGACTATCTTATCCTCAATCTTAAATGAGGAATGCGACATATGTAAACAATTGCGGTCTGAATTGTGGGCATTATGGAGAGGAGTAAGGAAAGCATCCATGACATATGAACTCTCAGCTGAATTAATTAAGCTTCAGGCTGAAAGATTCATGAGTTCTTTATCTGAAAACGAACGAGCATCGTTAGGCTTACAGGTTGCAAGATCTCCGATGATAGACCAGGACTCAGTGATTGCAGGGCAGATTTGTTTCTTATGCTAGGGGAGCTGGTCACAGGGGCATGTTTGCACGATTGATCAAGGGAAAGGTAAATTGCAGCCTAGTGATAGAGACGTTACAGTTGAGACTTCCCCGCCTTCGGGACAGGGTGGTGAGTGTTCAACACTCTACTTTGGTGATTTGGTGGCGGAGTTCGATAACTCCAGGATTACAGGTTATGGTGACCAGTTGGAGACTTTCAATGATTCCAGTAATGAAGAATCATGTGACTTCTTTAGCAGCACTTCACTTTTGCATCACACTGATATGGATGACCCATTTTGCAGTACATCTCAAGACAACACTGATGAGAAGTGGGCCTTGAAGAATCAGCTGAAGGTTAGTGATGACACTATTACTGCAACACTAGTTCACCATGATAGCACTCACCAGATCATTGATGATCTGTACAGGACAGCTCAGAGAGATCAAGGGCAAGACGGCAAAGGGATTGGATCCTATAATGCAGGTTTACAGGGAGTCGGGACAGCCTTTGAGGATTGGAAATCCGAGTACTTGAGATTGCTTACAAACCATGACCACCTGTTACAAGTTGTCGGGAATTATGCTGAGCAGTTAAGGAATAAGGAGGTGGAGATCGATAAGCTCAATAAGGAGCCTAGTGCTACTCAGGGCACTTTGGAGCATACTCGTATTGCTCTGCAGGAGGCGAGAAATCAGATCGTGCTCTCTAGCCAGTACAAAAAGCAGGATGACAGGGATAGGTCTGAATTCTATCAGGAGGTGATTCAGGAGCTTGACAGCATACAACAGACCTATGACTTGGACAGTTGTCCAAGAAGATCTTTGGGTCATCGAGAGTTTCTTGGTGAGTTAGAACACTTTCAAAAGATGGATAACTCCTTGTTTGATATGGGTGCGGAGTTGACTATTGATAATCCCCTCTTTGAGTTAGATGAGGGAGATACTTCCTATTCCCAGGATGAGGACAAGATTGGTTGCAGGGTGTGGGATCCCGGGGCAATTATAAGAGGTGAGCCTTGGCCGTCAGGTTGTAGTGGGATGAGCTCAGTTAATGAGTAGTGTGGTTTGTGTACCCGCAGTCCAGGAGTGGTAGCTATGTCTGGTGGCATGATGAGTGATATGTCTTTTCTTACACTACCACTCGGTGATGATGTTGATTAGGTAGGACTTATCCAGTACGGGGTTATCGAGTTTGGCATGCTGGTTATGCTGGCTAGTGTGAATTTTTCACACAATGGTATACATTGTATGACTCCGGGTATTGGGAGACAGTCATGGAGTCCTTATCCTGATTTGGGGTTTCCAACAGAGCTATTCAGTGCATCACGGGTGGAAGCCTTATCCGGCAGTTTTGACAGTTTGCCTCTTCAGCACAGTTTCTGCCTCAAGCAAATCAGAGGGGCATACTCGAGGGCGGTTTTCATTTTTGGAGTCGATTAGTATGAGTTTTGGTTTTCCCCGACATATGGCCATAGAGGCGCGGGAGAGCCCAATTGGAGTGAGGTCCTCAATTGGGTTGAGATCCTTCTTACAGATGTTAGCAACACAGGGCAGATTGGTTCGACAGATCCTGCAGTGATTCTGACATTATATGGGCTGCTGTTTGGTTATTGTACGAGTGGCTTCACAGAGCGGAGCATCATGACTGGGTCAGTTTCACACGACTGGTTGATGGAGCCGCCTCCCAAAGGTTGGTTTGGGATCCCGGTATTTGATCTCAACATGCAAATGCTAATTGCTTGAGGGCAAGCAGTCTCCGGGAAGGGATGACTGTAATGTCCCCTTTTTGGGGGACATTATATTGTGCCGTGTTGTTAGCCTTTTCACCTTGGTCCGGAGGGCTAGCCATGGCGTGGCAGTGCACCAAGAGATAATTGGCCTAGGTGGTTTCAGTCCTAGGCCAATCGGAGCAGTTTCCACAGGTTTCCAGTGTACTTACTATTTATAGTAAGTCAGTAGGGGTTCAGAATTCTCGGCTTTTCAGTAATGGACTTGGAGCGTCTCATCGAGAGCTTTCCAGTGAGCAATCACACGTCGGCATCTAAGCTCGTTTGGGCCCTCATTTTAATGCTGGAAGTTTTCCTCATTTATTATTTTACTTTATAACTCAACGGTCATTTATTTAAAGTGACTTAAAGTGAAATTATAAAGAGACGAATTGGGAATATGAAGTCACAGTGGGGAAACTGAAGAGTCACCGCTGTAGCCATAAGAGGAGGTTGAGAGTCTCATTTTAGCATGCTTCAGTTTATGGATATTACTTCTCTTTGAGAATTCAAGAAGCTTCAGCTATTGAATCAGAAATCTGAGGACAGAAACCTTCAGCATTTCTTGGTGGATTGGGCGGAAACCCGATTCATCCCGGTGTGGATTCATTCAGAGTTAGTCATTGTTATACCAGGTTCTTTATCATCCAATCTTACTGTTCTTTGTTGTATTTCGAATTGGATTGGATATTGTAATGTTTGGTTATTGTATTGCTGATGTATAATACAAAACCAAATTTTTGAGAAATTTAATAAAGTTTTATTTGCTGGTTATTCGAATATATTGGTTGGATATTTGCATGTTTTATTGGTTTTCAAATCTGCATGTGATTTGGTTGAGAAAATTAGTAAATGGCCGGTTAGGGTCATTTCAGAAAATGAGATAAAAAAGAGGATGTATTCCAGGTTGCCGCTCAATATGATCAGAGCATGCAAGATCTTTTGGGTACCTGATCAATTGAAAGAGGCTATGAATATGATACAAAAGGGATACAACCCGAAAAAGGAAAGGACCATTCATCCATATGATTGATCCAGGAAGGAAGTATCGAATACTGATTCATTATCTGCACTGGTTCTGGAGTTCAGTTGAGTGGCAGATTAGTAGGCTGAAGGTACCAAAGGACAGCTTGACATATAAATTAATGGGTCATCAACCGCTACGAGATGAGAAACCAAAGCAGCCCTAGGGAGGGAGAATTGAAGGAGAAATTCCATCAAAGAGTGTTGAACGAAGAAAAGGAAAGAGTGTTGCTCAGGAAGTGCAACTGAGAAGTAGGCCTAACATTCATATTGAAGAGCCCCAACAAAAAAGAAAGAGGTCAGAGACTACTCCAGCATCACCTATTCAGACTCTGAGTTCGCAGGAAATAGATCCTTTCACTACAGGAGAAGTAGAAAAAAGTAGAAGGATAGAACAAGAAGATCATATGACCAAGTCGGTGCAAGACAGAGAAAGCATCAATGTCTATCAAGAGTTCGCCCAAGGAAGAAACAAAGAGCAAAATGTTGCCACTGAGGAAAGTCTTGGCGCTATCTTAGAGTGAGAAATTATGGAAACAAAGGTTCCTGCGACAGAACCAGAGATTCCTCTTGAGACAACGATAGAAAGTCTTGTAGCTGAGGAAGAGATTGATGTAAGGGCAATACAAAGGAAAGAACAATTGTCAGTCCAAAATGATCAGAATGTTGTCATTTTAGATTGATTAAGACAAAGGTTGGAGAAAAGTCAAGAGGAGGTTGACCTAGCATTCAAGTTGCAAGAAATTTTGAACCGAGTCAACCAACCACAGGAGAAAGGCAAGGCCAAGAAGTTTGCAAAAGTCATCAGAGGAGAGTCCAGATCCAGAACTCTACAATTTGCAGTGCCTGCAACCAATAAAACAAAAGATCAGATTACTGCAAATGAATACAATGTGACAGAGTTCGATTTGGGACATGCCTCTCAAGGGTAGCTTATTGAGGAGTTTGAGGATTCTGCACAAGCGATGAAAGAAAGATGAGGAAACTAGAAGGGAAATATTAGAAGTTGAAAGGCGAGAACAAGGCCTTGTGTGAATATTTGAACAGCCTATCTCATCCTGTGAGAGAAGAGGGCCAAGCCTTTGTTCCTCCTACAGTTCTTCCGACTGAGTTAGTGGAGAGTATTGAAATAATTAGGCAAATTTCTTAGAATGCAGAAGCTTGGGTAGAAGGCATCCAGAATGAGGCATACAGGCATGCTAAGGACTTGGGACAAATTGATGATAAGGCATTGACCATCCTTTCCATGATACATTGCATGGATGAGTCATGGAAGATGAACGTATTTATCGAGATGAGGTGATCTCACACTTGCAGAATTTAATGGAGACTCTCTGGCAGATGTTGGCTGATGGTGGAGTCTTCAGGGAAGGAGAGGCTTATGACTTTCCTCAAAGGTATAGTGCAGTGATCATGGCGAAGGAAATGTTTGAACATTTGTAAAGAACCACTCTTGGCTCTTTCCGATTTTCTAATATTTATTGAGAATAATTGCATCTATATTCCAATGAAATTTATTGCAAATACAATGACTGAAGAAATTACTCATGAACTTGAATTATAAAATCAAAAGAAAGTCTACGCTTAAACTATCATCTTTAAATTCTCTATTTTTACTTGGCATTATGAAAAATAACTAATTCAAAAATTTGTATAACCTCTGTATCACCGAGAAAACCATCTTGCTAAGACCACGTTCCAACTGTTGATTGCTCCCTTCCGAAATTAAGCACACTTCCCAATATATAATGCAGCCAGCCTGAGATACTTCCAACACAACTACACCAAATTGAATGCGGTCCAAAGACTTGCCAAGCAGCTTTGCTGTGTTGACACGTACCAGAACTTGTGTCACCATCCCTGCCTTGTGCTCACGTGACTACTCCCAACAGTGCCAAGCAGTTAGACTATGAATGCCGTCCCATATATGACTCACGGCCCTTGCAGATTTTTAAAGGATTTCGCCCAATATTTATGAAAGAAATTCGCCACCAATGCTAACGTCCTCCAACATATTTATGAATCGCAGCAAAGCATTCCAGAACTTCCAATAAGAATCGCTAATCCACAATTGCACAATACTTTCGATAATCAAGCTATTAATTGCAGCGACCAATAATAAATTCAGAATTCACTTATTGTATCCAGAAATACAATTTCACCATGCAACAAACAAATCTTCAGAATTGTCACTTCAATCAATTCAATATACAACAGCATTGAATTGATATCCAGAATTAAACAAATGTGAAATTCACCATTACAGGCAATGGCTCAAATCACTAGAAAGAGGAATCCATCCTCGAAACCCTAGCCAGGGCAATTCTTCACAAACTTCAAAATAATGATTGCATAATGAATGAATGAAAGTGCTTTTTCGAGCAAAATATATAGCTTTTTCTAAAAAGCACTTTTTTTTTAATATTTCACTTAATTGGCTTTATTAAATACTCCCACTTTATAATATAATATTATAAAGTCATTAGTTATTAAATTAAATCAATATAATTTAATTTAAGAACACCTTTAAAATAAAAGCCACTGAACCGTCTGATTGCAATCATCGAACTTTTGACAAAGCACCACGACCAACTGCCCAGTCGAGAATAGATATTGCCCTGCCAGAAATAGCCACTGCTAAAAATAGACTTACTAAAAATAGTAAGTCACACAAACTGGAAATTCACTGAAACATCAATCCTGAGATGTCTGACGCTCCGAGCAAACCCCCTGCCAATCCTGGCCATACCAGATACCCCACTTACTAAAAATAGTAAGTTGGCCAAAATGACCCGAACAAAAAGCAGAACTAATAATCTGAATCTCCAAAATGGAATCACAACGCTGGCTCCACAATCTAACCCCCTCTGAACACCCAATTAGCTTGCGAGGGTCGCCAAACCAAGCTAGTCCCGAAGTCTGAAAAACGGGGACATTACAACATTTTAGTGGAGATTCCACTCGATTGAAGAAGGTAATCAAGAATATTCAGTAGGGGATCTTCAACACAATTGCATCATTGTTATTGTTGAGATTGGATGAGAATGAAATAATGGTGGACAACCTAAAAGGTAAACTGGAAGAGTTCTTTCAATTGAATTACTTTACGAAGGACGACTTTGAGAACTCCATTTTCTCAAATGTCATGCACACAACCCAGGACTTGTTGCCGGATTGGGAAAGCAATTTGAACAAATCTGAGCAAGAGACGACAATCCTGGAATTCAAATGGGAATCGGCGCCAAGTGTCAATGTGGATGAGTTGGAGACTGTGTTGAATAAATTCCACGCATTCAAAAGGCGAGGTCAAACATAAGCTATTCTAAGCATAGAAGCATTTATGGCATAGTGGGCATTCATGTCGACCCACTCTCATGTTAGATGGACATGCATAGTGGGCATTTATTACCCACTAAAAAGGTGGTCTTTCTTCTACTTGGTCCGTGTGGACCCATGAATTGAATTTAGATTCTTTCTTCTTGCCCTAACCCTAATTAGGGTTGAGGTGGCATAATCTAAGCCTTTGATTCTATTTCAATATGTTCCATTCATTGTAATCAGGGGTCTATATAAAGGTCTCATCTCTCATTTGTAAAAGACGAAATTCTAAGATTGTTGTTATGAGCTACTGAGTCACTAAAGTTATCATTGAAGTCTGGTGATCTCTTAAAGTGTCTTAGCGCTTGCATGTTCTCTTATTCCCTCATTTAGATTAGATTGGTTAGTTAAAGTGTTTTGATTTCAATGGGGAATGTAATGATGTTTTGATGAATCCCAAGTTCATACTTTTGATGGTTTGCTAATTGTAACATGTTGAAGTTAGCTTGAACCCTCACTTTTATGGATGCTTAACTTCTATCATTCAGCGTGCATTGCTCGTTTTGATGGCACCAATTCTTGCATAGTTGTAGTTTATCTTGGCAAAGAAAAGCTTGGTTATGTTGGAATTTTGTCCATCAAAGCAGAATCTATTAATGTCATTACCCTTAGGAGTAGAATAGAATTTCTAAACCCTTTTTCTTTCCACATATTTGTGAAAACCCAAAAAGTACTTAATTGCAATATCACTTGATAGCTCCCAAATCTAGTATCATCTGAAATCAACTCAAGTAATGTAAACATAAGGCCCCTCGTGATAAACACCATATCACATTTACCATTGAGCTTATCCACGGTCAAGAACTAACATAAAAGAAACCTTGGAATTTGTTGTGTGATCTTTCGCAATCTTAGCATACAAATGATTTTGATCAAGAGAGGATAAGATATCTAGATATGTTGTTCTACTATTGGTGGGTCGTAAAACACACATCAACAAGACACTCTAGATTTCTTTTTTGCTCAATCTGATGACGAGGATGGAGAAGTCAAAGGTCTCTTCTTCAGCTTATTAGAAGAACTATTGCACTATATCGTGCATGCATCTAGCCTATACAAGGTGCCTATCTAAACAACACAACTCTTCTTGTCATCTTACATCCTCCACTCAAGAAAACAACTTGCACACTCGCATCATTCAATTTACTTAACAGAAAGAAAGTTTTGTGTCAAACCTAGGATATGTAGCACACCATCAATCCCCTTAACTCTACTATTAGGGAATTTGATCTTGACTCTACCACGGCCAACAATCTTCAAAAGAGAGTCGTCAAACAGATACACCTTTCCACCGTCATATTCTTCACACTTTGTCAACCAATCCCAATGTGAGGTCATGTGAAAAGAAGCACCTAAAAGGCTACAACGAAGGCATATCCATCATCCTAAGAGGATTTATTAGAGTTAAACTCATAATTTTTTTAGACCTCTCTTTTTCTTCTCCTCAGTGCACTCTTTTTGGGAATGACCAATTTTTTTGCAATTCCAACACTTTGCCTTGGACTTACCAAGAGACTTAGATCTCCCTAGAGATTAAGATTTAGACTCCTTGTCCTTTATCTTTCCTTTCTCTTCATATCTACAACAAATAGCAAGGGCCTCCCTAGCCATCTCAAAAGATTTCATCCCCATCTCTCAAAACAATAACAATGCAACCTCCTCATCAATCTTGAACTTGGTGGTGGTATCCCAATGGCCATCACAAGGAACATAATAGAAGCATGCAACGATCCTCTATTTTATCACCAAGAGAACCCACCAATGCAACTAGCATATCAAATGCATTTTGATGCGGATCCTCCATTTTCCATCTTTAGAAATAGAAGTTCTTTCATATGAATAACTTGTTCATTGAGTAATTAGCCTAATAAACATCTCCAAGCTTCTTTCAATGATATTTTGCAATCTTTTCTTCATGAACATTCGATAAAAGGAAGCCTGCCAAACAAAGCTTTATTAGACCCTTGGCATCCTGATCCATCAAATCCCAATCATCCTGAGTCATGTTGGCTGGTTTTGTTCCAGACATCACTTCCCATAGATCTCTATCTACAAGCATATATTCCATTTTGAGCTCCTTAGCTTGAAATTGTTGCCGCTAAACTTTTCCATTTCAATCCTACCAGATATACTTGTCATTTTTTCCTACAACAAAGTCACGAAATAGTCTTCTACAAAGCTCCCGACTAAAATTGGGATCAGCAAAAAAAACCATTCAACCCAACAACAGAAACAAAGATAGCCAAGCTCTAATACCGATTGAAGGGAAGTCGGGTGCATAGAAGCACCATCCTATACCAATCTAAGTAGGAGAGTGTGTTGTGTTGTAAACACACACCCACACCCCAAACCAATGGGGAACCCCTCTTTTTTTGCTTAGTGGCTTAGTGTTAGCTTAGTTTGTCATACGTGTTTGTTAGTTAATGTCTAGCTTGATAGTAGTTTGAGTCTCTTGGTGTCCTAAGCAGTTGGGAAGTTTGTAGTATTTTGTCAAGTCTAGGTGGAGTTTTGACTAATTTTATGAAAGAATTATGAAGTTGAAATGTTATGGATGCAAAAGTTGGAAATTAAGGGTGAAGTTGTGAAAATTGCAAAAGGACGTCAAAATGTTGGAGTGACCGAGAAGTTGAATGATGAAAGTTTGTTTCAACGAAATAGTGGAATTTCATGGTCCACCATGAATCTCCACCCTTCATGAAATCAAAACTTCATGACCATGGTCAATTTTCCACCCGTAAGCAAAATTTTATTAGTAAAGAGAGTGGAATTTCATGTTCCAAGATGAATTTCCACCCTTTGACAAGTGGGAAATCAAAAACTACATGGTTCACTTTGAACTTCCACTCCTGGAGATTAAATGTTGGTGAAAGATGAAAGGAAAATAAAATCTCCATGGTTAGGGTCATTTTTTCACCTTTTGAAATTAAGAGAAAATTCAATTGAAAATTAAAAAGAAGAAAAGAGTGAAAATAGCATCTTCATGGTAGGGGTTGATCTTCCACTCTAGGAGGAAATTTGAAATGAAAAATAAGAAAGAAGAGTGGAAATTCATGGTCAACCACGAATCTCCACCCTCCATGAAATCAAGCCTTCGTGGTAGGGGTTGATTTTCCACTTTAAGGCAAAATTTATAAAGCAAAATGGGAATTAAGAGTGGAAATTCACAGTACACCATAAATCTCCACCCTTCATGAAATCAAAGCTTCATGATCGCCTTTGAATTTCCACTCCTTGGTGGAGAAAAGTAAATAACAAAAAAAGCCATGAAGATCGATGCAAGAATAAATCATGAAGATCGAAATGAAGGGAAGAAACCATGAGAAATGATGCAACTAATGAGAAATTCAAATTCACTATCAGGTTGGCCACTTTGGTGGTGATTTCAAATGCAAAAAACAAATGTGACAAACCTAGGTCGCCCCTCTTTGGGTGAACAGAGATGACCCTTCATCAATGTCTACTTGGAGGCTATAAAGGAAAGACGAATGAAGCATTTAAAATACAATTCAAAACGCAGATCCATTGCCAGCAGAGCAGAGCTAATACATGCAAATCTGATCCATTGGAAGCAACTTTTGAAGACAAGATAAAATGAGTACTCCCAAATATGATCATTGGAGAAAGATTTTGGAGACAAAGCCAGAGCTAAAACATGGAAACTGTTATTGGACGAAGCAATTCAAAGTTTCAAATCAGGCAGCTAATTGAAGTTATCCAAATAAATTCACAAGAGAGGAAAGTCAAATTAGATTTGTGAAGGCATGTGTGATGTCCCCAAATTAGAATAATAAGATATACGATAAATAAAGTTTAAATTAAAGATTTAAACTTACAAGCATAAACTAATAAGCAAATCCTTAATATATATAACAAATTGACAAAGAGCCTTGATTTCACTATTCAAACACAGAGTCACCGGTGATATGAGGGAGCTCAACCAGCATCTTCAAGAAATCAACAAATAATATAAGAAGCTTTGACTTAAACCAATACCTCCCCAGCATGAGTCCAAGATGATCACATACAAAGACAAGGTTTGGCAAAGATGGGAGAAGCATCACTAACATATCCCCCAAGACAACAACGACAGCTATTGAACCTTTGCCGGCAATATAGACATAGAGTTGAGCTACATGACCATCGACAAAATCCATATCCCCGTTGACGGCATGGTGACTGCAAACAATTTGGTTATCCACGTCGACAATCATGAGCAAGCACCATTTAGAAAGGATATCAAGTATTCAAAAATAACGGCAACCATTATTAGTCATTGCAATCATCTTAAGAGTATCGACCAGACCATCTTTGGCGTCAAAGGAGTTATAACAGGAATTACTTGTTCTAAGGATTAGTCAATTACAATCACCGTTAAGAAAAGCACGTCAGGGCACGATCTTAGTTAAGAGCTTACTACATACTAAGCTGATACATATCATCGGGCTTGATTGAATAATTACCATTCATTATCCTGAGACTCAGGCATGATAGATTAATTACCATTTGTTATGAGGTGTAGTGGATTAGTATATTCGGCTTGACAGCATTATTATTATTAATCACTTACGATTATAATATATCTTCTATTATGTATGAAGAGAGGCGACTATTCCACCATGCCCTTTCATGATGGATCAGGGAAGATATAAATACAAGTCAATCAGCTCACCAAGAGGTGTGTGAAGAATTGATTTTATAAACTTATCTCCGTTTGTGGGATCCGCTCGATAAAGAGCATAGTCGGTTGCTATTGCAACCTATTTCAGTGCAAGTACAACAATCGCAGATCAGAGACAGCACCAGTCAAAGAGCACATAATATTATAGACATATCAGAGACGGCTCCTGTACAGAGTATTTGCAAAATTCATAATAGAATATCTGAGGCGGCATACTTCTGCCTAGTGTTTATCCTGTAACTTGCAGCATATATCACATCGCATATCAAAGCTGGCTCACAGGGTAATGTGCATATATTACATTGCTAAATCAGAAACAGCCAATATACACATACATTGAATTCTATATTGTTTTTGAACTACCAGACATATATAGCAGTCATTGATATAATTGTGATAGAATTATCAGTTGTATTCCATTGTGGCATTTGGAATTACCAGTCATATATAATCCATTTACCATTGCATTGTCATACATTAGTGCATTTCCATTCTGTTGTAGCACTTGGAATTACCAGTCATATCCATAATTCATTACTTGTGCCATTATTCACATATTCCACCTTGCATTCCATTAATCCACGTAGTGTCCATATAAGTACAAAAAGGGGACATTACAATTGGTATCAAAGTTCATGAACCTACCAACCTGTGTAGATGAGAACAATTGAGGAACCAGTATTTAAATAACAAAGGTCCAAAATGGAAGAGAATGAAAAAATTAATAATCGCTTGGATCAATTCATCAAAGGTCAAAGAGATATTGAAGAAAAGTTAGCTAAGTTAGTGGGATTACTAACCAACATCGGCCATAGAAAACAGGAGGAAACAAGAAGTGATGAATGGTTGAGGCAATGTACCCTTAAATATAGACCAAACCTTCCTACTTTCCTTCCAAAGAAAGAACGACAAGAAGTTACTTTTGCTGATTTCCAAGATCAATGGCGACAAGAGCCAAAATTAGTAGAAATATATGAGCAATTTCGGCATGATTGGTTGTATAGTAGTCTTCAACAAGATATCTCTTTAAAGGACTACATTGATATACGAATAAAATTATCTCCTAAGAAATATAGCAGTCATCTCGTGGACTTCAAAGGGGAAGATGAACAGCATACACACTATAAGGAACAAGGGATAAATGATTGCAACATGAAAATTGCTTCAGGAGTCTCACCCATCGACTCCTCACATAAAACAGATGCATTGGAAGTAGGCGCATCAAAAGAAGAAAGTGTAGAAGAGGTCAAAGTGAGAGATGATCCTCAAACACAACAAGAAGATGATAATCAGGACATGGTCACTATACATTCCAAGAAGTCAAAAATACCTGAAGAAGAAATCATTCCCGACATCTCTAAGGAAATGAAAGCAGAAGAATCTTCAAGAATATCTTTAATCACAAGTAAGTCAAGCATGCAAACTTATAAGAACCATGAGTCTGACTATAAAGAATCATACACGGGAGAAGGTGTAAGAGAGATTGAAGTAAGAAGTTATAATTCTGATTATTTGAAGTTGTTCAAACACGGCATTCTTTCATCCCTAGTAGCAAATAAGGAGGATAATGCAACAGTCACTTGGTGTGTTCCACTCCATCACCTTGAATTTGATAAACTAGGAAAGTTGAAAATAAAGAAAGATGTCAATGGCTCGAAGAAGTCAGAGGAACAAAGGATAGAGAAAGATGAAATTGAGTTTAGAGACAAGGGTAATCTTCAACTTATTTATAATCCCTTAATTTAAGTTGAAATGGACAAGGTTCATAAAAATCCACTCCTTAAGGTGTATGAAGAGGGTAGTTTGAATTCACCCAAAGGAGAAGATGAAAACAAGTTTTGGGACCCCGGTGCAATTCATACCAGTAACGTGTATCAGCCAGCTTGGAGTCAAAGAGAAGATCTTAAAAAAGGTGATAATAAATACTCTTCAAACCAACTACAGAAGGTTACAATTCAGATCAGGATCTCTACACTTGATAAACGTGAATGTTTTGAGTTTGATGGCAAGAAGAAGACACTCTTCTATCTCATATTCCATGCAAAACAAGCGTCGCTATATTCCCATTAAGGTAACACCAATAAAAGATCTATTAGACATTGTAACATATCTAAACCCATGGAAATTTATTATTCAGTTCTTTACTTCCATCACAAGAGGCAATGATTCCCACCAAGGTCCTAGGTCATTCATGATCATGATAAATTGGAACCGTTGGACTTATCTTCTCGAATTCTTGAGGGAAGATATCAAGGTTTGGTTCAAATGGTTGGGCAGAACCTACCCCTTCACAAAGGGCGAGCCTAATCATGATTACCATGTCCAATGGAAGATGAAGAGGCAGGAAGATCAGATTATGGGAATCAGAGTAACACAACAGCAGCGTGATAATACACTCTTAAGAATAAGCTCAAAAGTTGATAAAAGATATAAGAGTAAGAAAAGACATCCTTATAAAGGGTTTACACTACATTGGCTGACTAGCTTTGTGGATAAACATTGCAAGATCGTTACTCCGGGTTATCAACCTAACTGCATAATGAATGAATTAACTAATGAATTCAACAGCATCAGCATGAAGCAATGGATATTCATTAAATCCTTCTACATAGCCACTTGGGATCAAGGAATTAGTGACAATATAAGAATGCTTGTGGGCAAGCATCTTCCAAGAGGGGAAGACTGTGATGTCCCCAAATTAGAATAATAAGACATACGATAAATAAAGTTTAAAGTAAAGATTTAAACTTATAAGCATAAACTAATACACAAATCCTTAATATAAATAACAAAGTTAATCGACAAAGAGCCTTGATTTCACTATTCAAACACAGAGTCACCGGTGATATGAGGGAGCTCAACCAGCATCTTCAAGAAATCGACAAATAATATAAGAAGCTTTAGCTTAAACCGATACCTCCCCAGCATGAGTCCAAGATGATCACATACAAAGACAAGGTTTGGCAAAGACGGGAGAAGCATCGCTGACATATCCCCAAGACAACAACGGCGGCTATTGAACCTTCGCTGGCAACATAGACATAGAGTCGAGCTACATGAACATCGACAGAATCCATATCCCCATTGACGGCATGGTGACTGCAAACAATTTGGTTATCCATGTCGACAATCATGAGGAAGCACCATTTAGAAAGGATATCAAGTATTCAGAAATAACGACAACCATTATTAGTCATTGCCATCATCTTAAGAGTATCGACCAGACCAGCTTTGACGTCAAAGGAGTTATAACAGGAATTAATCATTCTAAGGATTAGTCAATTACAATCACCGTTAAGACAAGCACGTCAGGGCACGATCTCAGTAAGAGCTTACTACATACTAAGCCCATACATATCATCGGGCTTGATAGAATAATTACCATTCATTATCGTGAGACTCAGGCATAATAGATTAATTACCATTTGTTATGAGGCATAGCCGATAGTATATTCAGCTTGACAGCATTATTATTATTAATCACTTTACAATTATAATATACCTTCTATTATGTATGAAGGGTGGCGACTATTCCACCAGGCCCTTTCATGATGGATCGGTGCAGATATAAATACAAGTCAATTGGCTCACCAAGAGGTGTGTGAAGAATTGAGTTTTATAAACTTATCTCCCTTTGTGGAATCCACTCGATAAAGAGCATAGTTGGTTGCTATCGCAACCTATTTCAGTGCAAGTATAATAATCGCAGATCAGAGACGGCACCAGTCAAAGAGCACATAATATTATAGACATATCAGAGACAGCTCCTGTACAGAGTATTTGCATAATTCATAATAGAATATCTGAGACGGCATACTTCTGCTTAGTGTTTATCCTGTAACTTGCAGCATATATCAGATCGCATATTAGAGACGGCTCACAGGGTAATGTGCATATATTACATTGCTAAATCAGAAACAGCCAATACACACATACATTGAATTCTATATTGTTTTCAAACTGCCAGACATATATAGCAGTCATTGAAATAATTATGATAGAATTATCAGTTATATTCCATTGCGGCATTTGGAATTACCAGTCATATATAATCCATTTACCATTACATTGTCATACATTAGTGCATTTCCATTCTGTTGTAGCATTTGGAATTACCAGTCATATCCATGATTCATTATTTGTGTCATTATTCACATATTCCACCTTGCATTCTATTAATCTACGTAGTGTCCATATAAGTACAAAAAGGGGACATTACAGCATGGCAGAGGAAATTCAAATTTGAGCAAGGCGGGGGAGATCAGAAATTGAGACATCGAACTTAAGCAATCAAAGACATCATTTTCAAATGCGAATCACGGGGAAAATCAGAATTGAAAGGCAGATGTGAATCCAATGGGATTGCATTTCCAGATTTGAGGGTGAGATTGAAAATCAGATTGAGTGCAAATTAGGACACATAATGAGTGAATGCCTAACAGACCCGAACAGTTTTCCAGGCTTAGGGTGCGATTTCCAGCAAGAACAAGTGATAATAGAAAAAGGAATTGGGATTGCAAATACCAACGTTCAAGTCAGCGACTACAAGAAGTTTTAATGATCAAACTATGCAAAAAAGGAGGATAGGATTCACATCAAGAAGAATTTAAAGAGCAAGATGGATAAGAAGGTGAACAAGTTCTACAAATGGAGGAGATTATCATAATCTTGAATTTCCTTTGCAAATCCAAGATCAACGAGAAGGAAACCCAATCATTACAAGAAGGTCAAGATATCAAGACGGGCAATTTTGAGAGTAGTTCAAGAAGAAGATTTCTAAAATGGAGAGGATGAAGAAAATTCACAAAGATGAAGCAATTTGGGAATATGAACCATCAAAATCAATCGAAAGCCAAATAATGTTGAGTATCAAGAGATATTGCTAGAGATGTTGAGACTTCTTTCATGATGATGGAGTGGGGTGAAAACAAAGAGAACAAGACATGCGCATGCTGAGATGATGCCTATTCATCTTCAACCAATCAAAGGATTCAATCAAATTCATTCACAAATGGACATGTGGAGTGCATTTAATGTATTGCCACAATGAATTTTTTCATTGGTTCATCCTTAAAAGGATATGTATTTCAAAGCAATGTAATTTTCCTATTGGATGACATTAAATGAATGTAAGTGGTTGTTGTAACAACCCTAATTAGGGTTTTCTTGAATTATCTTGGTCATTGGTTTCAAATCAACCTAGGCCCTTCGTCGTATTTGAGAGGTCTATAAAAGGCAAGGCCTCCTCACTTGTAAGGGATTAGTTAGAGTAGAGTAGGAGACAAGAAATTGTTGCCTAGACTATGTTTAAGTTAATATACAATTTTTATTGAAGATATGGTGAATTCTTATGTGTTGCTTCTACATTTTACATGGTTTCTACTTATCATAGTTTAGTTAAAGTTCATTGGTTGAAATGGAGAAATGTTAAGATGAATGATGAATTCCATGTCCATACTTTTTGTTGCTTGATGATTGCAAGTCGCAATGTAAGGTTAGTCTCGACTTGATTAAATACTAAGTTCAATTGTGGATGTTCATTAGGATTGCGCCAATATTGGGTATTTGGATGAATGATTGCAATATGAAAATCTTTCGCGTTTCGTTTGGAGATTGCATCATCTGTGTAGTAGTTTCATCTGGTAAAGGAATTCACTCATCTAAGAATCATCCATTGATATCATTGTCCTTAGAAATAGAGTAGATTTCCTAACCCTTCATCCCTTCTATCATTTATTTGAAGTCAAGTGAGTATTCCATGTTCTAGCCACTTTGAGGAGAGGAATTTGTAAGTCTAGGGAGAATGGTGTATGTCCCTACATGACTACCAGCATATCACATTATTAAACTGAGTTATATCCAACGCAAAGTCCCACTTACGCATTGTAAACTTTGGGGTTGCTTCACTTGATCACACGATTGCCATATTGTTTAGCATTTGGACTTTCCTTGTTCAAGAGAGGATAGTACTTGGTATTTCATTCTATATGTTGGAGTGGTCACAAAACTCACATCAGCAGAGTGATTGCAAAAATTTATTTAAAACCCTTAATTTATTACATATTCAAACTAGATGCACATTCAAAACTAATAAAACGGATAAACAAGATTATATCATAATACAATTATTACATGGGAAAACCCATTCAAAAAAAACTTGCAATCCAAAACATAAATCTCAATTGTATTATTCAGCAATAATAAGAGGTCGCAATACAGTCTCAAGGCAATGCACTACAAAAGTTCTCTCGCAACAACAAAATCCTAGAGCAATTCTAACAACATAACAGTATGTCAAAAAAGCTTCAATCTACAATATAAAATGAGCTAACACACCACATATTTATACAGCTCCAACACGAAGAGAGAGCCAAAGGTTGTCAAAACCAAATCCAATGTCTAGGTGTGAACATGAGTACAATATGGCATGCTTTCAAAGTCAAGACCCATGAACTATGGCATTTTTTAATGGCAACACTTGCCTCCTCATAACCACCTACCACTCAACATGCATGACACCCTCTTCCAAGAACTAATTCCAAAAAAGACATTACCCTTACATGTAATGAATTTGTCATTTATCACTATTACATTGTGATAGTAAAAAATAGAAACTATCATATGTAACTCTAACATCTAGCATAATCTGTCATAAGCTGTCATAGTCTGTCATAATCATGATAAAGTGACTTATGCCAAATGCAACCAAGCTAGCCACAAATGTAGGTCCTCCAAAGTGGTTGCTCAACTTCCTAGAAAATAAGAACCATGTGATAATCATTACCTACCGTGTAGGAAGCGACCTCAAAAGTAGGTCCTACAAAGTGATATTACAACTTAGGCGATCAAAACATTAGAAAATATATAATAAACACCAAAGGACGATAATTAATCCAAGGACTCGTAGGTTGAGACACCTTAGTCAAAACATTAAAGTCTTAGGATGATGATTTGAGGCAACCATATAACTTCCTAAAAATAGCATGCTCCTTCGAGAAGTTTGGAGAGCTCCTAAGAAGTTGGAAATCAATTTTGAAAGCCACATAAGGCTCACCATGACCAATTGAGCTCATTGCGAATAACATCTCCACAAGACAAATCCTTGAACTCCAAAAACCTTGGAGTTCTCCCCAACTCACCAACAAGCTTATGGGAAAACTCAAAAGCTATGCTAATTGCTTACAAATCAAGTTTTCTTTAAATGGGAACATTATAAATTTCAGCTTACAAATGCTATGATGAATATCAACTTACAAGGTATGTCTGAATTGAAAACTTACGATTATTATGCAATAGCAAGTATAATATTCATATTTATAGCACAATGGGTACCAAAGATAGTATGGAAAACTTCAAGAAAGATATGTCACCCAAAATAAAATACAGCAGCATGAACCTAGAACCCAACAACAATAATAAATGTCCAACACCACTCTATAATGATTATGAATTGCTGCAAAGGCAAAAGAGGTAGGTATGACAAGACATAGATGTACGAAACCCTTGTTGAGTCTATAATGCTGAATAATACTGCCTATATCAATGATGATTTGCTGCTCCACAGAAAATGGAATATAAATATATTGAAAAACCTCCCCAAAACTAAAACTTAACCTAAAATCCTTTGCACTATCTAAAAATCTTCATATGCTTTTGAACCTCAGAATGAACTTCAATCTTTCAACACAATGGTAATCCCTAGATGGAATCACCTCAAATGGACAAGAGGGTTTTTGTGCTTCACTCCAAAATACCACAAGGGTTTTTGTCCTCCAAATTCCCTCCACCAAAGGGTTTTCATCCTTGGGCATGGCAATGAACACAAGTGCTCAATCTCTAAAAAAGGGTTTCATGACAAAAAACAATAGATGGTCCCTTCTATCAATTTGCCCTCCTTTTAAAAATTCCTTTTGGGCTCCTTAATTTGAATTTCCTTTGTTCCCTCCTAAAACTCACTCCAAAAGGTGTTCAAAAACAAATCTTAAATTAAATATTACATGAGGTTTTATAATGTCCCATTTAGGCCACTTTATTAAATTAATAATATTTTTATTGTCAAAATATTACATGAGGTTTTATAATGTCCCATTTAGAAGGCCATTTTATTAAATTAAATAATATTTTAATTGTCTTTATAAAATAAAGTTATAGGGCCCAACTTATAATATTAGTATTAATAATTTTTTTAGCTACTAACCTATGGGAAATGAGGAAATAATCCCCAATAAATTTAATTCTATGCTCCCCGAGGATACATTCCTTACCCAAAATGACCCATCTCCAATAAGGAACATTTTAGGGGCATGGGGACAAGTTTGAAATTTCCCCACCTTGAACCCTTTTTTTCAAAATCTTTGAAACATCCCAGGATGACAGACATATTGTAGCATGCACCTAGGTACATTTGGGAATGGCTAGGGGATGTCCAAACATCCCCTACTTGTTGCAAGGAGGGTTAGCCATCCCCTACCATAATTAGACATATTTTAGTTACTTTTCTAAACTTACAACCGTTCAATTGCCTCTTTGGTTTAGACATGCCCATCTAAGATTTACAAAATATTATGAAAATGTTGTGCACCACGAAGGTGTACGTAGTTTTGAAGGTCTTCATTTGGGTTGGCTAGTGGAGGCTCCGCCCCTTGACCATATCCTTTATCGTGACAAGGAACATAGCCAAGTTGTTATCTCTGAACCCCACAAGAGGCACAGCCTCCCCCACCAATCTATAAGTCTATCAAAGTAATCAACTAGTGATTAATCATGATTGATCACTAAATCTTCCATATGGATATCCCCTATTGTAGATCTATGCATCTTCACAATCAAGGACAACTTATTCAATATACAAGCACTGCCATAGACAAAGTTAGCATGCTATAGGCATTATACTACCGAATACAAGTTAAATGATAGTTAATAGGAAATGCTATTTTCATAATGCAAAAATGTAATGTCCCCGTTTTTAGACTTATGGGATTAGCTTGGTTGGCGACCCTCACAAGCTAATCAGGCGATTAGAGGGGGGTCAGATGGTGAAGCCAACGTTCAGATTCCTTTCTGGAGGTTCTGATTATCAGGTCTGCTCTTCGTTCGGATCATTTTGGTCAACTTACTATTTTTAGTAAGTGATATTTTGGGTATGGCCAGAATTAGCAGGGTGTCTGCACGGAGCGTCAAATATCTCAAGATCGAGTTTCAGAGAATCTCCAGTTTGAGAGACTTACTATTTATAGTAAGTCTATTTTTAGCAGTTGGCTATTTTTGGCAATGGGTTATTTCTGGCAGGGCAGTTGGCGTTGTGGCTCTGGTGTCGGAAATGAGTTTATTTCAGTCAGCAGAATTCAATGGCTTTTGGTTTTTAAAGTTATCGTTATTAAATTGAATTATTTTAATTTAATAACTTTAATACTTTATAACTTTAATGTTATAAAGTGAAGAGGTCATTTAAAAGCCTTTTTAATGAAAAAAGTGAAATTGTGTTTTTTTCGAAAAAAAACTATATATTCTACTCGAAAAAGCACTTTCATTCATTCATTGTTGATTTGATAAAATTTATGAAGCTTCTTGGCTGTGAGAAATGGCTAGGGTTTTTGAGGACTGATTCCTCTTCCTGCAATTTGAATCATCACTGATTGATGATGAATTTTGCTTCTGAATTGTGAGAATTATATTCTGTTCCTGAAATCATAATTCAGTGTTGTTGTATACTGGAATTGTGATATATTTAATTTGCTAAAGAGTTACAGGAGAAATTCGAATTGGTGAGATAAGGGTTTGAGATGTGTATTTGAGAATTGATAAATTATCAGAGAGTTGCACTTGAGATGCCCTGAATGCCAATGTAATTAGCTGCTGTTTCAGACCTGGTTTTCAGATTGTATTTTGTGCCTGTTGAAGGCTGTACGGCACCCAGCTGCAACCGTACATTACCAGAAATTGTCGTACATAGCCTACATTGTGTGTTTGTTGTTTGGAAGCGGTTTCTACAGCTCACGTGACTACAAATTAAGAGCTGTGTCAATACAGTTCAGACCTGCATTAATGTTCCTGCCTGGCATGTGATTGATTAAGCAGCTGTGTGTACTCACAGGTGGTGACGGTCTTTAATCTTGGGCTGCGTGTATTGTTTCTTGGGAATTATTACAAGCTACCAGCACATGCGAATTGCCAGGTGCTTATCTTTTGAGAAATAAATTGTTTTATGTGATATTTATTTTGGGAATAAGATAAATTAAATATCATTTAGAGATATTTTATTGTTCTAGTTTCAATAATTGAATTTTGGTGGAAGTTTAATTTAAATTTGCAATTACGAGACTTGAAAACAAGAGTTTGCAAATATTTCAAATAAGGAAAATAAATAAATTCAAAAGGAGTCAGCCAAGCTCTTCACAGTGGTATCAAAGCATGTATCCTACCATCCTGTGGGGTCTGGATTCATTTTTTATTTAGAAGTTTTTATAAGTGATCAGCACTTCTATTTTCTAGCTATGGATAAATACAGGAGATCAAGTTCAGGGAGTCGTCATAGCAGTAAGGGAAATAGAGCGGAATTAAATGCTTTAGTGGAAAGCGTTGAGAGACTGAGATTGCATCAGCAGAGATTAGCAGAGAGTTTGTCGGATCCAGTTACAGTAGACAGGGCAACGAAATATATGGTCTCTGCCTTTAGAAGGCCGACATCTAGTTTGCAGGGGAGAAGGCTGGAGTTTTCTCCGACAGTAGTCCATGATGCTAATGTTCCTACATCTAGTTCAGCACCTGTTATTCCCATTCGCAATGTTGATGATGGATTTATTGCACCGGAACCAGTGGATGTGTCAATGCCATTGGTTGACAGCAGTGCTGAGCATCACCAGGTTGAGGCTCCCAGAGCAGTCACTACGGATTGTACAGAGGCAGTTGATGTTGCAGTTATCACTAAAAGTTCAGACTCTTTCATGGAGGGAGTTATTATTGGAGATGTTTATGTCAACTATAGTAGTGTTGCTCTAGTTCAGGAGGCAATTGCTTCCTCAGACGGGACCGAGGCATGTACGAAATCTTCCAGTGGTGAGGTTGGTGATCTGGGCATTACAGCGGGGTCATGTGATGACAGTTCATGCTCCAGCATTATTGGTGCACAGCCTGACGTTGAGTCATGTGCACAGAGACACGTGTCCACAAATGAGATTTCAGCAGGAGATGTGAGAGCTGACAGCATAGACACATCTGATGACACTTTTGAGGATGTTGTGAGTTGCATTGGAGATGACACCCCCTATGAGATGTTGTGTGATGACTGCGAAGAGTGTGTGAGCTCTGACAGCTCAGAGATTTATGATAGCAGTCGCAGTGTAGGATCAGTACAGGAGACAGTGGTTTATTCTTGTGTTGAGGATATGAGCATGGAGCTTTCTAGTGATGACACTTAGGATGGGAGTGTTGCTGTTGATTTGGGTGACATAGTTTCATGCCACAGTTTAGTTGATTCACATGACGACATTGAGTCGTGTATACAGCCAGAGTTAGTAGAGGAGATGCAAATAGATGATGTGTACACTAGCATTGCAGATATCTCTGATGTTGAAAGCGAGGATGATGAGTGCTGTAGTATTTTCGGCTTTCTATATCTGACTTTGGGTGTAGATTCAACGTTGACATACAATGGTAGTGGGTTCCAGGATTATGTTTTACAGGGACTCACAAATGAGGATAGGGAAGCTTATGAGTGGCAGGAGTTTGTTACAGCCAGAGCTTCCACTTTTAGAGACGGGGTTACTTCTTCGGTAACTCATGAGGATGTGTCTCAGGATCTGGACTGTCAGATGATTGCAAAGGACAAGGTAGCTGGAGATTGTGTTGAGTCAGATTCAGCAGCAGCTTCCTTGGGATTGGGTGAGGACATGTCGGATGCCTGTACTCAGAGTGTCGAGGTGTACTCAGACGTAAGTACACAGAGAGAGGGTGATCTTGAGGGGAGTTTGTTGGATACATCTTCCTCTCATAGAGCAAACAGTGCGTTTGAGGTTGTTCATAGGAGGCCTGTTGTGCAAAGTCATCATGTGACTAGCCAGTTGCGAGTTGATGAGAGGGATATTTCTTCTACTCTCGACCATTTTGATGCCGCTCGTCAGTTGTTGGTTGTTTATGGTTGGGGTGCTCCTATGACAGATGAGCCTAGTGGTGGTTACCTTTCATTGACAGAGATTCACTCTTTGCGTGAGGCTATCAAGATATTGAGACAGAACTATTTACAGATGGTAGCCGACCGAGATCACCTAGTGGAGTGGGGGAGTACAATTTATGAGGCACTTATGGACAGAGAGGAGGTGAGTGAGCTTACCCAGGAGCTCACGGCAACTACTGAGGTTTTAGAGGATACTCAGCGGGCTCTTCAGGAGTCGCAAATCCGATTAGAGGAGGTGACCGTGGAGTTGGAGCATTTACGGTCTACACCAGCCCCAGACCTAGTTCGATTGCACATTGAGGTGGTTGGTAGTGAGTTTGCTCCTATAGTTGGTGTTGAGGAACATGATGTTGTGGCAGACACATCTATTCCAGATATGGGAGCACTTGGTACGGATGAGGTAGGAGTACCAAAGGAGACAAGCTCTCAAGTTGATTTGCTTCCTTTAGCTGGGAGTGAATCTACTTCATCATCTCACTTAGCTGATAGCATGGGACAGTTGGTTGTGCCACATTTGCGGGGGAATCAGTTGTGGATTGCGGGGGAGCGAGTTGATGCTTCCACATATAATTTCTATTGCACCGAGTCATTTATGGAGTATTTACTTGAGAGTGCAGATGTGCGTTAGGATTCTTATAGAGTGTCTGAGGGTACTCTCATCCAAGGCTCTTGTGCTATTCGGAGGTTGGTCGGGAAGATTGTGGAGACTCTTTCTATTATGCTTCCCCACAGGGATTTTGAGGTTGGGTTTGTTGAGAGGGTTGCTCAGGTTCCTACCTAGCCTACAGTGTTGCGGAGTCAGAGATTGGAGCCATCTTTTGATTCCCGGTTTGGTAATGATGAGCCATTGACAGAGTTTGGGGATTCCTACCGGCATTATATGGTGGGGTATGCTCATCATTTTTCTTTTGACCCACAGGTGGATGATTTGATCTCACGCAAGGGTAAACCGGCTCCAGTATCCTACCATCCATTATGGGACGGATTAGCACCATCGTTTGCAGATGGATTTGGCAATTGCAAGTTAGATTACTTGCAGTATCCACACACTCAGGACTGTTTATCAGAGGGCAGAGTTGATAACAGTGATTTGGACACATTTGGTCACTGTTGTTTTCCCAGTGCAGTTGGGTGTGAGGGCTGGATAGACAGGGACTCAGGTTTTGACAGAGTTGTTATTTGAGATGGGTTGAGTTCCGTTGGGTTGTTTTCAGCATCGACATCTACAGTTGGTTTACAGATGTTGCTTTCAGTGGTGCTTTTTCTGTTGATGTTGGTTCTTTCTTCACAAGAGTTTGGTGAGGATCGGGACATTACTTGTGACCATCCTTGGGATCCGGGTGGTTTATGATGTTGCTTGTTTTTCCTGATTGCTTGAGGACAAGCAATCTTGGGAAGGGAGGACTGTAATGTCCCCGTTTTTAGACTTATGGGATTAGCTTGGTTTGGTGACCCTCACAGGCTAATCAGGCGATCAGAGGGGGGTCAGATGGTGAAGCCAACGTTCGGATTCCTTTCTGGAGGTTCTGATTATCAGGTCTGCTTTTCGTTCGGATCATTTTGGTCAACTTACTATTTTTAGTAAGTGATATTTTGGGTATGGCCAGGATTAGCAGGGTGTCTGCACGGAGCATCAGATATCTCAGGATCAAGTTTCAGAGAATCTCCAATTTGAGAGACTTACTATTTATAGTAAGTCTATTTTTAGCAGTTGGCTATTTTTGGCAATGGGTTATTTCTGGCAGGGCAGTTGGCGTTGTGGCTCTGGTGTCGGAAATGAGTTTATTTCAGTCAGCAGAATTTAGTGGCTTTTGGTTTTTAAAGTTATCGTTATTAAATTAAATTATTTTAATTTAATAACTTTAATACTTTATAACTTTAATGTTATAAAGTGAAGAGGTCATTTAAAAGCCTTTTTAATGAAAAAAGTGAAATTGTGTTTTTTTCGAAAAAAAGCTATATATTCTACTCGAAAAAGCACTTTCATTTATTCATTGTTGATTTGATAAAATTTATGAACCTTCTTGGCTGTGAGAAATGGCTAGGGTTTTTGAAGACTGATTCCTCTTCCTGCAATTTGAATCATCACTGATTGATGATGAATTTTGCTTCTGAATTGTGAGAATTATATTCTGTTCCTGAAATCATAATTCAGTGCTGTTGTATACTGGAATTGTGATATATTTAATTTGCTAAAGAGTTACAGGAGAAATTCAAATTGGTGAGATAAGGGTTTGAGATGTGTATTTGAGAATTGATAAATTATCAGAGAGTTGCACTTGAGATGCCCTGAATGCCAACGTAATTAGCTGCTGTTTCAGACCTGGTTTTCAGATTGTATTTTGTGCCTGTTGAAGGCTGTACGGCACCCAGCTGCAGCCGTACATTACCAGAAATTGCCATACATAGCCTACATTGTGTGTTTGTTGTTTGGAAGCGGTTTCTACAGCTCACGTGACTGCAAATTAAGAGCTGCGTCAATACAGTTCAGACCTGCGTTAATGTTCCTGCCTGGCACGTGATTGATTAAGCAGTTGTGTGTACTCACAGGTGGTGACGGTCTTTAATCTTGGGCTGCGTGTATTGTTTCTTGGGAATTATTACAAGCTGCCAGCACATGTGAATTGCCAAGTGCTTCTCTTTTGAGAAATAAATTGTTTTATGTGATATTTATTTTGGGAATAAGATAAATTAAATATCATTCAGAGATATTTTATTGTTCTAGTTTCAATAATTGAATTTTGGTGGAAGTTTAATTTAAATTTGCAATTACGAGACTTGAAAACAAGAGTTTGCAAATATTTCAAATAAGGAAAATAAATAAATTCAGGAGCCAGCCAGGCTCTTCACAAAAAAAGTATCAATCATGCCCTACACAAACAACTCATAGAACACTCCCATATGTTAGCATCCTAGCAGAGGTCTAATTGGAACATGACCAAATATCTTTTTACTAAGTCATTCCTCTTCATTAATGAGTTTGACAAAGAAAAGATGCAATCTTGAAAGCTTTAGGAAAGCTTCAATAATAAATCCCTCAACTAAATATACAAACAAACCAAACATGTTTTCATTAACTCATGCTCGTAATACATACATAGGCACATACATATATATGCATGTGTATACACACAAACACACATGTATTTATGCATCTAAAATATGTATGTATGTATATACATAAATACATACATACATATATAAAAAGAAAATCAAAATTCTTATTCAATTATCCATGCTCATAAAGGTTCTATATTGTCTATAACGAATGCTTGATCAATATTATCATATGAATTTTTTAAATTTCCTTATTTTTAAAATTTTCCCTATTTCTAATAATCATCTCCTACCATCCCCTAAGGATGACCCTAAAAGAAACCTACTTGGCCTAGAAACACATCCCCCCATCCTTTGTCATTCTCATACTAAAAACTTTGGGGACCATAGATCTAATTTAAAAAGGGGCCATGACATCATCCTCTGCCAACTATTTTGCATAAACCTTAGTTCCTCTTGTGAATCCTCCTTTGTGGGTTGTGTCCATATAAATTTTAACAAAATTCAGAACAAACCATGTTGAAGTGGTTCCAACCCACTCATATCTAGGTCCTACAACAAATTTGACCTCACAGTCTCCAAAATTGCACACGTGTTGTGGACTTCTCCTTTTGACAATGAAGGTTGTGCCTTTGCGTCCACCTTCTATAGCCTAAGTTATGCAATTTGGTCCTAAAGGTGCTAGATTTCAATATTATGGCAAGCACACACTAGCTTTGGCCATACCTTGTGAGTGCCAACAAAAGCTATTGTGAAGGATGCCTCAAATCAACCTACCTCACATTATTCATTTGTTGCCAACTCAAATGCCTCCATAAGCATCTCAAATGTTGGATGTTACACATGCATATCCATTTACTTAACTTTTTATGCAAGTCACTAAAGTTGCATTTGTGTTTATAGGGAATGGTCCCATTTTTTTTGCTCCTCCTTCTGCAATGGGATCCCTTGTTGCTTAGAGCCAAAACCAACCACTTTGACTTCATAGGAAGTCATTGTTTCTCAAAAGTGTATCCCTTGCAAGTTTCTTCCTTATGTCCTCCCATTTTCAAGTGTCCTTCATCTTCATTTGAACACCCTAGACTTTGTGACTGCCTTTATTTTTGTTTTTGGATTTGACATTGCCATATACTTCAACACATGGACTTAGCCGGTCCATCTACTATCTCTCTTCATGTACCTTGTTGGGTTGTCTCAAGTTGTTTGCCCCACAAACATGGTTGATTTTTCATTTGTTGGAACAGTGGCCTTGGTTACACACCCTTCTCGGCTTAAACCATTGCCTCTCTAGCCTCATCCTCAAGTTACATAGTGTTGATCGCTCCATTCTTGCATAACATACCTAGGCCATGTGACTTGTCTTGGAAATGTGCTATAATGGGGCAATGTCTACATGCATATATGGTGCTTCATCTAATGCAAGCACCCATTGCCAAATCTACTTTTCCTTCCACCTACTTCTACTTTGGACTTTGTTGGCCCATTTACTATCTCTTTACATGTACTCTATTAGGTTGCCTCAATTTGCTTGCCCCACAGACTAGGTCAATTTGTCAATTGTTGGAATCAGTGGCCTTGGTTTCACACCTTTCTAGGCTTAGATCATTGGTTCCCTAGCCTCGTCCTCAAATTGCATAGTGTTGATCACACCAATCTTGCATAACATCCCTAGGCAATGTGGCTTGTCTTGGAAATGTGCTACATTGGAGCAATGTCTACACACATCAATGGTGCTTCTTCCAATGTAAGCACCCATTATCAAACTCTACTAATCCTTCCATCTAATTCTACCTCCTTGTCATTTTCTTTTTGGGCTCTCTCCTTTATCGTTGGGCGTGGTTCATCCTTATAAATGTGTATACTTGTCTTTGAAGTTTGTTGTGAAGAAAGTGGCCATGAAAGCTCTCACTTCAAGGGATACATATAGTATTGTGAAATGCACACTTGCTCACTTTCAACTCATAAGCAATCAAATTTCCAAGTCATAGCCATTAGATTAGATAAGGCTAGCCACCTTATACACTTGTATGTCTAGCATTTTTTGTTAATATGTTGATCTATGTACAATGTACAGATCTGCAAATGATTGAACTTATATATACGTTCAAACATGTCCATCACATACTTCATAGAGATTATGTAGGGAAAACAACCTCCCCTCCCATGACAAGATTGCTACCAAGGTGTAGTTGCACATAGTCACAACAGTACAAATATCCTTGTATCCACCAAGTAATTTGCATGGGATGCAATATTCTTCACCAAAAACATGCACTAGTTGATCTACTAACTCATAACTTCTTTTATCTTGCAAAAATATTTGTTGTAGCTCCTTGCAAGGGAATTGATGGCCATTAAGAAGTGTATTTTTTCTTGGTCAAGATGGTAATGACATCAAACACAATCAACAAGATCAGATCAAATTTGAATTTCCCTTCATGAATTCATGCCTTCAATGCATTCTGATTAATCCTATAAACAACAAAATGCATTAATTTGCACCCAATACTATTCGCTCAAATCTATTGTGTGATCTTTTAGAACCTCCTTAGTGTTCGAGTTCCAACACCTAGCCAAAGTGAGCTTCACCTAATCAAGTGTGCAACAACCTTATGGCTCATTCCTAGGCCATGGCCAAGTCATATGTGTGTGTACAGTTATGAATCTGACATAGTGTCACCAATTGCATCGCCATGTGTAAGCTCATCCTAGTTTTGTGTAGGATTCAATTTGCTAAATTTTTAATATGTCAACTTGTTCAAGCACCCTTTACATAGGCACAGTTGCAGGAACCTTATGAGGTTTTACAGTTTTCCAAAGTATGGTGACTCATTCAGCTTCTGTAAGACAGATTCCTTCAATGCATCTAGGACCAAAGCATGACAAAGTTGAATACCTTCTCTTTGTCATTGGTACTTTTGATTCTTGTGGAAAAATTGTCAATCTTAACACATGCAACAGCACTAACCAGCTCTTCTTCATTAGCCATATCAGAAAGGAACTTATTGAGCAATGTCCATAGCTCATCTCCTTTTTTATCCTTGTTAAAACTCCTCTAGCTCACTACTTGGTTCTCATCATCTCAATTATACTATTCTGCACAACCTTTAGCTTGCTTACTTTTCCTTCAGTGAAACATCCTTCTTGCAGACATGTCTAACTTCCCTTCAAGTTCAAACAAGCTTTATCCTTTCAGATTCTTTTTTCTAATTCATTTTACAAACTTACTCTATCAAGCAAAAGTTCATGTTCAGTATCCCACAATAGCTTTCAAACAAGCTTTCTCCTTTCAGATTCTTTTTTCTAATCCGTCCTACAAACTTCGCTCTATCAAGCACAAGCTCACATTCAGTATTCCAAAATAGCTGTAAAGTTTCTAAAATTTCCAAGGGACCAAATGAGAGACGCTTTAGTACCTAAACTCATACCCGCACCAGTAACTTAAATTAGAATGCCTCAGTGCAAAAGCAGTGAAGCTTGGGCCATGGATCTCATTAGAGACATCACAATTTTCATGAAAGGAGATGTACATTCAAATTTCCATTCGCCCCAAAAAGAAAAGAATTTGGCTAATCACTCTAATGTCGAAAAAGATTAGTAGACTTCCTGTATTAATGGGTTTCTACAATTTGTGTTTGATGCTTGTATTAATTGCATGAAGTGTGATAACAAAATTATTAATGTACAGCACGTCAATAATGGGGTTTGAGATCATAAATTTTTCAAAGCTTTATAAGTTTATACACATATACACCAGTCACTATTTCTTGGGATAAGCACAATTTGCATGGAGTGTCCAAAGGCAACCCATACCAGGCTAAGTGTATGCGGTCTACTTAGAAATAATGCTGGCTCCTTTAAGTGGGCCTTCCCAGTTGAAATCTATGGGAGCACAAATAATTAAGTTGACAGAAGTGGACCTCGTGAAATATTGCACCTTCCTCTAAGAATATTTTGCTTCATTAGAAGCATGGACTCTATGTTAATGGTTAGGCTATGATTAAGGGCCAAACTCAAAATCCCTCTCTTCATTGGAAAGGAGTGCTCTAAGTGATATGGGCTAAAAAATTTAGGGTCAAATTCGAGCTGGAAACTAGTCAGTATTCTATGTGACGTGCAGAGCAATGATTTTGAATGGCTTAAGATTCCCTAGCTTTATTACTCTTCTAGTAAGAACTAACTGTCAAAAATCTTTAGCAATATATCCTCGTGGTCTACAATTGTTGCCGGTGTGGCTTTGGAGTGTTTTCAGCATTTGGCTGGTGTAAATTCAGCCTCTCCTGCAATGGTCAGTATCCCTCCAGTTTGTGTCAATATGGATGCTTTGATTAAAAGGTTATGCAGATGTGTCAAATCGATATGGTAGATTATTGACAGGTTTTGTCTGTTTGCTCTATCCAACTGCCGTGTCTTCCAATAAGATGACATAATTTGCATCCTTTGTTCAACAATCTAACTTGTTTAAGAGCAGAAGCAACTGTATCTTGCTTTTCATTTACACAAAACATCATTTGCATGGCATTATTAAACTGCTACATTCGCAAAACAATGAAAGAAAACCTGAAACCAATTGAAACTAATTTTCAAAATTTTACGCCTATGTTTCAATCAAAACAAGAGCAGCTAGGGAGTAAAGAAATAGTAAATTGTAACAGTTGAATACCCAAGGAGTGAAGGGTGAAGAGTGATCAGGAAGCGTCCTTCGCATTGATAAAGAAGGCGATAGAGCAAAAAATGGATGCGATAAACGCAAAAATCCAAAGGGCGCACCACAGTGACACCATCGCCACTGTCAAATCTAAACCTGTCTGTACTGCGCGGGCAAGCATCTTTCTTCTTTAGTTCAATGTTCTACCGGAAGTCACAAAACCTCTGTGCCGACCAAATCATTTGCATTCTCCCCTCTATCTGTCGACAGCTTGGCCTTTGAGCGTGTTATTTGTACATGATCAAATCGACATGTACGTGATCAAATCGACATGTGCCCTGAATTTCTTTATATAAGAAAAAATGATTAATGGGTTCATATTACTGAAATCAACAAAATGAAGAATGCTCTTGATTAAATTAGTATGCAATTTTTATACACCTCGGTCTTGAGTTATTTCAGTTTTTCAAGATATTGTTTGTGTCAATGTAATTATAAGAGGGTGGCTATCTTAATATCTGATTAATTTTTTATTGTGTTGTCAATCAATTTTTTGTGTTTTTTTTTTAAGTTTATTTGAAATATTTAGTATAAGAAACCATTTATGTTTTAATCATTGAAGATTAGAAGTTGATTTGTGAGATTCTAGTTGGTGGATGTATAGGCTTTCACATTTGTTAGTGCAAGAAAAGGCAAATTTACAAAAGGAATTATGTTGCACTCTATGTCTTTGTTGTAATTTTTTATTTAAGACACTCAATGAGCAAGTGTTGATTATCATGAAACATTCACAAACTTAAAGTCATATGTTAATCAATCTTGTAATTTGTGATTGATCACATGCAATAGAGATTTGATCTTTGATGCATGGTATTGATTTGGGAAAAAAATTACTGTGTTTTGGTTTTCTATGCATCTTGTTATTTGTTGACATATAAGAACTAGTAGTCTAAAAAATATACATACAATACATTGTTGAATTGTGAGGATTCAAGTCCTCCTCAATCTATTCCTTACAAGATTATCTTTACAACTTTAACAAGTGTTGACAAATAGTAAGCAAGTATGCAATGGCTTAAATCTGAATCTTAATGCATGTGTCAATTCTTTTTAGAGTTTTAAATCCCAATACTCCTAAGATTGAACTTCTTGTAATTGTTTAAGTTGTTCAAATGATCTAAGATTATTTTTGGATGTGTTTTTATATTTGAATAAGCATTTTTAAATAGTAAGACAATGAATAGTGGCACAAACATGCACCAAGTCTGCTTTCAATAGCTATAAGGAAGGGGTGGATGCCATCAATTTAAAATATTTAATTTTGAGTCACGCCCATATCATTTGGGATCACTTAGGTGCATCATTGACCTCATATGGGGAACACTACATCTCAAGATCAATAATTATTATTAATGGGGTGAATGTGTGAGAAAGTATACTTGTTGAGACAAGATAAGATCAAATGTATAGGAATGTGTGCATTAGAAAGTAAATGAGGATAGTTAGGGATCAATAACATGTCAAAATTTGGAGAAAAATATGTCACACGTCAATATATAATATCAATACATTGACTTAGAAGACTAATTATTGAATGGGAATTAGCATTATGTAATTTCTACCACTACATTTTACCCTACTTTGAGGTGGACATGAATCTTAAATAAAAATTTGTAATGTCCCAAGTCAACATGCAAGATATTAGCCAACTAAACAGAATTTTTTGAAAGAACACCAATGATAAAGATATGACAATGCCATGTTGAATTACACAGAAAATGCACATCAAGTACTATTTCAAGCACAATGAAACACACACAAGACAACATCACTATTTCTCTAAAAAAGGTGGCACAAGTGGAAAATTTACCAATTGTGTGACAAACCACCACAATGAACATGCGAGAGATTGGAACCCCACTATGATGACAATCAAGTTCTAATTCATTATTATTTTATAATGAAAACACTACACAAGGTTATGATGATGGTAAATATACCCTAAATACACTTGACAATACTCACAACTTGAAAGGAAATTGATACAAGAGGTGGAACAAATAGAGAATACTATACCTCAACTTGTTAGAATGACCATAATTATTTTGAACATGGAGTAGGGTGATGGTGATAAATACCTCCAATCCACTCCACAAAAACTCAAATTGTAGACACCCAAATATTTTCACACCTAACTACACTCAATTATATCGAATCTTAGCATTAATTAAATGATAACCTTTATTCCCCTCCTAGTGATTTGACCCCTAACACCCCAACAAGGTATCTGATCAACCTTTTTCTAACACTCTAATATTGGACTCAATTCTTCTCCAATACTCCAATATAAAGCTTCATCATTCTTAGATACTTTGATATCAAACTTCATACTTCCCTACTATTCCAAAAATGTATTACACTTTTTGAATCTAGATAATACCTAAAGATTGAACTTCTCCCTTCTTTGATATCTTGACAATGTATCAAACCTATCACAAATCCAATACTTCCAATTTAGAGGGCTTGATAATGTTACAATTACATGATAGGATGTCACATGGTCTAAATCATACATTTTACAACTTGGTACAATACAATAATAAATGAGAATATGAGACCTTCTTCCATCTTTAACATGATCTTGTGCCACTCTAATAGATCTACTAGTCCTTGATGATGGTTGAGTACCATCCATCCATGTGGTACCCTTAGATACACACCACTCATCCATGGGCATCAAATACACTTGCACCAAATAAGGGAGTGAGACTTACACACAACCAAACACTATTATTATAAAACATGCATTAATGTATATACAAATAAAATTCTCAATCAAACACAATACACATGGCTATAGATAAGTCTCTCATCAAATATATATAATGACAACAAGGATGAGGGTCTTAGAGGTAGACTATGAGTACCATTGTAATAGCTATATATGGTTTTGTAGGATAGAGTATGTGGTGCCTATTATGAGTCAAGGGTACCCCCTAACACATAACACTCATGGAGTGTAGCATGTCCTTGGGGTTTAATTTGAACCTCTACAAGTGTACGAGGCATGTCACAAACCACAATCATGGCATCCATAACAAGCCTTTATATGCACTCTATTTTAGTGAATTTACATCTTGGTTCATTTTTTACCTTATATATTTTTAATTATCACTTGATTAATAACTCTCACTCAACATGACTTGTTAGCTTAGGACAATGTGGAGATCCACTCCACAACCTTATATACCCCAAACCATAGGTGACACAAATAATGATGCAATTAAATTAAGGAAAAAATTTGTGCATTGTCCTAAAAGATTGCATGTTGAAA
This sequence comes from Chamaecyparis obtusa, assembly GCA_027943335.1. NCBI lineage: Eukaryota > Viridiplantae > Streptophyta > Pinopsida > Cupressales > Cupressaceae > Chamaecyparis > Chamaecyparis obtusa. The sequence continues at coordinate 6,098,474 of BSBK01000370.1, read as the reverse complement.
ATTAATAAGTAAACATATTTCCCATTCTAATTTTTTGATAAAATTTGAAAAAAATAAACAATTATACACATGGTAAACCCAAAAATTCTCAAATCTATCATTGTTGAATGCTTAAAATTCTAACTTTTTTTCAAATAAGATTTTTTTTAATGTCATTTTGATTTGTATATGCACAATAATTCTGTTTAGCATTAAAATTCATATATCTCAAATTCTTTAATAACTTTATGATAGTTTGGACTCAAACTGTAAGTTTTCAAGTACACATATAAACTAGCATACCTATATTTTTTTAAAAAAACATAAAATATGTTGAGAGATATCCATTTGAAAAAGAATGGTGTACCTTTAAACAATTATGCATGTAGAAAAAACCCACAAACTAATAAGTTAGCAAAACAAACCAATGAACATCTACCATTACTTAACCATTTACATTCTAAGAATTAATTAAAATATTATGTAAGGTGGGAAATAGGGTCCACTAGGATGTATAAACAAATTAGGAAGCTTAGGCCTATCTCCTCTTACATTAGAAGGAATATGATCTACTAGGCTTTAAGAGGAATGAAGAATTAGGTAGATGTAATGATCCTTTGTTGTTATGTAAGGGGCTATGTAATGCAATGAAATTGTGGGTGGAATAATACAAGATTGGATGTCAAATGGAGAGAATTGAGGGCTTTTTGTGTATACAGGGTGACTAAGAATAGATAGATAAATTCTAGAATGGATGTGGAACAAGCAGACTATAACTAACCTATGATTTTAATCTGGGGTTGAAATGACAGGAACGAGGCTCTCTTCTTGACCTGTTCCTAGGAATGGGGTACCTATCTTGAATGGTTCCCAATAATTTTATCTAAAATGAATTGTAGACTATAGATTTGCACCTAATCATTGTATATCTTGTTTCATGTATCTTCCACATGTACCTCCATAAACCTTCTTGAGCTCATGTATATGCTTGAAGTTGACTTGACATTGACTTTAGGATAAGAAGATCATGGATGCCTTCACAAGATGCTTAGATCTAAAAATACCCCTATTCTTCAATGCCTTGATGCTTGATCTTTTGCATTAGGACTTGAAAATACAAAATTGTAGCTAAAATCTTGATTTAGAATTGAGAAATGTCATAATGAGGGGGGGTATCTTTCTTCTATACCTCTCACAACACTTTGGGGTGTAAAAAATAATGAAATTTAATGTGGGATTGAAATTATTGCTAGAACAAAGTAACTATTACATAGTTTAAATTTGAACCTGATCATTGGTGAAGAGGGTGCCCTGAGTGCTTCATTCCACTTAATGTGGCCTCAAATTGAGACCCAAGGTCCCATTTTTTTAAAAAAAGTTGTAATTACATGTGAAATTGGGTTATATCAAGCATATCAGGAATAGAAGGTCAAGAACATTAAAATAGGGCCTAATATAGAAAGAAATTATATAGGGATACAATTTATGATACTACATGTAGCCCCTACTTTAGTGGGATTATGAACCTACTTCATACTCTTAGTAAAGTAGATCAAAGCGTAAGAAATATTATTTATCAAGGTAAAAGAGACAAGGAAACACCAAGCCCCCCAAGTGATTTAGGTCCTTACCAATCGAAAATAAAGACAAAAGAAATAATCACATGAAAAGAGAGAAAAGAGAGAGAGAAAATAAATGACCATGCTAGCCTAGTAAGGTTAAACTTATTATGGGTCATGTGTGTGTGTATCAATGCAAATGAAAATTGAACAGCCTAGCAAGTTGTGTTATGCTAGTCAAATCACCTTAAAGGAAATATAATAAGAGAACAATGCAAAGGATAACCTAGGAAAGCATTATCTCCAAGGAAAACTGTCAAGAGAAGATTACAAAGAAATAAACATAGTTTGTTAAGTAACCTTAAAAAAATGATTACAAAATTTAATTTATGGTGTGTACATAATGTGTAACAAATAGCGGAGTGTATGCCCCCACATTAAAATGATTGTGTATGCCTTAAAAGGAGCAATGGATTTAAGATAGCATACATGCATCCAATACAAGCATGTTTCCACTGTGATATGCTCGTAAGTAAGGACAAACCCCAAAAAATAAATCACATGAAAAAAGAGATCACATAAGGGATCAACATACTCTAGGATCAGTATGCATATATCAAGAATAATTTACTAAATTGACCTTATCCCCCAAAGGTAGTAGAATTACGAGCACAATGGAAGAAGCGCACATAAGATGAACAAGCAAAAGTCTTTTTGGGTCAAAAAAGTGGAGACCAAAAAGAGACATGGGTCTCATTTCTTTATATCATCACCAAGTATACAACACAAAGGTGTGTTTACAACAATAGCATATGTACAACATAACATAAAGAAAATTTGTGATACAAATAGAATAATGTTACAATAGGTTTGGTCCTTTTATCACCTTATGTCAATGGGGAAACAAGGGTCATCTAAAGAGATCTATAGCACAATAAAAAGAAATAAATCATGGGGGAAGCACATTATGAACAAGCAAATACAAAAATAATCCATTACACAAGAGGAGATATTTAAGCATATCATCCAACAAACCATTTTGTTAAACATTATTTAGGGAAGGTGGACAAAATGCGAGAGGAGAAATGTAAAGCATGTCAGATGGAGCTAATGTAAGTTCCAAACAAGGATCATTCTCTAATGATGAGTCACTTTGTTTGTCACAAGGAGCAAGAGTTAAAGCTCTAGTAAATCTTGAAGATAAATCACGATTGATTTTGATAACCTCATACATATCATCAGAATCATTAGGATCAACATTGTTTGCATCATTAACATTGTCAACATCATCAATAATACTATCTGTGTACTAGTAAAAGTACCTTCATAGGGTTAGTTTAGCAATAAATGATCTAAATAAGAAAATATACCACAATTAGTAAGCTATTCAAATGCAAATACAACTAATGAGCACTCTATGGCTCTCTATTTAAGTTTTCTAATGATGAGCTCTCAACAAGCCTCCATTAGTGACAACCTTAAAATGAGAAATGATAGATGTTTAAGCTAATTAAGTGAATTCCAAATAAAAACTATGCTTAAAATAGCTAAAATTGTCTTTCTAGCTTAAAAACTCAAGAGGTTTGATACAATTCTCAAATTTGTGGATCCAATTCTCTTGATTTTGGTCTTTCTTTTATAGATTTTTGCAAGCATCAAGGGTGGAGTTGAGTTAATCATGATTAGGTTAAGGTTAAGTCCATGGTTCCACCTTTAGGGACAATTTAAATGGATTGTCCTCAAAGCTTGGGACAAAGAGACAAAATGAGCAGTCAAGATGCTCTCACCTTATGTGTGATTGAGATTCGATTTGAGCTTGATCCTTGTGAGCCCAATCCTTAATTCCCATTGGTTGAGGCATTTTCCTCCCATGTGGTGGGTGAGGGAAAATAGGGATTAATTAATTGAATTTAATTGATTTGTTTAGCCATGTGTACCTCTTGAATGGGTTAATTTGATTTAAATTGAACTATATAATTAATTAGATTAATTGCATAATTTATTGATTTATTTTGATTTAATTGATTTAAATTGATTTTTTGGCTTTTGATTTTTAATTAAAATTGGATTTTGGCTTGATTGTAATTTATTGCTTTGATTTTTCCTTAGTTTCTCACTTGATTTAGTCTTGACCATTTTTAGGTGATTACAAATGTCCCTATTTGAATCGATGTGTGAAGCTCCTCGATTCAAAGAATGTCCTCATGTCCTGATGCAGAGCCACTGATTTATTGATGATCGATTTGATGTTGATAAAGGATGTAGATATTGATGATGAATTTGATGAATTTTGATTCGATTGAAGCTCCTGATGCTCATTTTGATGATGGATCACTGATATGAGGTTTGATTCGATGTTTTGATGCCCCACTTGATTATTAGCGAAAAAAAATTGTTAAAAGATTGCCTCTGATTTGATTAAGCCAATGATGTCCCTAATATGATCTGAGTGTATGCCCCCTTGAAAATAAAATGAAATTTGATTTTGGTGAAATATGTTTCGTTTATGATCATTTGCGTTGAAATATTTTTAATTAAGTGTTAATTTTATTTTCATTTTTTATAATGAATTTGTAGTGTTGTGATGACAAATGCCCCTGATTTGGCTGAATGGGTGTTGAATTTGGCTCCCGGGTCATTTTTTGGTCAAAAGTGCCCCTTTTTAGGTCAAAAGGGCTATATAGGGGTAAAAGGTCATTTTCACTATTCATTTTCACCCTAGCTTTTCACTTTTTCACTCTGACCCTCTGAGCTTTTCGCGATGGTGATCCTGATTTGAGAGCATAGATTCAAGCGAGGTCGACGATATCAGTGCCCGCCTAGCTATGGACCTACGGTATGTACCCCTACAAACTCACTTTGTCCGATTTATGCATTTAAAATTGAAAAATTTGGATTTTTCTTGCAAAATACCTTTTTTTCATTTTTTAAATTTCACTGCACATCCAACCATTTGTGTTGCATGTACAAAGTTGGTTGCGTGCATCTGCAATTTTCTGCAACACGTTCAAACAATCTTGTTGCGCTTTTAAACATAAACCCTAGGTCAAGATTCCACATTTAGGACTTTTCGTTGCGCTTTCAAATTTAATTGTGCATTTGATTAGTTTTGTAGCGCGTATAGGGGAATCCTGCAATGCGTACTAGTTTTTGTTGTGCATCCAACTTGTTTGTGCACTTTTGATAGTTGTTGTTGTGCTTTTAATAATTTTAGCTGTGCATTTGATTTTCAGTGCATTTAAATAATGAAATAGCACATACACCCTATTTGGAATTTTTTTTTAACCTTTCAATTAATTTTCCTTTTCGTCTGATGTCGTCAATTGGTTAATTAGCTTAGGAGTTGAGTCTTGTTTATAGAAAGTTGTTTGATGTTAGTTCTAGTCATTTGATATTGAATTTTGATTGTCAATCTTGATTTAGATGGTTGATTGTGATGATGAATTTTTTGTCATCTTTGAATAGAATCAGGAAAATTGATTGTGGTTTGATTTGATTTTGATTGGTTGATTGACTTGTGATGATCCAATATATAATGATTTCAATTTCTGATGTGTTTAAACTTGCTTTCACAGGCTCACCTTCAGAAGTTGGTCTTTTGAGGTTTGTTCCCGTTACCATTTGACATGATCGATGATTTGAGTGTCCAGGAGTGCTGACTGATTGGTCGGTGCAGTCTATCATTTTTGCTTTCTCTCCCCCGATTCTGTGTGAATGGGGGTGTTCTTATAGCTATGGCAGAGCGTTGGCACTCTGACCATAACATGTTCCACCTACCAATGGGGGAGATGACCATCACTCCCGAGGACATGTATAGGCTTTTGAGGATCCCCACCCATGGGGAGATAGTTTACTGCGATCAGGTCTATGATGACACAGTCTATAGACATATCTTTGCCGACCCCACTATCAGAGATGATAGTATCTTATGGGTGTAGTTCCCTTCTTTCCTAGTACTTCCAGTGGTACTAGGTGTTTTGGTCGATGGGTTTTTGGTTTCTGACAAGCATGGACTTGGATTTGCGGTTGGTTGGGGCAGGATACTAGAGGATATGATCACCCACCCATGCAGATTTGAATGGGGCTCATGTGTTCTAGTGTAGCTGTATCATGAGCTGCACGATGTGGTGTATCGACGTGGGGTTGCTCTTTCTATTAGGGTAGTCTTACTATAGCTATGGAAATAGGAGCATATTCTCATGACTCAGCCTGTTGCAGTATGACATCATGATGTAGGGTGGTCGTTTGCTTTCATTTATGAGGGGATGGTTGTCTAGGCCCACCTGGGCAAGTTGGATTACTAATGTCACATAGTTGACGATATAGATCAAGTGGTATAGAGGCCATATCTGGGGTGTGAGCCATGGCCTAAGGATGCCTCTAAGATTCCTTTCATGTGCATGCCATGATGGATGATAAGACAGACACCCTTGATCATTGAGAGATTTTATTTCCACAAGGTTCTACAATAGTTCGGTTGATGGCATGGTATGCAATAGGGGTTGGCATTATATGCATGAGTACAGGTAGAGAGATCCTTATGGGGTCCTTACATAGACTACCGCACTATGCGAGATGAGCTATTGCGGCTTCCTCACCTAGCCTGGGATATGAGGGAGCATATTGTAGATGCCAATATGATAGATGACTATGTCTAGTGGTTCTTACAGAACTCATTCCCTAGATTCATAGATCTGGTAGTGCCAGTGTTAGTGTCAGGGATTGATGAGCAGTATGATGACAATAGTGGTGATGGTAGGAGACGGGGTCATCAGGGATGATGAGTGGGCAGAACCAAATGAGGTGGCAGGATTTGTTATTCCTGTGATTGTTGCCCTTGCTCCAGTTAGAGGTGGAGTTCACATGAGAGGTGGACAAGTCAGGGTTCGAGGTGGTCCTTTTAGGGCTCTACATCAGGTGCATCAAGATAGACTGGCCAGATGGGGCCAACATAGGGTATGGATCTTCAGGCCAGTTGCAGCATAGATTGTTGCAGATATGGAGGCCCATGTCGACCATATTTTAGTTGATTAGGCACAGGCACCTCTGACACCTCCTCCTCCATAGAGTCCTCCTCCTACATAGCTTCCATCTTCATCTTCTCTTCCATCTTCTTCTATGGCTCCTCCACCACAGGCTCCTCCTCCACAAGCTCCTCCAACATAGGCACTGGCACAAGCTTCTGATGTTAAGTCTTTACAGGCTGAAGTTTCAAAGATTAGAGAGTAGGTTACTCAGTTGAGCTTGATGATGTAGATATTTGTAGCTACGATGAGTCAGCAGGGATTACATGCTAGCTTGAGTCGTGGGCCTGACACAGGTCCTAGTACAGATGGTGTTGGTGGTTTAGGCAGATGATGCATATATGATGAGCCATTATTTTTTGATGTACATTATGATTTGTTGTATCGATACATTTGTACTTATATTCTTTATTTGATAAGGTTCTTTATGATTGATACGTATTCTTGTTCTGGACTCTGATTTCATATACTGATGATGGACATTGATGATACCATGGACTTTGATTATGCTTCTGATTTACTTTATGTGATATCATCATGTGTTGGACTTTCTTTTCTCAGGTGTTTTATGATATGCAGATCTATATGCTTTATCTCTATATGCTATTTTTATGCTTTTCAGATGCAATTTATGATATGAATGCACATGTTACTCCTAATTATGTAAATGAGTGTCTCATTTATGACATAGGTTAGATGGATGCATTTATTATATGATTTAATTCTTAGTGATCTATAATGATAATATTTAATATTTTAATTATTATGTGAATGGATGCATTATATGATTTATTGATGTAAGGCAATGTAATGAACTAGATGAATAATGCAATATAATGAAATGGATGAATGGATATTTAATGTAATGTAATGAAATGGATATTTAGTGCAATGTATGTATGGTTTTACTAATATATATAGATGTAATGAAATGCATTGATTTTAATGGATGCAAATGAGTTAATGATTAATGAGTTGTACTAATGATATGATGAATGAATAATGAATGATGGACTTAATGCAATTTAGATGATCTAATGTAATGCAATGATGCACTTAATACACTTATACTCCTAAATGTAATTCAAAATTTTAAATGTAATGAACCCTAATGAATGCACCTTAATGAGTAATGCAATGTACTAATGAGATGAATTGGATGTAACATTTAAAATGAGCTTAATGCAATGCAATTAATAACCTCATGATGTGAACTAAAATGATTGATGCAATGAATGCAACTAAATGATGAGATCTAAAATGAACACAATGTAATTTTAAGATAAACTTAATACAAATGTAGAAATGATCTAAAATGAATGCAGATGATAAGATGATGAATGCACCTAAATGCAATATTATTTAAAATGCAATTAATCTAATGCAATGCACCTTTGATTTTGAAAATTGAATTTTTTTCAATGTCCAACACATTATATCACATAAGGCTTTTGATGAAAATTTTTAGTTTTTAGCTTAACTCCACCCCCCTCTTTTTGTCTTTTCAAATCAGTTTTTGAGCTAAGAAAAACAAACAATCTAAATGCATTTAATCTAATATGGATGCAGCTAGTTGTCACTATTCACAAATTAGGAGCTTATTTTCATCATTGAGTAGTTTTGAGACCTAAAATTAGTACAACCATCACTAGTTCAACCATGATGATATGAATACCTTTTCTTTTTTTTCCATGTTGTATTCCAAATCCTGGCACAACTATCACTAATTGAAATCAATCATGAGTATGAATACCACTTTCATTGGATTCAATGTTGCAAGTGGATTTTGGTATTATGATATTTAACATCAAAATATCAAAGGTATCCTATTGCGTAAACAAACAAAGATCTCAATTTTTCCATATGTACATGTCCTCGATGATTCTTTGATGATCATGTCATTAGACAAATGATACATACCTTAAAACCTTGATCTTAAGACACTCATTTAGAAACCAATAAAATATCATGTGTTCATCCTTGCTTATCTGGTTCAAGACTTCATTGATTTTCTAGAAAGACATGATTTCATCAATCAAGTAATCACTTAGAAAAAAAATTGCACTATTTTTCAAATCCATATTTCAAGCATAGTTCCATCCATTTCATATTTTTAATCTTGATAAAGGTAAGGTCTTTGTGAGATATTGGATCAGAAGTTTGCATTTGTTCAATTTTGAAGTTTGGATTGGGATTTGATTGTTTAAGTGTTCCACTTGTGTTTTGATGAATTGATTTTGTGTTAATTGATCTTTGATTTGATGAATCCTTCCTTCTTATAGGATATATTTACCCCCAGTTTGATGGCGTTGCATTGTTGGACTTGGAACATTTTTTAGATTCATGATGAAAGCTTTAGGTACTTGCAAATGCGACTGTGGAGTTTTATTATTCAATATATATAAATGTTGGAAAATTCAATATCTACAAGGATAACGACTAGGCCTGAGACCTGACTTGACTTTCAATGGTGCATGTTTACCAGGTTTTCACCGATTGAAGTGAATTTGCTCTTTTTGTTGTTTTTTCTCAAGCTTTTTCATTTTTTTGCTACCAAGGCACCTATTTGATAGGTTTTCACCAAGACAACATCTTTTTGAGGATCATTTCTGAATGTTTTTGGCTTTCTTCATGCTCAATTTTCCACTATTTTTTTTAATCTTTTTTGCATTTCTGATTTTTTTCTTCTTTTCTATTTTTCAATGTTTTTGAATTTTTTAGGATCACTTTTGACTATGTGCAATAAATAGGATGCTCTCAATCTGATTTTTTGATACTCTTTTTCTTTATACCCTTTAATCTTGCTTCATGTATAGAATCTCTTTAGGAGTATACTGTTGATGGGTTCTTGCAACTCTTCTCCCTCATAATCAGCTAGTTTGTAGATGCATGTTCCAAAAGAAGAGGTGATCACAAAAGGTCCTAACCAATTTTCTTCCCATTTCCCTTTCTTCTTTTTTTCTGCTTGATTTTAAGGGTTCTCTCGCAACACTAGATCACCTATTTGGAATGTCCTTGGTTTGATGTGTTTGTTATAATTTCTATACATTCGATTCTGATACACTTTTAAATGGTCAAAAGCTTGTTTTTGTCTTTCATCTATTAGCTCCAATTCTTGCAACTTATCAACCCTATAATCCTCTTCACTCAACAATCCATGCAATGAAACTCTTAAGAATGGGATTTCTACCTCCAAAGGTAAAACTGCTTCAGCTCCATAAACTAGTGAAAATGGTGTAGCTCTCCTATTGGCATTTTGATGCTTATCCTATAAGCCCATAGAGTAGGGTTTATTTGAATATGCCAATCTCTACCTGAATTATCCACTATTCTCTTTAATATTTTATGGATGTTTTTGTTTGTAGCCTCTACTTGTCCATTACCTTGTGGGTAATATATCGAAGATGAGTGATGTACGGCATGGAATTTTTCACATAATTCTTCCAAGTCCTTGTTCTTGAAATGTTTTGCATTATCAGTTATGATGGCTCGAGGAACACCATACCTACAAATTATGTGGTTTAATATGAACATGGAAATTTTATGTCTTGTGGCAATGGATAATGGCACAACTTATACCCATTTGGTAAAGTATTCAGTTGCTATAATGATAAACTTATGACCATTTGATGATGGTGGATAAATCATGCCTATTAAATCCAACCCCCATTGATAAAAGGGCCAAGGTGTAGTCATCAGATGTAGTTCTTGAGATGGCACATGAATCTGGTTCCTATGGTGTTGATATTTCTAACAAGTCTTCACAAAGTGACAAGCATCTTTTTCCATAGAAGGCCAATAATATCCTATCTTAAGAAGTTAACTAAAGTTAACCCATTTGAATGTGACCCACAAATTCCTTTGTGGATTTCTTGTAAGGCTAAAGTTGATTCCTCCTTCTCTAAAGACCTTAAAAGCATTCCGTCTAGACTTTTGTGATACAATGTGTCAGATACCAGGGTGTAACGAGTGGCTTGTCTTATGAAACTTTTCTTTTGGTTTCGGGTTTGGTCCAGGGGTAAAGTTTGGTCTTTTGGGTATGCATAAATAGATCCATACCAAGGTGATTCATCTCCCACTAATAGGCAAATGGTGTGGGGATGGGAAGGGTCAAATGTGGGTTGTCCACTTCTTCTACCAAGAATTCATATCTAGCGCTTTGATCTAGCATTTGGAGAAGTGAAGCTAATGTAGCCATAACATCCGCTGCTTTGTTCTTGTCTCTTGGCACTTGTTCAAAGGTTATCAATGTGAAGCACTTTTTGAGATCTTCTATCATGTTTTTTTAGGGTACAACTTATAATATTTGGTTTGATACTCATCATTTATCTAATTAAAGACCAATTGAGAATATCCAAATATTTGCAATTTTGTCACCTTCCATTCCAATGCTAATTTGATGCCGATAACTAGTGCCTCATACTCAACTATATTGTTTGTACATGGAAATAGTATCTTGTATGATTTAGGGATCATTGATCCTTGAGGAGTAATTAGTAATATTCCTACACCTGATCCATGTTGGATATAAGAGCCATCAAAGTATAACTTCCATGTCTTTGTTTCAACATTGATTCTCTCTTAATCTGGAAATTCTACCTGAATAGGATGTTCATCTTGTAATGGTGACTCCGCCAATCAGTCTGCTATCACTTGACCTTTGATTGAATTTCTATCCACATATTCAATATCAAACTCACTTAGAACCATGACCCATTTGGCCAATCTTCCCGTGAGGGCTGTTTTACTTGGGAGATATTTCAATGGATCAATTTTTGCTATGAGTCTGATTTTATGATATAGCATATAATGTTGTGATTTTTTGGAAGAAAAAACTATCGCCAAACATGCTCTTTCTATAAATGTGTAGTCCAACTGATACTTTACCAAGGTTCTTCTTATGTAATAGATGACTTTTTCTTTTCCATTTTCATCCTCTTGAGCCAAGAGTGCCCCTAAAGCATGTTACGTTGCTAAAATGTACAAATCAAGGGCTTTCCTGTAATTGGTGACATCAAAGTAGGTGGATTCATCAGGTACTTTTTAAGTAATGTGAATGCTTCTTCACACTTCTCATCCCGTATAAGTACTATGTCCTTGTGAAGAGGTTGAGTAAAAGAGTGTCATTTCTCCACCAATTGTGATATGAACCTTCTAATTGATTGAATCCTTCCTTGGAGTGATCTCATTTGGCTTACATTTTGAGGTGCCCCCATTTCCATTATTTATTTTAGTTTTGCAGGGTCCACCTCTATTCCCTTAGCTGAAACTATGTATCCTAGGAACTTTCCTGATTGTACACCAAATACACATTTCTTGGGACTTAGGCTTACTTTGAACTGCTCCAACCTTGTGAATATCTTTTCCAGAATAGGTAGATGCTCTTCTCTTGAATGAGATTTTTCAAGTATGTCATCTACATAGTCCTCTAGGAATTTGTGCATCATATCATGAAATATAGTAGTCATAGCTCATTGATATGTTGCTCTGGCATTTTTTTACACCAAAGGGCATAACATTCCAGCAAATGTCCCCCATGCGCATGTGAATGTTGTTCTATCTTGATCCTCAGGTGCTATTTTAATCTAATTGGAGCCACTAAACCCATCCATGAGGGAGAACATTGAGTGACCCATTGTTAAGTCCACTATGGCATCTATGCTCGGTAATGGAAAATCATTCTTCAGACATGTGAGGTTGAGATCTCTGAAGTTTGTGAAAATTTTGATAGACTTGACTGCTTTTGAAACAAGCACAATGTTTGATATCCATTCAGCATAGTCGATGGCTCTTATGAATCCCACTTTTAGTAATTTTTCCAATTCCACTTTGACAAGAAGTGCTATGTGTGGGTGCATTTTCCTCAATTTTTGTTTGACTAGTCTGACTCCTTCTTTGATATTTAAATGATGCATTATTAGATTTGGATATAGTCTCGACGTATCACCATATGACCATGCAAAATTTATTTGTATTTCCTTAAAGAATTTGATGAAATCCTTTTTTTCTTCACTTGATAAGGAAGATGCTAGGTGTATAATCTTTGGTCCTGATTTTGACTCAATATTGACTTTCTTCGTTAGCTCTATCAAAATAGGTGACCTTTCCTCATAGTGTTTGGGCAAAGTATCCAACCTTTCTTCCTTAGGTGCCTCTATTGGGTTTTCACCTTTGGAAACGTTCTTTATTTCTTTCTCTTTTTAATCTAATGTTGCCACAATGTGGTTTTCAACATTAGATTCTTTCAATTTTTTTATTTTTTTCACTTTTTTCCCAACTGAGAGGTTGGATACTTCCCTTCATCACTTCTTTATATTCAATGGTAGAATAGGGTCCAACCGCATTTAAGTATTGGGACACCAATTTGTCATTCAAGAATGTGGGAAAGATAGTAGGTTTGATGGAATCCCATTCGATGAGTTCTGGATAGATAAGGGATAAGGGATCAATGTTTAGGTTTAGCTCAATAGGGTTTAAGGACATGACCTCATTGGAAGGTTCGAACATTGTATCGCTCAAATATATAACATGCACCTCTTCTAGGTGTTCTAGAGAACTCGAGTTAATGTCTTCCTCACTTGAATCCTCGTAGGTTTCTAATGGGTAAAAATCTATTGGGTTAAACCTAGTGTTAGATCCTCCTATAGTAGGTATCCATGATGGAACATAAGGCTCTCCTACCATTGAGTTTCTTTAGTTTCTTGACTTAGTACACTTTCTAGGATTTCTTGATTAGAGTTGGATGCTTGGTTATGATTTGATCTTGAAGCTTGTTCTTTTCCTTTGCTAGGAGTATAAGTGTGAATTACATCAACCTCTTTATCTTGGCATGATTCACTTGACAATGAATCCCACTCCCAATTGTTTAAATCTTCATCACTTTGTGATCCTAAATGCAAAATCTGATCATAAATCAAGGGGTGTCTCTTTTGAGTGTACCCTTGTTCAAGATACCCCAATCCAATTTTCTCCTTGCTATCCCTCCATGACATTTTGATGGTTTCAATTAACCCTTCATTTCTTGTGCCTAAATGCCCTTGTCCTTTATATCCCATTTTTTGTATTATTTGGAAACCTTTGCCATATTGATGAGTGGGAATGCTAATATTTTGGATGCATTTTTCATGGGCACTTGACTCCTTATCTTTATATAACTATTTTAATATTTCATTATCTTCTTCATCCATAGATGAAGAAGTAGCGGCTCTTACAAAGTGGTCATTATATTTATGGGGTCTCTAGAGGGTTTTCCTTGGGATTTTGGAGATAAGGGTAGATCCATCATAGATAAAGAGTATTCACCCACACCCTTTTGTTTTATTTTGCATTATTTCTCAAAAATCTTCACCATGTTATCCATTTTTTGATAATGTGCATCATTGGTGTAGATTTGAATGGATTTTGTTTGGTCCTCTTTTTCTTCATCATGGGTACTTTCCTCACTAACTTTCTCCTTTCCTTTAGTCGATGTAGTTAAGTTAGTGGGAACTTGGTGATTTTCAACAACAACATCTTCTTTCTCTACCTTTTCTTTGACTTTCAAGGATGGAAGATCCTTTGAGCTTTGTCCTTGTTCTATTCTTTTTGACATAGATCCTTCTATATTATGTGGGACCAAGGAATCATTTATGGGTTTCATGTTATTGCAATATTGGAAAGGGTTCAAATCTCCACTTACCATGACTTCTTGTCCCATGTATGGAAATTTTAGGCATCGATGATATGTCAAAGGTACTGCTTGCATTTTGTGGATCCATGGCCTTCCAAATAAGATGTTGTAGGTCAATTTTAGATCTAGGACTTGGAAAATGGTCTCTTTTTGCATTGGAGCAACTCGAATGGGGATTACTATTATAGCTTTAGAGGCTCTTTCTTCATCATCGTAAGCTTTAATGGTTATTTTCTTCTTTGGTTCAATAGCTTCCTTAGAAAATCCTAAGGCTTTAACAAGCTCTAAGGTGCAGATATTTAGGCCGACTCCCCCATCAATGAGGACTCTCTTAACCTTATGCTTGTGGATTAACACCTCAATATGCAATGGTAAGTTTTGGGTGATTCAAGGACATATCATCTTACTCAGAGAAGGATAAACAATGGGCTGCAACAAGATGACCTACCATATTTTGGAACTTATCCACATCCAAATTCAAAGGAACATTTGTTTCAACAAGGGTTTTTTCCAAAATCTCCTTGTGAGTGGGTGAAAGTTTGAGCAACTCTAAGATAGAAATTTGGGCAGGGATTCATTGGAGTTGGTCCACCAAATTGTATTATTTTGAAGCAAAGGATGTTTGATTAGGTAGGAGAATCCTAGGGGCACCTCTTGATAGAGTGATCTTTGATGCTTTCCCCCTAGTCACAACATTAGATGTTGCTTCCTTTTGTCTTTCCTTTACCACAATAACATTGATTGTATCTTCACAACCACTTAAGGCATTAATAGTATTGTCATAAGTGTGCAAAAATTTTACCTTTTCATTACCCCTTTTGTCATTGTGATTAGCATTTGATGTTTCCCCCTTTTCATGGTTTAGGAAAGGGTTCTTGAAAGCCGTATGATCCTCATTATTTTGAGGTCCTTCCACTTTTATGGTACCATCATCGATTAGGTCTTGGACTAGATGTTTCAATTTCATACATTCGTTTGTCTTATGTCCTTTGTTATGATGATATTCAAAATGATGCGATTCATTCCACCATGTAGGTTTGACTTGAGGTTCGTATGGCCTTGATTCGGGTAGAACAATGATTTTTTTGGCCACTAGAGTTCTTGATGCATTTTCCAAGGGTTCCCCTAGGAATGTGAAATTCCTTCTTTGATATGTGGAAAAGAACAGTTTAGGTTTATTGACATTTGAATTGTTGAAAGGGCTTTTGTTGGTGTTATTGTTGTTGTTTTTGTTCTTGTTGTTGAAAGGAGCCTTGGTCGTTTGATTAGACCCACTTGATAAATTAAAAGGAGTATCCTTCAAGTTGTGTGCTTCCACAACTCCATCATTCACAAGATTCTTGTTGGTGTTTTTCAACCATAATCTTGGTTTTTCATTTTTATTGTTGGATCCTTTATTATTATTATAATTAGATAAGTTATTGTTGTTGTTAGTATTGGGGTAACCTTTGTTATCTTTGGATAGTTTTATTTCACCTCTTCTTACCAACACTTCTTCAATTTTGATCCCATTTTCGATGATCTTCTCAAATGTAGGGGGACATTGAAGTTGGAGGCTATAGTTCATCTCCATATTTAGGTTATTCATAAATATTTCCATCTTTTCTTTTTCGGGTATGCTTCATGGGTATTGTGCAAAAACCATCCTCCATCTTTGGAGAAACCCTAGAAAAGACTCACCATCTCTTTGTTTGGTATCACATAGGTTGAGCATGGTGATTTTGAGCTCTATGCTATAGCAATAATGAGTCACAAATTTGGAGGCTAATTCTTCAAATGTTTTGATTCCTTGTGGCAATTTGGAAAACCACTCCGTACCTTGGCCTCTTAGGCTTCTTAGAAATAGCCTCATTAAATAGGTGGTGTCGTGCATGAATTCTATACTTAGGACACAAAATTATCTAAGATGGTCTTGTGGGTCTTACTTACCCATATATCTATCATATTTAGGAAAGACCACGTTAAGCGGGAAAGGTACCATAACCAAGCTCCTATCGAAGGAAATGAGCATAAAGCCTCGATGGAAAAGGGCTTTAGTTTGACTGCTTTCTTTATTGTATCGATTTGTGCTTGAAACATTTTCAATTGTTTATTCATAGTACCTAAAGGATTATCCTCTTCCTCATCTTTTTTCAATGTTGTAATGTCATAGTAATGAGGAAGTTTTACCCCTAATTGGGATAGGTTAAGGAAATATCTTTCCTTATTTCTCTCTAAAAGTTTCTCCATAATTTCAACGAACTTAGGATCTTGGGCCACCCTATTGGATTTATCTTCAGTTGTTTCTTTAGGCCCTTGGTTTTCTTGATTTGTGTTTCCTTGGTTTTTTGCTCCTTATTCTTCATTGTTTCCCCATGAAGGTAATCATAAAATCTTGTGTTTCGATCAATTGGATTGATTATTTCTTCAAAAAGGTTTGGGAGACTATCCTCTTATTCTTGAGTTTCAATGAAGGGAGTTTGAGATTCAAATTTGCGGATCTCTCTTGCTATGCAAGTGTCATCTTCTTGTAAAGATAGTTTTAGTTTGTGAGATCACGTGGAAACTGACATCAACAAAGATTTGATTTGAAGTTGTTTTCTCCCAAACTTGGTGATTGTTCTTTTTCTTTAAGAAGATATTAAAAATGTTAGATGATTTATCAAAATGAATTTTTCTCACTTTATATATGTATCTTCAAGCAAAGAAACCAAACATACACTTGTTCCTTTTAACCCTCCACACACAAAGTGTTTGAAATGTTCCAATGTTATCATGGTTTTTTCACAATAAGTAACTCCAAGCAATCTACCTAGTTGTCAAATTGGTTCATAAGAATGGATTTACAAGGTATGCTTTCTCAGTTAACAAGGTATTTATTCAATATTTCATTCAAAAGAGATATCAAGTTTCATCCCCCAAAAATAAGGGGCTTCCCACCATTGGTATATCAAAGTTTTGCACAATCCTGAAGGACTACTCGAGGAAGTTCAAAACTTAATATCCTTTTGTTATACACCCCATTAAGGATGAATGTGTTTCTTTTTATAGTGGGCCAGATTACTATGGCAAAGGCAATTGTATCCCACTTTGGGCTGTCCCTCTCACCGGCCTTGTTAAGGAAAATCTCAGGAGGTGAGACCACTAAAGATCTAGCATGTTCATTTTAGAGAGAATACATGGAATGAAGAGATAAGTTTGGGAGTTTGATTCACCAAAAAGTGAAGATCATATCCCTATTATCTTTTCATTCCCAAGAACAATTAACAAGCTTCAATTTACCAAACCCTCTAACTAATGGGAATCAAGTATTTCTACTCTCCACAAAAACTGGTTTTTTTAATTTTAATGCTTGATTATTCCATAGCCTTTCTTTTAATCAAGAAATTTGATTATTTTGGCATTTTGATTCACTTAAAAAGTGAAGAGCATAGGCCTAGTATCAAATTCCTCAAACAATAATAGGTTTTTTTAATTACTAGATTTGAAATGACAGTGCCACAATTTAAGCAAAAATTGACCAAAGTTTAAAGGCTTACCTTATTTCAAAGATAGCTAAGGCTAGGGGCATTTTTAATGAAGATTTTCATGTTTTTAGCTCACCTACTGGCAATTGTTCCAGCTCCTTTGCCTCTTCTTTGAAATAGTTGGTCAACACAACCAAGAAAAATGAAGAAAAACCAAGAAAAATGAATTTTAAGCCTTGTTTTTCAAATTTAACTAAAAATTGATTAAGGCATATAAATCTAATTTAAGGATACAAAATTTGATTTATAAGCTTCTACAACTTGTAAATAGCATTCATAAACCTCACCTTCTTGTTTGGAATCCTCCAAATTATGATTGATGTGTGCTATATTCTTGTTTTTTATCCTCTTTGCTATGACTTTATCTTCGTTGTTAATTCTACTCTCTAGATTTTTAACTTTTTATATGACATTCCATTGGAAAAACACAGGAAATTCATCTCAGACTGTTAGATTTTTCAAATTTTAAAATTAATCAAATGCGCAACAGAACTAATTAAATGCACTATTAAAATCCTAGAATGCGCAGTAGAATAAATCAAATGCACTAAAACAGAAATTAAACGTGCTATTTTAATTAGTAAATGTGCGTAAATAAAACTTAGAACGCGCAACAAGATGAATCAAATGTGCTCCGGGGTCAGGGTGAACATGCAAAAAGAATAAAAGACAAAATAGAAGAAATATCAAATGCGCAGCTTCTCCGTGTAAAGGCACACAACTTTATCTCAAATGTGATGCTTTAGACCTTGAATACACAACATGAATGCTTAGATGTGCAATAGAAAGTCTCAAATGTGCAGAAAAACTTGTAAAACAGAGATAAAACAAGGAAAAATACCAAGAAAATAGCAAATTTCCAAAAAATAAATGAATGAGGCCTAATGCCCCACGGTGGGTGCCATTTTGTGTACTAGTAAAAGTGCCTTCACAGGGTTAGTTTAGCAATAAATGATCTAAATAAGCAAATATACCATAATTAGTAAGCTATTCAAATGCAAATACAACTAATGAGCACTCTATGGCTCTCTATTTAAGTTTGCTAATGATAAGCTCTCAATAAGCCTCCATTAGTGATAACCTTAAAATGAGAAATGATAGATGTTTAAGCTAATTAAGTGAATTCCAAATGAAAACTATGCTTAAAATACCTAAAATTGCCTTTCTAGCTCAAAAACTCAAGAGGTTTGATGCAATTCTCAGATTTGTGGATCCAATTCTCCTGATTTTTGTCTTCCTTTTATAGATTTTTGCAAGCATAGGGGGTGGAGTTGAGTTAATCATGATTAGGTTAAGGTTAAGTATATGGTTCCACCTTTAGGGACAATTTAAATGGATTGTCCTCAAAGCTTGGGACAAAGAGACAAAATGAGTGGTCAAGATGCTCTCACCTTATGTGTGATTGAGATTAGATTTGAGCTTGATCCATGTGAGTATAATCCTTAATTCTCATTGGTTGAGGCATTTTACTCCCATGTGGTGGGTGAGGGAAAATAGGGATTAATTAATTGAATTTAATTGATTTGTTTAGCCACGTGTACCCCTTGAATGGGTTAATTTGATTTAAATTGAACTATACAATTAATTAAATTAATTACACAATTTGTTGATTTATTTTGATTTAATTGATTTAAATTGATTTATTGGCTTTTGATTTTTAATTAAAATTGTATTTTGGCTTGATTGCAATTTATTGCTTTGATTTTGCCTTAGGTGCTCACTTGATTTAGTCTTGACAATTTTTAGGTGATTACACTATCATCATTTAAATTAATCATGATTAATATGAAAAGAACAATTACCATTCTTAGATTATTTAATTTTCTTAAGATTGTCTTCCTCCCTTGGGCTAGTACTAGTTTAGTCAAATTGGATCAAACAATCTTGAGGTGTATTAGAAGAAGAAATGGTTTGGAAAGCAATTTTGTGGGCCTTGGTATATTGTCTACAACATAAATCATGAGCACTACAACTTCTTTGGGTTTTTCTTGAGATTTGGGATGGTTTAGGATCAATCAACATGGGCTCTTTTTATTCCTTAGTATGAGGAATGGAAGGAACTTTAATAGGTTGAGAGATAGAGGATGAAGGATGTTTGTCAGATAGAGGAGGTGGAACTAAAACATAAATAGAAGTAATATAAGGTATGGGGAGGATTCCAGGTCTAGGACAAGGAGATGGGATATCTTTGGGGTTTTTTAATTGGAAAATAATATTTTTTTGGTATTTTAGTAGGATATGAAGAATATTTTTGGAAAGGTTGCAATAGTTGAGGTGTTTGAGGCTAAAAGAAGTCAAGGTAAAAGTTTTTGTAACTCTCTAAAAAATGATAGGGATTATGATTAATCATGAAAATCTCTCCATTATGGGGAAACTTCAAACACTTATGGATAGGATAAGAAATAAATTCCATGGGAGTGAGCCAAGGAAGTCCTACCTCATTTGGAATTGATTGAAAGTAGGGATAACATCAAATGTGACATCTAAGAACTTCTTGAAAAATTCAAAAGGAAGGGTAATAGAACCATGGGTAGGACAAGTAAAACCATTAAACATATTAATCATCACATCAAATTTATCATAGGTGTCTTGATGAAATTGTCTCATTGAAATATTTTCCTTAATTATAACAGTCACTATGCAAGTAGGATCAATAAGCACTCCTTGGGAGAAATTACCATTATTCTTTGTAGATGTGTAAAGAAGATCATTATGTGCCTCAATAGCCTCCTTAGGATAAAAGGTAATGTAAGTTTTAGGCTTAGGCATGGGTTTATATTTAGGAGGCTCAATGAGGTTAACACCATTGTTTTCCATAGTACACATATTATCAAGGTTCATGGTCATAAGACTACTAGGCTCAATAATATTGATGGAAGAAGAAGGCGATAAATTATTTGGCTCAACGGTGTTGGTAGAATGAGAAGACAAAGGATTTTTATATAATTACAAGTTTTGGTTAGGGGGTGAAACAATTTTTTATCCATTTTCATTGACACTCACAATGGTTATGGTATTGGGATTTATGAGGCCTTGGATAAGATATTTCAAATGATAACACTTCTTAGTATCATGGTCAGGTTGACAATGGTATTGACAAAAGGCTTTGGGATTGTAGGAAGCTAGCAATGGTTCAGAAGAGTCAACTAGCTTGATGGAAGGAAGTTGGAAAAAATTATAATTAAGTAACTTCAACATAACATAATGAAAAGATTTGGAAAGAGGTGTAAAATTATGAGACTTCCAAAAAACATATGATAAAGGAGCCACACTTGATGTTGCAGTTGCTAATTATACATAAAAATTGTTTGGGGAATTATTGATCTTGACGAATTTGTTTAAATTTTGGAACTTTTGGAAAGGGTGTTGAGTAGTGTTATTCTTATCAACTGGATTCACTGAATTGGATGACTCAAATTGGCTCACTTGAAGTTGATAATTACGAGCACTGCACACAATTGGAAAAATAAGTAAACTAAAAAAAAAATCGTATCCCTAATATATTTTTGTAAA
Source organism: Chamaecyparis obtusa (assembly GCA_027943335.1). Lineage (NCBI taxonomy): Eukaryota > Viridiplantae > Streptophyta > Pinopsida > Cupressales > Cupressaceae > Chamaecyparis > Chamaecyparis obtusa. Next base: position 6,077,224 of record BSBK01000370.1, on the reverse strand, counting down.
TTAGAAATAAAAATTCTTTGAAGATCCATATTAGGCACATGATAAGATATTTGAGCATGCAAATGCTTGAATCTACTAATAAAATCGGTCACTTTTTCCTTAAAACCTTTCTTATAATGAATTGAATCTATTAAATAAATTCGATGACCAATATTATTTTGAGATTGTTGAATGAAAGCATTGGCTAATTTTTGAAAAGAGACAATTGAATAAGGGGTAAGGAGAAAAACCATTGTAAGGCCTTATCTCAAATGTCCTAGTAAAGTCTATGATCATTTGAGAAGTCACTACATAATGTTTGAAATTTTTTCACATGAGCCAATGGATCACCTTTTCCATTATATGTTTCTAACTGAGGGATTTCCATGTATTGAGGGGTAATTGTATGAATGATGTCTTGGGATAGTGGGCTAGAAATATCACAAGTTGGGATGTTGTTTTTGGATTGGGTTATGGAAGCTAGTTGTTGTTGCAAGGATGACACACTTTTGGAAAGGTTATTAATGATTTCTCTGGTGGATATGTTGGTATTTTACATGTTTAAAAATGAATAATATGGAAATTATGAGAAATAGATGGATCTTTAGAATATGAAAGTGAGACATTGTGGTAGGTGGTTATAGGTGATGGTTGGGAAATACATGTAACACCCACAAGAGGAGGTATAATAGGATTAGAAAATTCTCCAAGACTAATATGCGTAAATTCATATTTTGAATGACCATGATAGATGAAGACATGATGCAAGGGAGGATGGGGAGAGGGGCCCAAGGCACACCCTAACCAGATCCACCTTGCAGAGATCACACGAGGAAGCAACAAACACACAAGTGAGAGAGAGAATGCAGATAACTTCATAGATTTATTGCAATTGATTCATACATGTTAGGCTGTGAGGCCTTCCCGGTTTAGGCTAGATATTACAATTCAAGTACACAAGTCCTCCAATATGTGAGGATTTGAAACAACCTTCTATCTTCTAGCTTCTATCTTTGATGTCCTAAAACTACAACCTAAGTTTACATTATATACAAGAGGCTACCGAACAAGTCGGCCTTTAGATCCACATCAACAAAAGGAATGACCAGATCTAGGTCCACATGCTTCCCAATGATAGATTATAGCATTCAATTCATGACCATAATTAATTGCAAGAGTCAGCCTCAACATGATACTAAAATAAACAACTCGGTAAGCAAGGATAACTGAGTGCCAGACAAGCATCACCGAGCGCCAGGGAAAATCACTGAGCACTAGAGAGATAACTGACCAACCCTGGTAAACAAAGGAAATTGAGCAACACCAAACCAACTTAGTCAAACAAGGAACCGAGCAATGCAGAGAAAACACAAACATGTTTTTGGTGACACAGGATTGCCAAGGATCGAAGATGCTCCTGCATCAAGACATTAGCTAAGGATGTTGGAATAGGGATGACATTCTCAATGTGATTATTATGTTTGGAAAGATTATGAGCTTTGACACAACATTTAATAGATATAATATTATCATGGATAATACGAGATATGCTACATAACAAATCAACACCATGTTCATTATTTTACACCATCCTTCTCAACTTTCCAATCAAAGGGATTTCATCACTACTCGAATATTCTTGAATCATCCAATGTTCAAGCTTTTATAAATCATTTACAATATTTTTCACTTGACTAGGACACACTTGTGTTAAGGAGTCATCCTCATCTTGTGAAGTATGTAAATAGTGATTTTGAACAATATCATATATTTCATTTGTAGGCATAGTGGTATCTCCTAAATTTCCAAGGAAAATGTTAGTTGACTCAAGATTTACACCCATAAGGGAAACCATAAGTCTATAACTCTTTCTCATAGGGATGCTAGATATAGGTGTAGACACCAAAAATTATCCTAACAATTACCCTTATCCTAGCCAATTAAATAGGTATTTATTATTTATTTTAAAATTAGCCTTATTCCACCTTTAATTAAATAAATTAACTTTTATTTAATTACAATCCTCTTTTTTCCCTATCCTTGATTAAATAAATTTACATTTATTTAACTTTATCCTACCCTTGATTAAATAAATTTACATTTATTTAATCTTATCCTAGCCTATTTCTCATTTCCCCTCATCTTAATCCCCCATTTAATTAAGTAAATGACCTTGTTTACTTAATTAATCCCCTTTTATCCCACTTGGAATTAAATATCACATTTAATTATATTTGAGCAGATGGATCCTAACTTTAACCCTCATCTAACCTCACTTCCCCAACCTAACCCATCCTTCTAACCCAAGTCAACCCACTTTCCCACTAATTAATCTTAATCTTCCACCTAATCAATCTCTAATCATTTGCACAATCCTAATCAAGGGATTAGCAAACCAAAGTCACATGTGACTCTTACAAGTCACATGTGGCTCTTACACACTCTTACACACTTGTCTCCCATAGTCATTGATATGTCATTTTCCAAAGTTTCTCACACATGTGTGAGCAACCTTGGTTCTCTCATCCTCTTCCACCTTTTGACCCATGTCATTGACATTTCATTTTCCAAATTTTCGAACACGTGTGAGAAACCTTGGTTCTCTCATCCTCTTACATCCCTTGACCTTTTTCATTGAGTCATCACTTTCTCAAGTTGGTCACACATGTGTGAGAAAATTTGGCTATCTTACACCCTATTACACACTGTCATGGACATGTCACTTTAAAAGGTTTCTCACATGTGTGAGAATCTTTCCCCCTTTGAATGGTCAAACCCTAATCCACTTAGCATCTACTTGGACTCCATTTGGCCTCCACCTCATAGCCACTTCATCAATCCTATTCAATCTTGACCCTTCATCCAACTTTCAATCTCAATTGTCCATTTTCATCAAATTCCTATAAATTGAGAGCCCTCTTCCTCATTCAACAAGCTTCTTTCATACATTGTCATGCTACATGATTTGTGAGCAACCACATTCCATCAACAACAACAACATCTACAATTAATCATTTTGGAGGTTTGCATTGCATGTTTTAAGTTGAAGTAGTTTAAGGTTATATCTTATTTTATTTCATCATATTTACATGCTTGTTTCTCCACATCTTTTGAGGTTTGCATGAACATATAGGAATAGACTAATTGATTAAGTTTATTTCTTTTATATCATTTTTATGCAATACATTTCTATAGTGCCTGGTGGGACTTGCTTCATGAATTCTATACTAACCATTTAATGTATTTTTTAGTGTTTCTTGAGTTTTTGAATCTTGTAGGTTGAAGGCTTGCATTTGGAAGTCAACTTTTGCAAAAGTCTCAAAATCACAACCATTGTACCTGGAAGAGCCAAGAGATGAATTTTAACATATTATTCCCTATCTTTTTCTCTCTTTACTTATTTGCAAGTCTAGGAAATATATGCATTGTATATATGCTTTATATTTCTCTCTCTTTTTATATTTCTTTATTGGTTGTAAAAGAAATAGATCTTTTTTTGTAGTTTTTTTACTAATCATTTAAAAATCCTATCATTTTTAGTGTAAAATAGTTTTTTATTTCTTATATATAAATAAAATATATATTTTTATATAAATAAATAAACAAAAAATAATAATAAAATTATTTTATCACAGATTGTGGTACCACAGTCACGTGACTGTGAAGTCACAACACACATGACTGTGAAGCCACAGTCTGTGTGACTGTGGTCTCTATGGCCCATAGGACTGTGGTCTCCACAACCCACGTGGCTATGAAGCCACAACCCATGGGACTGTGGTCTCCACATTTCACATGGCTCTGATCTCCACAATTCACGTGGTTGTGAAGCCACAACCCATAGGACTATGGCCTCCATAGTTCGTGTGACTGTTCCAAGCCACAGCCCACGGGACTGTGGTCCCACAATATGTTAAAAAAACATTATAAACAAATAAAAAATCCAAATTTCAAATTTTTTTAATTTGTTGAAACAAAAGTTTGAAAATTGAAATTTTTTGTTTCTCATAGTATTTTCAAATAGGTATTTTTAATTTATTATAATTTTGTAACAATATCTTTTAATTTAGATTATCTTTTTTATTTTTTTATTTTTTATGTTCTAGCCCCTAGTCATATGGGTGATCAGGGGCTCTGCTAAACTTCCATCCCCCAACCTTTTTCTTGCGATCATGTGGGGCTCAGGGGCTTGTTTTTTCCCTTTCATCCTTGAAACCACATAAGGAGGTTGTTTCACTAAAACTAGCATAACTTTCACATACGAGCTCCATTTTGGACAATTAAAAAAACACTGAAAAGATGATTCATCCCTCTATCCACATCTACAAGAAACTTCATCAGATTAATCTCCACAAATCAAGTGAACACGTTTAAATTTGACCCTTCTTTGCCAACTTCAAACACTCATGACTTGGGCATCAAAAATCATTTTTCAATAATGTTTTTTTAAATTCATCAAAAAAATGCATGGAATATGATTTTGTTATTATTTTTAGCCTTAGGCATTCTGTTTGAAGTTTTTTTTCATACATTTTCAATTTTGGGCTTAAAACTAACCTTCACATTTGGATTTGGAATTAAAAAGAACAAGTGTCTTTTAAACCCCAAGGCCATGTACATATTCTCTCCTCTCACCCCTTCAGGTGACCTTGAGTGCACAAGAAATACGTGGTCTTGTTTTCTTTTTAGGAGGTCTTCTTATGGATTTGATCACCTCAAGGGACGACCTCAACTCCCATGTTTTGGTGGAGTATAAATAGGTGGAGGTGAATCCAAAGACACCTCTCTTGTAAGTGGAATCTTGTCACTCTTAGATAAGCCCCAAAGTACTTTATACCTTTGGGAAGTGAAGGTGGAAATTTGGGTTACTATCTCCTCTTGGTTGTGTGGCACTATTCTCTTTCATCTATGAATTTGGGCCTCAAGTACCTTGTGTATATCTAGGACATCCCCTAGTTGCTTTTAAATCCTAGTTGAAGCTTGAATGGGATTGTTAGTGTGTTTGATGTTCTTGAATGTTTAAAACCCTCCCCATTTGCAGCCAAAAGGGGACACACCATCCAACTTAAACCTTAGAAATTGTGTTTATATATAATTTCATTTGTTTGCTTTGCATTTCAAAATAAAAAATCCAAAAAAATCATAGCATTCAAAATTAAAAAAGTATAAACTTTCAAAAATTCAAAAATATCAAAAACTTCAAAATCCAAAAAAAATATAAAGTTTGAAAACTCAAAAAAATCAAAACATATCAAAAAAACAAAAAAAAGTTTTGTTTTTAGTCCACTTTGTCAAGCTTTCCACATTATCTCCTCATCACTTCTTCTATCTATCAACTTCATCATCTTCTTCATACTGCTTATGCTAATCAACTTCTTAATTATTCCAAATCATTCCTCCAATTGTAATCTCCCCTAATCATCCTATCCATTCCTCTATTATAATCATCCTAGTCATCATCTCCTAATTATCCATAGCATCCTTGGTCATCTTCTTAATCTAGTTCAATCATCCAAATCATTCCTCTACATCCTTAATCATTCCTCCATATCCTAATCATCCTTCCTCTTCATCTCTTAATCATCCTAAGTATCTTCCTCCTTCCTCTTCATCTCTTAATCATCCTAATTATCTTCCTTCTTAACCATTCTTATCATCCTAATCACTTCTTCTAAGTCATCTTTATCATTCTTCTTAATCATTCTAATAATTATTTTAATCTTAATTGAACCTAATCCAAATCATTTCATCCTCTTCCTAATCATTCAATCAAGGTCCTAATCTTCATCTTGGTCATCCTTCATAATTCAAATCCACTTTCTTAATCCAATTTAATTATTCATTTTCCTCCAAATCTAATCACATCATTATCTTTCTAATCCAATCCACTTGTCAACTTCATTCCAATCAAATCCTAATTCAATAATTTACCCCCTTCATCTAAATTAATCACCCATTTATCCATTCAATTGTCTTCGAATATCCCTCATTTATCTTCTAAACTTATTTCATTCTTAATTCCAATCTATATCCACATCATCTTCTAATTCAACTTTTCATAAAAATATTCCACTTTTGGCTCAGGAGCACCATCATAATCTTTGGACTTTAATCATCATCTTAATCTAATCAACTCAATCAAATCCTTGAGGGCCTACCCTTACAATCAATCAAATCAATTTAATTCAATCAAATCCTTTAGGCCTTGCCCTCTTAATCAATCCAAATCCAAATCAAATCAAATTAATTTAATCCGAATCCGAATCAAATAAAATCAATTTAATCAAATCCCTGAGGCCTTGCCCTCTTAATCAAACCAAATTTGAATCAAATAAAATCAATTGAATCAAATATGTGGGGCCCTGCCCTCTCAATCAATCAAATCAAATCAAATCCTTGAGGCCCTACCCTCTTAAGTCAAAACAAAAGTCCAAACTTGATCCTAGTCCTAAGTTTATATTTCATCCATCCTTAAATCTTTCACTTCATTCATTCTTACTTCAAATATTCATCCATATAATCTTCAAATAAAAATCCAAATCTCCTCATCTAAGCTTCATGGATAGATATTGGATTCACAAAATGGTTAAGGACATTAAAATGCAATATCACACTATACCTCTGTTGGAATTGGTTCTGTATCCCTACTGTTTTAGGGAGAGGATATTGAGAAGAATTGTAAAGTGGACAATGAGGAAGTTGTACTTTTGGGTTGATGGATTTTTTCATATGTTGTCATCAATGACAAAGGGGGAGAGTGTTGGAATTGGTTCTATAATATGCGTTGACTCTCATTGTTTGTCATTTTTGTCAACATATGTTTCAGATGAAGGAAGATAGACTAGTTAAAAATGATATATGGATGACTGGCAGAAGTGTACAGATGTTGTACAGTTGTTTTAGAGCATGAAAAGATAGGAATATGTACAAGGATGAGTTGTGACCTTATTTCTAAGGTATCTTGGCTTAACATTGTAGATGGAGCGAGTTACAATTGTTTTAGTGAAGACTGGTTACTAGACTATGAAAGTGGATAGTGACGAAGTTAGTCTCTGTATTTATGAGATAACTCTTACGCGAGCATGATTTGTGACATGCAAGCTTAAGGAATGATAGAAGACATATTGGAGAATATTATTTGTGATTATGGATTTTTTGTGTTTATGGTGATATCAATTAAAGCGTGTGGTCTTGCGAAGACCTATTTGGAGCTGACTAGAGATGTTTAACGTGTTGTGAAGATGGTGAGCATGGATTTTAGATCCTAGAGTATATTTGATGTATTGTAACTATTGTATAATTGTGTAAGGCATTATGTGTATCTTAGAAAGGGTCTATTTGATTATTTATTCATTAGGGAAGTCTTCATTGGTTGACCTAATTGATTATTGTAATAGGGTATAAAGAAGAGTTATTTTTGGAGAATAAATATTGAAGGTGTGTGTATAAGCTACGAGCTGGTATTTGTGAATTTTGTTGGATGTAGAGAAGAGGTTGTGATTGAGGAGATTCATTGGAACTGATCAAGCAAAGATAGTTTCTAACATACAATTCATTGTATTGTATATCTTCTATACAATTTTATTTTAGACAGTGAGTCCTGAAGGTAGATTTAACCTTCTTTGGGCAGTGTGCATAGGTCGTGAGCCTCTCATTTCTTTCTTGACTCCTAGCAGGGTTTGTCCTTTAACATGGACTATGTATTGTATGCATTAAAAAGCTCCTAATAGAGCTAAATCTTTTAGCAGGGATACTATACTTTCAGTACATCATTTGTGGGTGCTAATTCCCACTGGGGTTTTACCTTTAACAGGGTTTCCTCGACAATAAAATATTGTGTTATATTGTTGCATTCATTGTACTGATATTCTAATTAAGTATTTTGGATTATAAAGTTTAAAGTTTAATATTCTGTCTCACAACTGCTTCACCTCCCTCTCAGTTGTGTTGGTGGACTATTATTCCTAAAAATTGGTATTAGAGCTTTTGGTCCTTAGAGAGAAAGCTTAATAGCTTGAGATGATCTTTGATATGGCCTTCTATAGGAAGGAAAGTCCAAAGTTTGATCCTAAAATTTTTGACAGTTGGACGAACACGATGAGAACACATCTGTTTTGTTTGGGTATTGACTAATGGATGATAACAAAGAAAGAAGAGAAGATCAAGCTTGAAGATGAATTGGACAGTGCCACTGATGAGGAAAAGAAGTTGTTCTCTTGCAACATGGTTGCAAGGGAAGCATTTATTAGTGCGCTCTCTCAAGGTGAATTTACTAAGGTTAAGGACTTAGATTTAACACACAAAATTTGGTCAAGATTGGAAGAACTATATGAAGTAGACATATTTACTAAACAAGCAAAGTTGTAGAATTGGAAGACAAAGATGAAGAATTTGAGAATGAGAGATGATGACAATGTAGAGTATACATAGGGTTACAAAGGTTGTTATTGGCATTATAATTTTTGAAGGCATATACAGTGAAGAGAATGTGATTAAAAATATTATTAGATCTTTGACACATGTGTATAAGGCTAAAGTGAATGTGATAGAGGAGATCATACCTTTGACTGTGAACTTTAACAAAGAGATCTTGATTGCTAAATGAACTATATTTGAGGCCACAGAACTTGGAGATTCATTACCTAAGCCTGAATCAACATTTAAGGCGACTGTATATAATGACAAAAGGACTTTATCAAGTCTAGTGATCAATAGCAAAGATGATTTGTGAGAAGATCTTGGTGAGTATGCTGATAAATGGGAAAAGATACAGGAAAAAGAAAAGAAGCTAGATGAGATTATGGCCATGATCGTAAGAAGAGAAAAGAGAGGTAAAGGTAAGTTTGAAGGAAAGCTACCCCTAAAATGTTTTTCATGTAATAAGATTATTCATTTTGTATCTATATCTCCTACAAGGGTTCCCAAGCACAAACCTAAGTTTCACATACCTAATTACTCAAAGGATAAAGAATGTTACTATCCTAGTGAAGGTGTTTCTTATGATGATAAAATATACTATGATGAGATTGGATTTATTGCTATTAAAGATGATTAACCCATTCATGAAGAAAAAGACCCAGTTTCACATGTTGAGAAGAAATTAGAATGGACCATAGATAGTGGTTGTTCACATCATATGACCAGTGATAAAAATAAGTTTGTTAAGCTAACAAAGTATGATGGTGGTGTGGTTAGATTTGGTGATAATGTTCCTAAGTTTATCATTAGAGTAGGATCAATTTTTCTAGATGGTAAGACTAATACTGATGATGTACTACTTGTTGATGGACTTAAGCACAATTTGTTAAGTGTTGGACAACTTGTAGACAAGGGTTATCAACTGGAGTTCATTAATGGGAGATGTTATATCAGAAGCAATTCAAAAGATTTGATTACATCTGGTACTAAATCAAGAGGTAATATATTTGAGTTGAACACATCTGAGGTTTCTTGTTTTGTTATGAGGATTGATGATAGTTGGTTATGGTACAAAATATTTTGTCATGTGAATTTTGATAATATTGTGAAACCATGTATGAAAAATGTTCTTAGTGTATCATCTTAAAATGGAAGCACTTCCATGTTAAGAGCATTTAGCCCTCCGAGTGAGTGGTATGGGGTCATGTCAAGCATCTTGATTGGGTCTTTGCATGAATTTGGCTTTCTCCCCCATTCTGCTTCTCTCTCCACCTGTTTTCACTATCTTTCTGCATTTCCTAGCATTTTGGATTGAGGTCCTGAGGTTTTTGATCTCAAGGTCAAAGATGACCTTGAGGGTCAAAGATGACCTCAACCTTGACCTAGGGTGGGGTCTACCTCATCCTTGACCAAGGGTTCAAATTTCAAGGTCCCATGATTTCTAGATGTTGGGTTTTGGAAAGATTTGTTTTCCTGCTTTCAGGTCGGCTATTTTGGTCTCCGAAACCGTAAATCCTTAAATTGCATTTAATCTAGGTATATTTCTAGGGGTTAAGATTAATTGGGATTTAATTCTCCAATATTGGCCTCTCTAGAAGTTTGTACCCTAGATCACTATAAAAGGAAGCCTTCCTCTCTCATTTTCTCCATCAAGTTTCCATAAATTATTCATGAGCATTCACAATCTCTCAAGCAAGATCAAGAAAGCATTTCATCAAGCATTTTCAAGGAAGCATTCAAGCCCTCTTCTCCTTTCAATTTCTCCATTGAAGATCAAGGATTCAAGCATTCAAGCCTTTGAAGGGATTTGGTTCAAGCATGCAAGATTCATCATTCAAACCCTAGATCTAGCCATCATGATGGTGTGATCTTCCTTCAAGATCCTTTGTTCATCTTCTAGATCCATTCATTCTTCTATCAAGGTGGATTCCAAGCATACAATCATGGAGGCTTTGGATTTAAATTCATGGTTTTGATTTACATTTGTCATTGTTAAAGCTTTCATATCAATATACTTGTTTACATTTCAAATACAATTGCATATCTATTGAATTTTATAGCTTCGTTGTTAGATCTACTTCTACTACTTGATCGCATTCTCAATTTCAATTTCATTATTAAGGTTGATTCCAAACTGGGGTTTGACCAAGGCAAACCCCTAATCCAAACAACAAAAACCTCCTTTTTCTTGCAGGTACAAGTGCAGGACTGTGGATCAGAGCTTGGATCTGGATACCCTTTTTGGTGAACTTCCGAGATCCGTGAACAAAGTCAAAGACGACCTTCAAAATTCTGAAGTAGTCTTTGACCTTTTATCAGGGTCAAAGACTACCTGCTGCCATTAAGATAAATTTTTTTTGGGTTTTCTTTGTCTCAGCATTTCCAGTCTGGAACAGGTTGCAGAATTGCCCGAAACTGCACACAGACATCAGAAATTAGCATTTTCTAGATTTTCCCTATTTTCAAGGTTAGTATTTGCATTTCTATTTTGCTTCCTTTACATGTTCACAATATTTTCCATCACACACATCCCTCTAGTACATTTCCAATCCATCCAATAAGGTGAACCCTAATTTCACCTTATTCAGTTAGATACCTACTAAAGATTGTAAAACCATCTAACACCATGTGTAGAGAATGTGTAATGGGGAAACATGCTAAAAACATCTTTCAAAGCAAATCTTAATCGGTTAAAGGGAAGTTAGATTTGGTGCATACAGATCTTTGTGGACCTACAAGAACAAGATATTATTATGGTGAGAGGTATTTCATACTTTTTGTTGAAGATTTCTCTAGGATGACGTGGCTTGCATTTCTTAGAGAAAAGTTTGAGGCTTTTGACAAATTTAAGATTTTTAATGAAAAAGTTGAGAATGAATCTAGTTTAAAGATAAAATGTTTGAGATTAGATAGCGATGGAGAATTTACTTTAGATATGTTTAATAACTACTTCAAAGAGCAAGGCATATATAGATAAACATCAGCTCCTAGGGTTCCACAACAGCATGGGATTGCAAAGCAAAGAAACAAAACAATTTTGGATGTTGCTAGAACTATGTTGCTGGAAGGAAATGTATCACATAGTCATTGGAGAAAAGTTGTTGGTGTTTTTTTTTATACTTTGAATAGAATTGAGATCAGAGAAGGTACAAGTAAGACTCATGAATTATGGTTTAATCATACTCCTAGTGTGAAATATTTTAGAATATTTGGTACTAAATGCTATATCAAAAGAGATGATGACATTGGAAAATTTGATGCTAGAAGTGATGAAGGGATATTTCTTGGTTATTCTATTAAGATAAAGGCTTACAAATGTTATAATCTAAGATTGAGAAAAATAATTGAAAGTGCTAATGTGAGAATCGATGAGAAGTTTCATATTTAGGAAAGAGTTTAAGATTACAGTCATAATTTAGATAATAAAGAAGTTGTTACAAATCAAGAAGAACCTTTTGAAGTTGATCATGAGATGGAAGTATGTTTGAATGACCCTATTGATTATTCGAAAGACACTAAGGTATGCAAAGAAGAACCACCCTAAGAATCATTGGTGATGCTAATAAAGGAATGTTGACAAGGTCTAGATTAAGGAATGCAATTTGTTTGATTGAACATAAAACTACCGATGAAGCTTGTAAGGATGAATCTTGGAATAAAGCAATGCAGGAAGAATTGGATAAGATAAATAAAAATAATACTTGGGAATTGGTTCCTAGGCCTAAAGATAAGAATGTGATAGGAACTAAATAGATTTTCAAAAATAAGATGAATGAAGAAGGGATAGTTGTAAGAAATAAAGCAAGACTTGTTTGTAAAGGCTACTCTCAATAAGAAGGCATAGACTTTGAAGAAACATTTTCTCTTATTGCTAGGTTGGAGGCATGAATACTATTTCTTGCTTATGATACACATAAAGACTTTAAAGTATATCAAATGGATGTTAAATTTGCATTTATGAATGGTGATCTTGAGGAAGAAGTTTACATTGAGCAACCTGATGGATTTCCTTTAACAGTAAATGAGGATATGGTATGTAAATTGAAAAAGGCATTGTATGGACTGAAATAAGCACCTAGAGCATGGTATGCAAAATTGGATAAGTATCTACCGAGTCTTGGTTTCAGAAAAGGTAATGTCGACAATAATTTATATTTGAGAACTAGTAGAGAAGGAATTCTAATAGTTGAAGTTTTTTTGGATGACATTATTTTTGGAGGCAATGATGAGCTAAGTAAGAAGTTCTCTAAGGAAATGGAAAATTAATTTGAGATGTCAATGATAGGTGAAATGAAATTCTTCCTTGGCTTACAAATTAATCAGAACAAAGATGAAATTTTTTATTTCTCAAATAAAGTATCTTAAAGAGATGTTGAAGAAATTTGGAATGGAAGATTGTAAACCTCTTGGAACACCCATGGTTACTGTGTACTAGGATTAGTACCTTCATAGGGTTAGTATCATCAATAACTCAAAATAATAATTAAATTACCATAAATGCAATTCAATTAAGCAAACTTAAAGACGATTGAGTACTCTATGACTCTCTAATTAGGGATGCTAAGGATGAGCTCTTAGCAAGCTCTCACTAGTGATAGTCCTAATATGAGAAAGAAATGATAAACAAGCTAAAAGATTAATTCCAATTGAAAATATAACTATTTAGCTCTAAATTTTCCTTTCTAGCTTAAAATTATAAGAGGTTTTATGCTTCTAAAAAATTGTGGATGATCATTGCTTCAATTATGCCTTGCTTTTATAGATTTTGGCAAGGGTAGGGGGTGTAGTTGATTTGATCATGGTTTGATGAGGGTTGAGTCCATGATTCCACCTTTGGAGACCATTTAAATATTTTTTCCTCAAAGCTTGGGAAGAGGACAAAATGGGTGGACAAGATGCTTTCTCCCTATGGGTGGTGGAGATTCGATGTGAGCTTGATCCATGTGAGCTTGGTTCTCACATCCTATTGGTTGATGAATTTTTCTCTCATTTGGTGGTTGAGGGAAAATATGATTTAATTAATTGAATTTAATTAATATCTTTAGCCATGTGTACCTCTTGAATGGGTTAATTTGATTTAAATGAAGTATGCAATTAATTAGATTAATTACATAATTAATTGATTTATCATGATTTATTTGATTTTGATTGATTTTATGGATTTTAATTTTTAATTGAATTTGAATTATGGCTTGATTGCAATTTAGCTTTGATTCTTGCTTGATTTGATTTAATTGCATTGATTTTTGCCTTGGTTACTCATTTAATTGATCTAGTCCATTTTTAGGTGATTACAAATGCCCCTCTTTGAATCGACGCATGAAGCGTATCAGTTCAAAGAATCAACTGATGATTTTTAATGCAAAATCCTGATCAAATGATGTCTGATTTGATGTGATAGAAGATGCAAATTTTGATGATGGAATTGATGTAGTTTTGATTGATTTGAAGGTCCTTGATGGTTGATCTGATGATATGTTGTCTGATATGGTACCTGATTTGATATTATTCGATGATGCCCATTTCGATTGATAATTGAAATTTTTTCTAATAAAATATTATGCTTTGATTTGATGGTCGTGCCCCTGATTTGCTGATTATGATGTCAGTCCTTATTATCTGAGTGTATCCTAAGAAAATCCTAAGGATTTTACCAAGTTTAAGGTACAAATATTCAAGCTAACAACCCCATCAATGAGGACTCTTTTCACTCTATGCTTGTGGATTAGGACCTCTATATGCAAGGGCATATTTTGTGGATGGTTTAGTGACATGTCATCTTATTCTGAAAATGATAGACAATGGGGTGCAACAAGATGTCCTACCATGTTTTGAAATTTTTTCATATCTAAATTTAGAGGCACATTAGTCTCTACTAAGGCTATTTCTAGAATCTCCTTATGAGTTGGTGAAAGCTTGAGTAATTCTAGAATAGATGGGGTTCTTTGTAATTGGTCTACCAAATTATATTGTTTCAAAGATGAAGACGAAGTTTGATTTGGTAGGAAAATCCTTGGGGCATTTCCTGGTAAGGTAATTTTTTATGCTTGCCCCCTAGTTACAACATTAGGCGTTGCTTCCCTTGGCTTCTCTTTCACCACAATGACATTTATGGTGTTTTCATCACCACTTAGAGTATTAATGGTGTTATCATAGGTATGAGAAAATTTAACCTTCTCATTACCTCTTTTGTTGTTAGGATTGGTGTTTGATGATTCCCCTTTTTCATGATTTAAGAAAGGGTTTTTAAAAGCCGTATGGTCTTCGTTATTTTAAGGCCCTTCCACTTTTATTGTTCCATCATCAATTAGGTCTTGGACAAGATGTTTCAATTTCATGCATTCATTCATTTTATGTCCCTTGTTACAATGGTATTCACAATGGTGAGAATCATTCCACCAATTAGGCTTGATTTAATATGGCCTCAATTCGGGTAAAGTAATGATTTTATTAGCCACCAAAGTCCTTAATGAATTTTCCAATGGTTCACCTAAAAAGGTGAATTTTCTCTTTTGATATGTGGAAAAGAAAGGCTTAGGTTTAGCAATATTAGAGTTATTAAAGGGGTTGTTGTTGTTAGCATTGTTGTTTTTGTTGTTGTTGTTGTTTTTGGGATTGTTATTATTGAAAGGGGCTTCGTTTGTTTGATTTATGTTATATGTTGAATTTTCCCCACTTGATAAATTAAAGGGGGTAGCCTTTAAATTGTGTGCTTCCACAACTCCATCATTCACAAGATTTTTATTATTGTTTTTCAACCATAGTCTAGATTTATCATTGTGATTGTTGGCTCCTTTATTATTGTTATAATTAGATACATTATTATTGTTATTAGTGTTGGTATGGTTTATTATCTTTGAATAATTTTATTTCTCCTCTCTTAACCAACACATCTTCAATTTTGATCCCATTCTTGATAAGTTTTTTAAAAGTAGGGGGACATTGAAGTTGGAGCCTATAGTTCATCTCCACATTTAAGTTATTCATAAATATTTCCATTTTCTCCTTTTTCAGGTATGCTTCATGGATATCTAGCAAAAACTATTCCCCACCTTTGAAGAAACCCTAAGAAATATTCACCATCTTGTTGTTTAGTGTCACATAGGTTGAGCATGGTGATCTCATGTTCAATGTTGTAAGAATAATGGGTTATGAATTTGGAGGCTAATTCCTCAAATGTCTTTATCCCTTGCGAAAGTTTTGAGACCCATTCCATGGCTTGACCTCCTAAACTTCTTGGAAAAAGTCTAATTATATAAGTTGTATCATGCATAAATTCAATACTTAGAGCACAAAAATCTCTAAGGTGATCTTGTGGGTTTGGTTTACCCATGTATTTATCGTATTTTGGAAAGACCACATTTATCGAAAAAGGTACCATAACCAAGCTTTTGTCAAAAGGAAATGGGCACAAGGCCTTGATAGAAAATGGCTTAGGTTCAACTACCTTCTTCATTAGGTCAATTTGTGCTTGGAACATTTTCAATTGTTTACTCATCACACCCATCAGATTATCATCTTCCTTGTCTTTCTTAAGTTGATCAACATCATAATCATGTGGAAGTTTCACCCCTGCTTGGGCTAAGTTTAGGAAACATTTTATCCTATCTCTTTCTATTAGTTTTTCCATGACTTCAAGAAATTAAATGTCTTGACCCGCCCTATTAGCTTTATCTTCAAGTGTTTCTTTAGGCCCTTGATTGGCATTATTAATATTATCATTGTTTCCGCCATGGAGATAATCATGAAATGTGGAGTTCCTATCCATTGGATCAGTTCTCTTTTCAAAAATATTTGGGAGACTATCCCCTTGGTTTTGATTTATGAAAGAGCTTTGAGATTCAAATTCGGGGACCTCTTTTGCAATGCAAGAGCCATCTTGTAAAGATAGTTTGAGTCTATGAGACCGTGTAGAAACTGACATTCAACAAGGTTTAATTTTGATTTGTTTCCCCCAAACTTGGTAATTGTTTGCTTTTATGAAGAGATTAAAAATATGAGATGAATTTTCAAATGGATATCTCTTACTTGTTCTATGTATTTTTAAAAAAAAACAATCAGAAATACACTTGTTCTTTTTAACCCTTCTACACAAAAAGTGTTTAAATTTGTAAGGATGTTATCATGGGTTTTTCACGAAAAAGCACTTCAAGCAACTACCTAGTTCACAATTTGGCTCATAAAAATGGTTCTACAAGGTAGAATTTTCTATTTTAACAAGGTATTTAATCAAGATTCCATTCAAAATGGATATCAAGTTTTCATCCTCCAAAAAATTAGGAGGCTTCCCACCATCAGTATGTCAGAGTTTTGCGCAATCTCGAAGGACTACTCGAGGAAGTTCAAAAGATTAATACCCTTTTGTCACACACCCCATTAAGGATGCATGCATTTTATTTTATAGTGGGTCGGATTATTGTGACAAAGGCAATTGTATCCCACTTTGGGTTGTCCCTCTCACCAGCCTCGTTAAGGCAAATCTCAGGAGGTGAGCCCACTAAAGATCTAGCATGTTCATATTGAAAGCAATAAAAATAGAATCAAGAGATAGGTTGTGGGAGTTTGATTCAAAAAAAGGTGAAGAACATATCCCTATCTATTTCTTGATTCCAAAACACTTTTAACAAGGTTCAATTTCCAAAACCCACTAACTAATGGGAATCGAATATTTCTACTCTTTTCCATAAACAAGGGGTTGTTTGATTAAGTGCTTGATTTTATACTTTATGCTATTTAATTACTAGATTTGAGAAAAAATCACAAGGCCACAATTTAAAGAAAAATTGACAAAGTTTAGGCTTACCTTTAATCGAAGCTAGCAAAGGCTAGGGGCATTTTTGATGATTTTTTCCATTATTTATGCTTACCTAGTGGTGATTGTTCCTTCCTTTTCACTTTTCCTCCAACAAATTAGTCAACACCAACAAGCACAATGAAGGAAAACAAGATTTTTTTTGGAAATCTAACCTTATTTATCAAATTTGAGACAAATTGATTAAGGTAAATAAATCCAATTTAATGAAGCAAATTTAGATTTATAGGCTTCTACAATTTTCAAATAATGTTCATATACCTTTGTTTCTTGTTGTGAATCCTCTAAAACTAGCTTGATATTTGCTATGTTCTCCTCCTTGATCCTTTTGGCCAATGCTTTTTCTTCACAATTAAATATGGTCTCTAGCTTTTTGACTCTTTTATGACTAGTCATCCTGCAAACCTATAAAAATCATTTTTTGAATGTTAGATTCTGGAAATTTGCATTTTAATTGAATGCGCAACATAATCTATTAAATACTTTGTTAAAATGATTGAAATTGTCGTTAAAACTAGTGAATGCGATGCAAAAAATATTGAAAGTGTAGGAACATAATTTAAATGCACTGTTTAATTGAGCAAAGGTGTATAGAGAAATCCTTGAACGCGCTAGAGAATAAATTGAAAGGATTGTAGAGTCAGGGCACACGTGCTAAAAGAAATAAGACAAGAAAGTAGAAAAATTGAAAGCATCGAAACTCTGTGCAAAGGCACACAACTTTACCATGGATGCGCTATTGCAGACCTTGTACGTGCTAGAGAAAGTGTTGTACGCACTGGAGAAACTTACAAAAGTGCCAAAAAACTTGCAAAACAGATAACAATAAAAGGATTTGCAAGAAAAAAATTACTTCTCCAAATTTAAAAATTAATGAGGCCCCCACGGTGGGTGCCATTTTGTGTACTAGGATTAGTACCTTCATAGGGTTAGTATCATCAATAACTCAAAATAACAATTAAATTACCACAAATGCAATTCAATTAGGAAAAATTAAAGATGATTGAGCACTCTATGGCTCTCTAATTAGGGATGCTAATGATGAGCTCTCAGTAAGATCTCACTAGTGACAATCCTAATATGAGAAAGAAATGATAAACAAGCTAAAAGATTAATTCCGATTGAAAATATAACTATTTAGCTCTAAATTTGCCTTTATAGCTTAAAATTGCAAGAGGTTTGATGCTTCTCAAAAATTGTGGATGATTATTGCTTCAATTATGCTTTGCTTTTATAGATTTTGGCAAGGGTAGGGGGTGTAGTTGATTTGATCATGGTTTGATGAGGGTTGAGTCCGTGGTTCCACCTTTGGAGACCATTTAAATATTTTTTCCTCAAAGCTTGGGACAAGAGGACAAAATGGGTGGACAAGATGCTTTCTCCCTATGGGTGGTGGAGATTCGATGTGAGCTTGATCCATGTGAGCTTGGTTCTCACATCTTATTGGTTGATGAATTTTTCTCCCATTTGGTGGTTGAGGGAAAATAGGATTTAATTAATTAAATTAAATTTATATCTTTAGCCATGTGTACCCCTTGAATGGGTTAATTTGATTTAAATGAAGTATGCAATTAATTAGATTAATTGCACAATTAATTGATTTATCATGATTTTGATTGATTTTACGGCTTTTGATTTCTAATTAAATTTGAATTATGGCTTGATTGCAATTTAGCTTTGATTCTAACTTGATTTGATTTAATTACATTGATTTTTGCCTTGGTTTCTCATTTAATTGATCTTGTCCATTTTCAGATGATTAAAGTTATTGGTTATAAACTTACTAATACTAATGAAAGTACAGGTGTTTTTTAGATAAAGTTAAAATCAATGATTGGAGGCCTACAATATCTAACTCATACCAGACCTGGCATAGCCAATGTTGTTGGAATTATGGTAAGATATCAAGAAAATCCTAAAGAGACTCACCTTGCTGCTGTGAAAAGGCTATTCAGATACTTGAAGGAAACACTTGAGTATGCATTACGGTATAAAAAACTTGATGATTTTGTGTTACATGCTTATACTGATATTGATTGGGCAAGGAGAATGGATGATAGA
The DNA here is from genome assembly GCA_027943335.1 of Chamaecyparis obtusa. Lineage (NCBI taxonomy): Eukaryota > Viridiplantae > Streptophyta > Pinopsida > Cupressales > Cupressaceae > Chamaecyparis > Chamaecyparis obtusa. The sequence continues at coordinate 6,057,954 of BSBK01000370.1, read as the reverse complement.
AAAAGTACTAGTGGAGGTGTATTTTTCCTTAGGAAAAGACTGGTTTCATGGCTAAGTAAGAAGCATGACTATATAGCTTAGTATACTGCTAAATCAGAATATGTTGTTGCTGCTATAAACTACACTCAAATTGTTTGGATGAAGTAGATGATTAAAGATATTAAAATATTTTTTAAAGAACCTATGGTTATATAGTATGATAACACTAGCACGGTGATGAGCTCTAAGGATCTAGGGGGGCGAGCCTCTCCCTATTTCCCAGCTTGAGATAGGTAGCACAGGGATGAGCTCTAAGGATCCTCTTCTTGATAAGGAGAACATTGATCTGTTCTCTGATCCCAACCATGTTGTGATGCAGATCTCCCAAAATGGAACTAACATGAAATTGCCCTATCCTAAAGAAAATTCTTCAAATCTTGAAGAAATTAATGAATTTAGGGCCCTCTCCCTTGAATGCTTTAAATTCAAGGATCAAAATAAGGTCAAAGAGGTAGGCCAGAGCTCTCCTATGTCCTTAGAAGGAATTAAGATAAGAAGCAAGAAGACTAATGTAGGGAAATTTAAGACTGGACTAGGAAGAAGACAAGCTAAAGTTGGTCGAGAGAAAGACAGTTGGCAAGAGATTGTAGATGGGAAATAGAGGACTATTCTGAAGGCCTTCTCTCCAAATAAATTATGACGATTATATCTTAGAACATAAGGGGGTTGAATGCACCCCATAAACGAGACATTCTTATTGTATCATCTTAAAATGGAAGCACTTCCATGATAAGAGCATTTAGCCCTCCGAGTAAGTGGTATGGGGTCATGTTAAGCACCTTGATTAGGTCTTTGCATGTATCTGGCTTTCTCCCCCTATTCTGCTTCTCTCTGCACCTGTTTGCCACTTTATTTCTACATTTCTTAACACTTTGGATTGAGGTCCTAAGGTTTTTGACCTCAAGGTCAAAGATGACCTTGAGGGTCAAAGATAACCTCGAACCTAACCTAGGTCAGGGATGACCTCAACCTTGACCTAGGGTGGGGTCTACCTCATCCTCGACCTAGATTTCAAATTTTAGGTTCCCATGATTTCCAGGTGTCAGGTTTCAGAAATATTTGTTTTCTCGCTTCCAAGTCGACCATTTCGGGTTTCGGAATCATAAATCCTTAAATTGCATTTAATATGGGTCCATTTCTAGGGGTTAAGGTTAATTGGGATTTAATTCCCTAATGTCAGCCTTCTCTATAGGTTTGTGCCCTAGATCACTATAAAAGGAAGCCTTCCTCTCTCATTTTCTCCATCACCTATTCATGAGCATTCAAGCAAAGATCAAGCAAGAATTTTTCATCAAGAATTTTCAAGAAAGCATTCAAGTCCTCTTCTCCATCCAAGTTCTCCATTGAAGATCAAGGATTTAAACATTTAAGCCTTTGAAGGGATTTGGTTCAAGCATGCAAGATTCATCATTCAAACCCTAGATCTAGCCATCATGATGGTGCGAGATCCTTTGTTCATCTTCTAGATCCATTTCATTCTTCTATCAAGGTGGATTCCAAGCATACAAACATGGAGGTTTTGCATTTACTTTCATGGTTTTGATTTACATTTGCCATTTTTGTGTTCAAGCTTTCATATCAATATACTTGTTTACATTTAAAATACTTTTGCATATCTATTGGATTGCATAGCTTCATTGTTAGATCTATTTCTACTACTTTCTAGCATTCTCATTTCAATTTCAATATTAAGGTTGATTCCAAACTGGGGTTTGGCCAAGGCAAACCCCCCATACAAATAATAAAAACCCTCTTTTTCTTGCAGGTATAGGTGCAGAATCATGGATTTGAGCTTGGATTTGGGTACCCTTTTTGGCAAACTTCCGAGATCTACGAATAAAGTCAAGGATGACCTTCAAAATATTAAAGTAGTCTTTGACCTTTTATCGGGGTCAAAGATTACCAGCTGTCAGAAAGATAAAAGTTTTTTGGGTTTTCTTCATCTCAACATTTCCAGTCCAGAACAGGTTGCAGAATTGCCCGAAACTACATAGACGTCAGAAATCAACATTTTCCAGATCTGCCCTATTTTGAGGTTAGTATTTCCTTTTCAATTATTTTAGATTTCAAGCACATCTTCTTTATAGGGAAATATAAGGTTTTCTTCCTCCATATTCTCCATAGATTGATTCAATTGTGCATTAACCTTTTGGTTGATCAATTTGGATCTCTCCTTTGGGAATTTGGATTTAGAAGTAGATCTTATATTTCCCCCATACATTTTAGGGTGAATACTATTTCCACCTTATTCACTTATAAATGTGGTTAGAGATTATAAACCTGATATCCTTCTTATACATGAAACCAAAATGAGCATGGAGAAAGTGGACAATCTTAGATTTTTTCAAAAAGGTGGTGTTAGAAGTTATAGCTCAGCTGGAGCCTCTGGGGGTACTACCATTTTCTAGAATCTGAAAACTATAAATGGTGTGATCATTACTGAAGACCCTAATATGATATCTATCAAAATGAAGAATATCAGAGATAACTTTAGCTAGGTTATCACTAATATATATGCTCCTAATGCTAAAGTGAATAGAGCTAAGTTTTGGAAGAAAATTATGGATAAAAGAAATGACTTTAAGGATGATTGCTAGTTTCTCATGGGGGATTTCAGTACCCCTCTCATAGATAGTGAGAAGAATGGGGGCATCTTATCTTAGAATGATAGTAGAGCTGACCTTTTCAATTTCATCAATGATCAGGGTCTGATTGATTTAGATCTCCAAGGGCTGAACTTTACTTGGTCCAATCAGCGCGCTGGCATTCATAACATCCAGAGTAAATTAGATAGAGCGCTCATTACCCATGAACTCTCTAAGCACTGCTGCACCCTATCTTCTTTCCCTAAAATTGGCTCTGATCATTACCCTTTGGTGTTGGAATTCAACCTTATCAATGCTCCCAGGCATTTTCCTTTCCGGTTTGAAAAAATGTGGCTAAATCACCTTGATTTGGAGATTTTTTTTTTTGAGTGGTGGAATATTAGAATTGAGGGGATTGCCATGTTCAAGGTTACTAAAAAACTTAGAAACATTAAGGAGAAAGTTAAATTATGGAATAAAGAGGTTTTTGGAGACATCTTCTAGTAGAAGAACAAGGTTAAAATTGACCTTTCTGCTATCCAGGATGCCATTCAAATTCATGGTCTGACATATTCTCTTAAAGTTAATGAGCAAAAGGCCCTTGTTAACTACCATGATTTAATATCCAAAGAGAAAATCTACTGGCGACAGAGATCAAGGGCGGTCTAGCTTCAAGAAGGGGATAAAAATAATAAGTTTTTCCACTTGACTACCCTCAAACACAAAGTAGCCAATCGAATAGCTAAAATCTCTAAGGACAATGAAGAGATCTACAAGGAAGAAGATATCAAGATTGCTGCTATCAATTACTTTTCCTCTCTACTCTTTGCGAATATCAATCTTGATAGGGACAACCAAGAAACATTATTGGAAGATATTCCTAGTATTGTAAACCAAGATCAGAATAAGATTTTGCAAGCTATCCCTTCCAATAAGGAGATTAAGCATGCGATTTTCTCTTTTGAAGGTGATAAGGCTCCTGGCCCAGATGGGTTCCCCATGATTTTTTTTCAAAAATTCTGCCTGACTATTGAGAAGGATGTTTCAAATGCTGTGAAGGAATTCTTTGGTTGTAGAATCCTTCTCAAAGAAATTAATGGCACTTTTTTAGCCCCGATTCCCAAAATTGCTGGAGCTCAATCTTTTGATCAATTCAGGCCTATTTGTATGTGAAACTCCTTCTATAAGATCTTTTCTAAAATCTTAACTACAAGACTTCTGAAGATTCTCCCCGATCTTATAGCTCCTTAGTAGAATGGTTTCATTCCTAGAAGACAAATTCTTGACTCCATTGTTCTGGTCCATGAGAACATAGACTCAGCTATTAAGGGAGATAAATTGGGCTTTCTCCTCAAACTTGACTTGGCTAAAGCTTATGACCGTGTTGATTGGAACTTTTTATGTTTGATTCTTAAGTAGTTCAGTTTCAATGTGAGAGTCATTAAAATTATTTATCAATTGATATCAACTGCTTCCTTTGCAGTTATTATTAATGGATCTCCCTCCAAGTTCTTCAAAAATTCCAGAAGTTTGAGACAGGGAGACCCTATTTCTCCTATTTTGTTTACTCTTTTGGCTAAAAGCATGGGAAGATACTTTCAACTCTTGGTTTCTAAGGGTATTATTCAAGGTCTTCTTCCCTTGTCTAACCCCTTAACATGGTCTCATGCTTAGTTTGTGGATGATACCATCACTATGGGTACTTCCACTATCAAGGAAGCTAGAGCCTTCAAAACTACCCTGAATATTTACACCAAAGCCACTGGCCAGTTAATCAATTGGTCCAAAATCTCCTTATTCTTCAAGAATACTATTGAGGAGAGACAGGGTAAAATTGCCAGAATATTAGATTGCAGAATCAATTCTTTCCCCTCCTCCTATCTTGGTTTGCCTCTTGGCTTAAATATTAGCGATTCTTTCTGGAACCGGTTGGTGGAAATATTCTATACTAAATTGGTTGGGTGGAAAGGATCGGTCTTATCCCAAGCCGGGAAGGTTACCCTGATCAAGTCTTCTCTTCAAAGCCTTGTGGTTTATGCCATGAGCTTGTTAAGATCCCCTCCAAATATTTTGATAAAATTGATAGCATTCTTAAATGCTTCATGTGGTCTGGGGATGAGAAAAGAAATCACATTCCTTTGATAGCTTGGGATAGGGTGTGTAAACCAAAATCTTTGGGGGGTCTGGGTCTAAGAACTATCAAGATTATGAATAAAGCTCTTTTGGCTAAGTAGATATGGATGATTTTTGGAGAACCTAAGGACTGGAACACCATCTATAGATATAAATACCTTTTTGATACCCCTTCCATTGATCTCTTATTGTCTAACTTTGAGAAATTTGAAGGCTTTGTTTTCAGGAGGAATATTAATGATTCTAGAAATGTTCCTAGCAAAGGAAAATATTGGAAATTGGGAAATGACCTTAAAATTAGCTTTTGGAGTGACCTGTGGTTGTTAGAAAAACCTTTGAATAGCATTTATGACAATCCTGAGGATATTTTAAGATGCATTACTAGATTTGGTCCTAAAGCGAAAGATTACTGGATTAATAATTGTTGGGTGAATCAGGCTGAGGTCAACCCTACTTCTCAAAAGATTGATAAAGCCCTTTTAGCTCAATCCTTCTTTGCCAACAAGGATGACTCTCTGATTTGGGGCCCCTCTTCTAATGGCTCCTTCTCCATGGCCTCTAATATTTTTCTTTAGTATGAGGTTCTTGATGAAATTCCCTTTTGGGTGAAGGTTTGGAACAAAGATCTCACTCCCAAAATTGAGAAGCTCTTACGATTGACAACCTCAAAAAGAGGGGATTCATTATGCCTAATAGATGTTGTCTCTGTTGTGATGCTGAGGAAGATACTAACCACCTTTTTCTACATTGTCCTTTTTCTCAATAGGTGTGGTCTTTCTTTTTGTAGGATTGGGTCTTAAGCTAGATTTTTCCCTACTCTGTCCTGAAATTCTACCAGCAGTGGTGTTGTCCTAGCACAAATGAAAAGGAAAAAAAAATGTGGATGTTGGCTGCCCCTCATATTGCTTGGAACTTCTGGAAAGAACATAACAACCGTATCTTTCGGGATAAATTTAGTACTCCTTCCCTAGTGTTCGAGAAAGGGAAGAGAGGAATGATGGAAAATCTTCCTAAAGGAATCACCCTGCACAAATGGAATTGTAAAGACTCCGACATGAAGAAAAATGACCGTGACAAAAGTGTCTGGATTTCTCCCCCTATAGGATGGATTAAGATAATTTTGATGGGGCAACCAAGGGTAATCTTGGCCCGACTGGTTGTGGAAGCATTATCAGGGAATGTAATGGAAATTTTATAGCTGCTAATGCAGCTCCTTTGGGAACTCAAAATAACCATATGGCGGAAGCAATGGGAGCCTACTTTGGTCTCCAACTTGCTAATAATCTCAATTTTGGGAATATATGGTTGGAAGGCGATTCCATGAACATTATTAACTATCTTAAAGGAAACACTACACCCTTGTGAACCATTGAGAATGTCATATCCAAGGCAAAAGAAATTATTACCAATTGTGCCAAAGTCCACATATCTCATGTGTACCATGAAAGTAACACCGTGGCAGACAACTTGGCAAATATTGGAGTGAAATCTAATGAGGTCATCATTTGGGAAAGCAGGAAGGATCTCAAAGAGGATACTAAATAAAAAATTTATTATGATAAAATCACTCATAAGGAAGGGAAAATTTGAAATGATTACTAAGACTTGCTTGAGTGCTACAAAGTTTGTTGGTAGTTATGGGAAAGTGTGGAATTGTGTACTTAGAATCATTATCATCGCCAGTTCCCATGCTTTCTAGGTTGTGACTTCTGATTTTGCCTATATTTACAAGGAATGCAACATTGCAGACTAGTCTCATAATTCTAGAAAAAACCCTCTATTTTTAAATCTCTTCACTATGGGTGGTGATTTGAAATGTGAGGAACCTGACAACTATAAGAAGCTTAAGGGTGCTGACATGGCTATGGTCTGGCACAAGTTGAAGAAAGGTGGTTTCATCCCTTTTTTGGAAAGGTTACATGGGTTCGACAAGGAGATCACTCAAAAATTCTTTGAGGGATGGAAAAATGATTCCATTTCTATGGAGGGTAGAAATGTGGAGCTCTCTATGGAGCTTATTGCCTAAGTCATTGGCATTCCCAATGAGGGCTAGAGGTTTTATAGAAATCACAAGATTTCGGATATGGCAACCAAAAAATTCCCTAAATCTAAAAAGGAGCAGCTTGATTTTGAGGAGGCTCGCACCAATGGTTATATTAATGTCTACAAAATCAAGGAGATTTGGTGCAATGTTCTGCAGGTGATGATGGAGTACTTCACCCTTGATGGTCAATTTACTCGAGCTAACTCCCACCAATTTATGTTCCTCAACCACTTCAGGTACAAGGATACTATTAATATTCCCTACTACCTTCATAGTTCTCTTGTCAAAAGTCTCAATGAGCATAAGTATTTGCCTAAGAAAGCTATTAGGAATGAGGGTTTGATTCTGCTGATATATGAATATATTAAGAATACTATTCCTAACCCTAGCTCCACACCCTCTTCGGGAAAGAGAAAATGAAATCCTAAAACTCCCAAGTTAGGATCTGGTAAATGGAAGGTTGAAGATAATATTGGTAGTAGCTCTAAGAAAAATTGCTCAGGGAAGACTAATACCTGTGACCACTCTGATGAGGATGAGACTAAGGACTCTAACGAGGGAGAGACTGGCGAGATTAAAAAAATGCAAAACCCTAGTAGGGATATAGAGGGTACTAATGATTTTGATGATATTACCACTCCTCATGCTGATGGTGGTAATGAGGAGATTAACAATAAGGATTATGAAAATAAAAATGAGAAGGCGACAGAGATTAAAAATCAAGTGGATGAAGGAACCCACCAGAAGGACATGGAAGACTCCCATCCTAGGGAAGCTGACTCTTCTTATATTTATACTGAAAAGGACATGGCTGAGAGAGAGGATCTAGATGACAAGAATTAGGAAGGTTTGGCCAAGATAAAAGATAAAGCCATTGATGGGGTCAATTAGAAGAAGCCATGGTGCACAACTCTCACAGCATGGAAGATCTTGTGGACACTACTATTTAGTATGTTGAGAAGCACAAAACTGACAGGGACTATCACAAAGAGGAGGTCCCCATCATGGACAATTTTGTTGTTGGTATGAGGCATGATGTGCCCATATCCCAAGACTCTTAGAATAATATACATGATGATAGTGAGGATTCTAGTGAGAGGAGAATCAAAGAGTCCTCCATTAAGTTGATTTTTGAGGACTTTGATGACAAAGAGGAAGTCACAATCAGTGCCCTGTAGACTGCCAAAGTTGAGGCTCTCTACTCCTTTAGATTTAGTAAGTGGTACTTCCATGAGATAAAAAGGCTCCACCTGAAATGCAGGAAACTTGAAGCAAATAATGCTAACCTCTAGGAGAAAGTGGATACCTTTCTTAAAGAGGGCACTTCTAACACCCCTCCTGTTGACATCCATGAAAGAATGGATAAAATTGAGATCACTCTCACTGACATTCTCCAGCATAGCAAGGATAGCATGAAAGCCTCTAGCATCAATCTCAAGGCCTTGGCCAACTTGTTGGATAACGCTCTCGAGGAGGGTAGTGATCACAAAAATGACTCCCTGGTAGATAGCGGAGGCCCCAGTTCTAGAACCCTCAAGAGTAACAAAAAAAAATATCGTACTCTGAAGAAGAATGTTGATGAGCTGAAAAGTTTCATTGGCCGGATGGACAATATCTAGGCCAAAATGGAGAAGACTCTCCATGAAAAAGTAGGGATTATGTATGAGACTATTTAGGTTAAATCCCGTGATGGTTTTTTGTTTTTTTTTAGGCTGGTGTTTTTTGCTGTCTTTTCTGTTGATGCCCTTGTAGCTCCTTTTTTGGGGAGTTCATTATTGTAGTTTCTTTTTTGATGTGCTCTTTTCTTTTGATATTTTGCTGCTAGATTTGTAAAGGGTTTTGGGTCCCTTCAAAACCTATTTTTTCCACTAATCAGAACACTAGAATAGTGAATATTTCAAAGAATCCATTTATGCATTCTAAAACAAAGAATATATCAATAAAGTATCATTTCTTAAGAGATAAGGTAGCAAAGAAAGAAATCAGATTGGAGTATATCAGCATAAAGAAATAGATAGCAGACATATTTACAAAACCTTTACCAAAAGATACCTTTGAATATCTTAGAGGTATGCTAGGGGTGAGACACCCTCCTTGAGAGAATTAAATTCATGCAAGGATGCATCAGTCCAGTGGTTTTCAGAGCTATGTCACTTCTGGACTTGATTCTTGGATCTACTCCTCAGGGGGAGTGATCCATGAACCAAACATAACACATTTGGGTGATTTTACACTTGAGATGAGATAATCATAGATTGTATAATGGCACCCTTTTCCATTGATGTGGAGAGATTCAATGAAAATCCCCACTATTTTAGGGGGAGGATATTGAGAAGAATTGTAAAGTGGAGACTTAGGAATTTGTACTTTTGGGTTGATGAATTTTCTCATATGTTGCCATCAATGCCAAAGGGGGAGATTGTTGGAATTGGTTATGTATCACTATTGTTTTAGGGAGAGAATATTGAGAAGAATTATAAAGTGGACATTGAGGAAGTTGTACTTTTAGGTTGATGAATTTTCTCATATTGTTTCATCAATGCCAAAGGGGGAGATTGATGGAATTGGCTCTTTAATATGTGTTGAATCTCACTGTTTTTCATTGTTGTCAACATATGTTTCAAATGAAGGTAGACAAATTGGTTAATAGTAATTAATGGATGACTAGCAGAAGTGTACAACTATTGTATGGTTGTTTCAGAGTATGAGAAGATAGGAATATGTATAGGGATGAGTTGTGACCTTATTTCTAAGTTCACTTGGCTTAACATTGTAGATGAAGTGAGTTATAGTTATTTTAGTGAAGACTGGTTATTGAATTGTGACATTGGATAATGACAAAGTTAGTCTTTGTATTTCTAAGATAACTCTTATGTGAGCATGATTTGTGACCTATGAGCTTAAGGCATGATATAAGACATATTGGAGAATATTATTTGTGATTATGGAGTTTTTGTGTTCATGGTGATGTCAGCCAAAGTGTGTGGTCTTGCAAAGACCTATTTGGAGCCGACTAGAGATGTGTAACGTGTTGTGAAGATGGTGAGCATGGATTTTGGATCCTAGAGTATATTTGATGTATTGTAACTATTGTATACTTTTTTAAGGTATCGTGTGTATCTTAGCAAGGGTCTATTTGATTATTTGTTCTTTAGGGAAGTCCTAATTGGTTGACCTAATTGATTATTGTAATAGGGTACAAAGAAGAGTTATTTTTGGAGAATAAAGATTAAAGGTGTGTGTATAAGCTGTGAGCTTGTATTTGTGAAGTTTGATGGATGTAGAGAAGAGGTTGTGATTAAGGAGTTTCATTAGAATTTATCAAGAAAAGATAGTTGCTAACAAACAGTTCATTGGATTGTATATCTTCTATACAATTGTATTTCAGATAGTGAGTCCTAAAGGTGGATTTAACCTTCTTTGGGCAGTGTACCTAGGCCATGAGCCTACCATTTCTTTCTCGACTCCTAACAAGGTTTTTCCTTTAACATGGACTATGTAATATATGCATTAATAATCTTCTAACAGGACTAGATCTTTTAGCATGGATACTATACTTTCAGTACATCATTTGTGGGTGCTAATTCCCACAAGAGTTTTACCTTTAACAAGGTTTCCTCGACAACAAAATATTGTGTTACGATGTTGCATCCATTGTATTGATATTTTGATAAAGTGTTTTGGATTATAAAATTTAAAGTTTAATATTTTGTCTCACAATTGATTCACCCTCCTCTCAATTGTACTGGTGGACTATTGATGAGTCTATTTTATGGATTGTTTTGTTTATGATTTTCCGAGTCTAGACTTAAATATCTTATAAGGTTTTCATAAACATTATGTAGACTTTTATGTTTCTATGCTTTAGCTATGTGTATATCTGATACTTTTGAAACTAAGGAAAATGCTGAATATATATATAGACTAATGGATATTATGATGAAATATGGTATTTCTCTCCTCTAGTGTTAATGGGTAGTGTTCCTGCAGCCGTGTGACAAGGATGCATTAAAATAGGAAAACTCATTATAAATCTTTGCCTTGGATTTGTGTTGTGGATTTTGGTATGCTAACCTTTTGTAGGGGAAGAATAAGTCAGCAAGGAGTAAGGACTCAATGACAAAGTGGCTCCTTCAAGGCGAGTAACCATTTCTAGATTTTAGCATGGTTCAACCATAACCTTGCGGTTGCTGACATAGACTGGGTCAACCCAGTTACCGGGTGTTCCTATATTCTTGAAGCACTAGATATAGCTTATCCTCTTGCATAAATGATGTTGTCATTCTTATAACTGAAGTTGTTATGCTTATGTAATGAAGGACCTAGTTCTTAGGTGTTCTATTTTCTTAGTTGCTTTTAAATAAGCTAGAAGTTATGATTTTGAGCTAGTTAAATATTTTGAGGAGTTTATATTGTAATCCAGCAACAAAGTGAATACACTTTGATATTCCATCTTGTACTTGTGTTTTTGTTGAATGAATATATGATAGTTCCAAATTTTAACATCTGAGTTTTAAATCTATTCACACTTTCGTCGGGGCCCATGTGGGAGGTGAATCCCCTGTTCATGTTCAAGTAGGACTTAGTTAAGTTTCTTTGAAGTTGTTAAGCACTGTTGCTCCTGTAGCCATTGGTAGCAGAACCATCGGCTATTTCCTGCAGCATAGATTTACTTTTGGAAGCATTATTATTTTACTATTGAACATTTCCTTTAAGTTATAAGAAGTTAAGTTGTAGTTACAGTTCCTAGCATAAATCTCCTGCAGCAATACCTTTACTTTAGTAGTGATGACTTTTGAAGAGAACTAAAGCATAGACCTTGATGCCACCATCTCAAGCTCACGTTCTTGGATTGATACATTTAATGAAGTCCAGCATGATATTCTAAGTAGGCATGTGATGATTTTAAGTAATGAATCACTGTGAAAGGATGTCCAATCCTTGAAGTTACTAAGGTATTATTCTGACCAACCATTTTTGGTGTCGTTGCCAGGGATGGTGTCAATTTAGTTCAACCCAAAAGTCATTAAGTTAGTTTGCATTCTACATTATTTTGCATGCATAGATGTAGAGACCATCTTGGGAGATTCCTACCTAACTTTATTTAGGAATAACCATTCAAGGTTTTCAACCCAGCACTTGAGGAACCCCAATTTGAGAACCCACAAGAAGAAGAACCATTTTAGAATGTGTTTGCTGATGCCTATGACCAATTTCCTTCACCAGCATCATCTGAAGAATCATACCTTTTGAATAAAATTTTTCCTGAACTAGAATATTTAGATAATCCAATGGCTCAACCTACCTTCCCTTTTCCTATTCCTACTCAGCAAGGTAACCAAAATTTGAAGAACATTCCTACTGCTGTGCTTCCCAAATTCTATGTCCTCATCACAGAAGACCCTGAGACTTTCCTCTTTGAGTTTGATATCCTCTGCAAGATCTATGACTATACCACTAACGCCTATAAGCTAAAGTTGTTTCCCTCTACTTTAAAAGAAGCTGCTCTAAGATGGTTTATGAGCTTGGGTGCCAATGTTGTAGCTGATTGGACTATAATGAGAAACATGTTTCTTTCAAAGTATAAAGATTATTGCAAGGGGGGAGACTTAAAAGGGGATGACATATTTAAAATGTCCCATAAAGAAGATGAAACCTTGGAAGACTATGTCTCTAGGTTCATGTTCAACTTGCAGCGTAATACACAACACTGGCTGAATGAGGAATCCCAAAAGCATCTATTTCTGAAAGGTGTAAATGATGGAAGCATTGAGGCCCTTGACCTTATGGTAGGGGGGGACATTACCCAGAAAAATTGGGCTGACATAAAGAATATATGTCTGAACTATTCTAGAACTACTATCAAGAAGGGAAGAGGCCTAAGAGACTTGCCTCACAAGTCTAATGGTGCGGTTGTGTCCAAAGTAGAGCTATCCAACCTATTGTCAAATTTCAAGAAAGACATCATTAATGATGTTGCTACTTAGTTGGGCACTATGTAGGCAAGGAGAAAGAAAGATGAAGCTAATGCAATGTTAGCAGAATACTCTCCGCATTATAGGGAGAAGAAAATGAATTGTCGGTGTAAGTCTATTGCAAGCTTGGAGTCCCAACCTATGCCTATCGAATTCAAATCCATTGATGAGAATGGAGAGGTTCTCTATGTTTCCCAGCAAAGGCCATGGACTTAGAGACCAGGTATTCCCCAAGATCCTCTTCAAAATTTTAATAGTAATAATACATGGAAAAATCAACATCATAGTGGTTTTAGTGGGTATAATAGTTGGAAACAACCTCAACAAGGTTGGCAACAACCTCAGAAAGGCTGGTAGCAGCCTCAGCAAGGTTGGCAACAACCTCAGCAACACTGGTAGCAATCTCACCAGGGTTGGTCACAACCTAAGCAAGGCTGGTAGCAGCCTCACCAAGGTTGGAAACAACCTCAGCAAAGCTGGAAGCAACCTCAATAGGGGTGGAAAAAACCACACAATTGGGTGAACCAATCAAGTCAACAAGCTTTGATGCCACCACCTCAGTAGTAGGCTCTAATGACTCCTCCTGCAACCAATACTACTCCCCCTAAACAAACTCAGTTGCCTGCTCAGCCTCCTCCTAATCCAAACAATGCTAAACCAGCAACACAATAGAAAAGCTACACTATTTACTTGAATGATATTCATTTAAGGTCTAAAACAACCCTTTCTTCTCCACAATAGCCTATCATAACTGAAGTTGAGGATGCCTTAGCTGAGCTAACTAAAGTACCAACCAAACCTACCTCTCCTACAGCTCAAGAGCCCCCATTTCCTCATAGGTTGGAGGAACAAACTAAGCCAGTGGAAAACTAAGCAGTGTTGGACTTGCTTACCCAACTAAAGCAAATGAAAGTTAAAATACCACTACTAGATGCCATAAAGGAAGTGCCTGCATATACTAAAGCCATCAAGGAAGCCTGTATAAAATAGCTTAGGAGGATGAAAAAAGATCCTAAAACCATACATGTCCTAGGACAGTTATCTGACCTAATGCTAGAGAAGTTGACAATTCCAAAGTATTATGATCCTGGGAGCCCTGTGGTTACAGTCACCATTCAAGGAATACAAGCTCAAAATGATCTAGTTGACTTAGGTGCATCCATAAATGTCATGACCAAGGAAGTAATGTCTCAATTGCATATCATCAGTCTTAAGGAAACCCCAACCATCCTTCAGCTTGCTAATAGTTCTGCCATTACACCTGATGGGATGGTAGAGGATGTCACAGTGACCTTAAATTCTTGGGACTATCCGGTTGAATTTGTTGTCTTTTCTCCAAAGGTTAATATGGGCGGGTATCCAATAATTCTAGGAAGGCCGTGGCTGGCTACTGTAGATGCCTATATAGCTTGTGGGTCAGGAAAAATGACTATATCCAATGGAGTCAACACTAAGAATCTGACTCTATATTGCCTAGCTCAACCCCTATTGCAAGATGACCAAATAGTCTGGCCAGATTTGGGTGATGCTGAACCTGAGGTCAATTAAATTTGCCAGCTAATGATGATATCCCAGGAGCCATTTGTAGCCTCTAGGGGAGAAGATGAGATAATTTCCTCCATTATCATGAATGAATATAGAGTACACTCTCAGATGTGTTCCCAAGTAGACTATATTCTGGAAACTTTGTTACCACCTCAAAATGCACCGCAGTATTCAGAAAATTCACAATTTCTCCATACATTATTGCCTCATGAAATGGACTCTTTTCTAGTTACTTAGCTGTCCATGGCAGAAAAGGTCATTAAGCTAGAAGTTGGTCTAGGATGGGAATTAAATATGAGTAGTGCTTTGTCACTATCTCAGTAGAAAGTTGTCCTGTAGCTACTACAAGAACATCAACAAGATTTTTCTTGGGACTATACCCACATGAAAGATCTAGATCCTAAACTCTGCACTTATAAAATCTACATCAGTCCTGAATGCAGACCTGTCCACCAACCTTAAAGAAGGGTAAATTCAGCTTTGAGGGAGATAGTCAAGAATGAGTTGCAGAAGTTGTTAAATGATGGCTTCATTTGTCCTATTTCTGATAGCCAGTGGGTCTCTCCTCTCATTATAGTACCTAAGAAAGGAGGGAAGTGGAGATTTTGTGTGGACTATAAGGAGCTTAACTCAGCCACTAAAAGGACCACTTTCCATTGCTATTCATAGATCAAGTCCTTGATAATGTGGATGGTAAGAAATACTTCTCTTTTCTGGATGGATTTAGTGGTTATAATCAGATACAAATAGCCCCTGAGGACCAAGAGAAGACAACATTCACATGTCCATAGGGGACATTTTCTTATTCAGTGTTACCTTTTGGTTTGTGCAATGCTCCTGCCACTTTCCAGAGAGCTGTGATAAGTATATTCTCTCACATATCAGCTAATTGCATGGAGATTTACATGGACGACTTTACCACATATGGTCATACTTTTGATGAGGCTAAGGAAAAATTGGAAAAAGTTCTTAAGAGATGTCATGAATACAACCTTTCTCTCAATGGTGAGAAATGCTTCATGATGATGGAAGAAGGGGTTGTCTTAGGGCATTTCATATCTTCAAAAGGTATTTAAGTAGACCCTGCCAATATTGAAGTGATTAGCACATTACCTACTCTAGCAAAACAAAAGGATGTGCGGAGTTTTCTTGGACATGCCACGTATTATAGAAGGTTTATAAAGGATTTCAGTCAGCTTGCAGCACCACTATATAACTTGTTAAAAAAGGATGCTGAATTTGCTTGGGACTCTAAGTGTGCAAAGTCTTTCTTGCAGCTTAAGGAAGTTCTCACCACAACACCAATTTTGAGAGGACCCAATTGGGGCTTTCCTTTTCACATTCATACCGACACCTCATACTATGCTATTTGTGTTGTACTTGGTCAAAAGGTGGACTCAGTTGAACATGCCATTTAATTTATTAGTAAAAATTTACAAGGTGCCAAGTTTAACTACACTCTCATTGAAAAAGATCTTCTTGCAGTCATCTATGCCCTGAATAAATTCATACACTATATTAATGTATATGAGATCTATGTGCATACTGACCACTCTGCTATTACATACCTCATGAATAAGCCTACAATCTCTGGAAGACTGGCTCGCTAGTTGCTCCTTATGTAGGAATTTGACATCACCATAGTAGATAAGCCTGGTAAGACAAGTGTGGTAGCTGATTTCCTTTCTAGGTTGCATGTCCCTGATGATCCTACAACCATTGATGATAGTTTTCCTAATGAGCATCTCTTTCTAATCTCTACACACAATCCATGCTATGCCGATATTGCTAATTATCTCACCACTGGTAAGACACCAGCTCATTTATCTGCTAAAGAAAGAAGACTGTTGGCTGAAAAGAGCTTTAATTATTCCTAGATTTTTGGATTCATGTTCTATACTAGTCCTGATCAAGTGAATCATAGATGCATAAGAGAGGATGAAACATATGATATCCTCAAGGCATGCTATGATGAATCCTGTGGTGGACATTTTGCTGCCAAAAGAACAACATTCGAGATTTTGACTACAGGAGACTACTGGCCCAGTTTACACAAAGATGCTACTCAATACACCAAAAAGTGTGACAAATGCCAACACATGGGACAACCTACTAAGATAGATGAAATGCCCTTGCAACCGCATGTAATTGTAGCACCCTTTGATAAATGGGGGATTGACTTTGTCAGTCCTATGGAGCCATCTTCATAAGGTAAATCCTATATCCTTGTATGCACTGACTATGTTACAAAGTGAGCTGAGGCTAAACCTATGAAGCACCCAAGGGATAACAATGTTTCTAATTCCTTTATGAGTTTATTTTCACAATATTTGGGGTACCTAGGGAGCTGTAATCTGATCAGGGTCCTTAGTTTACTTCCAATTTGATAGCTACTCTGATGGAAGAGTATAACATAAGGCATGATAAATCCTTGCCTTATCATCCCCAAGACAATGGGAAGGTAGAAGTTACCAATAGGGAGTTGGAATCTATTCTCACAAAGACTGTAGCAATCCATAAGAAAGATTGGGCCATAAGGCTTCCTGAAGCTCTTTGGGCTTACCAGATTACCTGGAAATCTAAAACCGGCTTCACACCATTTGAGCTTGTATATGGTCAGTTTGTAGTTATGCCTATAGAATTTGAACATAAGACACTGAGGATAGCTCTTGATCTTGGTATGGATCTCACTGCAGCACAACAAGAATGGATTTTGAGCTTGAATGGACTTGATGAATGGTGTAAATCTGCCCTGCACAACACAGAATTGATACAACACCAGTGCAAGCAATGGCATGACAAGTATGTTAAGGATAAAGTCTTTTTTGTTGGTGACTGGGTGCTTCTCTATGACTCCTGATATCAGAATAATCTAGGGAAATTCCAAACCAGATGGTTAGGACTGTATGAGACTATAGTAGTATTTCCAAATGGAGCAGTCCAGCTTTCCATAGTTGATCCAGTTTGGTTCAAATTAGTAGTCAATGGTCATAGGTTGAACTTATATCACAAACCCCAGAGTAAGGAAGATTTCCTATAGAAATTCTCCTCTACCATTGGCGATACACTTCCTGCAGCCTCTCGCAATGAGCTTTCTGCTCATTTACCTTCTTCACTCTAGCAGTTCTCACCACTTTCATAATTAAAAATTTCTTCACGAAAGTTGCTTCTCCATAATAAAGTTCCATTTTATTTCTTGTCTTTCACCCATCCATTTCATGTATTCTTCATTCATGGATAACAATGACTGCCACCTCAACAATACTTTAGGTTCGTACACTTTCCAAGGTATGCCGCCTTAATTTGTTTTTCCAATTTTTCGTATGCCTTGTCACTTGTGCAAGTGTGGGACCACTTGCCTAATTAAGCTGGGGGGGAAGTTATATCATTTTTTTTTGTCATTATATTCATGAAATCTTTATGTTTATTCTTTTATCTTGTTGTACTTTGCATTTCTTGTCATGATTTGACACTTTTTGAAGAGTTATGTGCTGCGTTGTTATTTCACACATATCAAGTGAGGGAGGCAAGTACATGTTAAGTACGAAGTCTGTGGATGAGTAATTATGAGTAGTTAAGAGATATTATTGATTTGCATTCATATTACTTATGAGCTCATTTTCCAAACTACACTGCTAGAACTTTCCATGTTTGAAACCTTCCTGTAACTTGCCTTTTCAAGCCTCCTTGTCTGAAATTTGTTCTTGACTATTTTAATCTCCTGCAACTTTGTTTTTGGTATTTTGACAACCTGAAGATGGGAGGTGACCTCATTCATAGGGAACCCCAACTTTAAACAAATTTTCCCACTCATCAAAAGTCATCCACTCACCATCATTTCCTCCAAATCAAGACACACCTAAATCTTCTAAGTGTCATGAGTCCTTCATCCCTCCATCCACTCAAGTTGAAGCTTCCACCTCCTCCATCCCATCATCCTCACAAGTCTAAACATTTGAAGACCTTGTTCCAAAGCATGCTACCATGGATTCCTCTCCTCCTCTAGATCTAAGAATCTCTCCATCCTATGATCCCAATCTATCTGACGGTCTAATTATCCCTCTTAATCTACCTCATGATCCAATTCCAAATCAAGATCAAGACATGCCTATTATCCCATCCATTATTAATTCCCCTCAATCTCATGAACTCATCCCCTCTACCCCATCCAATGATCCCCTTCCATCTCGAGCCTTATCATCCACTTACCAACCACTTCATGAAGATATTCCTTCTATCCAATCTAATAATCCCCCTCCATGTCCAAATTAAATCCCTCCATATCACAATTCCCTGCTCTCCATTCCATTGTATGATCTTTTTCCCTCTTAAGATCCCATTATCCCTTCTACTCTTCCACATCATCCTCTCCAAACTCAATATAAAAGTACCTTGTCATCTCCATGTCATGATCCTCAGCCATCTCAATATCCTCTTATCCCTCCTAATCCATCTCAAGATCATATTATCCCTCCAATCCCCCTCATGATCCTAATCCTCCAAAAAATTCCATCACACCTATTCAATCCATCCATGAATGCCATACACATGGACTAGCATCTTGTGTTGAAAATAATAAGTATCCCATTAAAGAAATAACATCTCAAGATGTTGGTACACCTTCCACCCCTTCCTAATCCAAATTCCTCCATCCAAATCTAAAATCAAATATTCCCCTTGAACTCATATTCCAAATCCATTTTCAGCCCTTATGTCCAAATCTGTATTCCCCCATCCTCCAAATCCATTTTGGGCCCTTATGTCCAAAACTCCATCCCTTCCTCACCTACCTCCATCTTGGGTCCTTATGTTCTCAAACCAAATCCTTCATCCCTTCCATCCATTTTGGGTCTTCACATCTATCCACCCTCCATATCCAAGTCTACTACCCCATCACCTAAATCTCCAAATACAAATCCATAAAGGCACACATCCGTGAATTCCTTCCAACATTCACCCTCCATAATTCCATCCACAAACTCTTTAAACCACCCACCCTCATTCACCCATACCATGGATAATGGAGGAAAATTGGATGCCACAAAATAAAAATAAAAATGTATAAAGCCAAAAATCCACAAAAATACACGGATCAACATGTCCCATCTAAAAGACATATTCAAGAAAAGAAAAATATGATCCAAAAGAAAGAAAATCTCAAAAGACCACAAAGGTCCAAAATCAAAAATAAAAAATCATGTGGATTTCCAAGCTACTCAATGCAGAAATGCATCTCAAAGCAACATCCAAATTGGCATCTAACCTTACTAATCCAAAATATTTTTCCACTCATAAATCCTCTAATCCTCCATCTAAAATTCCCCCATCTTTCAATTCCATTTTGGGTCCTCCCGCATCCAAATCCACTATCCTAAGTTCATCATCCCCTTCATTTATTTTGGGTCTTTATATCCCAAAATCCACATTTTCTCCTCCATCACCTTCAAAATATCCCCCTCCACCTCTCCACCACCCTTCAAGGTGTTGGAAATTTGGCTGAGTAGTATATTAGATTGTTGTCATTATGGAAACATATAGTCACCATGTTGATCACATAATAGAAGAAAGCAATTTTGTATGAGCACAAGTGAAAATTGTCTAAGTACAACATTATTTACCAGCCTAATCAGAGATAGTTTTGGTTAGCGATGTTCACAGAAGAAGTTTCAATGCATGCACACTTGAACATAGATAATTCTATATATATCAAAGCTACATGTGAGAGCACAAGTCTATACGACATGTACAAAAGGATATATTAGAAGATTACAAAGATAGTATTGAAGTCGACCTGAATAGATAAAGAAGATAGAATGAGAATATTAAGTTAAGGGATTATTTTGTTTATCAAAATAATGACTTAACCATATAAGGGACGACATCCTAGATGTTAACCCTTAGGAAACATGAATTAATTTTGTATTTTGGAAAGAGTCTATGTTTAGTAAAGCTGTCTGAAAGTTATTATTCTTAATAACTTGTATATATGTAAGAAGCATGTAATGTGAAGATGTAACAAGTCTTGTAATGTTGTAATGTTGTGATGCAGAGTTGTATATTGTAAGAAGAAAAGCAAGTAGACTCTGTGTATGAAAGTGAAGAGCCTAGAAAGATAAATCAAAATAGGAAAGCTATTTGGCAGTAGTAAAAGGTTATGTACTATACCTTTGTATTCAGATATCATTGTATATTTCATGTTTGGGTAGTGTGCTCATCTTGCATAGATCCTATCTTTGTAATACCAACTCCTAACAGGGTTGAGGCTTCTAATAAGGCCTATAGTCCTTTAATCAGGACATAGACACTATATGTATGTAATAGACTCCTAGCATGGTCAACATCCTTAACCAAATACTTTTGATTAGCGGATCAATTGTGGGTATCATCCCCAATGGGGTTTTCCCTTGGCCAGGGTTTCCTCGAGAATAAACATGGTGTTATGAGTTCATTTTATTTATTGCTATGCTTGTTATTTAGTTTACTTTGTTATGCAAGCTTCAAGTTAATTTTTTATATCCATAATTGGGCAAAAGTAAAAGGATTGTGAAATACTGATTCACACCCCCCTCTCAGTATTCCCTATTTCTAACAATTGGTATCAAAGCTTAGTTACTCAGAACAATGTTATTTAGAGAAATCCTAAAAGCTTGAGTAAGATCTCCATGGATATTTATCAGTTATAGAAAAATATTGAAGAAGCTCTTGAACAGATTGATATTCTTATTGAAGAAAGAGACACTTTGAAAGGGAAATATAATGATGCAAAAAACTATATTGAGAAGCTAAAAGAAAAAATAGAAGAACTAAAAGCAAAGAAAGAACCTACAATGCAAGTCAAGGATTGTTATGAAGTTTCAAAACTAAAGAAATCAAATGAGATTCTTAAACATGAGTTAAAGATTATAGATCTAAAATTAAGCTTGAAAGATGGAAATAGAAAAGATGAATCAAATCTAAAATCTAAAAATGAAGACCTGAAGTCTAAACTATGTAAAGTGACATCTGAACTTGAGAAAAATAAGTTATAGTATGCTGAACTTGAGAAGTACAATACAATTATGGAAGGTGAATTGACTCAGTCTAAACAACATCTTGAAAAACTATATTCCAATAGTGAGAAGATTGATGAGTAGATGTCTTATCAAAATCCATATTATGATACAACTAGTCTTAGATACAATTCATCTAAGATAATGAAGAATGCAAAAAACTAGATCTGAAACCCTCTGAGAACAAAGATGAAAGGAAATCTGATGAAGCTAACAAATCTAAAGACATACCTAATCCACCTAAAGAAGATGAACCACCTAAAGATATGCGAAGAGAATTCAAAGGTAGATATTTTGCATGTAATACTTTTGGACATATGAAGAGAGACTGCACAGGTAAGCAATTCAAACCTATCTCTGGTTATTGTTATAATTGTCATGGTTTTGGACATAGAGCTATTGATTGTAATAAAACTAGATCTAATGATAAACATAGTAGTAGTGGAATGTTTAGAGATACTAATCATGCAGATAAAAGACCTATTGAAGATATGAGCAAAAGGAATGGAGTTGTGTGTTATAGATGCAACAAGATTGGGCATAGTGCTAGAAATTGTAGAACACAAATCAGTCAGACAGGACCAAGATATGGAAACAATGGAGTAGTTTGTTAGATATGGGACAACTTTGGTCATACAACAAGATTTTGTAGAATGAACAACATGAGAAACCATAATCCTAGAAACTATAGAATGAGAAATGAGAACACAAACAAGAGTCATAAAGGATGTTGTAGTAATTTGAAAGAAGTTAAATTTATTAAAGCCATAGATCAAACACACACACTTAGTATACCAGGAAATCAGACAAGTGAAGTACCTGATAGTAAGTGTGAATCATTTCCTAATCTTTCTTTAAGCATTTAAGTAATTTTTTAGAGCATTAGAATAGTGTAGAAGTTAGATTAGATTGAATTAAGTCTTGCGAAGTTAGTATGATATATTATATGATGTAATTATGCCATGGTTAAGAGCGCATGAAATTATATAAATGTATGCGAGTACACAGAAAGAAAGAAGTTTTGCAGGTAACCAGGAACAAATTTTTGGTATGAAGTGGCAAAGAAATTTAATGCGATGTCAAAATCTTGAAAGAATTAAAGGATAAAAGCATATGATTGGTATTAGTTGATCAATCAAGCAATTACAAGTGATAAGGAGAGCGATTCAGTGGAGATTAAGATCAATTTGCAGGATTTGGAGAAAGATTTCTTGCCAGATCTGTGCAAAGCCCTAAATCACTATTATTGAGGTATTTTGCTAAGTAACCACTATAAAGTAGTTAAGTTTTATAAGAACCATGGATGCATCACTTGTTCACCATATAAAAGATTCAGTTAGACCCAGAGTAAAAAGGAAACCAATAGAACCTTTGGAAGAAGACCCTAGTCTAGCATTATCATCTGTTCCAGATGGAGTTGTACACTTGGAAGATGTAAAAGGCTATTTAAAATACAAGTTTGAGACCATAGGAGATGTTAATCTAATCAAGGAATATGAGAATATATTTAAACATGACATGTCATTCAAAGAAGGGTTTGAACATTTGAAAGATATTGATGTTATCAAGTATTCATTTCATTATGAATTCCAGGATGATGAATGCACTAAGATTATTTTGAGTAGAATCCACAATGGTAAATTTTGGTTAGATGATAGAGTGATAGAAATCACCACAAACCTTATTCATGAGGTAACCGGTCTATCTAAATTTGGAGTAATTCCATTTAATGAGAAAAATGTTAAGAAAACCATGTTGGATAACACTAAGTCATCTTACAATGGAAGAGGAATTGTAATCAGCAAGATCATATAGGATGATGTTAGATATGTGTGCAAGATCTTAACATCTAAGTTTTGTGCTAATTCTAGAGAGGATGATATAGCAGCTCGCATGGTACATGCAACTTATCTTATGTGTGTTGAGAAAGTTCAAGTTAACATGTGTGAGATTCTGAGAATTCAGTTGATAGAGAACCTTGAGAAGATCAAGAAAACTAAGAATTCATAGTTTAGATTCTCATCTTTGATCACATATATGTTTTTTTCATTTTCTAAGGAGATTTACATATACTATTGGAGAAGATTGGAATGATAACAAGAATACCATGGACAAAATCAACAAGGTGTACATAAGACACCCTATAGACAAAGTGAATGAGAGTGCCACTTTGGTAATCAAAACTTTTCATAATCAAATGAGAAAAAGATCAAGGATTCCACCAGCTATTGTGGAGAAATATAAAAATGAGATATGTTTTTTGGGTGACACTGACTTTACTTTTATTGAAGCAGTTGAGCCTAGAGTGGAATTTGTAGATCCACTAGAGTATGAAGTTTCTGAAGAGGAACTTGAAGGATACATAAGTAGATTACTTAAGAGGACATATGAGGAGAACTTTGACTCCACAAAATCATTAAAGGCACGAAACACAACTAAGAAAAGAGTAGACAATACTATTAAGAAAATTCTTAAAGACATTGGCATGACAGAGCATGAATTTATAGTTGCAAAGTAGACTGCAGCAACAATAAGGGATATAGGACATAAAGAAATCTTATCAGTTCCACCCTTGACATTAGTTGCAGCACCTAATGAAGAATTTCAGGTCTTGGATGAATAAATTGAAGTGATGGAAGTACAGGAAGTAAGAAAAACCACTAGATCCTCCACCATTCCACCAGGAAAAAGAGTAAAGGAAATGACAAGCAGTCCAGGTAAGAGACAAAAGATAATATTTACCCTAGTACCAAGGAAAACATTAGAAGAAAAGGTAGATGAAGAAATAGGTAGTAGCAAGAAGAAATGGAAGCCAAAGATTGAAAAAGTGAATACCTTAATTATTAATGAAGGTGATTTCACCAAGATGAATAAATACTATGAGTTATACAATTTTTTTGAGAAAATGAACTTGGAGAATGTGGTTGTCAAGCATATGATACTGACAGATAAGAAGTTTGATAGCATTAAAGAAAATATTCCTAATGACTTATATGAGAAATTAGTAAACAGGAAAAAGAGAGCAACAAAAGAAGACAATGGCATTAGAGAAAGATTTGTAATAAAGTTATGTGACATAAAGGATGAAGAACACTTCAAGGAGATCATGAAGAATCTTAGCACCCATCTGAGAATGAAAAGAAGAACTATACTAATCATGGGAGGTAACTATGAGGAAATCAACAAGGAGACAGAGGAAGCAGTTGTGAATGTTATGACCTTCGGTCCTAGTGAGCACATAAGTGAGTCTGATCAAGTAGTTGAAGCAGAACACCAGATAGATCCATCACCAACACCGCCACCATCTATTAATATTGTAGATGAGTCTATGAATGTTGAAGGAACAAACATCACTTTGGACAGTGAATAAAATCCATTCAGTGATCATGAGGACATTGTTGACAATTCAGCTAATGAGCAGCAAGACATGGCAGAAAATGAGGAAGTAGAAGTTGAAACAAGAAAGGAAAAAGAAGTAGAAGTAACACAAGAAGAACCATAGATTAATTCTATAGGAGAGTAGGAAGTTCCATAGGAGCAAACAGTAATCATTCTTGATCCCAAGGAAGTAGCAGAAAAACCATAGATTGAATCAATATTTGCTACTCTTAGATAGGAAGTTGATGATGATGATCAAATAGAGCTGATCTCATCCTTGAACAAGATTATTGGAAATAATAAGAAGGTAAAAAGACTTGAAGGAATATTACTTGAGGTAACTGAGAAACTACAAAGCACAATATCTAGTCAAATCAATGAGGCAGATCTATAGGGAAAAGCAAAATAAGTTGTGAAAGCTTTTGATGCAGAATTCACTAACTTATCAGATATAGCCATAGTAAAAGCTCAAGCAGCTCATGAAGCTAAAATATTCCAAGATGTATGTTAGAATATCATAAATGATATAGATAATTTGGATATTTGTATTAAAGAGTTAAGAAGATATTTGGAAAGAGGAAAAACATTGTATATCCAGTGTACAAAATCGAAAAACCATATATCAGAAATAACAGAGAAAATGAAGATCAAAGAGGTAGAGATACAAGTGGCATTAAACCTTATTTTAGGCCCTAATGTGAAGATCTCAGATATTGAAATGAACATCAGTAAAATCTATGATGATATGAGACTTCTGAATGATGAGAAGGAGAAGAGAATGAATAGATTCACTCTATTAAGAGAGCATGTATAAATTAAGTTGAGTATTCTTGAAACTCAATTAGAGGAATGTCTTTCTTCAAAGACATATTATGGAAAATTTCACTATGCAAACCTAAAGGCATGTGAAATTGCATCTTTTGGCTTATGTTCACTGCCAAGTGTTTCAGATGCAGTAAATAAATCATGGGACAAGGAGATAAAGATTTTGAAGACAAATTTTGCAGATTGTATTACAAGCCTACCAACCTTGCAATTCTGAAATCTTAAAGGTAAACCAATTTTTGACACCTTTGTCATTGTTGTCAAAGGGGGAGTAGTATTAGAAAAAAATTGTATGTATAGATAGTATATGTATAGCATAGAGTATACTGTTAGGGGGAGTATAGATATTTTGGAGATATAAGTAGTTGTATGAATCTATATACATGGCCACAATTTTGTATCTTAAAGTTTTTGGGTCTTATCCAATTTTCTTATATGTTGCCACCAATGACAAAGGGGGATATTGTTGACAATTTGGCTGAGTAGTATATCATATTGTTGTCATTATGGCAATATATAATCACCATGTTGATCTCATAATAGAAGAAAGCACTTTTGTATGAGCGCAAGTGAAAATTGTCTAAGTACAATAGTATTTACCTGCCTAATCGAAGAAAATTTTGGTTAGCGATGTTGATAGAAGTAGGTTCAGTGCATGTGCACTTGAAAATGGATAATTCTATGTATATCAAAGCTACATGTGAGAGCGCAAGTCTATACGACATGTATAGAAAGAGATATTATAAGATTATAGAGACAATATTGAAGCTGACCTGAACATAGCAAGAAGACAAAATGAGAATATTAAGTTAAGGGATTATTTTGTTTATAAAAATAATGACTTAACCATATAAGGGACAACATCCTAGATGTTAACCCTTAGGCAGCATGAATTAATTTTGTATTTTGGAAAGAGTCTATGTTTAGTAAAGCCGACTAGAAGTTATTATTATTAATAACTTGTATATATGTAAGAAGCATGTAATGCAAAGATGTAACAAGTCTTGTAATGTTGTAATGTTGTGATGCAAATTTGTATATTGTAAGAAGAAAAGCAAGCAAACTTTGTGTATGAAAGAAAAGAGCCTAAAAAGCTAAATTAGAATAGGAAAGCTATTCGGCAGTAGTAAAAGGTTATGTACTTTACCTTTGTATTTAGATATCATTGTATATTGCATGTTTGGGTAGTGTGCTCATCTTGCACATATCCTATTTTTGTAATACCAAATCCTAACAAAGTTGAGGCTTCTAACAAGGCCTAGAGTCCTTTAATCAGGACATAGACACTATATGTATGTAATAGACTCCTAGTAGGGTCAACATCCTTAACTAGATACTTTTGATTAGTGGATCAGTTGTGGGTATCATCCCCATTGGGGTTTTCCCTTGGCCAAGGTTTCCTCGAGAACAAATATTGTGTTATGAGTTCATTTTCTTTATTTCTATGCTTGCTATTTAGTTTACTTTGTTATGCAAGATTCAAGTTAATTTGTTATATCCATAATTGGGCAAAAGTAAAAGGATTGTGAAATATTGATTCACCCCCTCTCTTAGTATTCCCTATTTCTAACACAAGGTGTGTGCCAATTATGATATTTCCATCTCTCCTATCCAATTACCCATCAATATTCCAACCTCACATCCATTATCACCCAATCCTTTCATACCCCTCCACCCCCTTTAATCCAATATTTTGTATAAATATTCAACCTCCTTCCACCAGTCCATTTTATCTACTATCCAACCATCCTACCAACATCCATGAGCCAATATCCAAAATGCCTCGATACAAAAAAAAAGAAATGTCAAGGAACTATATGCTTGAGTCCTTCCCTCCATCTCCCTATCACATCTCTATTGTCTTCTAAAATTCTCATCTTTCGTTCATTCACTTATCCTCATCCCCTTGTACTCCACACTTGGGATAAATCTCCATCCATCCTATGATACCATAGATTTATTCCACATTTCATATCCACCATCCATCATCCTATCTAAGTCCCTCATCTTCCTTTCATATTATTGATCTTGACTATCTGATTCATTCCATTTATCCATATGCACCATCCATGTTCCTTACTTGTTATCCATATCCTATCCATTATCCTGCATAATTCCATTTTTGGTCTTGACATCCTTATCTTTATCCTCCATCCCATAGTCCTTGTCATATTCACTTCCTTCATCCTCCATCCTCTATCTTCCATAATACTATAAATATGCATCCTCCTTTCCATGCCTTTGATCTTGATTATCACATGCATTTCATCCATTCCATTCTAGAACCTCAGTAGCCTCATCTATGTCATTATCAAAAATCTCATTTTTGCATTTAGTCTTAAAAATTTCTTCTTCTTCTGCAGCAACAACCTCTTTGATCTCTGTAACCTGATTACAGTCATACATTCTCTCTTGTATATGAAACCTTTCATCTATCTTCACATTGTTACTTTCAATCATTTTTCTTAATCTCAGATTGAAACATTTGTAAGCCTTTCTCATAGTAGAGTAACCAAGGAAAATTCCTTCATCACTTCTAGCATCAAACTTCCCTATCTCATCATCTCTCTTGATATAGCTCTTACTACCAAATATTCTGAAATATTTTACAGTAGGAGTATGATTAAACCATAATTCATAAGGAGTCTTACTTGTACCTTCTCTAATTTGAATTATATTCAATGTGTACACCATTGTCTTAATAGCCTCTCTCCAATGCACATGAGATACATTTCCTTCAAGCAACATTGTCCTAGTAGCATCAAGTATAGTCTTGTTTCTACGCTCAGCTATCCCATTATGTTGTGGAGTCCTAGGAGCAGATGTATGTCTTTGTATTCCATGCTCTTCCCAGTATGAATTAAATAAGTCAGAAGTAAACTCTCCACCTCTATTTGATCTTAAACATTTTATCTTTAAACCTGATTCATTCTCTACTTTTGCCTTGAATATCTTCAATTTATCAAATGCTTCTGATTTCTCTTTTAAGTAAGTAACCCACATCATTCTAGAAAAGTCATCAACAAAAAGTATGAAATACCTTTCACCATAGTATGATTTTGTCCTTCTAGGTCCACATAGGTCTGTATGTACCAGTTCCAACTTTTCTTTTGATGTATATGCTTTAATTTTGTAACTGCTTCTAGTCTATTTTTCCATAACACATTCTTTGCATATAGTGTTAGATGGTTTCACAATTTTTGACAGTTCTCTTACTGCTTTAGTCAAACTTTCCTTCACAATATTGTCAAAGTTAACATGAAAAAAACTTTTGTGCCATAACCAAATTTCATCTACTTTTGTTACAAAACAAGAGGCTCCAGACATATTTAATTCAAATACATTACCTCTAGATTTAGTACCAGTTGCAATCAACTTTCCTACCTTACTTCTGATAAAACATTTACCATCATTGAATTGTAACAGAAACTCTTGGTCCATCAACTATCCAACACTCAATAAGTTATGCTTAAGTCCATCAACAAGTAGTACATTATTAGTATTAGTTTTTCCATCCAGAGTAATAGATCCTACTCCTATGATATGTTTAGGAAGATTATCTCCAAACCTCACAACACCACCATCATACTTTACTAATTTAACAAACTTGTTTTTATCTCCAGTCATATGATGTGAACAACCACTATCTATGATCTATTCAGATTTTTTATCAAAATGAGATACTAAATATTTTTCCTGATGTACTAGTTCATCTTTAATAGAAACAAATCCAATCTCCTCATAATCTAAATCATCATCATCAGAAATTCCTTCACTAGAATAATAACATTCCTTATCCTTTGAAGACTTAGATTTAAAAAAACTTAGGCTTGTACTTAGGAACTCTTGTAGGACATCTAGATGCAAAATGACCTACCTTATTGCATGAAAAACATTTCAAAGGTAATTTTCCTTCAAATTTACCCTTATCTCTCTTTTCTCTTCTAGTAATCAGTGCATCAAGTTCATCCATCTTTCTTTCCTCTACTTGTATCTATTCCAATTCCTCAACATATTCACTGAGCTCTTCTTTTAGGTTCTCACTACTGGTGCTTAGAAGTGCAGACATTATCTTCTTGTGTGTAGATTCTTTAAATGTAGATTCAACTTTAGGTATAGAGTGTCCCAATCTAGAAGCTTCAAAGGTAGTTAACTTTGCAATCAACATCTCTCTGCTAAAGTTCAAAGTCAGAGGTATAGTCTCTTGAATAGACATAGCCTTAAACTTGTAAGCAGGTGTTAATGATCTAAGAATATTTGCAACAACTTCTTCATCATCATAAGTGCCTCCATAATTTCTGATTCCAACTACAACTTCTGTAACCCTTTGGACATAAGCCCTAATGATTTCATCTTCATTCATTTGTAGCTTCTCCATCTTTGTTTTCTAGTTCTGTAACTTTGCTTGCTTGGTATACTTGTCTCCTTCATATAGTGCTTCTAATCTTTCCCAAATCTGGTATGCTGAGTCCAAGTCTTTAACTTTAGTAAATTCTCCTTCAGAGAGTGTGTTGATCAATGCTTTCCTTGAAATCATGTTAAGTGAAAGTATTTTTTTCTCATCTTCAGTAGCTAATGGTAAGTCATTCTCATACTTTATAGCTACCTTATTCTTTGTAATCAACTAGTAGTAAATGCCTAAACATAACAAATGATTTCGCATATTTTTCTTCCAACTGTCAAAGTTTTTAGGATCAAATTTTGGACTATCCTTCCTATAGAACACCATCTCCAAGATCACCTCAAGATGTCAAGCTTTCTCTCTAAGGACCAATATCTCTGATACCAACTGTTAGGAATAATAGTCCACAATATAACTAAGAGGTGGGGTGAATCAGTTGTATGGAAGATTATTAAACTTTAAACTTTGAATAGCAATAATATCAAATCCAATGAATGCCAATACAAAAACACAATATTTTGGTTTCAGGGAAACCCTGTTAAAGGTAAAAATTCTGGTGGGAATTAGCACCCAAAAATAATGTATTGAGAGTATAGTATCCTTGTTAGAATATTTAACCTTGTTAGGAGCTTATTGAAACATTGTAATATAAAGTCCTTGTTAGAGGACAGACACTTGTAGGAGTCAAGACAAAAGGGTGGGCTCACTACCCAGGCTCACTTCCTAAAGAAGGTTAAATCCACCTTCAGAACTCACTATTCACAATAAGTGTATATGAAGAAATACACAATATTTTGAACTGTCCAACAACAACTATCTTTTCTTGGTTAGTTCCAATGAAGTTCACTAGTAATCCTCTTCTCTACATCCAACAGACACAAGCTCGCAACTCTTCAAATTCCTTACTCATCACATATATTCTCACCATATCTTTTCCACAGAAAATATTTTACATATATACCTTGTTACATTCTACATGATCAAGTCAGACCATTAGGCTTTCGTATTTACATAAAATCTTGCTAAGATACACATGGTACCTAAAACAAGTATATAATGATTCCATTACAATAATTAAGGACCGACATCCTCAATTTACATTTTCCAAACAAAATGCATGCTACACCTCTGAAGTCAGCTCCCAAATAAGTTTTCTCCA
Source organism: Chamaecyparis obtusa (assembly GCA_027943335.1). Lineage (NCBI taxonomy): Eukaryota > Viridiplantae > Streptophyta > Pinopsida > Cupressales > Cupressaceae > Chamaecyparis > Chamaecyparis obtusa. The sequence continues at coordinate 6,026,820 of BSBK01000370.1, read as the reverse complement.
GATGACACGCCACAACTGACATCATCCAAAATTTTGTACCTTGTGCTAGCCAAGGAACATCCATCAATGCCTTGTCTTTCATCTATTAAGCTTGCATACACCTAATCCATATCTTCTATAAGATATACCAAAAACATAGAGACTCACTTTGTTAACTTCCACTGTCATTATGCAGGAACCAGTCCTCAACAAAACATCTATAACTTTCCCAATATGAAACATTACATGATGTGATCTAAAATATAAGATCACAACATCTTCCTATAATTTCATCTCTCTTCGCATGATTTGAAATATCTGTACAATGTTTGTACATTATCATACTCAACCTGTACTCTTCACAAAAACATATGTTGACATCAGTGAAAAACTATAAATGAAAATAGTATGAATGCCCATTTAGTAACGTAGTGATTAAACATATTAAATGTATCAATCACCACCCCATGTATTAGCAATATCCAACACTGAATATATTTCATAAGGCTCTTAACAAAGTCTATCCTCTCACAAGGAATTTTTATATTGGTACATCTTTTGTGGGTATCATTCCCACCGGAGTTTACACTCTGATCAAGAGGCTCCCCAGTCAACATATCTTGTGTTATTGTGTTGATGTGTATGTTTATGTTTCTATGGTTGTTTCTTACATTGATTACATGGTTGGAATCTATTAATGGTAATAAAAGTTGTATTTATCTGATAACTAATTCACCCCCCCTCTCAATTATCTTGGTGGACTTTACTTTCTAACACAAAAAAAGATGATGTGGGGACAAAAAGCAAGGTTAGTAGACCTTCTAAGAGGGTTCTAAGGCACAAGGCTATGCATAGATAAATTTCCAATGGGAAGAATTTGACTCTAGATGAAAACAAAAGAAGTAAGAAATGAAGTTTCTATCATGCAACATGAAGGGAGTGAATACCCTCCAAAAATAGTTTACTCTCAAGCAATATATCGTGGATTTTAAAATTGATGTTTTGTTACTTCAAGAGGTTAAGATTTCTTATAAAATTATTTCTAAAAATGTTGGTAATATTTGGTCGGGTTCTTCTTTTTATTATAGTGAAGATAATAGAGCCTTTGGAGGTGTGGAAACCATGTGGAATCCAAATAAGATGAATGACGAGGCCTATGTTTTTTCACACTATTACCTTGTAGTAACTTTCAGACTTAGAAATTGCACATGGAACCTCTTCAATATTTATGGCACTTGTGTGGAATAAAATATCTTCCATCATTCTTGAGGACTGGGATGTTTTTTATATGATAGGAGGAGACTTCAACTCTCCCCTTTTCCCATTAGATAAAATGAGAGGTTTAATGTACTAGAATGAGAGCATGAATGATCTTTCAAAATTTATTAGCAAGATTAACCTCTTTGATCTAGAACTACAAGGTAACCCTTTTAATTGATGTAATAATAGAAAGGGTATCCATTTGATTTAGGTCAAATTGGATAGATTTTTGGTTTCTTCCAAATGGGACTTGGGGTGCAATGCTTCTCTCAAGGCCCTCCATAGAAATGTCTTTGATCATAGTCCTATTCTCTTGAAATGGGTGGATTAACCCTATTATGATCCACTTCCTTTTAGATATAAAATCTTGTGGTCCTCCCACATGGATTTTAAAAATTGTATCTGAAGGTGGTGGACTACCCTAGTCTAAGTCTCTTCTATGTATAAGATTTCACAAAAACTTAACCTCATTAGAAGAGAATTTAGACGATGGAATATGTAAAAATTTAGGGACATCTTCAAGAAAAAGAAGGAAATGGGCTCCAAAATAGACTATATTCAAAATATCATTACTTCTAGTAATTTTTCCAAATCCCTTCATGAGGAGAAAGAAGGTTGGAGAAGGAAATGGAAAGACAACCTTAGAAAGGAAGAAGTATTTTGGAAACAAAGGTAAAGAATTCAATGGTTGAATGAGGGTGAAAAGAACTCATCTTTTTCCCACATGACTGCAAGCAGACACAAAAAGAGAAATACCATTAAGTTTTTAGTGGATAAAAACTACAACTAGGAGGTTACTGATGATGGAAAAATTTGTGATCTTGTCTCTTGATTTTTATTCAGTTGTATGTGAACAATGAGGGAAATCAATTTGGGGAAGTGAAAGGTTGAATCATTAACCACCCCCCAACAACCATTGGGGAGGATGATAATAAGAAGCTCCTTTATCCTATTAAAAAAGAGGAATTCAAACTAGCAATAATTTTTATGGGTGTGTACAAGGGCGTAGGGCTTGATGGCCCCCCCCTGCCTTTTTCAAAGAGCTATGGTACATTGTTAGCTTTTATATGATGATGGCCACAAGGTATTTTCCTAGGATTGGTAAGGTGTCGAAGAAACTAAATAATACTTACATTGTGGTAGTACCTGAAGTCCAGGACCCAAAGTGCATTGTAGATTTTAGGCATATAAGCCTATGCAATACCATCTATAAATTTTCTCTAAGGTGTCGGTCAATCAATTAAAACCTCATCTGGACAAATTTATTAGTCCATGCCAGAAAGGATTTGTCTTAGGGTGAAATTTTTTGGATGCTATCATTGCCACCCATAAGATCATCTACTCTATGGATAAAATTTGGATCCTAGCTATGGCCTTTAAATTAGATATTTTATAGGCTTATGATAAATTTAAACAATACTTCATATATCATGTGTTTCTTAAACTTGAATTTAGTGAAAAATTGATTGGGATTATCTTGGAATGTGTAGAGACAATTCACTACTCAGTTTTGATTAATGGGGTTCCTTGGGTATTCTTCAAAGCTAGTAAGGGAATTAGGCAAGGTGACTTTCTATCACCCTATCTTTTTATTATGGTTGTTGAAGTCCTTAGTATAAATTTCCTCATTTTTTCTCAAGTTGGTAGAATTCAGGGAGTTTGACCTATAACCACACTCCCTCCCAGTTTTACAATAGTTTTTTGATGATATCTTTCTGGGTGGACCCACAATAGTGAGTTAGACTTTTTTTTCCTGAACAGACACTGAACTGTACATTTTGAAAAAAACTTTCACTTTCAGATGCATATTGCCACTAAACTGTTACAAATAGGAAGATGAAGTAAATTAGAGTATTTTATAATTTTTTGTCTAGATTCTAAATATATTTTAAAAAAAGAATTGATTTGTATCAAATTTTCTTTCTCCCATGAAAACCGGTATGTTTATGAAAACATCATTTTTAAAGAGTGACTTTATATTCGTAAACCATAACTTTTTTTCTAAAATAGATAAAAATGCGATTATTTCCAATTTAGTTTTGTAACATCCATATCTAGTGCTTAGAATTAGTTTTATGACTTTATCATTAGTTTTTCATATTTTATTAATGTTTGAAGTTGACTTAACTATATGATGAAGTGTGCTCCCCTTAACACTACAAACACATAACAAAAATAGAGAAACCACAACAATTTGCAAGAACAGAAAATGGGCTTCTTATTATCTCCACAAATGTGGAATTACAAATTTCAGAATTACAATATGCAAAGCCACATAAACATTTTCCCTTATAATATTATGTAGGACAAGCCTTAAATCATTGATCAGATCTACCCAGAACTGCCCTAGACAACTCTACGAGCCTTTCTTATATAGGCAATTTCCACCGCCCGAGAAGGTTCCAGAAATTTATCCCTTAAGGCCAACTTCCCTAAGAATTATTTTATTTTCATTTTATTTTACATAGGGTCAGCTCCAAATAATTACAAAATATGTTTTTAGGTACCCCGACTTCTGGAGGCCATAACTTCCTAACCATAGCTTATTTTTTCTATTTAACCACTTTTCAGAAATGGTAGGACCTGATCTACAATGCCTGTCTTGCACAAGCTCCAATCAACTGGGGGTTGATCATGATTCAGTGCTTCTAAGGCTTTCAAAATTGAGCTCAAAGATTTTGTACCCAAAAATCTCAAGAACTTCACTGATACAGATGATATTGAAATGAAACTCAACTGGTAGGCTAAAATGACTAAGATGAGCCTCCACTTGTGAAATCAGAACATTCTGAGCTCGTATGACCAACTTACTAAAAATAGTAAGTTTCCATAAATAGAAGCTCTACACAAGATAGCCCTTATTGAAAAGAAACCAGAAATATTTTTGTGTGATGCAAGATTTCTCTTACACCTAGGATGCTCCTGCATCAGACACTTGGGGTAATTTGAGAAGTGACCATGTCACGTCTCAAGTGTACAGAAGAAAGCCAAGATGGTTAACCTCCTCTCATGGCAGCCATGATGAATCTTCAATAGGTCATCCTTTCCATTTGACCAGATATTCTTCATATGTCTTATTCCTTGTGCTTCTACCAACACGACTATCCAAGATATCCTCAATCTCCTTGGTAGTTGAAGTAGTTATTGGAATACTCCACTATGCTTTTGTGATCTCATCTTCAACACCCCCTTCATGATACTCTGTCAGATCTGAAATGTTAAATATTGGTGAAATATTTAGCTCAGTAGGAAATTCTACTTCATAGGATTTTCCTGAATCATGCTTCTTCAGTATCTTACATGGCTCAAACTTCTTCATTTTTAACTTGTTATATGTACCAAGTAGAAATCGATCCTTCCACAAATGAACCATGACTTCATCCCCAACCGAAAATTCCTTATGCCTCCTTTTCTCTTCTACCTTAGCCTTATATTGCACATTTATTTTGGTAATGTGCTTCTTTACCTCCTCATGGATGTTCTTCAAATGTTCTACAAAATCCTCATCTTCATCACTACTTATCTCTTGTTTATCTAGCTTCCTCAACTCAGATGCATTTCTGGGACTACTTCCATACATAATCTAGAATTGTGATTTACTAGTGCTCCTATTGACATAATTATTATATGAAAATTTATCCTGTGGTAAAATCAAATCTCATCCTATTGGCTTATCTCCAACCAAACATCTTAGCAAATTTCCCAAACTCCTATTCACCACCTCTATCTATCCATCAGTCTACAGATGATGTGATAAATTGAACTTCAAATCTATCTTTAACTTCTTCCACAATGTGTGCCAGAAATATCCAATGAACTTAGTGTCTCGATCTGAAACTATGCTCTTCAAAAAACCATGTAGTCTCACCACTTCTTTGAAAATAATTCTACTACATGAATAACAACATTAGTCTTCTTGTAGGGAATGAAATGTGCCATTTTTAAAAATCTGTCAACCACCACAAAAATTAAATCATGTCCCCATTGAGTCCTCAAAAAACCAAGAACAAAGTCCATACTAATATCCTCCCAAGGCTTCTCTGGTACAGGTAATGGCTGATACAACCTTGTATTATGATTTTCTCCTTTTTCTATTTGGCATACTCTGCAACTCTGTATAAACTTCTTGACATCTTGTTGCAACTATGGCCAGTAATAATTCTCATTAACCAAAGCAAGGGTTTATGTCGACCAAAATGTCTATCCAATCCTCCACTATGCTTCTCCTTGATGAGATTATCCCTCATAGAACTTGATGGAATACACAACTGACTCCCTCTAAATAGCATATCATCCTGAATCATGAAATCCAACCACTTTGTTTGGTCTAGAGTACTAGGTTATGTGCAAGATTTCCAAGCTTCACCAAAATCAAGATCTTCTGGATGCAAACTCTTGAGTTCCTTGAACCCAACCACCTTAATTTGCATCTCTATCAGTAATAGTTTCCTTCTACTAAGTGCATCTGCAACCCTATTGGACTTTCAACTCCTATGTTTCAAACAAATGTATAACTCTGCAAAAACTCAACCTATTTCAAATGCCTTTGACTCAACTTTCCTTGACTATTCAAATATTGCAAAGCTTGATGATCAGTATACAAAAAAAAATCCTTAGGAAGAAGATAGTGTCTCCACTTCTTCAATTCTTGAACTACAGCATAAAATTCCTGATCATAAACATAATATTTCCTCTTGGCATCATTTAACTTCTCATTGAAATAAGCAAAATGTTTACCTTCTTGGCTCATAAAAGCTCCTATGGCAGTACCACTAGCATCAAAATCTACTTGAAACACCTTATTAAAATCTGAAAGTGCTAAAATAGGTTGTTCTATAACTTTTTGTTTCAATAGTTTAAAACTCTTATCTGCCCCAGTAGTCCACTTAAACTCTTTTCTATCCCCTCTCATTGTTTCAGTCAAGGGTCCAAAATTACTGCTAAAACTCCTGATAAAATTTTTGTAAAAGCTAGAAAAACCATGAAAATATCTTACCTCAGTAGCACTCCTTGGAGTAGGCCATTCAAAGATAGGCTACACTTTCTTAGGATCCATTTTTAGACTTTCTGCTAAAACTACAAATCCCAGATACACTAACTCCTTCTTCACAAAACTACACTTCTTCAAATTAATCAACAATTTCTCTTCCCTTAACTTCTCAAACACCATACGAATATGCATCATATGCTCCTACAATGTATTACTAAAGATCAAAATATCATCTAGGTAAACAATGATAAACTTACCCAGATATTCTTTCAAAACTTCATTCATGAGCCGCATGAAAGTGCTTGGTGCATTGGTTAGCCCAAAAGCATGACTAACCACTCATATAGTACTTCCTTTGTCTTGAAAGAATTCTTCCATCCATCTCCTTCTCTGATCCAAATTTGATGATATCCACTCTTCAGATCTATCTTTGAGAAATACATAGCTCTTCTCAAATAGTCCATAATATCATCCATCTATGGCAATGGAAACCTGTACTTGATTATGATCTTTTTTATTTCCCTAGAATATTTACACATCCTCCATTCTCCATTCTTCTTTGGTGCTAATACTATTGGTACAACACATGGACTCAGGCTCTCCTGAATCAACCCCTTATGCAAAAACTCATGTACTTATCTGTTCAACTCCTCACTTTCTGTTGGTGTCATTCTTTGTGCTACCTTATTTGGAAAATTGGCTCCTGAAATCAAGTCCATCTGATGATTGATCTTCCTTACCAGTGTTAATCCATCAGGTACATTATTAGATACAATATCCTAAAATTAATTCAACAAATCTATAATTTCTACAGGTACATCTTCTACTTTTTCTTTACCAACTTTTGGAATTAAAGAAAAACACATATGCTCATGCCTCATACCCTCTAGGAATTTTCTTCTATCAACAAAACTTATTCTTGCATTACCACATACCTTTTATTCTGTGTCCTTCAATGGCTTTATCTTATGTCACACTCCATCCTTTGTTAGTGAATAGGTATTCACATGACCATCATGTACAATATGCCTGTCAAACTGCCATGGTCTACCCAACAAAATATGACATGTATCCATAGGTATGATATCACATAGTACCTCATCATGGTATCCGCTAATCTTGAACTTTACTAGGCACTGTTCACTGAACATGACCTTGTGGTCATCCTACACCCAGGCAATCCGATATGGATGTGGGTGTTTTTCCTCTTGAGCTTCAACTTCATGACCATCTCTTCTGACACCAAATTGTCAGTGCTTCCACTATCGATAATCACATCACAACACTTATCCGTACACTTGCACCTGGTGTGAAATAGGCTCCTCCTTTGCTCAGGTTCATTCTCACCACTCAATAGGACTCTTTTGTTAATTAGCATTTCTCCTCTTTTAGCATCTTCATAATGTGATGATCTAACATCTTCATCTACATGTGCAACTCTAGCCTAGCCTTCAGTTCTCTTATCTATCTTTCCTTGGTGTTGAGGACATTCATATACCCTATGACCTTCTTCTCCATAGTGAAAACATGTTCCACGAAAGCCTCCTCTTCATGATCCTTGTGCTCTTCCTCCTCCTCTTCCTCTCCGATCTCTATTATTCTAATTATGAAAATGATTGAAATTATTTCCTCTCTAATTTTGACTGCTACTGGCCTCATCCTTCTTTTTCAGATCTTCATTCAGCCTCCACCATGACCTCTTCCACTTTATCTGCTCTCAAACTTCTTGTTTAGCCTTTCCTCTACTTTTAGGGAAAACTGGTATGTCTCTTCAATACTATTCATTCAAACCAAATGTAACTCCTCCTGAATGCTTGGCCTTAACCCATTAAGGTAGTGGGAAACTTTATCTTTATTAGCTTTTGCATGGCCTATTCTAACGAGGATTCGATAGAACTCCTCAGTATACTCCTGAACAAATCTTCCTGCTTGCTTCAAACCTTGCATTTTCTTTAGTAGATCAAGCTCATAATCAATAGGAATGAACTGTCACTTAAATTTACCCACCATCCAGTCCCATCTTGTGATTTTATCCTTTCCTCTTCTATTTCGCTCCAATTGAATCTCTTCCCACTAGATCTTCGCATGACCCTTCAGTCTGGCCTTCGCAAACTTGACCTGATCAGGATCCTCGATGTCTTCATAATCAAAACATTCTTCTAATTCATTGATCCATTAGATCAAATCCTCTAGGTTAATATTTCTTGAAAATGTAGGAACTTCAATCTTAGGTCTTTTCCCAATCTTGGAAATGGCCCAAAAAAACCTTTCTTCCTCTTGGTTCAAAATTTTGCCTTCTCCTTCTTGATTAAAATTTCCTTCTTCTTTGGCTTCATCCTCGCTTTCATCTCTAACTGTAAGATTCATTCCTCTATGAATCTCTTCTTGCAATGCTCGCACTTGTCTCTAGAACACTCTAACCTTCGGTGTCACACTACCAGCTCTTTCACCATGTTCCCTTTGTGTAGGCATTTTTGCACTTTATCACTGAAACTCTAAACCATGGTCTTGGTGCAAACTACCTCACACTCGATGATCTATCTACATACTCAGGAACTCCTACTCTGATAACACTTGATGAAGGGTGCTCCCCTTAATACTACAAACACATAACAAAAATAGAGAAACAAAAATAATTTGCAAGAACAGAAAACGGGCTTCTTATTATCTCCACAAATGTGGAATTACAAATTTTAGAATTACAATATGCAAAGCCACATGGGCATTTTCTCTTACAATATTTTGTAAGACAAGCTTTGAATCATTACTTAGATCTACCCAAAACTACCCTAGACTACACTACATGCCTTTCTTATATAGGTAGTTTCCACCACCCAAGAAGGTTCCAGAAATTTAGCCCTTAAGGCCGACTTCCCTAAGAATTATTTTATTTTCATTTTATTTTACATAGGGTCAGCTCCAAATAATTACAAAATATGTTTTTAGGTACCCCAACTTCTGGAGGCCATAACTTCCTAACCATAGCTCCATTTGTATATTATAACCACTTTTTGAAAATGATAGGACTTGATCTATAGTGCCTGACTTGCGCAAGCTCTAGTCAGCTGGGGGTCGATCATGATCTGGAGCCTCTAAGGCCTTCAAAATTAAGCTCAAATATTTTGTACCCAAAAACCTCAATACTTCATTGATACAGATGATATGGCAATGAAACTCAACTGATAGGCCGAAATGTCTAAGATGAACCTCCACCTATGAAATTAGAACATTCTGAGCTCGTATGACCAACTTACTAAAAATAGTAAGTTTCCATAAATAGCAGCTCTATAAAAGATAGCCCTTATTGAAAAGAAAGCATAAATATTTTTGGGTGATGCAAGATTTCTCTTACACCCAGGATGCTCTTGCATCACCGTAATTTTGACATACGTACTTTTCGTAACTTCTAACTTGTAAGAAATTTTTCCAATTTCAATTTTTTTTATAGAAAGAAGACTTCAATACCAGTGGTACTTTTATTTTTTAGAAGTTTTTCTCTTGTTTACTATTTTTTCATGAATGTCGAACACAAAGGTTTATTTTTGGTAAGAAACCTACATTTGATTGATGTAAAAAAACATGTACATAATAAAACCAAAATTTATCAAATTTTTAACCATTATAAAGCTCATTTAGAGTACTTGTGTCATGAAAATGGTCTTTTCTTTACTATTCCATTGAGCCCTCTAATTGAGCCCTGAAGCCATGAAATCTTCAAAAATTTCTTGGCCTTTGCAAAATGGGCCTAATCAGGAGGTTTCAATAAAAGGTACTTTTTGTTATTGTTGCCCAAAATTTCCCTGTCATTCTTTTTCGGCCACAACCCTATTTTTAAAGTGAAATGCTCAAATGTCAAAAACTCTCTGTGTTTTCTGCCTTTTAGTGTCGAGAGTCTAGTGTGTTTTCTACTCAAGTGTCGAAAACCCAGTGTGTTTTTGACCTCTTCTCTGTAGGCTCAGGATGTTTCTGCCTTTCGGTCCGAAGACCCAGTGTGTTTTCGACCTCTCTACTCTAAAAATTTGGTGTGTTTTCAACCCTAGCTCGAAAACCCTCTATGTTTTCGACACCTCTTCTATGTTTTTGGCCCTAAGCGCGCAACTCTGATCAAGCGGGTCCCAGTGCCTAAAACCATTCCGCTGCAGTCAAGATCTGACAACTGTCGCATGATCGCATGGGATCCCCTGATCCCATGAGATCACGCGACAACCATTGATGCGGTATCTCCAATTGGTGGTTAATCTTCAGTGGCGGTCAGTGACTAACATCATGCGGTTTCAGTAGCGGTGGTTCATGGTTCCAGCAGTCAGCATCACACGGTCGGTCGCATGATCACATGTGACCTATTAACCATATGAGATCATGCAATAGACAGTAAGTGGGGCCCGAGGTTTCTACATTGGTGCAAGTGCGAGGAGATCCGACAGTGGTCATATGATCTCATGGGATCTTCCGATCCCATGTGATCATGCGACAACCGTTAGATGGGGTCTGGTGTTTGCTGTGGGTCCGTGCTGGGGTGCCAAGGTGTTTGCTGATGTGGCAGTCAGAATGAATAAGAGATTGACAAGTGTCAAGTGGGCCTGAGGTCTTTTAAAAGGCAAGGCAGGTTAAAGCACAAATGATCCCATGGTTGTCGCTATACTACTGAAAGAAGATGTGCGGTATTTAAGGGTAGCGGCATAATGAAGACCGTCTGATGCAGAGGGATAGAAGGAGATTTACAGTGGTTGCAAGATCTCATGGGATCTTCCAAACCCGTGAGATCTTGCACCCGTCATCTGATTGGAATCTCAGTTTGCAGATGCGCAGTTGAGGATTTTTTTGCATGGTTGCCAAGTGAGCCTGAGGTTAAGAAAAAGATTGCGCGACTTTGCGACTACAGAGAGGATGAACCCAAGGTGGGCCCAGGGTTAGATATATCTAGCGACTCAGCGACTAAAGGGTATCTCACGTTTTCCAGACTTAACGGGGGTCAGCTAAAGTATTAAGCAGTTCCACGACTAAAGGGAAATTTGAACCCAGGAAGAGTCAACATTAGATTTGCAGTGCGGTCTTGCAGGCCTGAGGCATCTTGTGCGGAGGTAGATTATAAAAGACTTGTCGCATGATCGCATGAAGCCTTTTTGGCTCATGCGATCATGTGACTGATGACCTTTTCATAGGGATGCTGAGGTGGCTTTCCTTGTGGGCCCGAGGCATCTTGTGTGGCAGTTTCAAAAAAGCTTGTCACATGATCGCATGAAGCCTTTCAGCCTCATGCGATCATGTGACCATTGCTTTGTCAGCGGTGGCAGTTTCAAAGGGGTGTCGCGTGATCACATGAACCTTTTTTAGCTCATGCGATCATGCGACCAAGTTCATTTCAAAGGCAGTGCGACCCTTTTTTAGCTTTCTTCTGAGGGGGATTTGTGTGGGTAGCTGAGGTTGATGATTTCTAGAGGCGGTTGCAGTTGGATAGATATTTGTAGAGATCTTTTGGGCACCGTTTTGAGTCCTTTCTAGTATGGGATCGGATTTTACGCATTCATGACAGAGTGGGCTTGCAGGGAGGTTGTTGAATCCAGGCTTTTGTGCCTGTAGGCATGATCAATTCAGGGATGGACACGTAGAGGAAGATATCTGACCGGTTGAGATATTTGCACATTTTCATTTATGATCAGAAGCGACTGGCCTAGGGTTGATTATTATATTGTAAAATCTATGTAGCCCTAAAATTTTGGTTTCTGTCTGCGTGCAGAGAGTGTATATAATCTTTTTTGGAGCCTGTAGTGCTCAGAATTCACTTTTTGTAAAAAGAAAGTCACTTTTCTGGGAAAATCATCTGTAGCATTTCTTCCTGCTCTCTATTTTTCCACATCTTGTAAGTTCTCATTGATAATACAAATATTGCAAAGCATTCTGTGACATTTTTCTTGTCCTCATGCCTTCTTGTTTGGCTTGTCTCTTATTGGATTGAAGTTTATGCATGTTTTCAATGGAAATTGGGGTTCCTGGTCCCTCTCATTTTCTGCAATTTTGTGTGTTTCCCGTGTCTGATCTGATTTAGGTGTTTTGTGGGTATACTACAACCCCTAGCAGCCTTGTCTCATTCCTACACCTAGTTGCAGAAAAGGATGTCTATTTGCAGGTCATAGGTTGAGTTTTTGTTCAAGCCTTCCTATGAAATACTTATGCAAACCTATCTAGTGAGTGGTGACTTATTAGACCTGATTCCTCCATTGGTCTCATTCCTCTATACTGAGATCCAAACCCAAGTTTGGTGCATCACCTAGTAGGTAGATTTGCTTTCGGTCATTTCCTTTCATGTACTCCTTCTATCCCTTTCCCTCAAAAGTTTACTTTCCTGTTAAGAGAAAATCAGGGTGATTATCCAAGAGGAACCAGCCTAGAATCTGGAGGTCTCATCTCGGTTAGCAGAAGGTCCCACAACCTTGAGATGATTCCCTTGTTATAATGGATTATCAAGATTACGAGAGCTTGAGATCAGGGTGCAAATTCAATGTATAACAGTTACCATAAATGAGAGTAATGTTGAAGATTGATTATCTAAGGGTGATGATGATGAAGACCAACCAAGATTAGAGGAATACATGATAGTAGAAAGGTTAGATCAGTTATTGTCTTTTTATTGATGTCAAGTAATTGATTTCTGGTTTATATTACTTTGTCATATCATTCAGTAATGATATAAGTTGAATGAGTTAAGAAGAAGAAGAAGAAGAAATGATATGTTGTAAAGTTGAAGAACTTAAATGGGAAACTGATATAGATCATAAAATGATTAGATTGTGTTGATATAATTTTTTTTCTACCTAACATATGATTATGTTAAGTTGGTAAAACATAATGATGAAGATTTGTCGAGTCAGTAAGTTAAGTTATTTTGACTAATGAGCAGGAAATTTCACTCAATAAATGTAAAAGGTAAAAAGGAGGTAACTTGGTAAAGGAAAAGGAACTGAAGGCATTGAGTAGAAAGGAAAGGTTTAGGCACCGAGAAAAGTTAACTAAAATACAAATGGAGGACACCGAGTGAGGAAAAAATATTAAATAAGAATTGAATCAACATTTGATGATTAGCTATGATGATTTGGATGATCATGATGACAAGGATAGTTAGTTACAAGAGATCTATGGACAAGAATATTCAAGGTGAAGATCTACAACTTAGATCTAAATGGTTAAAGAAGATGGAAAAAGTTTCAAGAAAGTTCAAGTTCCTAGGTGAAAAGAAAACATGTTACCGAGATCCAGATTCAAGGTATAATGAATTAGATGGTTAAGATTGACTAAAGGAAAACATAATAGAGGAGATTAAGAGGCAAAAATTATCTATATAAAGGATGGATTTGTATGAAAAAATGGTTGGAAAATTGAATAGTTGAAGGGTCACCAACTGATGCAGTGAAGAAGGAATAGAAAGATTCTGAGTGTAAAAGAAGGATTTGATGAAGTATTGAAGCCAGTGGATAATGAAGAATTGAAGTTAAGATTGAAGAGTGCAAAAAAGCTAATTAAGAAAAGATAGTTGTAAATCTACAAGTCAATTATTCACTTTTGCTTACTAGAATTTGTAACAGAGAAATCTCGTAACAGGATGGACTTAACAATCTTACAGTAAAATCCTTGAAAAAGGTAACATTCTAAAGAGTGTTTGAAGCCCTCCAACAAGGCCAGTCATTATAGGGTGAAAATCCTAATAGATATTGTTTATGTTTGAATGTTGACCTCTAATTCAGTCATAGACTCAACATGGTCATTTCTCATAAGCCAAATTAGGAAGATGAGTATGAATTACTCATTTCACAAATATAAATGAAGTGACCTGTTGCCTCCTATTTAGATGGGGTGTTTGAATTACTCTTAGATTCGAGAGCCCAACAACCATAGACCAAGCTAACATGGAGGATTTTAAAATGCTAAGAAGATGATTGAATTGAAACTAAGCTAAGAATGAGAGTGCAAATGTAATCTAGGAATTGAGAATGCAAATTAATCTAAAGCTTGAAATGAAATGAGAATTAAACTAAGAATATCATAAGCAAACTAGATTAAAATGAGAATGCAAGATTATACTAATAAATGAAAATTACTCTAAATTGCAATGAGAAAATAGCTTAATAATGTGAGAATGAGAACACAATTCAACATAAATTTGATGCTCTAAAAAATTGCCTCCTCAAATGAGGAATGAGAGGTTCATAATATAGAAGAGCCTAGGTGAAGGATGAAGAGTTTCTTGGAAAGAAACGATCGAATCTTCATCTCCTTGGTGGGAGGTGAAACAATTTGGAAGAATTATTTAATTAAGTAAATGAATTATTGCCACATGGGTGGCTTTTCAAATTATTTGAATTATTGAATTCAAGTGGGGATAATCCATTTAAATAACCAAATAATATTTAATTCCTTTGATGTGTATTAGCTAAAGGGGGTGGAATTAATTTAATTAAAAGCACTAGGACTTTAGAATTAAATTAATTAATCATAGGGATTATTTAGCCAATAAATATCAAATATTTAGGAACTAAATATAGTATTTGATTAATGCGAATTTAGGGTTTTTTGCATTTGACACTAGGTCAAGTAAAGTCAATTAGGAGACAAAATTGCCTAGTACAATAAGATTTTGATGATGTAGATATTTGAAGGAATGCACCAAAATTGATTAAGATTGCAAGGTGCCAATTTTGGGGTATTACATTTTGCCCCTCTTTGAATTGATGTGCAAGAAATGCGTTGATTCAAAGAATAGTATGATGTGACAATTGATGAGGTTTTTAGGATTATCTCCAAAATGGAGCTTAACCCTTGGAAGTCAAGGTTAGAATGCCAAGAAACTGATCAGATCAAGTTGTAGAACCATCTCCAGAACAAAGCTTGATTCTCTGAAGCCTAAGTTAGATTGCCAAGACATCGGTAGGATTACCACTTTAGAAAGATTGGAATTAGGGTTAGATTTCCCCAATACCCGTTGATTAAATGATAACTGATGTAGGTTTAGGACTATCTCTAGAATGAAGCTTAGTCCTCTGAGATCTAGTTTAGATCACCTAGATGTCGGTCAAAAAAAGTTTTCGAGAGCCATCTCTAGAACAAAGCTTGACTTTCAGGAATTAGGGTTAGATTGCCCCAATACCTAATGAGATTTCAAGAACCATCTCCAGAACAAAGCTTGATCCTCGAGGATCTGAGTTAGATTGCTCAGATACCTAAAAGATATATGAAAAGATGACAAGATGTGAGGCCCAAAGATGCCCCTAGTGATGAGAAATTTTGATTCAGATCATATTGATTCAAAAAGATTTAATGATGCAATCATCCTGCCCCCTCGAGAGAGAAATCAAAAGATGACACATCAGAAAGATGATTGATAGTAAAAGGTTGCGGATAAAGATAAAATCAAAGATCCAGAGGAACTCAGAACATATTAGAGAAGAATTGAGAAGCTACAAAAGTGATTTAGAGCAATTTGGAGGTCTTGTTGACCAAGTTTGACCATAGTTGACTAGATTTGACTAGAGTTGATGATGAGATAAGATTCTAGCAAGAAAACACCATAGAACGTTGACTGCACAAGCATCCGTTCACGTTGATCCTAGAAATTTAAAATGCAATTTTGAGCCATCTAGAGATGTTAGATTTTGATTTTGATCCCGAAAATGGATTTAGAGCGGTCGATTTAGCCAAGGGTAAAGTTTTTACGCAAAACAAAGCACTTTTGAAAAATAGGTCAAAAGATATATAAGGCCCGAAGGGGTCATTTTCAATTCATTATTCACTTTTGTCTTTAGCACATTTGAGAGCTCAGAGTGAAATGGAGAACATGCCAGTGAGTTCACATCGTTTCAAGCACTCCTGATGACATAGTTGGCTGACCGACTATGATCCACCTGTGTGTAGTCAAAAAACCATCTTGCATTTCAAGTTTTTACTGCTTTTTCGAGTAGATTTGATTGATTTAATGCATTTGAAGTCTTTTCCTGTTAAACGTCGCTCGAGGAAATAGTTTCCTCATGTTGGTCAAGATCACCTCTCGTGCGAGGAAAGGTCTGAAGAGGGCTTCCTCGTGTGGGGCACCTCCATGAGCTCGCACAAGGTGTGCACTATTGCCACATGATAAATCATCCTCAGTGATGATCTCTCATGTAGACTGAGAGAAAATCTCACATGAGGGAGAAATCTCACATGGGGCCTCTACTTCTTCACGCAGAAAACTACTGCATAATTTTAAAGTCTTTGTCCAATTTTTCATAAAATTAGCCAATTAGAGCATCCAAGAGTCGTGTTCAGGATAGGTACATAGTTCCAATTGCTGTTGTTGTTTGAAAAACCATCATAATTGAGATATTGATTGAGTTTCATCGCTTGCATTGTAGGTTGACTTCCTAGATATTATGTTTTGATCTCACCACGTGGTCATCAGTGAGCTAGTGAGGAGGCTAGATGATGCAAAGGGTGCACACCTTGACGGACTAGGACTTTCTTATCTACATGATATACTTGACATCCAGGTAAATCATAGACTTCTAGGTACCTTGGTTGAGCATTTCCACTTGGAGATGAATACCTTCCACTTGCTGGTAGGGGAGATGACAGTCACCCCTGATCGAGGACATCTATAGGATTCTAAGGGTACCATTCCATGGGGCTCGCATGGAGTACAACATCCAGCTAAGAGAGGGTACACTGGCACTGAGGGCCATTTTTTAGGATGAACTGGTGATGGGCCGAGCTATCTCGTGGGAGAACTAGATTAGCCAGTATGGAGCGGGCCACAAATTGGTGGTTGTTCTAACATCATTTCTAGGCTACTATCTAATGCCAGACAAAGGACAACATGGTCTGGAGTGTGGTTGGGGGTGTATGCTATAGAGGATGTTAGATCGGCCTCCAGTGAGATTCAGATGGGGTGAGTGTATGCTCATATAGATGTACTATGAGGTGCATGAGATCATGTATCATGGTTCTAGGACTATAGATGTAGGAGTCTTCATTCTATAGATATGGGCCTGGGAGCACCTCCTCATATGCAAGCCAGTTTTCCATGATACTAGGTAGCCACTAGAGCCCTATATCTACAGGTATGTAGGTCCTATGACTCAGCCAACACTAGGTAAGATAGAGTAGGTGAGGGCAGATGGATGACATGGTTGCAGTGATTTTGTGGCCATGAGCAGTGATGAAGGTATGGGATGATGCCCAACACGAGCTCTCACACATGTTCTTTTCACGTCCTCTGATCAGGCATACCATTTCTATCATTGAGTGCTTCCCTCTAACATAGGTTCTATGACAGTTTAGGAGACCTCAGGATGTCTCCCAGGAGTATTGTACTTATGCTCGCTTTATGGATGAGGTGAAGAAGGGTTGGTAGCTGAGGTTAGACCAGGGAAGATGTATGATCGATGCACAGATAGCATCAGCTTGGTGGGACTATCTGGCGATAGTTACAGATATAGGTGTGACACCAGATTATCAAGCACATCTACTAGCACACCTATACCCATGATTTATAGATCCAGTTGGGATGGGATAGAGGGTACAAAAAGTGGTCGAGTAGTAGCCTACACAATAATAGGTTGCATAGCAGCAGCACGCACAGCAGTAGCAGAGGGTGCTGAGGCTGAGGACTGCGCAAACTCCCATTCCTCCTACATAGATGGGTTTAGACTCAGGTGTTGGTAGTAGAGGGGCCCAAGATAGGTCCAACAAGCAGAGGATAGATGATACATAACAAAAACCTCCTAACAAGGAGGTACAAGTTGAGGATACTAAGATGCAGGATTAGGCTACACAAGGTGCATCTGTGGGAGGTTAGGTCACACAGTTACATGAGGCTCTATGGAAGAGCTGAGAGAGGATTCGATAGGTACAATGAGAGAGAGATGAATTCCATACATAGGTCATCATGTAGGAGACCCAGGTGGTTGAGAGAGATTGAGAGATCAGAGGGCTGCAAGAGGTATTTTCTAGGGCTCAGCTAGAGACCTGCTATGAGACTATATAGGCAACATGCTATTATGCAACATATGTTGGTGTAGTGCCAGATTTAGCAGAGTAGGTTCCACCATTTTCAGAGTATGCTGGAGCATGACCAGTTCCACAGGGACCACCAGCACAGGCACCATGACAGACACCGCCATAGGGACCACCACCTCCACTTCCACTAGGTGGTGATGGGAAGAGTTAGATCTGGACTTTGATATACATTGTAGCCCCATTTTTTATAGACTGTGCTTGAGTAGCACCATTTTTATACTAATATTCCATTGATTGATATATATATATATATATATATATATATATATATATATATATATATATATATATATATATATATATATATATATATATATATATATATGATCCTATCTTTTGGTATCATCGTATGTGTCATATATTGCTTTCATGTTGATGTTTTATGAGATGTTTCCTAAATGATTAGATGTATGGATTAGATATGAGATGCACATGGTTCCTTTATGAATATGAAAATGATTGTGCACATGTTTTATTGGTATATATGTATGCAACGTGAAATGCAATGATAGATAAATGCAATGTATGATTTGATTTATGCTTATGATAGATGCACATGTATATGAATATGTAGGTGTAGAATGTATGCATATGAATTTATGATGATGCACTTTGTGAATGTAATGGAAACAAAATGTATATGTACTAATCATCTCATGCAGGATATTGAGATACATGATAGGTACTGACCAAAAGAAATTTTGAAGATCGAGAGCAAGGATCAGACACTTGTGCAACCAAGATAAACCCAGGACGGAAAATGAGAACCCTCAGTGAATAAATGTAGAAGAGCATCATGAAGTGAGCATCAAAATACTGTCTCAATGCAAGTCTAGAATGAAAATGAAAGTTTAAGCTAGATGTAATTCCTAGGACTTGGTTGTTGGACCCATTAGATATTTATCATCATAGAGTTTTTAGTATCAGAAAATCATAGGATGTCATACAACCCTCACTGACATTGCAATCATGAGAATATGAATATGCCATTAGTCTTAGATTTGTCGAAATGAGGTGTAAGCATTAAGGCACAAGAAGCCAGAATGACCTGAACACCTATTCCTTTTGATTTAGAAAGTTAACATAAGCATCAAAGCATAATTGCTAGAATGACCTGAATGTTCCTTGCGTACAAACACACCAGACATGTGAGAGTTCCTCCTTTTGATAAAGAATGCTCACAAAGACCATTATGTTCACTTCGCAAGATGAGCATTTGCAATTTCACTTGTAGCAGAAAGAAGTCACTCAAACAAACAAGGAGAAGAACCAACCTCACCAATGTTTCCATATAAAAGGAGTCAAGGTACATGTGACCATCCAACATGAGATGAAGGCTCTTATAGTGGAGACCCCTCTTATATGGACCCTTTGGATCATTGGAACTAAACCAACAAATAGAAAGAAAAGAAAAATATCATGCCTCTAGTCTTCACTTCTCTTAGTCAAGAAAGTTGTCTTAGAGTTTCTCGAGGAGGAATGATAAAACAAAAGAATAGGCACACAAAAGAAAATCTTAGCATGCTTTAGAGAATTACAAATCCAGTTTCAGTTTTAGTTTCAATTTCAGCGGATTGATGTCAGATTAGAAGTAGTACATAGCGCGAGAAGTCTCAATAGGATGGCGATAGTAGGCATACACAGTGAGAACCACTGGTGACTGACATGAGAGATAGTCTCAAGGAGAAATTGGAGTACTAACAATGTATCAACAGGAAGATGGAGTGAGAACCACTAGTGACTGATACAAGAGATCCTCAAGAAGAGAGATCTAAGAATGAATGAAACATCAGCAAGAAGACTCAGTGAGAACCACTAGTGATTGATACATGAGAGATCCTTAAGGAGAGAAATCTCAATAATAGCTAGGCATTAGTAAGCAGACATAGTGAGAACCACTGGTGATTGATACACAAGAGATCCTCAACGAGAGAAATCTCAATAATAGCTAGGCATCAGTAGGCAGACATAGTGAGAACCACTGGTGACTGATACACGAGAGATCCTCAAGGAGAGAAATCTCAATAATAGCTAGGCATTAGTAGGAAAACATAGTGAGAACCACTGGTGACTAATGTAAGGAAAATACTCTGAAAGTGATAGGACAAAGCCCCCTAGACCAGGAAGGTGTCCCCAAGTGTGACCAATTTCAATCCATGTAGAGTCAAGAAAAATCTTGAAGATAGCTGAAAGCGAATGCGTGAGCTAGCAAACTAAAGTAAGAAATAAACTAAAGCAGGAAAATGAACTAAAGCAGGAAAAACAAGAAAGCAAACTAAAGCAGGAAAGCGAACTAAAGTAGGAAATACAAGAAAGCAAAATAAAGTAGGAAAGCAAGGAACAACTATGCAAGGCTAAGCAATGCTTGAAATAGGTTTAGTTTTAGGGAACAAGAGGTTCCTGTTTACTAGGTTTTCACCATCTTGGCAGAGATTCTATTTTTGCTACCATGATGCCTTTTTGCCAAGTTTTCATCAATGGCACATTTTTTCTTTTTCAATTTTTTTTTACTTTTCTCTTTTTCTCTTTTTTTGTATTTTTTGTATTTTTCATTTTTTTTTGAGTATTATCAAGGTGCCTATTTACTAGGTTTTCACTAGGATAATAGATACATCAAAGTGACTATTTACTAGGTTTTCACTAAGATGATCATTTTTTTAGGACATTTTGCAATTTTTAGGGTTTTTTAGAATAGAGTATTGTACATGAGCACATAGAAAATGCCTCAACTATAGAACCACTTTAGGTATAGAGAGTTAATCAAATCTTTGAGCCTTTCTCCTTCAGTAGTAGAGAATTGATATGCACCAAACCCAAATGCTGTAGTGATAATGTACGGACCAAGCCAGTTTGGTTCAAACTTTCCTTTTTGGATCCGCTCTTGTTGATTCTTGGGGTTCTCTCTTAGGATGAGATCACCCACTTGGACTTCCCTTGGTCTAACCTTCTTATTGTAGCTCTTAGACATTCTCTTCTGGTATGCTTTGAGATGATCAAACGCCACTTATCGATGTTCATCCAGTAACTCTAGCTCTTGTAGCTGAGATATTCTAATGTCTTCATTAATAATGAGGCCATTCAGAGAGACTTGCAATGTAGGAATCTCAACCTTAATAGGTAACACAACATCTACGTTGTAAACTAAGGCAAAGGGCATGGCTCCTATTGGTGTTCAAATGCTTGTTCTATAGGCCCATAAAGCCAAATTAATCTGGAGGTGCCAATCTCTACCAGATTTGTGAACTATTCTGTGTAGGATCTTGAGGATTGTCTTGTTGGAGGCTTCTGCTTGCCCATTACCCTAAGGATAATAGATCAAGGACCAATGCTGAATGATTCTAAACTTAGTACATAACTCCTTTAGATCCTTGTTCTTGAACTACCCCCCGTTGTTAGTGATTATTGAGGAGGGTACACCATATTTATAGATGATGTAATTTAGTATGAACCTGACTACAAATTTTCCATTAGCTATGGCTAGAGGCACTACCTCGACCCACTTAGTAAAATAATTTGTGGCAATGATAATAAATTTGTGCCCTCTTGAGGAAGACAAATGTATCTGACCCACCAAATCAAAGGCCCATTGTTGAAATGACTAGAAATTGATGAAGGGAATAAGCTCCTTGGCAAGAGCGTGAATCAGATTTCTATGTAACTGACATTGTTTACAAGATTTGGAATATTATGTAGCTTCTTTTTCCATCTCCAGCCAATAATAACTAGCTCTAATAAGTTTACAAGCCAATGTCAGACCGCTTGAATGAGAACCACATATGTCTTCATGCAACTCAGCTAACACACATTTGGACTCGTCAGGCTCTAGACACCTAAGGAGGGTACCATCTAGACCTCACCTATACAAGTTGTTAGCCACAATGACATAGTGTGAAGCATTGTAGATTAGGTTACATTTTTCATTCTAGGTGTAAGTGTCAGGAATAATTTGGTCTTGGAGGTAGGAGTAGATATGATGGTAGCGAGATGAATCATGTCCAATGACTAAACAAATCATCTTAGATACAGGCCAGCCTCTCTTCTCAATATACGAATGGTCAAAGTTTGGTCAAAGCAAGGAAGTCAGTATAGTGTTCGTAGCTAAAAATTTGACTATTTTAAAATCTAGTGAAAGTGGTCTCAAATGGAAGATCTCGACAAGATGAACCAAAAAACACCATGAATCTTGAAAATCAAGCATCTCTTCTTAATATACAGATGGTCAAAGTTTGTTTAAAGAAAGGAAGTCAGTACAGTGTTCGTAGCTAAAAATTTGACAGATTCAAAATCTAGTGAAAGTGGTCTCAAATCAAAGATCTCGTCAAGATGGACCAAAAAACACTTTGAATCTTAAAAAATGGAGCCTCTCTTCTCAAGATATGGACGGTCAAAGTTTGGTCAAAGCAAGGAAGTCAGTATAGTGTTCGTAGCTAAAAATTTGACCATTTTGAAATTTAGTAAAAATGGTCTCAAATGGAAGATTTCATTGAGATAAACCAAAAAACACCATGAATCTTGAAAAATAGAGCCTCTCTTCTCAATATACAGATGGTCAAATTTTGGTCAAAGCAAGGAATTCAGTACAATGTTTGTATTTAAAAATTTGACCATTTTGAAATCTAGTGAAAGTGGTCTCAAATGGAAGATCTCGTCGAGATGAACCAAAAAATACCATGAATCTTGAAAAATGGAGCCTCTCTTCTCAAGATATAGATGGTGAAAGTTTGGTCAAAGCAAGGAAGTCAGTACAATGTTTGTAGCTAAAAATTATACAGTTTCAAAATCTGGTGAAAGTGGTCTCAAATCAAAGATGTCATCGAGATGAACCAAAAAACACATTGCATCTTGAAAAATAGAGCCTCTGTTCTCAAGATACAGACAGTCAAAGTTTTGTCAAAGTAAGGAAGTCAGTATAGTGTTCATAGCTAAAAATTTGACCATTTTAAAATCTGGGGAAAGTGGTCTCAAATGGATGATCTTGTCGAGATGAACCAAAAAATATCATGAATCTTAAAAAATAGAGTCTCTCTTCTCAATATATAGATGGTCAAAGTTTGGTCAAAGCAAAGAAGTCAGTACAGTGTTCGTAACTAAAAATTTGATAGTTTTAAATTTTGGTGAAAGTGGTCTCAAATCAAAGATCTTGTCGAGATAAACCAAAAAACACCTTGAATCTTAAAAAATGGAGCCTCTCTTCTCAAGATACGGATGACCAAAGTTTGGTCAAAGCAAAGAAGTCAATACAGTGTTCGAAGCTAAAAATTTGACAGTTTCCAAATCTGGTGAAAGTGGTCTCAAATCAAAGATCTCGTTATGATGAACCAAAAAACACCTTGAATCTTGAAAAATGGAGCCTGTCTTCTCAAGATACAGATGGTAAAAGTTTTGTCAAACCAAGGAAGTCAGTATAATATTTGTAGCTAAAAATTTGACAGTTTCAAAATCTGGTGAAAGTGGTCTCAAATCGAAGATCTCATCTAGATGAACCAAAAACCACCTTGAATCTTAAAAAATGGAGCTTCTCTTCTCAAGATACAGATGGTCAAAGTTTGGTCAAAGCAAGGAAGTTAGTACAGTGTTCGTAGCTAAAAATTTGATTGGTTTGAAATCTAGTGAAAGTTGTCTCAAATGGAAGATCTCATTAAGATGAACCAAAAAATATGATGAATCTTGAAAAATAGAGCCTCTCTTCTCAATATATAGATGATCAAAGTTTGGTCAATGCAAAGAAGTCAGTACAATGTTCGTAGCTAAAAATTTGACCATTTTGTAATTTGGTGAAAGTGGTCTCAAATGGAAGATCTCGTCAAGATGAACCAAAAAACACCATGAATCTTTAAAAATGGAGCATCTCTTCTCAAGATACAGATGGTCAAAGTTTGGTCAAAGAAAGGAAGTCAGTACAGTGTTCGTAGCTAAAAATTTGATAGTTTCAAAATCTAGTGAAAGTGGTCTCATATCAAAGATCTCGTCAAGATGAACCAAAAAAAACCTCGAATCTTGAAAAATATAGTCTCTCTTCTCATGATACATATGGTCAAAGTTTGGTTAAAGTAAAGAAGTCAGTACAATGTTCGTAGCTAAAAATTTGACCATTTTGAAATTTGGTGAAAGTGGTTTGAAATGGAAGATCTCCTTGAGATGAACCAAAAAACACCATAAATCTTGAAAAATAGAGCCTTTCTTCTCAATATACAGATGGTCAATGTTTGTTCAAAGCAAGGAAGTCAGTACAATGTTCATAGCTAAAAATTTGACCATTTTGAAATCTAGTGAAAGTGGTCTCAAATGGAAGATCTCATCAAGATAAACCAAAAAATACCATAAATCTTGAAAATTGGAGCCTCTCTTCTCAAGAGAGGGATGGTCAAAGTTTGGTCAAAGAAATGAAGTCAATACAGTGTTTGTAGCTAAAAATTTGATCCTTTTAAAATCTGGTGAAAGTTGTCTCAAATGGAAGATCTCATTGAGATGAACCAAAACACACCATGAATCTTGAAAAATAAAGCCTCTCTTCTCAATATATAGATGATCAAAGTTTGGTCAAAGCAAGGAAGTTAGTATAGTGTTCGTAGCTAAAAATTTGACCATTTTGAAATCTGATGAAAGTGGTCTCAAATGGAATATCTTGTCAAGATGAACCAAAAAACACCATGAATCTTGAAAAATAGAGCCTCTCAACTCAAGATACGAATGGTCAAAGTTTGGTAAAAGCGAAGAAGTCAGTACAATGTTTGTAGCTAAAAATTTGACAGTTTAAAAATCTGGTGAAAGTGGTCTCAAATTGAAGATCTCGTCAAGATGAACCAAAAAACACTTTGAATCTTAAAAAATGGAGTCTCTCTTCTCAAGATACGGATGGTCAAAGTTTAGTCAAAGTAAGGAAGTCAGTACAGTTTTCATAGCTAAAAATTTGACCATTTTGAAATCTAGTGAAAGTGGTCTCAAATGGAAGATCTTGTTGTGATGAACCAAAAAACACCATAAATCTTGAAAAATAAAACTTCTCTTCTCAATATACGGTCGGTCAAAGTTTGGTCAAACCAAGGAAGTAAGTACAGTGTTTGTAGCTAAAAATTTGACCATTTTAAAATTTGATGAAAGTGGTCTCAAATGGAAGATCTCGTCAAGATGTACCAAAAAATACTATGAATCTTAAAAAATGAAGCTTCTATTCTCAAGATACGGATGGTCAAAGCTTGCTCAAAGCAAGGAAGTCAGTATAGTGCTCTTAGCTAAAAATTTGGCAGTTTCAAAATCTGGTGAAAGTGGTCTCAAATCGAAGATCCCATCGAGATAAACCAAAAAACACCTTGAATCTTGAAAGATGGAGCCTCTCTTCTCAAGATACGGATGGTCAAAGTTTGGTCAAAGTAAAGAAGTTAGTACAGTGTTTGTAGATAAAAATTTGATAGTTTCAAAATCTGGTGAAAGTGGTTTCAAATCAAAGATCTCGTCAAGATAAACCAAAAAATACTTTGAATCTTGAAAAATGGAGCCTCTCTTCTCAAGTTACGGATGGTCAAATTTTGGTCAAAGCAACGAAGTCAGTACAATGTTCGTAGCTAAAAATTTGACCCTTTCAAAATTTGGTGAAAGTGGTCTCAAATGAAAGATATCATTGAGATGAACCAAAAAACACTGTAAATCTTTAAAAACAAAGCCTCTCTTCTCAATATACGGACGATCAAAGTTTGGTGAAAGCAAGTAAGTCAGTAGCGTGTTCGTAGCTAAAAATTTAACCATTTTGAAATCTGGCAATAGTTGTCTCAAATGGAAAATCTCATCAAGATGAACAAAAAATAGAGACTCTCTTCTCAATATATGGATGGTCAAAGTTTGGTCAAAGCAAGGCAGTTGATACAGTGTTCGTAGCTAAAAATTTTACCATTTTGAAATATGGTGAAAGTGGTCTCAAATGGAAGATCTCGTCAAGATGAACCAAAAAACATCATGAATCTTGAAATATGGAGCTTCTCTTCTCAAGATACATATGGTCAAAGTTTGTTCAAAGGAATGAAGTCAATAGAGTGTTCGTCGTTAAAAATTTAACCATTTTGAAATATGGTGAAAGTGGTCTCAAATTGAAGATCTGGTCAAGATGAACCAAAAAACACCTTGAATCTTGAAAAATAGAGCCTCTCTTCTCGAGATACAGACAGTCAAAGTTTGGTCAAAGCAAAGAAGTCAGTAGAGTGTTCGTAGCTAAAAATTTGACCGTTTTGAAATCTAGTGAAAGTGGTCTCAAATGAAAGATCTCATTAAAATGAACAAAATTAACACCATGAATATTGAAAAATGGAGCTTCTCTTCTCAAGATATAGATGGCCAAAGTTTGGTGAAAGCAAGGAAGTAGTATAGTGTTCGTAACTAAAAATTTGATAGTTTCAAAATTTGGTGAAAGTGGTTTCAAATAGAAGATCTGATCAAAATGAATAAAAAAATACTTTGAATCTTGAAAAATGGAGCCTCTCTTTTAGAGATATAGATGGTCAAAGTTTGGTCAAAGTAAAAAAGTCAGTACAGTGTTCGTAGCTATAAATTTAATCATTTTCAAATATGGTGAAAGTGGTCTCAAATAGAAGATCTCATCGAGATGAACCAAAAAATACCATGAATCTTGAAAAATAGAGCCTCTCTTCTCAATAGACGAACGATCAAAGTTTGGTCAAAGAAAGGAAGTCAGTACAATATTTGTAGCTAGAAATTTGACCATTTTGAAATATGGCGAAAGTGGTCTCAAATCAAACATCTCGTCGAGATGAACCATAAAACACCTTGAATCTTGAAAAATGGAGTCTCCCTTCTCAAGATACGGATGGTCAAAATTTGGTCAAAGTAAGGAAGACAGTACAGTGTTCATAGCTAAAAATTTGACTGTTTTGAAATCTGGTGAAAGTTGTCTCAAATGAAAGATCTCGTTGAGATGAACCAAAAAACACCATGAACCTTGAAAAAAAGAGCCTCTTCCCAATATACAAACGGTCAAAGTTTGGTTAAAACAAGGAAGTCGGTACAGTGTTCGTAGCTAAAAATTTGGCCATTTTGAAATCTGGTGAAAGTGATCTCAAATGGAAGATCTCGTCAAAATGAACAAAAAAACATGATGAATCTTGAAAAATGGAGCCTCTCTTGTCAACATACGGATAGCCAAAGTTTTGCCAAACCAAGGAAGTGAGTACAATATTTGTAGCTAAAAATTTGATAGTTTCAAAATCTACTGAAAGTGGTCTCAAATTGAAGATGTCATCAAGATGAACCAAAAAACACCTTGAATCTTGAAAAATAGAGCCTCTCTTCTCAAAATACAGATAGTAAAAGCTTGGTCAAAGTAAGGAAGTCAATACAGTGTTCGTAGATAAAAATTTGACAATTTTAAAATCTTGTGAAAGTGGTCTCAAATCAAAGATCTCGTCGAGATGAACCAAAAATCACTTTGAATCTTGAAAATTGCATCCTCTCTTCTCAAGATATGGACGGTCAAAGTTTGGTCAAAGCAAGGAAGTCAATACAGTGTTCGTAGCTAAAAATTTAACCTTTTTAAAATTTGGTGAAAGTGGTCTCAAATGGAAGATCTCATCAAGATGAATTAAAAAATACAATGAATCTTAAAAAATAGAGCCTCTAATTCTCAATATACGGACGGTCAAAGTTTGGTCAAAGCAAGGAAGTCAGTACAGTGTTCGTAGCTAAAAATTTGACCATTTTGAAATCTAGTGAAAGTGGTCTCAAATCGAAGATCTCATCGAGATGAACCAAAAAACACTTTGAATCTTGTAAAATAGAGCATCTCTTCTCAAGATACGGACAATCAAAGTTTGGTCAAAGCAAGGAAGTTAGTACAGTGTTTGTAGCTAAAAATTTAACTATTTTAAAATCTGGTGAAAGTTGTCTCAAATGGAAGATCTCGTTGAGATGAACCAAGAAATACCATGAATCTTGAAAAACAAAGCCTTTCTTCTCAATATACAGACAGTCAAAGTTTTGTCAAAACAAAGAAGTCAGTACAATGTTCGCAGCTAAAATTTAACCATTTTGAAATTTGGTGAAAGTGGTCTCAAATGGAAGATCTTGTCAAAATGAACTAAAAACTACAATGAATCTTGAAAAATGGAGCCTCTCTTCTCAAGAAACAGATGGTCAAAATTTGGTCAAAGCAAGGAAGTCAATATAGTGTTCGTAGCTAAAACTTTGACAGTTTCAAAATATGGTGAAAATAGTCTCAAATCAATGATCTTATCAAGATGAACCAAAAAACACATTGAATCTTAAAAAATGGAGCCTCTCTTCTCAAGATATGGACGGTCAAAGTTTCATCAAAGCAATGAAGTCAGTATAGTGTTCGTAGCTAAAAATTTGACCATTTCAAAATTTGGTGAAAGTTGTCTCAAATGGAAATCTCGTTGAGATGAACCAAAAAATACTATAAATCTTAAAAATAGAATATCTCTTCTCAATATACGAACGGTGAAAGTTTGGTCAAAACAATGAAGTTAGTGCAGTGTTTGTAGCTAAAAATTTGACCGTTTTAAAATCTAGTTGAAGTGGTCTCAAATGGAAGATCTTGTCAAGATGAACCAAAAAACACCATAAATCTTGAAAAATGGAGCCTCTTGTCAAGATACAGATGGTCAAAGTTTGGTCAAAGCAAGTAAGTCAGTATAGTGTTCGTAGCTAAAAATTTGACAATTTTAAAATCTGGTGAAAGTGATCTCAAATCAAAGATCTCATCGAGATGAACCAAAAAACACCATGAATTTTGAAAAATGGAGCCTCTCTTCTCAAGATACAGATGGTCAAAGTTTGGTCAAAGCAAGGAGGTTAGTATAGTGTTCATAGTTAAAAATTTGACCATTTTGAATTCTGGTGAAAGTTGTCTCAAATGGAATATCTCATCAAGATGAACCAAAAAACACCATGAATCTTGAAAAATATAGCATCTTTTCTCAATATACGGACGGTTAAAGTTTGGTCAAAATAAAGAAGTCAATGCAGTGTTCGTAGCTAAAAATTTGATTGTTTTGAAATTTGGTGAAAGTGGTCTCAAATTGAAGATCTTGTCGAGATAAGCCAAAAAACACCTTGAATCTTAAAAAATGGAGCCTCTCTTCTAAAGATACGGACTGTCAAAGTTTGGTAAAAGCAAGGAAGTCAGTACAGTGTTCATAGCTATAAATTTGATAGTTTCCCAATCTGGCTAAAGTGGTCTCAAATCAGAGATCTCGTTAAGATGAACCAAAAAACACCTTGAATCTTGAAAAATGGAGCCTCTCTTCTCAAGATACAGATGGTCAAAGTTTGGTCAAAGCAAGGAAGTCAGTACAGTGTTCGTAGCTAAAATTTTGACCGTTTTGAAATCTGGTTAAAGTTGTATCAAATAGAAGATCTTGTTGATATGAACTAAAAAACACCATGAATCTTAAAAAATAGAGCCTCTCTTTTTAATATACAGATAGTCAAAGTTTGGTCAAGGCAAGGAAATCAATACAGTGTTTGTAGCTAAAAATTTGACCATTTTGAAATCTAGTGAAAGTGGTCTCAAATGGAAGACCTTGTCAAAATGAACCAAAAAAGATCATGAATCTTGAAAAATGAAGCCTCTCTTCTCAAGATAGGGATGGTCAAAGTTTGGTCAAATTAAAGAAGTCATTACAGTATTCGTAGCTAAAAATTTGATAGTTTCAAAATCTGGTAAAAGTGGTATCAAACCGAAGATTTCGTCAAGATGAACCTAAAAACACCTTCAATCTTAAAAAATATAGCCTCTCTTCTCGAGATACAAAAGGTCAAAGTTTGGTCAAAGCAAAGAAGTCAGTACAGTATTTGTAGCTAAAAATTTGACCATTTTAAAATTTGGTGAAATTGGTCTCAAATGGAAGATCTCATTGACATGAACCAAAAAACACCATGAATGTTGAAAAATAGAGCCTCTCTTCTCAATATACGGACGGTCAAAGTTTGGTCAAAACAAGGAAGTCAGTATAGTGTTTGTAGCTAAAAATTTGACCATTTTGATATCTGGTGAAAGTGTTCTCATATGGGAGATCTCATCAAGATGAACTAAACAACACCATGAAAGTTGAAAAATAGAGCCTCTTTTCTCAAGATATAGATGGTCAAA
Organism: Chamaecyparis obtusa; assembly: GCA_027943335.1. Classification (NCBI taxonomy): domain Eukaryota; kingdom Viridiplantae; phylum Streptophyta; class Pinopsida; order Cupressales; family Cupressaceae; genus Chamaecyparis; species Chamaecyparis obtusa. The sequence continues at coordinate 5,996,431 of BSBK01000370.1, read as the reverse complement.
GTTTGGTCAAAGCAAGGAAGTTATTACAGTGGTCGTAGCTAAAAATTTGACAGTTTCAAATCTGGTGAAAGTGGTCTGAAATCAAAGATTTCATCGAGATAAACTAAAAAATACTTTGAATCTTGAAAAATAGAGCCTCTCTTCTCAACATACAGACGGTCAAAGTTTAGTCAAATTAAAAAAGTCAGTACAGTGTTCGTAACTAAAAATTTGACCGTTTTAAAATCTGGTGAACGTGGTCTCAAATGGAAGATCTCGTAAAGATGAACTCAACAACACTATAAATTATAAAAAATAGAGCCTCTCTTCTTAAGATACAGATGGTCAAAGTTTGGTTAGAGAAAGGAAGTCAGTACAATGTTCATAGCTAAAAATTTGATAGATTAAAAATCTTGTGAAAGTGGTCTCAAATTGAAGATCTTATCGAGATGAATGAAAAAACACCTTGAATGTTGAAAAATGGAGTCTCTCTTCTCAAAATACAGACGATCAAAGTTTGGTCAAAGCAAGGAAGTCAGTACAGTATTTGTAGCTAAAAATTTGACAGTTTTGAAATATGGTGAAAGTGGTCTCAAACAGAAGATCTCATTGAGATAAACCAAAAAACATCATAAATCTTGAAAACAGAGCCTCTTTTCTCAAGATATAGATGGTCAAAGTTTGGTCAAAGTAAGGAAGTCAGTACATTGTTCGTAGCTAAAAATTTGACAGTTTTCAAATATGGTGAAAGTGGTCTTAATTTGAAGATCTCATCAAGATGAACCAAAAACCACCTTGAATATTGAAAAATGGAGCCTCTCTTCTCAAGATACGGATGGTCAAAGTTTCATCAAAGCAAAGAAGTCAATACGGTGTTCGTAGCTAAAAATTTTACCATTTTGAAATTTGGTGAAGGTTGTCTCAAATGGAAGATCTCATTGAGATGAACCAAAAAACACCATAAATTTTGAAAAATAGAGCCTCTTTACTCAATATACAAACGGTCAAAGTTTGGTCAAAGCAAGGAAGTTTGTATAGTGTTCGTAGTTAAAAATTTGACCATTTTTAAATTTGGTGAAAGTAGTCTCAAATGGAAGATCTCGTTAAGATGAACCAAAAACCACCATGAATCTCTAAAAATGGAGCCTCTTTTCTCAAGATATAGATGGTAAAAGTTTGGTTAAAGCAAGAAAGTCAGTACATTGTTCGTAGCTAAAAATTTAACAGTTTCAAAATTTGGTGAAAGTGGTCTCAAATCAAAGATCTCATCAATATGAACCAAAAAACACTTTGAATCTTAAAAAATTGAGCCTCTTCTCAAGATAAAGATGGTCAAAATTTGGTCAACACAAGGAAATCAGTACAGTGTTTGTAGCTAAAAATTTGACCATTTTAAAATCTGGTGAAAGTGGTCTTAAATGGAAGATCTTGTTGACATGAACCAAAAAACACCATGAATCTTGAAAAATAGAGCCTCTCTTCTCAATATACAGACAATCAAAGTTTGAATAAAGCAACAAAGTCAGTACATTGTTCGTAGCTAAAAATTTGACTGTTTTGAAAACTGGTGAAATTGGTCTCAAATGGATGATCTCGTCAAGACAAACCAAAAAACACCATGAATCTTAAAAAATGGAGCCTCTCTTCTCAAGATATTGATTGTCAAAGTTTGGTCAAAGCAAGGAAGTCAGTATAATATTCATAGCTAAAAAATTGATCATTTTGAAATGTGGTGAAAGTGGTGTTAAATGGAAGATCTTTTTTGAGATGAACCAAAAAACACCATGAATGTTTAAAAATAGAGCCTCTCTTTTCAATATATGGATGGTCAAAGTTTGTTCAAAGTAAGGAAGTCAGTACAGTGTTCATAGCTAAATAATTGACCGTTTTGAAATCTGGTGAAAGTGGTCTCAAATCAAAGATCTCGTTGAGATGAACCAAAAAATACTTTGAATCTTGAAAAATGGAGCCTCTCCTTTCAAAATATAGACAATAAAAGTTTGGTCAAAGCAAGAAAGTGAGTACAGTATTCGTAACTAAAAATTTGATAGTTTCCAAATTTGGTGAAAGTGGTCTCAAATCGAAGATCTCGTCAAGACGAACCAAAAAATACCTTGACGTTTAATATATATTTTATATAAGAATATCATATATATATATATATATATATATATATATATATATATATATATATATATATATATATATATATATATATATATATATATATGTATATATATATATATAAACTTTATAGATCATAATATTTAAATTGTATGTTGAAAGGGGTTACTGAGACTTCTTAGGGGTCCTAGTATGCCTTATCATGCATTAGGACCCCTAGGAAATCCCCATGACCCCTTTTCAAATATTGGAATGCTCAAGTGTGTCCGAAGAGGTCCTATGACCCCTTTAGACACACTCAAGCATTCTAATGTGTCAAAAGGGGTCATAGGGACTTCCTAGGGGTCCTAACGCGTTATAAAGCTGACTAAGAACATTAGAAAGTCCACATGACCCCTTTTGACACATTGGAACCCTCAAGTGTGTTCGAAGGGGTCGCAGGACCCCTTCGAACACACTTGAGAGTTCCAATGTGTCAAAAGGGGTCATGGGGACTTCATAGGAGTCCTAGTACACCTTATCATGTATTAGGACCCCTAGGAAGTTCCCATGACTCCTTTGGACACATTAGAACCCTCAAGTGTGTCCTAAGAGGTCATAGGACCCTTTTAGACAAACTTGAGGGTTAAAATATGTCAAAATGGTTCATGGGGACTTTCTAGGGGTTCTAGTATGTTTTATCACGCGTTAGGACCTTTAGGAAGTCCTCATGACCCTTTTTGACACATTGGAATGCTCGAGTGTGTCCGAAAGAGTGGTAGCACTGAAGCATTCCAATATGTCAAAAGGGGTCATGGGGACTTCCTACGGGTCCTAATGCGTGATAAGGTGTACTAGGACCCTTAAGAAGTCCCCATGACCCCTTTTGACACATTTGAATGCTCAAGTGTGTCCTAAGGGGCCGTAGGACCCCTTAGGACACACTTGAGTGTTCCGATGTGTCTGCAGGGATCACGGAGACTTCGTAGGGGTTCTAACTCGTGATAAGGTCTACTAGGACCCCTAGGAAGTCCCCATGACCCCTTTTGACATATTGGAATGCTCAAGTGTGTTTGAAGGCATCGTAGGACCCCTTAGGACACACTTGAGCATTCTAATGTGTCAAAAGAGGTCACAAAGACTTCTTAGGGGTCCTAATGTGCGATAAGGCCTATTAGGACCTCTAGGAAGTCCCCATGACCCCTTTTGACACATTAGAATACTCAAGCGTGTCCGAAGGCATTGCAGGATCCCTTAGGACACATTTGAGTGTTCCAATGTGTCCACAAGTGTCACATTTACTTCCTAGGGGTCCTAACTCGTGATAAGGCTTACTAGGACCCCTATAAAGTCCCTATGACCCCTTTTGACACATTAGAATGCTCAAGTGTGTCCGAAGGCATTATAGGACCCCTTAGGACACACTTGAGAGTTCTAATATGTCAAAAGGGGTCATGGAGACTTCTTAGGGGTCCTAACATGTGATAAGACCTATTAGGACCCCTAGGAAGTCCCCATGACCCCTTTTGACACATTAGAATGCTCAAGTGTGTCCGAAGGCATTGTAGGACCCCTTAGGATGCACTTGAGTGTTTCAATGTGTCCACATAGGTCACGAGGACTTCGTAGGGGTCATAATGTGTGATAAGGCCTATTAGGACCCTTAGAAAGTCCCCATGACCCCTTTTGCCACATTTGAATGCTCAAGTGTGTTTGAAGGGTCCGTAGGACCCCTTATGACATACTTAAGCATTCCAATGTGTCAAAAGGGGTCACGGGGACTTCCTAGGGGTCCTAATACGTGATAAGGCCTATTAGGACCCCTAGGAAATCCCCATGACCCATTTTGACATCTTGAAATGCTCAAGTGTGTTCGAAGGGGCCGTACGACCCCTTATGACACACTTGAGCATTCCAATGTGTCAAAAGAGGTCACAGGGACTTCCTAGGGGTGCTAATGCACGATAAAGCCTATTAGGACCCCTAGGAAATCCCCATGACCCATTTTGACACATTTGAATGTTCAAGTGTGTCTGAAGGGGCCGTAGGACCCATTAGGACACACTTGAACATTCCAATGTGTCCATAGAGGTAACAGAGACTTCCTAGGGGTCCTAACACACGATAAGGCCTATTAGGACCCCTAGAAAGTCCCCATAACCCCTTTTAACACATTTGAATGCTCAATTGTGTCTAAAGGGGCCGTAGGACCCCTTAGGAAACACTTGAGCATTACAATGTGTCAAAAGGGGTCACAGGGACTTCTTAGGGGTCCTAATGCGTGATAAGGCCTATTAGGACCCCTAGGAAGTTCCCATGACCCCTTTTGACACATTTGAATGCTCAAGTGTGTCTGAAGGGTCTGTAGGACCCCTTATGACAAACTTGAGCATTTTAATATGTCAAAATAGATTACGGGGACTTCCTAGGGGTCCTAACGTGTGATAATGCCTATTAAGACACCTAGGAAATCCCCATGACCCCTTTTGACACATTTGAATGCTCAAGTGTGTCCGAAGGGGCCGTAGGACCCCTTATGACACACTTGAGCATTCCAATATGTCCACAGGGGTCACGGGGACTTCCTAGGGATCCAAACAAATGATAAGGCCTACTAGGACCCCTAGAAAGTCTCCATGACCTTTTTTGACACATTGGAATGCCCAAGTGTGTCCCAAGACATCGTAGGACCCCTTGGAGACACTTGAGCATTCTAATGTGTAAAAAAGGGTCACAGGGACTTCCTAGGGGTCCTAACTTGCGATAAGGCTTTTTAGGACTGTTAGGAAGTCCCCATGACCCCTTTTGACACATTTGAATGCTCAAGTGTGTCCGAAGGTGTCGTAGGACCCCTTAGGACACACTTAATCATTCCAATGTGTCAAAAGGGGTCACGGGGACTTTTTAAGGGTCCTAACACACAATAAGGCCTATTAGGACCACTAGAAAGTCCCCATGACCCCTTTTGACACATTAGAATGCTCAAGTGTGTCCAGAGGCATCGTAGGATCCCTTAAGAGATACTTGAGTGTTCCAATATGTCAAAAGGGGTCACGGGGACTTTCTAGAGGTCCTAACTCGTGATAAGGCCTACTAGGACCCCTAGGAAGTCCCCATGACCCTTTTTGACACATTGGAATGCTCAAGTGTGTCCAAAAGTTTCGTAGGACCCCTTAGGACACATTTGTGCATTCCAATGTGTCAAAAAGGGTCACACAGACTTCCTAGGGGTTGTAATGTGCGATAAGGCCTATTAAGACCCCTAGGAAGTCCCCATGACCCATTTTGACATATTTGAATGCTCAAGTGTGTCCGAAGGGTCCATAGCACCCTTCAGACACACTTGAGCTTTCAAATGTGTCAAAAGGTGTCATGGGGACTCCTTAGGGGTCCTAACATGTGATAAGGCCTATTAGGACCTTTAGGAAGTCCCTAGGACCCCTTTTAACACATTTGAATGCTCAAGTGTATCCGAAGGGGCCGTAGGACCCCTTATGACACACTTGAGTGTTCCAATTTGTTAAAAGAGGTCACGGGGACTTCCTAGGGGTCCTAATGTGTGATAAGGCCTATTAAGACTCTTAAGAAGTCCCCATGACCCCTTTTGACATATTTGAATGCTTAAGAGTGTCTGAAGGGGCTGTAGGACCCGTTAGGAGACACTTGAGCATTCTAATATGTCCATAGGGGTCATGGGGACTTCTTAGAGGTCCTAACGCATGATAAGACCTATTAGGACCCCTAGAAAGTCCCCATAATCTCTTTTGACACATTTGAATGCTTAAGTGTGTTTGAAGGGGCTATAGGACCCCTTAGGACACACTTGAGTGTTTCAATATGTCCACAGGGGTCATAGGGACTTCTTAGAGGTCCTAACTCATGATAAGGCCTACTAGGACCCCTAGGAAGTCCCATGACCCCTTTTGACACATTGGAATGCTCAAGTGTGTTCGAAGGTGTCGTAGGACCCCTTAGGACACACTTGAGCATTCCAATGTGTCAAAAGGGGTCACTGAGATTTTTTAGGGGTTCTAATGCGTCATAAAGCCTATTAGGACCCCTAGGAAGTCCCCATGACCCCTTTTGACACATTGGAATGCTCAAGTGTTTCTGAAAGTGTCGTAGGACCCCTTATGATAGACTTGAGAGTTCTAATATGTCAAAAAGGGTGACAGGGACTTCCTAGGGGTCCTAATGCATGATAGGGCCTATTAGGACCCCTAGGAAGTCCCCATGACCCCTTTTGACACATTGGAATGCTCAAGTGTATCCGAAGGCATTGTAGGACCCCTTAGGACACACTTGAGTGTTCCAATGTGTCCACATGGGTCATGGGGACTTCCTAGGGGTCCTAATGCATGATAAAGCTTATTAGGACCCCTAGGAAGTCCCCATGACCTATTTTGACATATTTGAATGCTCAAGTGTGTTTGAAAGGGCCGTAGGACCCCTTATGACACACTTCAACATTCCAATGTGTCAAAAGGGGTCATGAGGACTTCCTAGGGGTCATAATGTGTGATAAGGCCTATTAAGACCTCTAGGAAGTTCCCATGACCCCTTTTGACATATTTGAATGCTCAAGTGTGTCCAAAGGGGCTGTAAGACCTATTAGGACACACTTGAGCATTCTAATGTGTTCATAGGGTTCACAGGGACTTCCTAGGGGTCCTAACCTGTGATTAGGCTTATTAGGACCCTTAAGAAGTTCGCATGACCCCTTTTGACACATTTGAATGCTCAAGTGTGTCTGAAGGGGCCGTAGGACCCCTTAGAACACACTTGAGCATTCTAATGTGTCTACAGGGGTCACGAGGACTTTTTAGGGGTCCTAACTCACAATAAGGCTTACTAGAACCTCTAGGAACCTCCCATGACCCCTTTTGACAAATTTGAATGCTCAAGTGTGTCTCAAGGGGCCGTAGGACCCCTTAGGAGACACTTGAGCATTCCAATGTGTCCACAGGGGTCACGGGGATGTCCTAGGGGTCCTAACTCATGATAAGGTCTACTAGGACCCCTAGGAAGTCCACATGACCTTTTTTGACACATTTGAATGGTCAAGTGTGTCCAAAGGATCCATAAGACCCCTTATGACACACTTGAGCATTCTAATGTGTCAAAAGGGGTCATGGAGACTTCCTAGAGGTTCTAATGCATGATAAGGCCTATTAGGACCCCTAGGAAGTCCCCATGACCTCTTTTGACATATTTGAATGCTGAAGTGTGTCTGAAGGGGCCATAGGACCCCTTATGACACACTTGAGTGTTTCAATGTGTCAAAAGGGGTCATGAGGACTTCCTAGCGGTCCTAATGTATGATAAAACATATTAGAACCCCTAAGAAGTCCCCATGACCCCTTTTGACACATTTGAATGCTCAAGTGTGTCCGAAGGGGCCATAGGACCCGTTAGGACACACTTGAGTATTCTAATGTGTCCATAGGGGTCACAAGGACTTTTTATGGGTCCTAACATGTGATAAAGCCTATTAGGAGCCCTAGGAAGTCCCCATGACCCCTTTTGACATATTTGAATGATCAAGTTTATCTGAAGGGGCTGTAGGACCCCTTATGACACATTTGAGCATTCCAATGTGTCCACAGGGGTCACGGGGACTTTCTAGGGGTACTAACTCACGATAAGACCTACTAGGACCCGTAGGAAGTCCCCATGACCCCTTTTGACATATTTGAATCTTCAAGTGTGTTCGAAGAGGCCGTAGGACCCCTTAGGACACACTTGAGCATTCCAATGTGTCCACAGGGGTCACGGGGACTTGCTAGGGGTCCTAACTCATGATAAGGCCTATTAAGACTCCTAAAAAGTCCTCATGAACCTTTTTGACACATTTGAATGCTCAAGTGTGTCTGAAGGGGCTATAGGACCCCTTAGGACACACTTGAGCATTCCAATGTGTCAAAAGGGTCACGTGGACTTCCTAGGGGTCTTAACTCATGATAAGGCCTATAGGACCCCTAGGAAGTCCTCATGATCACTTTTGACATATTTGAATGCTCAAGTGTGTCCGAAGGGGCCATAGGACCCCTTAGGACACACTTGAGCATTCCAATGTCTCAAAAGGGGTCACAGGGACTTCCTAGGGGTCCTAACATGTGATAAGATATACTAGGACCCCTAAGAAGTCCCCATGACTTTTTTTGACATATGAAAACTCTCAAGTGTGTCTTAAGGGGTGGATCCTTAAGAAGTCCCCATGACTCTTTTTGACACATTTGAACCCTCAAGTGTGTTTGAAGGGGTCATAGGACCCTTTGCGACACACTTGAGGGTTCTAATGTGTCAAAAGGGGTCATGGGGACTTCTTAGGAGTCTTAGTGCATGATAAGACATACTAGGACCCCTAAAAAATTTTCATGACCCCTTTTGAAATATTTGAATGAACAACTATGTTTGAATGGGTTGTAGGACCCCTTAGGACATACTTGAGCATTCCAATGTTTCAATAGGGGTCATGGGGACTTCCTAGGGTTCCTAATGCGTGCTAAGGTGTACTAGTACCCCGAGGAAGTCCCCATGACCCCTTTTGACATATTAAATTTTTTAAGTGTGTCATAAGGAGTCATACGACCCCTTCAAACACATCTGAGTGTTGAAATATTTCAAAAGGGGTCATGAAGACTTCCTAGGGGTCCTAATGCATGATAAGGCTTACTAGGACCCTTAGGAAGACCCCATGACCCCTTTCAACACATTAGAACTCTCAAGTGTGTCCTAAGGGGTCATACGACCCCTTGGGACACACTTGAGTGTTGAAATGTGTCAAAAGGGTCATCAGGACTTCTTAGGGGTCCTAATGTGTGATAAGGCATACTAGGACCCCTAAAAAGTGCCCATGACCCTTTTCGACACATTAGAACATTCAAGTGTTTTTTGAAGGGTCATACGACACCTTGAAACACACTTGAGTGTTGAAATGTGTCAAAAAAGGTCATGGGACTTCCTAGGGGTGCTAATATGCCTTATCATATGTTAGTACCCCTAGGAAGTCCCCATAACCCCTTTTGACATATTAGAACTCTCAAGTGTGTCATAAGGGGTCATACGACCGCTTGAGACATACTTGAGTGTTGAAATGTGTCAAAAGGGGTCATGAAGACTTCCTAGGGGTCCTAACACATGATAAGGCATACTAAGACCCCTAGGAAGTCCCCATGACCCCTTTCGACACATTAGAACTTTCAACTATGTCCTAAGGGGTCATACAACTCCTTGAGATATATTTGAGTGTTGAAATATGTCAAAAAGGATTATCGGTACTTCCTAGGGGTCCTAACATGTGATAAGGTGTACTAGGACCCCTAAGAAGTGAAAGGACTCAAAACACTCAAGTGTGTCCTAAGGGGTCATATGACCCCTTGGGACACACTTGAGTGTTGAAGTGTGTTGAAAGGGGTCATGGGGACTTCGTAGGGGTCCTAAAGCGTGATAAGGTGTACTAGGACCCCTAGGAAGTCCCCATGACCCCTTTTGACATATACAAACATCCAAGTGTTTTCTAAGGGGTCATATGACCCCTTGGGACACACTTGAGTGTTAAAATATGTCAAAAGGGGTCATAGGGACTTCCAAGGGGTCCTAGTATGCCTTATCATGTGTTAGGACCCCTAGGAAGTCCCCATGACCCTTTTTGACACAATAAAACTCTCAAGTTTGTCCTAAGGATTCATCGACCCCTTGAAACACATTTGACTATTGAAATATGTCAAAAGGGGTCATCAGGACTTCCTAGGGGTCCTAACATGTGATAAGACATACTAAGACTAATAAGAAGTGCCCATGACCCCGTTTGACACATTAGAACACTCAAGTGTGTCTTAAGGGGTCATACGACTTTTTGGGACACACTTGAGTGTTGAAATGTCTCAAAAGAGGTCATGGAGACTTCTTAGGGGTCCTAGTATGCCTTATCACGTGTTAGGACCCCTAGGAAGTCCCCATGACCCCTTTTGACACATTAGAACTCTCAAGTGTGTCATAAGGGGTCATACAACCCTTTGGGACACACTTGAGTGTTGAAATGTGTCAAAAAGAGTTATTGGGACTTCCTTGGGGTCCTAATGCGTGATATGGCGTACTAGGACCCGTAGAAATTCTCATTGACCCCTTTCGACACGTGAGAACACTCAAGTGTTACCTAAGGGGTCATACAGCTCTTTGGGACAAACTTAAGTGTTGAAATGTGTCAAAAGGGATCATGGGGACTTCCTAGGGGTCCTAACATGTGATAAGGCATACTAGGACCCCTATGAAGTACCCATAACCCCTTTTGACACATTTCAACACTAAAGTGTTTTTCAAGGGGTCGTACGACCCCTTGGGACATAATTGAGTGCTCTAATGTGTTGTCAGGGGTTACACCGGGACCTAAGGGGTCCTAGTACACTTTCTCAAGCCTTAGGACCCTTGAGAACCCTCTATGACCCCTTTCGAAACCTTTTGGATGCTTTATATTGGTGTAATTAACCTATGTATTAATATGTCCTATATAATATATATATACTATACTTGATTTTATTATATATACAACAATACTTTGTAAATAATATATATATATATATATATATATATATATATATATATATATATATATATATATATATATATATATATATATATATATATATATATATATATATATATATATTACATACAATTTAAATATGAAGATATCATGTGATATATTGTAAAATACATATTAATATATAATACATATAAAATAATATATAATATATGATGTATAATGTAACATTTAATGTAAAATGTATATTATATAATATTTAATATATAATAAATATTATGTAATATTTAATATATATAATATATAATCTAATATATAATTTTTGATATATAATATATTGAAGTATGGAGAAATTGGAGGGAGAAAGGGGTTGAAAATAAATTAAGAGGGAGAAAGGGGAGGGAAAATTTAAAATTTAAAATTTAAAAAATCGGGTACCCAATTTGAAATCAGGTACTCGATTTACCAATTTCAAATCAGGTACCTAATTAGGCTTGGTATTGCTTTGTGCACCAAACCTACCTGATCAATTCTTCAAATGTCACAAAAACATATTTTTCCCATATTTCTCTGAGTTCCAGACTTTGACCATGTAGCTGACAATTTTTTTTCACCTGAATTTGATGAAATGAAAAGAAAATTTTAAGGAGATTATCAGCTTTCTATCGATATAATTGCTGTCAAATTTTGAATTTGGTAAGTAATTGTTAGTTATTTTCTAATTGAGTTACCTATAAAGTGCTGATTTATATACTGATTGAAAAATGACTATAACTTTTAGACGGTATAACATTTTTGAAATTTAAAAAATCACATTCTATGCTTCGCCTACTATAAGGAAAAAAAATTAAAATTAAATTTTGTAAAGTTTTGAATGAGTTAAGGTGGTCAGACATGGGAGTTTTTTTATTCTAAAAATGTTGTAGAAGAAAATTCATAATTAATTTTTTTTTAGAATAAAATTATAAAAAAATATGCGTCACATCCAGACATGAGTCTACTACTTATATATAAAATCTTATACAAAAATATTATCATTTGATCATGATTAAGGTGGTTAGACACACACCTACTTCTTATTTTTTTCCTAAAATTTTTGTACTGCTATATTGAAATCTATACTTTTCACCAATTATATTAATTTTTTTATAGAAAAGGCCTAGTAGTTTAGAAACTAGATTCAATTTCTTATAGATTCTATTCTTACAACTTTTTGGTATTAGGTTGATAGCTATTTCAAATTTTCACGTCAAGTTGACTAACCCTGATTTGCTAATTTTTAATTACCGCTTAAGGGTATAGTTTGGCCCCTCGTGATCTTGCACATACCCCTTTACTCAATATACAGATGGTCAAAATTTGGTAAAAGCAAGGAAGTTAGTACAATGTTCGTAGCAAAAAATTTAACCATTTTGAAATGTGGTGAAAGTGGTTTCAAATGGAAGATCTCATCAAGATGAACCAAAAAACACCATGAATCTTAAAAAATTGAGCCTCTTTTCTCAAGATATAGACGGTGAAAGTTTGGTCAAAACAAGTCAGTATAATGTTCGTAGCTAAAAATTTGAATATTTTAAAATCTGGTGAAAGTGGTCTCAAATTGAAGATCTCATCAAGATTAACCAAAAAACACATTGAATCTTGAAAAATTGAGCCTCTCTTCTCAAGATATGGACGGTCAAAGTTTGGCCAAAGCAAGAAAGTCAGTATAGTGTTCGTAGCTAAAAATTTGACAGTTTCAAAATCTAGTGAAAGTGGTCTCAAATGAAAGATCTCATTGAGATGAATCAAAAAATACCATGAATCTTGAAAATGGAGCCTCTCTTCTCAAGATACGGGTCATCAAATTTGGCCAAAGTAAGGAAGTCAGTATAGTGTTCATAGATAAAAATTTGACACTTTCAAAATCTAGTGAAAGTGGTCTCAAATCGAAGATCTCCTCAAGATAAACCAAAAAACACCTTGAATCTGGAAAAATGGAGCTTCTCTTCTCAATATATGGATTATCAAAGTTTGGTAAAAATAAGGAAGTTAGTACACTATTCGTAGCTAAAAATTTGACAGTTTTGAAATTTGGTGAAAGTGGTCTCAAATGGAAGATCTTGTCAAGATGAAATAAAAAACACCATGAATCTTGATAATGCAGCCTCTCTTCTCAAGATACAGATGGTCAATATTTTGTCAAAGCAAGGAAGTCAGTACAGTGTTTCTAGCTAAAAATTTGACAGTTTCAAAATCTGGTGAAATCGGTCTCAAATCGAAGATCTCGTTGAGATGAAGTAAAAAACACCTTGAATCTCAAAAATTGCAGCCTCTCTTCTCAAGATATAGAGGGTCAAAGTTTGGTCAAAGCAAGGAAGTTAGTACAGTGTTCGTAGCTAAAAATTTGACTATTTTGAAATTTGGTTGAAAGTGGTCTCAAATGGAAGATCTCATCGAGATGAACCAAAAAACACCATGAATCTTGAAAAATAGAGACTCTCTTCTCAATATACGGATAGTCAAGGTTTGGTCAAAGCAAGGAAGTCAGTATAATGTTCATAGCTAAAAATTTCACCATTTTTAAATCTGGTGAAACTGGTCTAAAATAAAAGATCTCATCGAGATGAACCAAAAAATACCTTGAATCTTGAATAATGGAGCCTCTTTTCTCAAGATATGAATAGTCAAAGTTTGGTCAAAGCAAGGAAGTCAGTACTATATACGTAGCTAAAAATTTAACCATTTTAATATTTGGTGAAAGTTGTCTCAAATGGAAGATCTTGTTGAGATGAACCAATAAACACCATGAATATGTAAAAATAGAGCATATCTTCTCAATATATGGATAGTCAAAGTTTGGTGAAAGTAGCGAAGTCAGTACAATGTTCATAGCTAAAAATTTGACCGTTTTGAAATCTGGTGAAAGTGATCTCAAATGAAAGATCTTGTCAAGATGATCCAAAAAATATAAAGAATCTTGAAAAATGGAGCCTCTCTTCTCAAGATACAGATGGTCAAAGTTTGGTCAAAATAAAGAAGTCAGTACAGTGTTCGTAGCTAAAAAATTGAGAGTTTTAAAATCTAGTGAAAGTTGTCTGAAATCAAAGATCTCGTCAAGATGAACCAAAAAACACCTTAAATCTTGAAAAATGGAGCCTCTCTTCTCAAGATAGGGATGGTCAAAGTTTGGTCAAAGCAAGGAAGTCAGTACAGTGTTCGTAGCTAAAAATTTGACCCTTTCAAAATCTGGTGAAAGTGGTCTCAAATGAAAGTTATTGTTAAGATGAACCAAAAAACACCGTAAATCTTTAAAAAAAGAGCCTTTCTTCTCAATATACGGAGGATCAAAGTTTGGTCAAAGCAAAGAAGTGAGTAGAGTGTTCATAGTTAAAAAATTTGACCATTTTAAAATTCAGTGAAAGTGGTCTCAAATAGAAGAACTCATCAAGATAAACCAAAAAACACTATGAATCTTGAAAAATGGAGCCTCTTCTCAAGATATAGATGGTCAAAGTTTGGTCAAAGTAAGGAAGTCAGTACAATGTTTGTAGCTAAAAATTTAGCAATTTCAAAATTTGCTGAAAGTGGTCTCAAATCGAAGATCTCATCAAGATGAACTAAAAAATACCTTAAATCTTGAAAAATAGAGCCTCTCTTCTCAAGCTAGGGATGGTCAAAGTTTGGTCAAAGTAAGAAAGTTAGTACAATGTTAGTAGCTAAAAATTTGACCGTTTTCAAATCTAGTGAAAGTGGTCTCAAATGGAAGATCTCATCAAGATGAACCAAAAAACAACATGAATCTTGAAAAATAGAGCCTCTTTTTTTAATATATGGACGATCAAAGTTTGGTCAAAGTAATAAAGTTAGTATAGTGTTCGTAGCTAAAAAATTGACCATTTTGAAATCTAGTGAAAGTGGTTTCAAATGGAAAATCTTGTCAAGATGAGCTCAAAAATATCTTAAATCTTAAAAAATGGAGCCTCTCTTTTCAATATAGGGATGGTTAAAGTTTGGTCAAAGCAAGGAAGTCTGTACAGTGTTCGTAGCTAAAAATTTGATAGTTTCCAAATTTGGCAAAAGTGGTCTCAAATCAAAGATCTCGTCAAGATGAACCAAAAAATACCTTGAATCTTGAAAAATAGAGCCTCTCTTCTTAAGATATGGATGGTCAAAGTTTGGTCAAAGCAAGGATGTCAGTACAATATTCGTAGCTAAAAATTTGACTATTTCAAAATATGGTGAAAGTGGTTTTAAATTGAAGATCTGGTCGAAATGAACCAAAAAATAGCTTAAATCTTAAAAAATGGAGCCTCTCTTCTCAAGATATGGACGGTCAAAATTTGATCAAAGCAAGGAAGTCAGTACAATGTTCGTAGTTAAAAATTTGACCATTTTGAAATCTGTTAAAATTTGTCTCAAATGGAAGATCTCGTTGAGATGAACCAAAAAACACCATGAATCTTGAAAAATAGAGCTTCTCTTCTCAATATACGGACGATCAAAGTAAGGAAGTTAGTACAATGTTCGTAGCTAAAAATTTGACCATTTTGAAATATTGTGAAAATAGTTTCAAATCAAAGATCTCGTTAAGATGAACCAAAAGTCACCATGAATCTTGAAAAATAAAGCCTCTCTTCTCAAGATAGGGATGGTCAAACTTTGGTCAAAGCAAGGAAGTCATTACAATATTTGTAGCTAACAATTTGACAGTTCCAAAATTTCATGAAAGTGGTCTCATATCGAAGATCTTGTCAAGATGAACTTAAAAACACTTTAAATCTTGAAAAATGGAGCCTCTCTTCTCAAAATACGGACGGTCAAAGTTTTGTCAAAGCTAGAAAGTTAGTACAGTGTTTGTAGCTAAAAATTTGACCATTTTGAAATCTGGTGAAAGTGGTCTCAAATCGAAGATCTCGTCAAGATGAACCAAAAAATACCATGAATCTTGAAAAATAGGGTCTTTCTTCTCAATATATGAATGGTCAAAGTTTGGTCAAAGCAAGGATGTCAGTAGAGTGTTCGTACCTAAAAATTTGACCATTTTAAAATCTGGTGAAAGTGGTTTCATATCGAAGATCTAATCAAGATGAACCAAAAAATACCTTGAATCTTAAAAATGGATCATCTATTTTCAAGATACGGACGGTCAAAGTTTGGCCAAACCAAAGAAGTCAGTACAGTGTTCATAGTTAAAAATTTGACTATTTTAAAATCTACTGAAAGTTGTCTCAAATGGAAGATCTCATTGAAATGAACCAAAAAACACCATGAATCTTTAAAAATAGAGCCTCTCTTCTCAATATACGGATGGTTAAAGTTTGGTCAAAGCAAGGAAGTCAATATAGTGTTCGTAGCTAAAAATTTGATCATTTTGTAATTTGGTGAAAGTGGTCTCAAATGGAAGATCTCGTCAAGATGAACAAAAAAATACCATGAATCTTCAAAAAATGGAGCCTCTTTTCTGAAGATCTTGTCGAGATGAATCAAAAAACACATTGAATCTTGAAGAATGGAACCTCTCTTCTCAAGATACATTCGGTCAAAGTTTGGTCAAAGCAAGGAAGTCAGTACAATATTCGTAGCTAAAATTTTGACCAATTTGAAATTTGGTGAAAGTGGTGTCAAATTGAAGATCTTGTCGAGATGAACCAAAAAACACCTTGAATCATGAAAAAAGGAGCCTCTCTTCTCAAGATACGGACGGTCAAAGTTTGGTCAAAGCAAAGAAGTGAATACAGTGTTCCTAGCTAGAAATTTGACAGTTTGCAAATCTGGTGAAAGTTGTCTCAAATCAAAGATCTCGTCAAAATCAACTAGAAAACACCTTGAATCTTAAAAAATGGAGCCTCTATTTTAAAAATATGGATGGTAAAAATTTGGTCAAAGCAAGGAAGTCAATACAGTGTTTGTAGCTAAAAATTTCACAGTTTTAAAATCTGGTGAAAGTGGTCTCAAATCGAAGATCTCGTTGAGTTAAACCAAAAAACACCTTGAATCTTGAAAAATGGAGCCTCTCTTCTAAAGATACACACGGTCAAAGTTTGGTCAAAGTAAGGAAGTCAGTATAGTTTCTGTAGCTAAAAATGTAAGGAAACTCAGGTGCAGAAACAACTTCCTACGCTAATCTCTATAGGAGAGTATTGTGCAAATTCTTATAAATCCTTACAATTTCAGATTCGTTAACTACTTTAACAAAGATATTGCAACCACATACCATGCATACAGAAAAATAGAGAATGACACAATGATATACCCTGGGAAAAAATTTTCGGTAAAAAACCCCAGCACTCCAAAACCTGCACAATGTATTATCTTCAACACAAAGATTACGATACACTTGCAATGCAAGTTCTTTCAGAAAATGAGAGACAAAGCCAACAAGACTTAAATTTTTGTTATATCTCTCCCATAGGAGCAGCATCATATATATAGACTCCTCTGGACCCAAAAATAGGCACAACCACCAAGACCCATGCACAAAGCCACATGTACACAGTTGTTACATGCAATCTCAAGAATAGGTGTCCATCCCTAGAATAGACTATGACAGCTTATCATAGAATCCGCCAAAAATAACAGTCACAAGAGAAGTGTAAGAGAATCTGTCTTACCAACCTATTTTTGGCATATTCTCTTACACACACCAACCACTTCTTCTTGGGCGCCCAAATAGGCCCTAGTCATAAGATGCTCTTACACCTGTCATAGCACATTTCTTAAATAGTTCTTACACGTCATAGGAATCCGTCATGACCATTTCAGTCATGATCTCCTTACGCACAAGATGCCGACACATCAAGTAGAGTGACACATCAACATGCCAACTAGACATGTACACTCACACTTAATTACATTATTTGCAAAAAATACATTTACAAAACAAATAATAAGAATAAGAATTATCCAAGGTTGAGACACCTTATTCCTAACATTCTCCCACTTGTCGAACACCTTGTAAGAGCAACAGGAACATAATAGGAAGTTTAACCGCTATAAGCCAAAAGGCCCATAGACTCCGAACACCATCTGAACTTCTCAGTGCCCACTGGTTTTGTTAATGCATCTGCAACATTCTTCACAGTATCTACCTTCTCCAAATTTACCTTTCCATCTTCCACCATATCTCTCACAAAGTGAAACTGCACATCAATGTGCTTCGTTCTAGCATGGAAAGTTGGATTCTTTGTAAGGCAAATAGCGCTCTGACTGTCACACCAAATAGTAATCTGTTCTGCATCAACACCAACATTAGAACACAATCTTCTAAGCCAAATGGCTTCTTTACAAGCATGAGTAGCAGCCATGTACTTAGCTTCTGTAGTGGACAAAGCAACCACAGGTTGTCACTTACTCATCCAACTAATGGCACCACCAAACATAGTGAACACATAAGCACTAGTGGATCTCCTGCTATCAATATCACCTGCCCAATTTGAATCCACAAACCCATGAATAGAAATTAAATGCGGAGATCTAGAAGAGTTACCATGATAACATATGGAGTAATCTGATATACCCCTCAAATATCTGAATACTCGCTTAACTGCATCCCAATGTATTCGTCCAGGATTAGCCATAAACTGACTCAGGACTCCCACTGCTTGGGAAATGTCCGGTCTAGTATAGACCATAGCATACATAAGACTGCCAAGTGCACTAGCATAAGGTACTCTACTCATGTCCTCCACCTCACTAAGAGATTTTGACAATCATCTACAGATAACTTCGTTCCCATAGAAATAGGAACACATAGTGGTCTACAATTTGCCATGCTGAACTTGTCCAACACAAACTTCACATACTTACTCTGACTCAACCAAAGTTTTTTGTTAGACCTGTCTCTATTGATTTCCATACTCAAGATGTACCTAGCTGCCCCAAGATCTTTCATCTCAAACTGTGTTGACAACCGAGATTTAAAATCAGAAATCCTACCCTTACCCTTCCCAAACAGCAACATATCATCAACATATAATGCAACAATAAGAAGGCGATCATTTTCAACTCTGAAATAAAC
Source organism: Chamaecyparis obtusa (assembly GCA_027943335.1). Taxonomy (NCBI): domain Eukaryota; kingdom Viridiplantae; phylum Streptophyta; class Pinopsida; order Cupressales; family Cupressaceae; genus Chamaecyparis; species Chamaecyparis obtusa. The sequence goes on along the minus strand of BSBK01000370.1, from coordinate 5,977,808 downwards.
ACAATGATCTGATTTTGATTTTACAAATCCAATTGACAACACAAAGGCATCAAACTTAAGGTACCACATCCTAGGAGATTGCTTCAAACCATATAGAGATTTCTTTAATCTACAAACTAAGGATTCTTTACCTTTAACAATGTAGTGCTCAGGCTGTGACATATAAATCTTTTCCTCCAAATCACCATGAAGGAAAGCTGTCTTCACATCCATCTGTTCTATCTCTAAATCATATGATGCAGCAAGAGATAACAGAAATCTAATGGATGTCAACTTTGCAACAGGAGAGAATATTTCACCATAATCTATTCCCTCTACCTGTGAATACCCCTTTGCAACCAATCTAGCTTTGTACCTTTCAACACTATCATTTGCACAAAATTTCTTCTTGAACACCCATTTACAGCGAACAGATTTTCTCCCTTTAGGCAAAGGTACAAGGTCCCAAGTTTTGTTTTTCTCCAATGAAGCCATCTCATCATCCATAGCCTCAATCCAGGAACCTGCATCTTCCATGCCCAAAGCCTCTTTCACAGATCTAGGCTCACCAGTGTTAGTAATCAAAGAAAAGGCACAACTGGAATCTAACATAGAAAAACCAAACCTTTCTGGTTGCTTTCTTTCTCTCATGGATCTCCTCAAAAGCTGAGGTTGAGGTTGTTCTTCCTCTTCTTCTGAACTATCAAAGCTGCTAGAGCTCTCCTCATCATTAGACCCAACATGGTCTCTCTGTTCAGTCTTCTCAGGGGTAGGAGGTAACTGAACAACATGTTTTTCCTTTTTTTTTCATCAACAAGGGCTGATGTAGGAGATCTGTTAACTAGATAGCAAGCAGTGGCCACAACTTTGGCCCAAAACCTTTGTTCTAAACCAGCTCCACTAAGCATACTCCTAGCCTTCTCCATCAGTGTCCTGTTCATTCTCTCTGCAACTCCATTTTGCTGTGGGGTATAAGGAGTTGTCTTATGCCTCTCGATACCTCATTCTTTACAAAACTATTCAAACTCTACTGAGCAAAACTCACCACCATTGTCAGTTCTCACACACTTAATCTTCTTACTAGTCTGATTCTCTACAAGAGCTTTAAATTCCTTGAACTGACTAAAGACTTGTGTCTTACTTTTAAGGAAATAAATCCACGTCCTTCTACTGTAATCATCTATGAAAGAGACAAAAAATACAGACTTGGAGATTGAAGGAACTTTTACAGGACCAAATACATCATAATGAATAAGATCCAAAACATCAGAAGATTTGTGAGAACTAGAGTAAAACTGAACATGATTTTATTTACCATAGACACAGTGTTCACAGAAGTCAAACTCAAGATTGCAATCATTTAACCCCTCAACGAGATTTTTATATTTTAGGGTTCTGATACCCTTTTCACCAATGTGGCCAAATCTCATATGCCACAACATTGTCTTTTCTGCGGGAAGCTTACCTTCCAAAGTATTTGCACTACCATCAGAACCAATAGCCACAGACTTCTTCACTACTTGTTCAAATGGTGAGGATGAAGAACTATTACATAGAGGAATACATGCATCTAGTTGAAATAAGGTACCTCTCCTAGTACCCCTTGCAAGCACTATCGATCCTCTCATCATCTTGCATCCTTCTTTCGAAAAAACAACTTGCACACCTACATCATTCAGCATACTTACAGATAATAGGTTTCATGCCAAACTTGGAATGTGCATAACTCTATTGATTCCATTTACTCGTCCATCAGGAAATTTGATAATGACCCTTCCGCATCCAACTATCTTTAGGTGAGAATCATCACCCAAGTACACCTTTCCACCATCGAACTCTTCATATTTTGAGAACTAGTTTCGATGAGAGGTTATGTGAAAAGATGCACCTGAGTCAACCAACCACACATCATCAGATGCATGGGTTGCCAAAGCTGCGATGAATGCATCACCATCTTCTTGAGATCTTTCTGAAGCTGAATCTGAACCTTTCTTCTTCTTCTTCAGCTCTTTGCAGTCTTTATGGAAGTGCCCAGATTTATCACAGTTCCAACATTTTGCCTTAGACTTATTGGAAGTCTTTGACTTCCCACGGGATTTGGATCTATTGTCATTTTTCTTCCCTCTTTTAGTGGATCTCCCACGAACAGCAAGGGCTTCTTTTTCTGAAATGGAAGCCTTTCTCCGCATCTCCTCTGATAACAGCGAAGACACCACATCATCCATTTTGAAGGTGACTAAAGTGCTTTCGAGAGCCATCACAAGATGGTCCCATGAATCTGGTAAAAAACACAAAAGTGTGTAGCAACGATCCTCCTCCTCTGACTTGACACCAGCTGATGTCAATTGTGCAGCCAGCAGATTAAATGCATTTAAATGATCCGTTAAGGATCCACCTTCCTCCATTTGTAGAGAGTACACCTTCTTCCTCAGGAACAACTTGTTCACTAGAGATTTGGCCTGATACATGGCTGCAAGTCTTTCCCACAAACTATTTGCAGTTTTCTCATCTAGAACATTCAGAAGGACTGCATCGGTTAAACAGAGTCTTATGAGACCCTTAGCTTTACGGTCTTTGATATCCCAATCTGCTTGAGCTATAGTTGCTGGTCTTGTAGCATTTGAAGTTACTTCCCATAGGTCACGATCTTCCAACATGTCTTCCATCTTGAGTTTCCACAACTCAAAATTAGTGCCATTAAATTTCTCCACCTCCATTCTTCCATATGATGAACTTGCCATCTCAATCTGCAAATAAGATTCAGAATGCTCTGTAAAAAACTCCCACTCAAACTTGAGATCAGCTCAAAAAACCCTACCCAACAACTAGGATCAAAAGTTGATCAAGCTCTAATACCACTTGTAAGGAAACTCAGGTGCAGAAATAGCTTCCTATGCTAATCTCTATAGGAGAGTATTGTGCAAATTCTTATAAATCCTTACAATTTCAGATTCGTTAACTACTTTAACAAAGATATTGCAACCACATACCATGCATACAGAAAAATAGAGAATGACACAATGATATACCCTAGAGAAAACCTTTCGGTAAAAAACCCCAGCACTTCAAAACCTACACAATGTATTATCTTCAACACAAATATTACAATACACTTGCAATGCAAGTTCTTTCAAGAAATGAGAGACAAAGCCAACAAGACTTAAATTTTTGTTATATCTCTCCCATAGGAGTAGCATCATATATATAGACTCCCCTGGACCCAAAAATAGGCACAATCACCAAGACCCATGCACAAAGCCACATGTACACAGTTGTTACATGCAATCCCAAGAATAGGCGTCCATCCCTAGAATAGACTATGACAGCTTGTCATAGAATCCGCAAAAAATAATAGTCACAAGAGAAGTGTAAGAGAATCTATCATACCAACCTATTTTTGGTATATTCTCTTACACGCACCAACCACTTCTTCTTGGGCGCCCAAATAGGCCCTAGTCATAAGATGCTCTTACACCTGTCATAGCACATTCATTAAATAGTTCTTACGCATCATAGGAATTCGTCATGACCATTTCAGTCATGATCTCCTTACGCACAAGATGCTGACACATCAAGTGGAGTGACATATCAACATGCCAACTAGACATGTACACTCACACTTAATTACATTATTTGCAAAAAATATATTTACAAAACAAATAATAAGAATAGGAATTATCCAAGGGTGAGACACCTTATTCCTAACAAAAAATTTGACCATTTTGAAATTTGGTGAAAGTTGTGTCAAATGGAAGATCTCGTCGAGATGAACAAAAAAATAACCATGAATCTTGAAAAATATAGCCTTTCTTCTCAATATACGGACAGTAAAATTTTGGTCGAAGTAATGAAGTTAGTATAGTGTTTGTAGCTAAAAGTTTGACCATTTCAAAATCTGTGAAAGTGGTCTCAAATCGAAGATCTCGTCGAGATGAACAAAAAAACACTTGGAATCTTGAAAAATGGAGCCTCTTTTCTCAAGATATGGACAGTCAAAATTTTGTCAAACCAAGGAAGTCAGTACCTTGTTTGTAGCTAAAAATTTGACAATTTCCAAATCTGGTGAAAGTGGTCTCAAATTGAAGATCTCATCAAGATGAACCAAAGAACACCTTGAATCTTAAAAAATGGAGCATCTCTTCTAAATATGCAAATGGTAAAAGTTTATTCAAAGCAAGGAAGTCAGTATAGTGTTCGTAGCTAAAAAATTGACCGTTTCAAAATTTACTGAAAGTGGTCTCAAATCAAAGATCTTGTCAAGATGAACCAAAAAACACCTTGAATCTTGAAAACTAGAGCCTCTTCTCAAGATACAGATGGTCAAAGTTTGGTCAAAACAAAGAAGTTAGTATAGTGTTCATAGATAAAAATTTGACCATTTTGAAATCTGATGAAAGTTGTCTCAAATAGAAGATCTCGTTGAGATGAACCAAAAAACACCATGAATCTTGAAAAACAAAGCATCTCTTCTCAATATACGGATGGTCAAAGTTTAGTCAAAGCAAGGAAATTAGTACAGTCTTCGTAGCTAAAAATTTAACTATTTTGAAATCTGGTGAAAGTATTATAGAATGGAAGATCTCGTCAAGATGAACCAAAAAAAACTATGAATCTTTAAAAATGGAGCCTCTATTCTCAAGATACGGATGGTCAAAGTTTAGTCAAAGTAAGAGGAAGTCAGTACAGTGTTCGTAACTAAAAATTTGACAGTTTCAAAATCTAGTCAAAGTGGTCTCAAACCAAAGATCTCATTAAGATGAACCAAAAAATACCTTGAATCTTAAAAAATGGAGCCTCTCTTCTCAAGATAGATATAGTCAAAGTTTGGTCAAAGCAAGAAAGTCAGTACAGTATTCGTAGCTAAAAATTTGACCGTTTTGAAATCTGGTGAAAGTGGTCTCAAATGGAAGATCTCATTGAGATGAACCAAAAAACACCATGAACCTTGAAAAATAGAGCCTCTCTTCTCAATATATGGACTGTGAAATTTTAGTCAAAGCAAAGAAGTCAGTACAGTGTTTATAGCTAAAAATTTAACCATTTTGAAATTTGGTGAAAGTGGTCTCAAATGGAAGATATCGTCGACATGAACCAAAAAACACTATGAATGTTGAAAAATGGAGTCTCTCTTCTCAAGATACGGATGGTCAAAGTTTGGTCAAAACAAGGAAGTCAGTATATTGTTCGTAGCTAAAAATTTGATAGTTTCAAAATCTCATTAAAGTGGTCTCAAATCGAAGATCTCGTCAAGATGAACCAAAAAACACCTTGAATCTTGAAAAATGAAGCCTCTCCTCTAAAGATACGGATGCTCAAAGTATGGTGAAAAATTTGACCATTTCAAAATTTGGTGAAAGTGGCCTAAAATGGAAGATCTTGTCAAGATGAACAAAAAAATATCATGAATCTTGAAAAATGGAGCCTCTCTTCTCAAGATACAGACGGTTAAAGTTTGGTCAAAGCAAGGAAGTCAATGTAGTGTTTGTAGTTAAAAATTTAACAATTTCAAAATCTAGAGAAAGTGGTCTCAAATTGAAGATCTCATCAAGATGCACCAAAAAACACCATGAATCTTGAAAAATAGAGCCTCTTTTCTTAATATACAGATAGTCAAAGTTTGGTCAAAACAAGGAAGTCAGTACAGTGTTCGTAGCTAAAAGTTTGACCATTTTGAAATCTGGTGAAAGTGGTCTCAAATCGAAGATCTTGTTGAGATGAATCAAAAAATACCTTGAATCTTTAAAAATGGAGCCTCTCTTCTCAAGATACAGACGGTCAAAGTTTGGTCAAAGCAAGGAAGTTAGTACAATGTTCATAGCTAAAAATTTGACAGTTTTCAAATTTAATGAAAGTGGTCTCAAATCGAATATCTCGTCAAGATGAACCAAAAAACATCTTGAATCTTGAAAAATGGAGCATCCTTTCTCAAGATACGGACGGTCAAAATTTGTTTAAAGCAAGGAAGTTAGTACACTGTTCGTGGCTAAAAATTTGACCGTTTCAAAATCTTGTGAAAGTGGTCTCAAATCGAAGATCTCGTCGAGATGAACCAAAAAACACCTTGAATCTTGAAAAATGGAGCCTCTCTTCTCAAAATATGGACGGTTTAAGTTTGGTCAAAGCAAAGAAGTTAGTACAGTGTTCGTAGCTAAAAATTTGACTATTTTGAAATCTGGTGAAAGTGGTCTCAAATGGAAGACCTCACTGAGATGAAACAAAAAATACCATGAATTTTGAAAAAGAGAGCCTCCTCTCTTCTCAATATACGTGTGGTCAAAGTTGGGTCAAAGTAAGGAAGTCATTATAGTGTTCGTAGCTAAAAATTTGACCATTTTGAAGTGTGTTGAAAGTGGTTTCAAATCGAAGATCTCATCGAGATGAACCAAAAACCACCATGAATCTTAAAAAATAGAGTCTCTCTACTCAAGATACGAATGGTCAAACTTTGGTCAAAGCAAGGAAGTCAATACAATGTTCATAGATAAAATTTGACAGTTTTAAAATTTTGTGAAAGTGGTCTCAAATCGAAGATCTCATCAAGATGAACCAAAAAACACCTTGAATCTTAAAAAATGGAGCTTATCTTCTCAACATATGGATGGTCAAAGTTTGGTCAAAGCAAGGAAGTCAGTAGAGTGTTCGTAGCTAAAAATTTAATTTTTTCAAAATCTAGTGAAAGTGTTGTCAAATCAAAGATTTCATCAAGATGAACCAAAAAACACCTTGAATCTTAAATAATGGAGCCTCTCTTCTCAAGATACGAACGATCAAAGTTTGGTCAAAATAATGAAGTCAGTACAGTGCTCATAGCTAAAAATTTGACCATTTTAAAATCTGGTGAAAGTTGTCTCGAATGGAAGATCTCATTGAGATAAATCAAAAAACACCATGAATCTTGAAAAATAGAGCCTCTCTTCTCAATATATAGACGGTGAAAGCTTGGTCAAAGTAAGGAAGTCAATATAGTGTTTGTAGCTAAAAATTTGACCATTTTGAAATCTGGTGAAAATAGTCTCAAATGAAAGATCTTGTCAAGATGAACCAAAAAACACCATGAATCTTGAAAAATGGAGCCTCTCTTCTCAATATACGAATGTTCAAAGTTTGGTCAAAGCAAGGAAGTCTGTTCAGTGTTCGTAGCTAAAAATTTGATAATTTCAAAATTTGATGAAACTGGTCTCAAATCGAAGATCTTGTCAAGATGAATTAAAAAACACCTTGAATCTTGAAAAATGGAGTCTCTCTTCTCAAGATACGGATGGTCAAAGTTTGGTCAAAGTAAGGAAGTGAATACAGTGTTCGTAGCTAAAAATTTGACTATTTCAAAATCTGATAAAACTGGTCTCAAATCGAAGATCTCATCGACGTGAACCAAAAAATACCTTGAATCTTAAAAAATGGAGTATCTCTTCTCAGGATACGGTTGGTCAAAGTTTGATCAAAGCAAAGAAGTTAGTACAGTGTTCGTAGCTAAAAAAGTGACCATTTTAAAATTTGGTGAAAGTTGTCTCAAATGGAAGATCTCATTGAGATGAACCAAAAAACACCATGAATCTTGAAAAATAAAGCTTCTATACTCAATCTACAGACGGTCAAAATTTGGTAAAAGTAAGGAAGTCAATACAGTGTTTGTAGCTTAAAATTTGACCATTTTGAAATGTGGTGAAAGTGGTTTCAAATGGAAGATCTCATAAAGATAAACTAAAAAATACCATGAATCTTGAAAAAAGGAGCCTCTCTTCTCAAGATATAGATGGTCAAAATTTGGTCAAAGTAAAGAAGTCAAGACAATGTTCGTAGCTAAAAATTTAAATATTTTAAAATCTGGTGAAAGTGTTCTCAAATCGAAGATCTCGTCAAGATGAACCAAAAAACACCTTGAATCTTAAAAAATGGAGTCTGTCTTCTGAACATATGGACGGTCAAACTTTGGTCAAAGCAAGGAAGTCAGTACAGTGTTCGTAGCTAAAAATTTGACAGTTTCAAAATCTAGTGAAAGTGGTCTCAAATGAAAGATCTCATCAAGCTGAACTAAAAAACACCTTGAATTTTGAAAAATGGAGCTTCTGTTCTCAAAACACGGATGGTCAAAGTTTGGTCAAAGTAAGGAAGTCAGTACAATGTTCCTAGCTAAAAATTTGACTGTTTTAAAATCTGGTGAAAGTTTTCTCAAATGAAAAACGTTGTTGAGATGAACCAAAAAACACCATGAATCTTGAAAAAAAGAGCCTCTCTTCTCAAGATATAGATGGTCAAAGTTTGGCAAAATTAAGGAAGTCAGTACAATGTTCATAGCTAAAAATTTGACAGTTTCTAAATCTAGTGAAAGTGGTCTCAAATCGAAGATCTCCTTAAGATGAACCAAAAAACACCTTGAATCTTGAAAAATGGAGCCTCTTTTTTGAATATACGGATCGTCAAAGTTTGGTCAAAGTAAGGAAGTTAGTACTCTATTCGTAGCTAAAAATTTGACCGTTTTGAAATTTGGTGAAAGTGGTCTCAAATGGAAGATCTCGTCAAGATGAAATAAAAAACACCATTAATCTTGAAAATGCAGCCTCTCTTCTCAAGATATGGATGGTCAATATTTGGTCAAAGCAAGGAAGTCAGTACAGTGTTCGTAGCTAAAAATTTGACAGTTTCAAAATTTGATGAAAGTGGTCTCAAATGGAAGATCTTGTCGAGATGAAGCAAAAAACACCTTGAATCTCGAAAAATGCAGCCTCTCAAGATATAGACGGTCAAAGTTTGGTCAAAGTAAGGAAGTTAGTACAGTGTTCGTAGCTAAAAATTTGACCATTTTGAAATTTGGTGAAAGTGGTCTCAAACAGAAGATCTTATCGAAATGAACCAAAAAACACCATGAATCTTGAAAAATAGACTCTTTTATCAATATACAAATGGTCAAAGTTTGGTCAAAACAAAGACGTCAGTACAGTGTTCGTAGCTAAAAATTTTGTCATTTTAAAATTTGGTTGAAGACCTTGTTGAGATGAAGATCTCGTTGAGATGAACAAATAAACACCATGAATTTGTAAAAATAGAGCCTATCTTCTCAATATACGGACAGTGAAAGTTTGGTCAAAGTAGCGAAGTCAGTATAATGTTCGTAGCTAAAAATTTGACTATTTTGAAATCTGGTGAAAGTGGTCTCAAATGGAAGATTTTGTCAAAATGAACCAAAAAATACAATGAATTTTAAAAAATGGAGTCTCTCTTCTCAAGATGCGGATGGTCAAAGTAAAGAAGTCAGTACAGTATTCGTAGCTAAAAAATTGATAGTTTTAAAATATGGTGAAAGTTGTCTCAAATTGAAGATCTCGTCAAGATGAACCAAAAAACACCTTAGATCTTGAAAAATGGAGCCTCTCTTCTCAATATAAGGATTGTCAAAGTTTGGTCAAAGTAAAGAAGTCAGTAGAGTGTTCGTAGCTAAAAATTTGACCCTTTCAAAATCTGGTGAAAGTGGTCTCAAATAGAAGTTATTGTTGAGATGAACAAAAAAACATCGTAAATCTTTAAAAATAGAGCCTCTCTTCTCAATATATAGACGATCAAAGTTTGGTCAAAGAAAGGAAGTCAGTAGAGTGTTCGTAGCTAAAAATTTGACTGTTTTGAAATCTAGTGAAAGTGGTCTCAAATAGAAGATCTCGTCAAGATAAACTAAAAAATGTCATAAATCTTGAAAAATTAAGCCTCTTCTCAAGATACGGATTGTCAAAGTTTGGTCAAATCAATAAAGTTAGTATAATGTTTGTAGCTAAAAATTTGACAATTTCAAAATTTGCTGAAAATGGTCTCAAATTGAAGATCTCATTGAGATGAACCAAAAAACACCTTGAATCTTGAAAAATAGAGCCTCTCTTCTCAAGATACAGATGGTCAAAGTTTGGTCAAAGAAAGTAAGTCAGTACAGTGTTCCTAGCTAAAAATTTGACCATTTTGAAATTTGGTGAAAGTGGTCTCAAATGGAAGATCTCGTCAAGATGAACCAAAAAACACCATGAATCTTGAAAAATAGAACCTCTCTTCTTAATATACGGGCGATCAAAGTTTGGTCAAAGCAAGGAAGTCAGTATAGTGTTTGTAGCTAAAAATTTGACCATTTTGAAATCTGGTGAAAGTGGTCTCAAATCAAAAATCTCATCGAGACGAGTCAAAAAATATTTTAAATCTTGAAAAATGGAGCCTCTCTTTTCAATGTACGGATGGTCAAAGTTTAGTCAAAGCGAGGAAGTCAGTATAGTGTTCGTAGCTAAAAATTTGATAGTTTTCAAATTTGGTGAAAGTGGTCTCAAATCAAAGATCTCGTCAAGATGAACTAAAAAACACCTTAAATCTTGAAAAATAGAGCTTCTCTTCTCAAGATATGGATGGTCAAAGTTTGGTAAAAGCAAAGAAGTCAGTACAATGTTCGTAGCTAAAAATTTGACCGTTTCAAAATTTAGTGAAAGTGGTCTCGAATTGAAGATCTCATCAAGATGAACCAAAAAATACCTTAAATTTTAAAAAATGGAGCCTCTCTTCTCAAGATACAGACGGTCAAAATTTGGTTAAAATAAGGAAGTCAGTACAGTGTTTGTAGTTAAAAATTTGACCATTTTAAAATCTGTTGAAAGTTGTCTCAAATGGAAGATCTCGTTGAGATGAACCAAAAAACACCATGAATCTTGAAAAATAGGGCCTCTCTTCTCAATATACGGACGACCAAAGTTTGGTCAAAGCAAGGAAGTTAGTACAGTGTTCGTAGCTAAAAATTTGATCATTTTGAAATCTAGTGAAAATGGTCTCAAATGGAAGATCTCGTCAAGATGAACCAAAAGACATCATGAATCTTGAAAAATGAAGCCTCTCTTCTCAAGATAGGGATGGTCAAAGTTTGGTCAAAGCAAATAATTCATTACAGTATTCGTAGCTGATAATTTGATAGTTTCAAAATCTAGTGAAAGTGGTCTCAAATCGAAGATTTCATCAAGATGAACCTGAAAACACCTTAAATCTTGAAAAATAGAGCCTCTCTTTTCAAGATACGGATGGTCAAAATTTTGTCAAAGCAAGGAAGTCAGTAGAGTGTTCGTAGCTAAAAATTTGACCATTTTAAAATCTGGTGAAAGTGGTCTTAAATGGAAGATCTCGTCAAGATGAACCAAAAAACACCATGAATCATGAAAAATGGAGCCTCTCTTCTCAAGATACAGATGGTCAAAGTTTGGTTAAAGCAAGGAAGTCAGTACAGTGTTCATAGCTAAAAATTTGACAGTTTCAAGTTCTTGTGATAGTGGTCTTAAATCAAAGATCTCGTCGAGATAAACCAAAAAATACTTTAAATTTTGAAAAATGGAGCCTCTCTTTTCAAGATACGGATGGTCAAACTTTGGTCAAAGCAAGGAAGTCAGTACAGTTTTGGTAGCTAAAAATTTGACTATTTTAAAATCTGGTGAAAGTGGTCTCAAATGGAAGATCTCGTCGAGATGAACAAAAAAAAATAATGAATCTTGAACAACAAAGCCTCTCTTATAAATATACAGATTGTCAAAGTTTGGTCAAAGTAAGGAAGTCAGTACAGTGTTCGTAGATATAAATTTTACCATTCTAAAATCTGGTGAAAGTGGTCTCAAATCAAAGATCTCGTCGAGATGAACCAAAAAATATCTTGAATCTCAAAAAATAGAGCCTCTCTTCTGAAGATACAGATGGTTAAAGTTATGTGAAAGTGAGGAAGTTAGTACAGTGTTTGTAGCAAAAAAATTGATAGTTTTGAAATCTAGTGAAAGTGGTCTCAAATCGAAGATCTCATTAAGATGAACCAAAAAGTACCTTGAATTTTGAAAAATAGAACCTCTCTTCTCAATATACGGATGGTCAAAGTTTGGTCAAAGCAAGGAAGTCAGTACAATGTTCCTATCTAAAAGTTTGACTGTTTCAAAGTCTGGTGAAAGTGGTCTCAAATTGAAGATCTCATCAAGATGAACCAAAAAACACCTTGAATCTTGAAAAATGGAGCTTCTCTTTTCAAGATATAGACAGTCAAAGTTTGGTCAAAGATAGGAAGTCAGTATAGTGTTCGTAGCTAAAAATTTGATTATTTTGAAATCTGGAGAAAATTGTCTCAAATAGAAGATCTCGTTGAGATGGGCCAAAAAATACCATGAATCTTGAAAAGCAAAGCTTCTCTTCTCAAGATATGGACAGTCAATATTTGGTCAAAGAGATGAAGTCAGTACAATGTTCGTAGCTTAAAATTTGACCAATTTAAAATTTGGTGAAAGTGGTCTCAAATGGAAGATCTCATTAACATGAACCAAAACACACCATGAATCTTGAAAAATGGAGTCTCTCTTCTCAAGATACGAATGGTCAAAGTTTGGTCAAAGCAAGGAAGTCAGTACAATGTTCGTAGCTAAAAATTTGACAGTTTCAAAATCTGGGGAAAGTGGTCTCAAATTAAAGATCTCATCAAGATGAACCAAAAAATACTTTGAATCTTAAAAAATAGAACCTCTCTTCTCAAAATACGGACGGTGAAAATTTGGTCAAAGCAAGGAAGTCAATACAGTGTTCATAGCTAAAAATTTAACCATTTTGAAATCTGGTGAAAATGATCTCAAATGGAAGATCTCGTCAAGATGAACCAAAAAACACTATGAATCTTGAAAAATGGAGCCTCTCTTCTCAAGATACGAATGGTCAAAGTTTGGTCAAAGGAAGGAAGTCAGGACAGTGTTCGTAGCTAAAAGTTTAACAGTTTCAAAATCTTGTGAAAGTGGTCTCAAATTGAAGATCTTGTCGAGATGAACCAAAAAATACCTTGAATCTTGAAAAATAGAGCCTATCTTATCAAGATACAGATGGTCAAAGTTTGGTCAAAGTAAGGAAGTCAGTATAGTGTTTGTAGCTAAAAATGTGACCATTTTGAAATCTGGTGAAAGTTGTCTCAAATTGAAGACCTCGTTGAGCTGAACCAAAAAATATCATGAATCTTGAAAAATAGAGCCTCTTTTCAATATATGGACGGTCAAAGTTTGGTCAAAGCAAGGAATTTAGTAAAGTGTTCGTAGCTAAAAATTTGACCTTTTTGAAATCTGGTGAAAGTGGTCTTAAATGGAAGATCTCATCAAGATGTACGAAAAAATATGAATCTTGAAAAATAGAGCCTCTCTTCTCAAGAGACAGATGGTCAAAGTTTCGTCAAAGTAAGGAAGTCAGTACAATGTTCGTAGCTAAAAATTTGACAGTTTCAAAATCTAGTGAAAGTGGTTTCAAATCGAAGATCTCGTCAAGATGAACCAAAAAACACCTTGAATCTTGAAAAATGGAGCCTCTCTTCTCAAAATACAGACGGTCAAAGTTTGGTCAAAGCAAGGAAGTCAGTACAGTGTTTGTAGCTAAAAATTTGATCGTTTTAAAATCTGGTGAAAGTGGTATTTGTTTATAGCTGAACGTGGACCTCTAATCCAGCCATATACACAACATAGTCATTACTCAATCATCGAAATTATGAAGGTGAGTATGAATTACCGAATTTGCAATATTTATCGATTCGACTGATTGCCTTCTAATTCGCTGGGGTGTTTGAATTACTCTTAGAACGAGAGCCAACAACCAAAAGACCAAGCTAATATGAAGGATTTTGAAAGCTTGAAAGATGAACAAATTGCAATTAATCTAAAATGAAGATGCAAATAATCTAAGAATGAAGTGCATATTTAATCTAAGAACTTGAAAGAGATAACATAATTAAGCTAAAACAATAAGCAAATTATATTAATTATGAGAATGCAATTATACTAAATGATATTTAAAACTAATATGCAATAAAAGCTTGGAAACATGAGATAATTTAGACAAAATTTAACTATAGTTTTGATACTCCCACAATTGCCTCCTTCAAATGAGAAAAAGAGGTTCATAATATAGACCAGCCTGGAGGAAGGATGAAGAGTATCTTGAAATGAAACAGTCGACTCTTCATTTCCAATTGGGACAAATATTGAAGGATTATTTAATTAAAAGAATGAATTATTGCCAGATATGGGTGACCCTTCGAATAATTTGAATGGTTAAATCCAAATAAAGATAATCCATTCAAATAACCAAATAATATTAATTCCTTTTATTTGTATTAGCTAAATGGGGTGGGTTTAATTTAATTTAAAGCACTTAAGACTTTAGAATTAAATTAATTTATCATAGGGATTATTTTAGCTAATAAAGTCAAATACTTAGGAATTAATTATAGTGTGAGATTAATGCAATTTAAAGTTTTTGCAATTGACACCAAGTCAAATAAAGTCAGGTAGGAAAGAGAAGATTGCCTAGTAAAATATGACTTTAATGATGTAAAATTGAAGAAAATGCACCAAAATTGATTGAAATTATAAGGTGCCAATTTTGAGGTATTACATTTTGCCCCTCTTTGAGTTGATGTGCAAGTAGAGCATTGATTCAAAGAATATTCTGGTGTGACAGATGATGAGGTTTCAAGATTATCTCCAGAACAGAGCTTAACCCTCAGAAGTTGAGGTTAGAATGCCAAGACATTAATTGGATCGAGATGCAGAACCCACTTCAAAATGAAACATGATTCTCCAAATTCTAAGTTAGATTGCAAAGACAACGGCCTAATGACAACTTGAGAGGAGACTAGAATCTGGGTTAGATTGCCCCAATGCCCATTGATCAAATGATGATAGATGCAGATTTAGGACTAATCTTCAGAATCAAAGTTAGATTGCCCCAATACGAAGCTTAGCCCTCTGAGACCTGGGTTAGATTTCCTAGATAACAGTCTAAAAAGAGATTTCAAGAGCCATCTCTAGAACGAAGCTTGACTTTCAAGAATTAGGGTTAGATTGCCCCAATACCTAATGAGATTTCAAAAACCATCTCCAAAACGAAGCCTGATCCTCGAGGATCCGAGTTAGATTGCTTAGATACCTAAAAGATAGATGACAAGATGATAAGATGCGAGGCACAAAGATGCCCCTAGTGATGAGATGCCCCAAGTGATGAGGACTTTTTATTTAGATCAGACTAATATGAGACTGGTTCGACAAGATTCAAATGATGCAATCATCCTACCCCCTTGGGAGCGAAATTGAAAAATGACATATCAAAAAGAAAATTGACAACAAGAGGTTACAGAATAGAAGCGTCAAACTAGATTCAAGAAACTGTAGAAGCAATTTGGAGCAATTGTGAGGTTCTGTTGACCAAGTTTGACCAATTTTGACTAGAGTTTACTTTAGATGAAAATATTTAAGATCTCAAGAAAATTATGAGGAGATGCGAATTTGGTAGGAAAATGATGCCAGACGGCTGACTACACAAGCGACTGATCCCAAAGGATCACAAAATTTTAAAATGCAATTTTGAGCCCTCTAAAGATGTCAGATTTCAATTTTGATCCCAAAAATTGATTCAAAACGGTCGATTTAGCCAAGGGTGAATTTTTTGCACAAAATGGAGCACTTTTGAAAATTAGGTCAAAAGCTATATAAGGCCTAGAGGGGTCATTTTCAAATCATTATTCAGTTTGTCTTCTTGTGAATCTAAGAGCTTTGAGAGAGAATGGAGGGTGTTCCAGTGCATACACATCGATTCAAGTGTTTTTGACGCTACAGCTGACCTCCGAAGCATGACCCACCTATGAGTAGCCAATAAACCATCCTGCATTTCAAGTTTTAATCACTTTCTAGGTCGTTTAGGTTAGATTTTTAGCATTTTTAGGCTTAGTTCTTCAATTCTCGCATGAGGAAACAGTTTCCTCGCACCAGCATCAATCACCCCTTGTGCAATAAAATAGTTTCCTTGCGGGGGTTAGGGCATCATCGCATCGAGTGGCTCCATGTTCTCGCATGAGCCGCTAGAAGATGTCGCACAAAATTTCATCCTTGGTGATGAAATCTCACGTGAGACAGGATCCTATCTCGCATGCAAATTTGCTATAGTTTGTAAAATCTTTGCCAAATTTTGCATGAAATAAGCCAAGTAGAGTGTCGCAGAGTTGCGTGTAGGATAGATGCATTGCTTCATTTATTATTGTTTCTCTGAGAACCACCATGTTGAGATACTGATCTAATGTCATCGCTTGCTTTGTAGGTTGACTTCCCAGATGTCACATTCTGGTCGCACCATCAAGTCATCACCACATTAGTACAGAGGTTGACCGATGCTAAGGGTGCCCACATTGATGGGCTAAGATTGATGTACTTGCATGATATACCTAACATTCTAGTAAATCATGGTCTTCTAGGTGCACTTGTTGAGCGTTTCCATTCAGAGATGAACACATTTCATTTGCTAATGGGGGAGATGATTGTCACTCCTGAGGACATCTACCGGATATTGAGGATACCCTTTTGTGGCACCCATGTTGAGTATGATATATAGCCGAGGGTAGGTACACTGGCACTAAGAGCAATATTCAGAGATGAGTTAGTGATGGGTCAGGCCATCTCGTGGGATGAGTTGGTCACTAGATATGGTGGTGCTCACCGATTAGTAGTTGTTTTAGCCATGTTCTAGAGTTTCTACTTGGTTCCAGATTGTGGACAACATGGATTGGAATACGGCTGGGGACAGATGCTGGATAGGCCAGCTATCAGATTCGGATGGGGCGAGGGCATGCTTGCATAGATATACCACGAGATGCACAAGGTCATGTATCAGAGCGCCAAGACCATGGCCGCTGGAGTTTTTGTATTGTAGATCTGGGCCTGGGAGCATCTCCCTATTTGCAGGCTGATATTTCATGATACATGGTAGGCCCTCGAGCCTTATATTTATAGATATGTAGGCCCTATGACTTAGCCAGCGCTGGGTAAGATCGAGTAGTGGAGGGGGCAGTTAGATGATATGGTAGTAGTTGTGTGGAGGCCTTGGGTAGCCATAGAGCCATGGGATGACGCTCAGTGGGAGGTCTCCCATATGTTCATCTCGCCTCCACTGATTGGACATACTATTCACATCATTGAGTGATTCTTGGTCACATGAGTGCTACGCCAGTTCAGGAGACAACAATATATCTTATAGGAGTACGCTACATATGCTCACTTGGTCAATGAGACAAAGAAGGGCTGGTAGCCCAGGTTAGATCAGGGCAGATGCACGATTAAGGCACGAGTACCTCCATTTGATTGGGACTACATGGTGGATGTCACCAATGCAGGGATGATGCCTACATATCGAGATCACTTCTTGGTGCACCCCTTCTCAAGGTTTACAGATCCTGTCGGCATGGGCTAGGGGGCACAATAGCAGTAGGTACCTACCCAGCAATAGATACTAGTACAACAATAGGTTGCACAATAGGGGCCACAATAGCAACAATAGAGACAAAGGGTACTGATGCTGAGGACAAGGCAGATGGACATCCCCCCAAGGACTATGGGGTCAGATGAAGGTGCAAGTAGTAGTGGGACCTAACAGAGGTCCACTAGGTAGAGGAAAAGGGATCCCTCTCAGCAGCCACCTCCTGACAAGGGGGCACAAGATGATATAGATATGTTGGCCACCTCAGATAAAATAGGTATAGGAGGCTCTTAGGAAGACTCGAGAGAGAGTCCCGCAAGTACATCAAGAGAGGGATGACTTCCATATGCAGGTCATCATCTAGGAGATGCAGGTGGCAGAGAAGGAGCGGGAGATCAGAGAGCTCCAAGAGGAGCTGGCAAGGTCTTGGCTAGAGACTAGATATGAGTCCACTTAGGTAGCTTACTACTATGCAACATATGTTGGCATTGTTCCAGATCTATCAGAGTAGGTGCCTCCATTTTTTGAGTACGCTGGAGCACCATAGGGACCACTGCCACAGGCACCTCTACAGAGACCTCCTTAGGGACCACCACCATAGGTACCACCACCACCACCTCCTCTAGGTGGTGATGGGTAGAGTTAGCCCATTTTGACATTCATATTGTAGCCCATATTTTGATACTGTACTCGAGTAGCACCATTCTTTTGTATATGACATTGATCGATCGTGAGATATATATATGAGATCACCTCTTTGATATCATTGTACTTGTTTATTTATTTTTCCTAGATGATTTAGATGTATGGATTAGATATGTATGAGATGCACATGCTTTTTTTTATGATATGAATATGCACATGTTTTATTTTATATATGTATGCAATGCAATGATGGAATGTATGATTTGATGGTAGATGGATATGTAGATATAAAATGCATGCATATGGAAATGTGGTACTAATCATCTCATGCAAGATGTAGCAATATATGATAGGTACTAACCAAAAGAATGATTCAAAGATTGAGAGCGAGGACTGGACACTTATGCGGCCAAGACGAACCTGGGACAAAAGATGAGAACCTTTGATGAATGATACAATGAAAGACAAAAACACAAAATAAAAAGGATCAACACACTTTAGACAGTTACAAATCCAGTTTTAGTTTCAGTTTAAACTTGTGTTCAATCGAATTGAAGTCAGATCAGAAGTATACAGCGCAAGAAGTCTCAATAGGATGATGATAGTAGGTGGACACAGTGAGGATCACTGGTGACTGATGTGAGAAATCATCTCGAAGAGAAAAATTACAGTGCTAAAAAGGTATCGACAGGCAAATGCACCGAGAAACACTGGTGACCGATACAAAAGAGACCATCAAGGAGAGAAGTCTAAAAAAAAACTAGCGAAACTTCAAGAGGCAGACACAGTGAGAACCACTAGTGACTGATGTATGAGGGATCCTCAAGGTGAGAGATCCAAGCGATAGCTAGGTATCAGCGGGCAGGCACAACGAGAACCACTGGCTTCCGATACACAAGAGATCATCAAGGAGAGAAATCTCAAAAGTAGCTAAGCCTTAGTAGGAAGACACAGTGGGAACCACTAGTGACTGATGCAAAGAAATCCTTCGAAAATAATAGGACAATGCCCCCAAGATCGGGAAGATGCCCCCAAGTGTGACCAGTTCCAATCCATGTAGAGTCAAGAAAAATCTCAAAGATAACTAAAGGTGAAAGCAATGAGATGAAAAACTAAAGCAGAAAAAAAACTAAAGCGGGAAGGTAAGGAAAGAAAACTAAAGCAGGAAAGCAAGGAACAACTAAGCAAGGCCAAGCGGTGCCGTAAAAGGTATAGCATTAGGAAACAAGAGGCACATGTTTACTAAGTTTTCACCATCTTGGTAGAGATTCTATTTTTGCTACCATGACGCTTGTTTACCAGGTTTTCATCAATGGCACATTTTCTCTTTTTCAATTTTTTTTTACTTTTCTCCTTTCTCTCTTTTTTTTTTTTGTATTTTTTGAATTTTCACTTTTTTTTTTGTATTTTTCCATTTTTCAAATTTTTCAATTTTTCATTTTTTTGATTATTATCAAGGCACTTATTTACCAAGTTTTCACTAGGATAATACATACATCAAAGTACCTGTTTACCAGGCTTTCACTAAGATGATCATTTTTTTCAGGACATTTTGCAATTTTTAGGATTTTTGACAATGTACCATTTTTTTGGATTTTTTCTGGATCAATAAGTATGTACATGAGCACACAAGAAATGTCTCAACTATAGAATCTCTTCAGGTGCAGAGTGTTAATCAACTCTTTGAGTTGTTCTCCTTCAGTAGTAGATAATTGATAAGCACCAGACCCAAATGTTGCAGTGATAACATACAGACTAAGCCAGTTTGGTTCAAATTTCCCTTTCTAGATCCGTTGTTGCTGATTCTTAGGGTTTTCTCTTAGAACAAGATCACCCACTTTGAATTCCCTTTGTCTAAATTTCTTATTGTAGGCCTTAGAAATTCTCTTCTGGTATGCTTGAAGATGATCGACTGCCACCTCGTGACGTTCATCCAGTAATTCTAGCTCTTGCAACTAAGATATTCTATTTTCTTCATCAGTGATGAGGCCCCTCAGAGAGCCTCGCAATGTAGGAATATCAACCTTAATAGGCAATACAACATCTTCTCCATAGACTAAGGAAAAGGGTGTGGCCCCCTTTGGTGTTTGAATGCTTGTTCTATAGGCCCATAAAGCCAAATTAATTTGGAGGTGCCAATCTCTACTAGATTTGTGAACTGCTCTATGCAAGATTTTGAGGATTGTCTTATTAGAAGCTTCTTCTTGTCCATTACCCTGGGGATAATATATAGATGACCAATGTTGAATGATTCTAAACTTAGTACATAACTTCTTCAAGTCTGTGTTCTTGAACTGCCCTCCATTGTTAGTGATTATTAAGGAGGGTACACCATATCTACAGATGATGTAATTCAGTATGAACATAGACACAGACTTGCCATTAGCTATAGTCAGAGGAACTGCCTTGACCCATTTAGTAAAGTCGTCTATAGTGGTGATGATGAACTTGTGCCCTTTGGAAGAAGATGGATGAATCTGTCCCACCAAGTCAAAGGCCCATTACTGAAACAACCAAAAATTGATGAAAGGAATGAGCTCCTTGGTAGGAGTGTGGATCAGATTTTTGTGAAATTGGCATTGTTTACAAGCCTTGGCATACTAAATAGCTTCTTTCTCCATATCTAGCCAGTAGTAATCAGCTCTAATAAGTTTACAAGCTAATGTCAGACCACTCGAATGAGACCCACAGATACCTTCATGTACCTCAACTAACGTAGGTTTGGACTCATCGGGTTCTAGACACCTAAGGAGGGTACCGTCTAGACCCTGTCTATACAAGTCATTTGCTATGATGACATAGTGTGAAGCATTATGAATTAAGTGACACTTTTCATTCTAGGTATAGGTGTAAGGAATGATTTGGTCATGGAGATAGGAATAGATATGGTGGTAGCAAGATGAATCATGTCCAATGACTAAACAGATCATCCTAGATTCGATAATGTCATAGGCCGGGTAGCGTAATGTCTCCACTAGGAATTCATGTCTGAATTCATTTTCTGGCATCTATAACATTGAGGCAAGAGTGGCCATAGCATCAGATGCTTTATTATCCTCCCTTGGAATTTTCTAAAAAGAAATGTGTGCAAAATACTGTTTGAGATCATCTACCATCCATTTGTAAGGCACTAGCTTGTCATCTTTTGTTTGATAGATATCATTGACTTGATTGATTACCAACTAAGAGTCTCCAAAGATCTTGAGCTCATCCATATGCCATTCAATGGCTATCTTCATACCATTAATGAGAGCTTCATATTCAGCGATGTTGTTCATGCGGGGAAACAACATTTTATAAGCTTTGGGCAGTGAATATCTTTGAGGTGTTATGAATAGTACGCCTGCACCTGATCCTTGTTGAGTGAGTGATCCATCAAAGAACATGCTCCAAGCTTGATGTGTGATAAGCATGATGGATTCATCTAGGAATTCAATATTCAAAGGCTGGTGATCTTTCAGAGGATCCTCTGCCAACTGATCAGCAATCGCTTGTCCTTTGATAGCTTTTCTTTCCATGTACTCAATGTCAAATTCACTGAGTATCATAACCCATTTTGCTAGTCTACCCATGAGGGAAGCTTTGCTCAGTAAGTACTTTAATGGATCAATTTTTGCAATAAGCCTTGTAGTGTGAGCGAGCATATAGTGCTACAATTTTTGTGAAGTGAACACTACTGGTAGACAAGCTTTTTCAATGACAGATTAGTTCATTTCATAAGAGACCAATGTTCTACTGATGTAATAAATGGCTCTCTCTTTTTTGTTTTGATCCTCTTGAGCTAATAGAGCACCCAAATATGTGCCCATGGATGAGATGTATAGTATGAGTGGCTTCCCATGAATAGGAGGCATCAAGATTCATGGATTTGTAAGATATTTCTTGATTTTTTGAAATCCTCTCTTACATTCTTCGCTACATTCATAGGTCACACCTTTATGCAAAGTCTTGGTGAATGGTTGTGACTTATTGACCAACTATGCAATGAAGCGCCGAATGGATTGTAGTCTTCCCTGAAGTCCTATCATTTGATTGATATTCTTCAATGGAGGCATTTCCATAATAGCGTGAACTTACTCAGGATCTACCTCGATGCCTTTAGCTGAAATGATATAACCCAAGAGTTTTCCAGAAGTGACACTGAATGCACATTTTTTTGGATTGAGTCTGAGACTAAATTGTTCCATCTGGTCAAGTATGGGACCCAAATTTGCAAGATGAGTTTTTTGCTACATGCTTTTGGCCAAAGTGTCATCTACATAATCCTCCATTGTTTTATGCATGATATCATGAAAAATGGTAGTGGCAGCTCTTTGATATGTTGTTCCAGCATTTTTTAGCCCAAAGGGCATGACATTCTAGTAGAAAGTGCCCCAAGCACACATGAAAGCAATCTTTTTTTGATCCTCTGGCATAATTTTTATTTGATTATAGCCAGAGAAGTCATCCATCAGAGATTACATTTCATAGCCTACTGTCATATCCACTATCATGTCAATATTAGGTAGTGGAAAGTCATCTTTGGGACACACTTTATTTAGATCCTAAAAGTCTGTGCATACTCGAATGGATTTATCATGCTTGGTGACAGGAACAATATTTGAAATCCACTCTACATAGTCAATTGCTCTTATGAAACCAGCCTTAAGAATTTTTTCTAGCTCAGCTTTGACTAAAAGTGCCACGTGTGGATACATCTTTCAAAGCTTTTTTTTGACAGGCTTAACACCTGGTGCAATGGATAGATGATGCATGATTAGATTGGGATCCAATCCAAGCATATCAGAGTAAGTCCATGCAAAGTTTATTTTCTTGCTTTGAAAGAAGCTAGTGAACTCTTCCTTTTCTTTTGCAGATAATGACTGTGCTAGATGAATAATTTGTGGAGTAGCTTCTGTACCCAAATTCACTGATTGTGTCAGTTCAATTAACACTGATGATCTCTCTTGAAAATGGCTAGGAAGTGTATCAAGTATCTCATCCTTGGGTGCCTTAGAGAAGTTTTCACCCTCGAATACATCTTTTATTTTTACTTTTTTGGCTCTGATATTGCCATAATGTGGTTTTCACCATCAGAGCATCTATTTTTTCTTCTTTTAATTTTTTGACTAAGATACTTGATATCTGCCTCTGTCATGTTGACACTACCTTCGCTTGTGGAGGACATTACAAGTTCATTAACATGGAGGTAATAGGCTAGAGCGTAATCATTTTGGAATGTTAGGACTTCATTGGATGTTGAGGGGGAGTTGTAGTTTATCAGCTTGGGATTTTTGAGTGAGAGAGAAATGATGGGTTCAATTGCGTTCACAATATAGTCATCAAAAGCATGGATGAGCAAGTCAAGACCTAGAGTGATCTCATCCAAAGGAGCATTCAAATCCCTACGAGACCTCTTGTCAGAAGTAGAGGACAAGTTAACACTGATGGTGTCTAATTCATGTGTCCTAACACTAGACCCTTCACCTACTTCGAGAGGGTTTCCAAATGTGTGCACCATGTCTACATCTTTATCACAAGTAGCGTTAGACAAAGAGTCAAACTCGTATTCATGTGAGTCAGTAATACTTGATGTGGGAATTCCATCGGCACTGGCTACACTATCTAGCTCAGGTTCTTCTTTAATAGCATTGAGAATTTTTTCTTTTTTGAATCTTTCTCAAAAGAGTAATGGCATGTAAGGTTCACCCACAAAAGTAGGGTTAGTAGTTTGCATTTCCATCCACTAGTCATATGTAAGTGGAGTAATTGAGGAAGTTTCATCAGAACCACTTTCAGCTTCTACCTAATGGACATGTATGATAGGCTCATCAGGTTCTTCAAAGAATGCAACAAGGTTTAGAGGAATAAGATATGGAAAAGTATCTTCGTCAAAGCTGATCTCTGGATTTACCGCTGGAGTAGTATCTTCTGATTCTATTTTAGGTTCAGGTTCTGGCACAAACTTGTTTATCCCCAAATGAAAGAGGACTCTTTTGAGACCTAAGCTAGTAGTATCTCTTGTGCGATGACCTGTAGCTTCAATGGGTTTTAGAAAATCATTATCATTTATCCCTATAGGACCACTCCCTTTATAGCTGAAGCGCTTCATGATCTTGAAAGCCTCACTATATGGTTCTTGCTCTAAGTCTTGAGGTGGAGTAATTGCTTCAGATATTTCTTTCCCTTTATAGATCCAAGCTGTAATAGCTCTTTCTTCATCCTCATCTTCTAATGGTGTTGAGGCCCACACAAAGATGCCATCATAGACCATTTGAGGAGAGTCATCAGAAGGTTTGTTGCTATCAGAAGGTCTCGCATAAGAATACAAAGATAGAGGGAGAGCTGTGAGTGATAGCATAGGTTCAATTTGATATCCTCCCATGCCTGTATCCTTAAGTTTTAGAGTCCATTCCATTTCTTTATTCTTGGCGTCATAGAATTCAATGGACTCTCTATTAGCTAAGACAAAACTGTCAGCAGACTGTGTGAGTGTGTTGCAAGAATAGTTGGTATTGGCAAGCACAATGACTTCAGCTCCATGGAATGGAAACTTGATGCATTGGTGGTATGTAGATGTAACTGCCTACATCTCATGAATGCATGGTCTACCTAACAAGATATTGTATGTGAGAGGAATATCTAAGACTTGGAAAATAATATCTCTCTCAATAGGTCCAACGTGGATAGGTAGCACAACTAAGCCTTTGGACTTGTGCTCTTCTTCATCATAAGCTTTAATGGTAATCTTCTTGCGGGATTCTATGCAATCCTCATCATAACCTAGCTAGGTAAGCAATTTAACAGAACAAATGTTTAAGCCAGCACCATTGTCAATAAGGACATGACGAACATGCTTGGGACCTATCATGACTTCTATGTGCAAGGGAGCATTATGCGGATGGCTCAGAGAGTGATCATCTTCTTCGAAAAAGGACAAATAATGTGGCAAGGTTAAATGATCCACCATGGATTGAAACTGATCAAGATCTAAGTCTTTTGGGATGTTTTCCTCAGTGAGGGCTTTATCTAGAATCTCCCTATGGGAAGGTGAGATCTTCAATAGCTCAAAGATTGTGATTTGAGTGTTGGTACGTTGCAGCTGGTCTAGAATGCTATAACTAGCTGTGTTAGATGTAGGGACCGATTT
This sequence comes from Chamaecyparis obtusa, assembly GCA_027943335.1. NCBI lineage: Eukaryota > Viridiplantae > Streptophyta > Pinopsida > Cupressales > Cupressaceae > Chamaecyparis > Chamaecyparis obtusa. Next base: position 5,952,802 of record BSBK01000370.1, on the reverse strand, counting down.
TGTGTTCTTGTTGGTAGGGCCAACAACAGTCTTATCCACAGGTTGCTTCGGAGTGGATGTAGAAGGGTTAGGACCCTTAATGGTTATTTTTTCATGAGAGCAAGTAACGACATTTGTGCAATCCTAAGATGATTCAGGTTTAGAAGAATGAGACCCAGGGCCTCGCAAGACAAAATGAGTCTTAGTCTTAGGAGCATCTCCACTCCCCTTACTAGTAATCACATCACAATACTCAACCTCAACAGGTTGAATCATACCAATGACATTGTCATCATTAGTGTACGTGTAATTGACCTTAGTATTAGTATTCTTAGTCTTTGAAGATTCACCCTTCTCATGAGGAGGAAAGGGATCTTTAAATGCTTGATGGTCTGAATTCTTGTTATGGCCATCCACAACAATGTCACCATTATCAATCAAATCTTGGACCTTATGGCGCAGCTGAAGATGAGTAGAAGTCTTGTGACCCTTATTTTGGTGATAATCACAGTATGTGATGTTGTTCCACCAATGAGGTCATGGTTGCAGGTCATAGAGATGCTTTTCCAAAGGAGTGAGTATCTAATTTTGAATGAGAGTCTTATAAACCACATCAAGCGGTTCTCCTAAGGATGTGAACTCATGCTTGGGTTGAGATGCCCAAGGTTTATTTTTAGTGAATCTCAAAGGCTATTGAGTCTTTGTTGTAGCCTTTTCCATAGCCTTGACCACCTGTATACTAGAGGAAAGATTAAAAACTGATTTCGCAGGCTTCGGGGTCACATTGTCAACCACTCCATCATTCACCACATCTCTATTCTTGTTGACAAACTTCCCTTTATCTTTGTTTGAGGAGGAAGACCCTTGTTTGTTGTCTTTTTATAAAGTCAACTCTCCTTTTTTTATCATAAATGCCTCTATGCGCATATCTTTTTTAATCATACCATCAAAAGTTAGGGGACCTTGTAATTGCACTTGATATCCAAAATCTGGGACAAGGTTGTCCGAAAAGATGTCAAGTCTTTTAGACTCTGGTAGCTTATGAGGACACTTTGTACATAGTTGTGTCCATCTCTGGAGAAATGTTAGGAAAGGTTTCCCTTGTCACTGTTTCAAATTGAAAAGGTCCCAGATGCTGAATATTATGCAAATAATGTTGGAGAAATAGATTAGCAATTTCATCAAAAGTTTTAATGCCAGTGGGCAATCGAGAAAACCACTCCATAGATGGTCCACCCAAGCTACGAGGAAATAGGTACATAAGATATGTCTGATCATGCATGAATTCCATGGATAAAGTTCCAAACTCCCTTAAGTGATCTTGGGGATCAGTGGTACCTGAGTATTTGTCATATTTAGGGAGCTCTACACCTTTGGGAAAATGTGGCATGCGAAGACTCTTATCAAATGGGAAAGGACAAATGTTTTCCATTGTGAATTATTGTGCAAGTTTATCTTTATCTCTTACAAGTTGGCTAATCTGGTCTTGCATGTCTCGAATCATCTTTTGCAACTTTGCGGTCGCAGTCTCTTCTTCTTTGGCCACAAGCATTTTGACTTGGTAGTCTCAGGGTAATTTGGCCCCTTGTTTGGCTAGTTCTAGAAAATATTTCTCTTTCTCCTCTAGAAGGAGGATCTCCATCACCTTGATAAGACCCTTGTTGACTTTTGCCACATCTATGTCATTTTGGGTTATTACCTCATCTTTGTTACCAAGGATCTCATAAATACTTGGGACTTGATCTTGTTGCTGATCATCTTGGTCTTGATCATGTGGAGGAGGGTGATAGTGGTATGGTTGTTGATCGCCTTGAGATTTTTTCTGGGACTGATCATCATTATGGGATTGATTTTGGTCATGTTGAGATTGATCATGACGTTGATCATTTCGAGAGTGATCAGGATGCTGGTTGTTTTGAGATTGCTCATGAGTTTGGCTGTATTTTCCTGGTTGGAAATTGAATGGATCTCCCATTTTGTAGGATCAGGTAGCGAAGGTAGACTTAGTAAAATGATATGAACGATGCCGAAAGGGTGTAGCTAAGGTAACCTTTGGTGCTTTAACAGGATCAAGAGGATCAATAGGTTCAAATGAGTCGATATCATTAGTAGGGCCGATATGTTCAATAATATGACCAGTTTGAGGAAGTGGCCTTCCAAAGTTTTGAAACAACGAGTTGTTTTGGAAAAATGAGTTGTCTTGTTCTTGAAACGATAAGTTATATTGCATTTGAAACAATGAATTATAACACTCTTGGAACACTAGAGGTGATGATTGTGATGGGCTATCTTTCAAAGTACTCAATTAAGAGAAACTTGTGGATCCCTCACAATATTCAGATTTCAAGACAAGTTTCAGATGATCTATTTTTTGATTATGAGGTTTACCCCTAGTCCAGTTCCATGAATGGGGAAAGTATTGCTGCTTCTAGTTATAACAAGAATAGAAGAAAATGAAATGAGAGAGGACTTTGGGATTATGCTAGAACTCTATCTCTAAGAATAATGAAAAGGAGATAAAGGCTAGAATAGCCAAGATGTGAGATGGACCCAGCACAAATTGGTAAGAGAATGGCTAGAATAGTCGAGATAAAACTATCGTGATGCGAGGTACAAAAGCACAAAAAGATGAGATAAATAACAGGGAGATAATATGAGTTTACAAAAAATCATTCCGTTCTCAACTCAAGACACTCAGTTTCATATAGTGAATGATAGGAAAATAGACAAATAGACCTCAGACAAAAACTAGATCAAGCAAAAAGTTCACCAGTCAATGGGAAATAAGTCATTGTTTTGAAAACTAGGGTACAGTTTTGCACGTGAAAGTGTTGGGCCACACAAGAGAATGCCAAACTTCACACGAGAGAATGAAATCTCACACAAGGAAGTGCTCTGGAAAGTGAAATTTTGCATGGGAAAAGATCAAAGTTTGACAGTTTGACATAGTTTTCGAGGTAAAAAGTCAAGTTTTGAGACACAGCCTGAACTATTCTCTGACAAAATTTCTAGTTTTTAGATAGTTTAAAGGCAATTTGAAGTGGCAATCTTAGTTTTGAAGGTTTCAAGCATTCATTTACAAGCATAAAGTTTTGATCAAGCAATAGTGATGCAAGAAGTAGTCGCAAACAAACCTACCAAGGACAAAGCAACTTGGTAGTATCATGGGAGTCTTTGTTTAATCATGATGGACAATTTAAGACTCGATAACAAACACATAGTTATCCCTACCAAAAAAAAATGGTGAGAAGACAAAATTCATGCCTCATAGCTTATGCGCATGCGTTCACCTCACACAACCGTGTCACCCCCTAGAGGGCATCTGTGTTTTTGGTGTTTCCAAGGACTCAATAGTATATGTTCAAAGGTTACCCTTGAAGTAGGGGCCAGTGTCATATACCAACTTCAAACATCCAGGTGCATGCCTATGGTGAGAATCTATGGGAGAGATTCTTCCCCCTCCCTGCGCAAAGATTATGTCTCCTTTCGGAGGTGATCCAGGTAGGCAACTAACTAGGAAAGTTTTTAGTGGGCTTCCATTCACACTAACCTTTGGTGCCACCGATACAGGGCTAGGGCCTCACAGCCACACCAACACCCAAAAGTCATACACCCTGCAAGCAGGGCTAGGAGCAGCGCCACTCAGTACAACAAATGGAGCCTTCTCAAGATGATAGTTCAAATCAAGAGAAGAAAGTTAACATGGTTTTGGAGTCTTTAGAATCAACAAAAAATTATTTATTATAGTGAGGTGGAATCATCGGCAATAGGTGTGTACTCACTTGGGTTGTTCCCAGAGGTTCAACTTCTGATAGGCCCTCTAAAGGTGACACAACTTGACTTGGATTTGAGGGTCAGATTTTTTGATTCTCTCAAAGAGAGAAGAGCATACTTCTCTACCTCTTCACCTTACTCAAACACACAAAACATATTCATCACCAAGCTAGTTCCTCCTTAACCAATTCACAAGTTTTTGAATTTCTGGTTCTCTCAATGAGAGAAGAGCATAGTCCCCTAACAAGTAAACGTGCCAAAGATTCACTACCTTGCTTTGCTTCCCCAGGTATCCATCATTCTAGCAACATCTGGGTCTCGGTTTCATCCATGGGCATCACTTCCATGTAATGAAGAGCCTATTCCCCTCCTTTTCTATCAGGACCCTTAAGAAATTTTAACAAAGCCCTAGTTAGACTATGTGAATGAAAAATAGTAAACAAGCACAACATTTTAAATATCTTCGACAACCGCTCTGCAAGCAAACTGTTAGCAAGTTTTTAAGATCTTTGACAAGCGACCTACAGACCACTATTACGCTGTAGCAAAAATAAAAAATATGAAATCAACAGCAGAAAGTAAATGTCAGGAAAAACTAATAGTAAATTGCAAAACATGAGAAATTTAAAAAACTCTGATGTCAAGTCTCGTGCGAGGAAGTATAGCGCTGTGCGTGAGAAAGTGCAGGGTCTAGCGCGAGGATGTGTTTCTTCACACAGGAGAATGCTACTAGGAGAAAAAATTCATGCGCTATGCTCTGAAATCTTGCATGAAATTCCATACACAGTGAAGTATAGACGCACGACAAAGCTCAAATTCCTTATAAATTTTTTTTGAAAGTGAGGTCAGAAATGATTTTTCTGCCCCACAGTGGGCGCCATAATGTTTATAGCTGAACGTGGACCTCTAATCCAGCCATATACACAACATAGTCATTGATCGATCATCAAAATTATGAAAGTGAGTATGAATTACCCAATTCACAATATCTATCGATTTGACTTGTTGCCTCCTAATTAGCTGGGGTGTTTGAATTAGTCTTAGAACGAGAGCCAACAACCAAAAGACTAAGCTAATATGAAGGATTTTGAAAGCTTGAAAGATGAAAAAATTATAATTAATCTAAGATGAAGATGCAATTAATCTAAGAATGAAGTGCAAATTTAATCTAAGAACTTGAAAGAGATAACAAAATTAAGCTAAAACAATAAGAAAATTATACTAATTATGGGAATGCAATTATACTAAATGAGATTTAAAACTAATATGCAATAAAAACTTGGAAGCATGAAATAATTGAGATAAAATTTCATTATAGTTTTGATACTCTCACAATTGCCTCCTTCAAATGAGAAAAAAAGGTTCATAATATAGACAAGCCCGGAGGAAGGATGAAGAGTTTCTTGAAATGAAACGGTTGACTCTTCATTTCCAATTGGGACAAATATTGAAGGATTATTTAATTAAAAGAATGAATTATTGCCACATATGGGTGACCCTTCGAATAATTTGAATGGTTAAATCCAAATAAAGATAATCCATTCAAATAACCAAATAATATTAATTCTTTTTATGTGTATTAGCTAAATGGGGTGGGTTTAATTTAATTTAAAACACTTAGGACTTTAGAATTAAATTAATGTATCATAGGAATTATTTTAGCTAATAAAGTCAAATACTTAGGGATTAATTATAGTGTGAGATTAATGAAATTTGAGATTTTTGCAATTGACACCAAGTCAAATAAAGTTAGGTAGGAAAGAGAAGATTGCCTAGTAAAATAGGACTTTAATGATGTAAAATTGAAGAAAATGCACCAAAATTGATTGAACTTATAAGGTGCCAATTTTGGGGTATTACAGTTGTACACACAAAAGTAGTGCACTTCTATGAATCCTTATAATCAAGAACACTCAAGAATGAGGCCTCAAAAATCGATCCATAGCTCTTTATGTATGGAGTTGCAAGATTTAAAATTGCTCCCAGTTAGAGCTAATAGGCTTAATGACCTTGCTAGTCAACCACACAATGAGAGATTCAAGTGAAGACAAGGGCAAGGATGCCAATATCTCCAAGAATCAAATGAAATGAAAATGCAAGCTAGATTAAGATGAATATGCAAGCTAAACTATGGAAATGAAAGTACAAGCTATGCTATGAAAAGGAAAGATGCAAGTGTTATAAATCCTTCCTAATTAGACTAGATGAGTTACTCTAAAGCTTGGAAGGAAATCTAAACTATGAAAGCATAAACATGAAGCTACTATGCATGAATGAAATTAAGAATGGAATGTAGATGCAAAAGCCAAGAATGCTCCAAATCTTCAAAAGCTCCAAAGTGACCTAGAAAACCTGTAGCATAACATTAGCATAAAAGATTGATATGCAAATGAGGAAGAGAGCTCTTCTTTTATAGGAAATGAGGAGAAATGGACCATGGAGATTAAGAGGCAAAAGATTTAATCAATGGTGGAGCTTGAAAGAGGAGCAATCCATGTGCACAAATATCCTCCAATGGGAAAATAAGAGTTGACTTTTGTGTCCATATGAGACAAAAAGTGCTTTTTCCCTTTTTATAAAATAAGAATAATGCTTTATTTGTGCAACTTAGGATAAGAGGAAAAGTGGGGGCTTCTTATTTAATAAAAAGGGAGGAAATATTCCTTTTAAATAAATAAAGACTTAGGATAAAATGGTTAGCCCAAGGCAAATAATCGAAAATGATGAAACAAGATTTGATCAAGGAAATTGATATTTTTGATAAAATGCTGATTTTTTAAAATATTGATTCAGGGATTTGATAAATTGCTAAATGGGGGCCCAAAGTCTAGGCGACCATTTTAGGGTGTATACATTTGCCCCTCTTTGACTAATGTGTGATCATTTCGGGAACACATGTGGTCAAAGAAGAATTGAAATGTGAGATCGATTTGGGATCACAAAACAACTCAGATGTGTGTTCGACGGATGGGAACACATCAGGACAAGCATAAGCATAAGCTGAAAGACAAGACCAACATCATCGCTGCTAGGTGCAAATCAAGCCTTAGACAAAACTATCACCATCGCTGCTAGGCAATAATCAAATCTAAAAAATAGGAGATAAAAATTGAAAGACAAAATCACCACCGTCACTACTAGGTGATAATCAAGTCTAAAAATAAGAATCTCAAGCTGAGCTGAATGATAAAGATGAATCAAAGATTAAAGCTGATAGATACTACCCCCTCGAAATTGAAATCAAAATCAAGTAGAGGAGAATAGGAAATTGATAAACTTGATCAAGTCACTAAAAATCATAGTCGAAGAATAGGGCAACAGGATAATCATCAAGCAGTAAAGACATGCCTCAGGTTGACTAGGTTTGACTGGGAAAGATATAGGATAAAAATTAAGTCAAACCTTAGAGAAATAAAGTGAGTGATAATGAATGAGAGACTAGGAGTTTGAAAGAGATGGGGGTGAAGAAATGAAGATGCCCCAACAAAGATCGAAGGATCAGGCCTCAAATGGTTAGCCAACTGCGTAGATGAGGGTGAAATTTTGAAATGCAATTTTAAATATCAAGATTAACTTGGATTTCAATTTTGAGTTTGAAAATGGATCCAGGATGTCGAAATTAGCTAGGGGTGCAATTTTCGTACAATTTTGAGGTATTTTGAAAATTAGGTCAAAAAGTCAAAATGCTATATAAGGGGCAAAAAGTGTCATTTTCAAAATTATTTGACTTTTATTGATTTGAGAATTGTGAGAGCTTAGAGAGGGAAAATGGTCCAGCAAGCAGTGATTCCAATCCATAGGCATCAGTTTGAGTGCGGTCAGTTGCACAACCGGCCTCCACACTATGCTGCCCCGGTAAGTTTTCAGAAAAACTTCACTTTTTTGAGTCATTAATGAGCATTTAACATGTTTTTAATTGTTTTTCAAATTTCAAATTTTAGTTTAGGTGAAAAGTCATGCGACACTTTAGAAGTGTCGCACCCTTTGAGGATGAATGTCGTGTGATACTTCATGGGTCAAAATAGTGTTGCACGAGCATTGAGTCCAGTGTCACATGACATGGGATGAAATGTCGCGCGACACTATGCGAAGTTTCACTCAAACAAAAAATTTTGCACTGCTATAAGACAACGTGTCGCATGACACTTAATCAAAAAATAGTGTCGCCTAGTATAAAATTTTGACATGTTTTAATATTTTTGAGCAAAATGACATGGGTCTAGATAATGTTTGATTTTAAAATGCATTGTACTGATATTATACATCCTTCATGATATGTACTGACATCTAGTATGGTTGAAATGACTTGCAAGAGATCTTCCTTGCACTCCATATCAGAGCACCCCAGGTGCATGCATGCTAAGAGACAAGAGTGCAAAGGCCTCGAGTAGCGCTTGTTTCCAGGTTTTCACCAAGGCACTTTTTTTTTTTTTTTTTTTTGAATTTTTTGCATTTTTTGCATTTTTTTTTTGATGAGACATCAAAGCACCTATTGCTAGGTTTTCACTAGGATGCTCTTTTTTCAGGACATTTTATGCTTTTAAAGATTTTTTTTAGCATCATATATGAATTTTTTTGGTTTTTTTTTAGGATTAATAAATATGTACAAAGGATGCCCCCAAGCTAAATAGGCATCATGGATAGAACTTCTTAAGGTGCAAAACATTAATAGGATCAGGGAGTTGTTCTCCCTATTCATCAGATAGCAAGTAAGCACCTATCCCAAAAGCAGTAGTAATAATGTATGGCCCAAGCCAATTAGGTTCAAATTTGCCCTTTTGTTTTCGATGTTGTTGGTTCTTAGGATTCTCACATAGGACAAGATCTCCTACTTGAAATTCTCTAGGGTGAACCTTCTTGTTGAATGCTTTGGACATACACTTTTGGTAGACTCTCATGTGATCAAAATATGCTCTTCATTTCTCATCAAGAAGTTCCAATTCTTGCAATCTCATGGCACGATAATCTTCATCTGTAATCAAACCTTTGAGAGAGACTCTAAGTGAGGGAATCTCAACTTCTAAGGTAATATTGCTTCAGCACCATAAGTGAGGGAAAAAGGAGTAGCCCCTATGGGAGTATGAATACTCATTCTGTAAGCCCATAAGGCTGGATTGATCTGTAAGTGCCAGTCTCGACCATTCTTGTGAACTGTTATATGGAGAATCTTAAGAATGGTTTTATTGGAGGCCTCTGCTTGTCGATTTCCTTGTGGGAAGCAAATGGAGGACCAATGTTGCCTTATCTTGAATTTCTTGCAGAGGTGTGTAAGGTCCTTGTTTTTGAACTGACCTCCATTGTCAGTGATTATCTCAAAAGGTATCCAAAACTGACAAATGATGTGATTCAATATGAACAAAGAAATTGTCTTTCCTGAAGCAACAAAGAGTGGAATGACTTCTACCCATTTGGTAAAGTAGTCAGTAGTAGTAATTATAAATTTATGTCCACTAGATGAGTTGGGATGAATCTGCCCAACAAGGTCAAAGGCCTAGCACTGAAATGGCCAATGAGAAATAGAAGGAATAAGCTCCCTACCTGGAGCATGAATCAGGTTTCCATGTTTTTGACACTTTTCACAAGACTTGGCAAAAGCTATAGCATCCATCTACATTGTGGGCCAATAGTACCCCACCCTAAGCAACCTTCAGGCCATGGCAAGACCATTGGAATGTCCTCCACAAATACCCTCATGGATGTCAACTATCACTCGGTCGGACTCATCCTTTTCCAAGCACCTAAGAAGTGTCCCATCTAAACCCCTCCTATACAGATCACCAGAGATAAGGGTATGGCGAGAGGCATTACACACAAGGTTTCTTCGTTCAGATCAGTTAAATGATTCAGGAATGATGCCATCATGAAGGTATGAATAGATAGCACCATAATGGGAAGACTCAAGAGTGACCAAGGTACAAATGACGTGACTTATCTTCATTAGGATTAATGAAATATACCCACAAGCAGAGAGTGGAATGGCTTCTACCCATTTGGTAAAGTAGTCAGTAGCAGTAATTATGAATTTATGTCCACCTGATGAGTTGGGATGAATCTGCCCAACAAGGTCAAAGGCCCAACACTAAAATGGCCAATGAGAAATAGAAGGAATAAGCTCCCTACCTAGAGCATGAATCAGGTTTCCATGTTTTTGACACTTTTTACAACACTTGGAAAAAGCTATAGCATCCATCTACATTGTGGGTCAATAGTACCCCACCTTAAGCAACCTTCGAGCCATGGAAAGACCATTGGAATGTCCTCCACAAATACCCTCATGGATGTCAACTAACGCTCAATCGGACTCATCCTTTTCCAAGAACTTAAGAAGTGTCCCATCTAAACCCCTCCTATACAGATCACCATAGATAAGGGTATGGTGAGAGGCATTATGGACAAGGTTTCTTCTTTCAAATCTGTTAAATGATTTGGGAATGATGCCATCACAAAGGTATGCATAGATAGCACCATAACGGGAAGACTCATGAGTGACCAAGGTACAAATGACGTGACTTTCAGAGGAGTCAAAGATGGGATGGTGTAGTTCTTCCACCAGGAATTCAAATCTTGATTCGTGTTGTTCCACCTGAAGGAGTGAAGCTAATGTAGCCATAGCATCTGCAGCCTTGTTTTCTGTTCTAGGGATCTGTTTAGTCATTGTGAAAAGTGAGGAGCTCAGGCTCTTGACAAAGTTGTGACCAATCAATCAAATGATGGTTTACAAGGGGTAGGTCAATGATTGGTTCAATATTATTGATACAAAAGGCATTATCTCTGGTGATCGTATAGTTACGATCTGTCAAGTTTCCCTCTAAGATACCCGAATTAGGACTCATCCTACCAAACAAAGCATCATCCACTAAGGCAATTCGAGGAGTCCAATCCTCTATTCCTACACTAGGTTCGTTGGTCGCATTGGGTTGAGTATTATAGGTGTGGACAACATCCATGTCTAAATCAACTGTTCCATCTGAAAGAGAGTCCCATTCGAACTCATGCAAATTTGTTTCTGAATCCCTGTTGGGATGTTTACACCAAGAAGGCTTGGGATGCCTTGACGTAGAAGCTTCGAGATTGTGAAGGGTATCACCTTCTCTGGTGCTTGTATTTTCAACTGCTGAATCATATGAATCCCCACAAAGGAGATTAGTGGTAGGCACCCAATCATTAGTCATGTCTTGTTGGTTTTGGAGATTAGGTGTATAATCTAAGTCATTGTCACTATCCATCATAGCTAGGATAGGAACACTTTTGTTCTTTCCATTATCAAACCCCAGGCCAACCATTGACTTAGTCCTATGACCAAAAAGAGCATGGTTGAGTGATTCAGCCTTGGCATCTAACCTGTGACTGAGAGGGCCATGACATGGGTAGCCCATGTTGGTGACCAATGTGTATCCTCTCCCATAATTCTTAGGAGATGGAGAAATTTTTTCATTATGTAGGTACTTTTCTTCTCCATATATCCAATCTCTAATAGCCACCTCTTCTTTCTCATGCTGAATAGGTACTGAAGACTCTACAAAAGTATCAAATAGAGTCATGGCTGAAGACGAGGGACACATCTCTTGTGACAGTTTACCATAGGACCTAGGTGAAATTGGCAATTTTGTAAAGGAGTCAATTTGATACCCTCCCATACCAAGGTCTATGGACTTGAATTTATCCTTACATTGTTCAAGAGTTGCTCCAAAATTGTTCACTTCTCTATTTAAGGGAACATGGGCCCCTGCTAAAATGGCATTAACAGATAAGGTACTATCACTTGGTATGCAGACTTCTACGCCATTGTATGGAAACTTGACACATTGGTGATAGGTAGATGGTACTGCTTGCATGTCATGAATCCATGGTCTACCTAGTAGGATGTTGTATGCTAGAGGGCCAACATCAATGATTTGAAACAAAATGTCCTTTTCAATAGGACCAATTCTGACTGGAAGAACAACTAACCCCTTAGAACTTCTCTCAGCCTCATCAAAGGCTTTGATAGTAATTTTCTTCCTGGTATCAATAGCATACTCTGAGTAACATAGGTTTTTCAAAAGACTTAGAGAACAAATATTGAGCCCATGACCCCCATCTATCAACACACACCTAACACGGGTTTTATGGATCATGACCTCAATGTGAAGGCCAAGATTGTGCAGATGGCTCAAGGCTTTATCATCTTCTTTGGAAAATGTAAGGTAATGTAGGCTAGCAAGGTGGTTGACCATGTTCTGGAATTGGTCAACATCTATATTATTAGGGACATTTTTTACATGCAAAGCATCCTCAAGGACACACTTATGTCTAGGAGACAATTCTAAGAGCTCAAAAATAGAAATCTGCGCTGGCGTTTGCTGTAACTGATCAACAAGATTGTAACTCATATCAGGACCAACTGCAGACTTGGGAGGAACACTTTTGGACACTGGTTGCTTAAATTTGCTAGAATTAGGACCTCTAATGATAATAGGACCTTGGGACTAACCCCTAGTAATAGCATTGAGAGGTTGAGATGACCTTCGATATTGAGGACCTCTAAGCACAACAACAGGTCCTTCATCAAATATTGGAGGTGAGCTTAATCATAATCATGGGGATCATTCCCTCTCATCATGTTGACATCATTGTCCACAACCTCAAGCATATTAATGACATTTTCTATAGCTGTATAGGTATAATTGATTGTGGCCTTGCCATTCTTGTTTTGAGAGGTCTCCCCCTTCTCATACTTAGGCAAGGGCTCCTTAAAGGCCTTGTGGTTTGCATTTGTGGTCAACCAATCAACTTGTAATTTCCCACTCTCAATAAGGTCTTGAACAAGATGTTTGAGTTTAAAACAACCTTCAATGTTATGTCCAATCCCATTGTGGTATACATAGTAAGCTTTCTCATTCCACCAATAATGTTTAGGATCTGGTATGTGAAACTGTGTAGGATCTTGAGGTTGTGCCAAATTATGAGTGATCAAGGTCTTAAAATATCTGTATAAGAGTCTCCAAGTTTAGTGAGTTACCTCTTTCTTGACTTAGGTTTATTTTGATACTTGGGCTTGTGCTCTTGTTGGTCTAAGGATGTCTAGAGCTTCATAGCTTGAACTGCATTAGATAGATTAAGAACTCCTTGTTCCTTAGGTTGTGGAGAGTCAACAACTCTATCATTGACTACGTGCTTATTTTTGTTCCAATATGAGTTCTTTTTATCCTTATTATTGTTGTTATTATTTTGGCCATTGTTGTTGTTACTTTGTTTGGCTAAAATACCTTGTTCTTTTAAAACATCTTCGATGCGACATGCAGTTTCTACCATAGTGTCAAAAGAATTAAAGACCATTTTTCTAACTTCATATCTTAGTTCTAGCACTAGATTGCTCACAATTATATCAATCCTTTCTTCCTCAGGGATGGTCCTAGAATACTTGGAGCATAAGCGTCTCCACCTTTGTAAAAATGTCACAAAAGGTTCCCCTTGATTCTATTTTAATTTACACAAATCAAGCATGGTGACTGACCCTGATAAATTATATGCAAAATGCTGCACAAACCTTTGGACAAGTTCTTTGAATGTTTTAATAGGAGGGGTAATGTTAGTAAACCACTCCATAGCTTGGCCTTTAAGGCTCCTTGGGAATAATCTCATAAGGTAGGAGTCCTCATGATGAAATTCAAAGCTCATGATATAAAACTATCGTACATGGTCATGGGGGTTACCACTACCATCATATTTGTCATATGTGGGGAATTCAACCTTTCTAGGAAAATCTACCATAACCACACTTTTGTCAATGGGATTAGGACATATAGAATCCAAGTTGAAGGAACTCTTAGGAGCCATCATTTTCTCCATAGTATTTAGCATCTGCTTAATCATCTCATCAGTTGAAGGGTTTTGATTTTTAATCTTTTGGTCCACATCAAAGTTGTATGGGACTTTTGCACCCTTATTGATTAGACTTTCCAAGAACTGATCCTTATTTTTCTCCACATATTGTTGGAAGGATGGTTCTTGTTGCATTGTCATAAAATCAATAGTGTCAAAGTTGGCATTACTTCCTCCATGTTGAGAGCCATGATGAGCTCATTGGAAGGGTTGTCTTGAGTATCTAGGAGGTGATTGTCTCCTATGATGGTTATACTGAGAAGTCCTTCTTCCTCTAGGACTAGGTGATCTTGATGGGGTCCTTGACCTTCTTCTTGGACTTGGTGAGGGAGTAGATGGTGGAGAGTTGGTTCCACTGTTGGTACCCCTATTGTTGATTTGATCATGGAGTTGTTGCACTAGGAGCCTATCTTGTTCTTCTTGTGTGGCTCTTCTCCTTATGTCTAGCAAAGCTCATTCCTCATCCTCCAATTGTTTGAAGCTTTCTTTCTTAGCAGCTTGTTCATCTAGGAAAGCTTGTTTCTCCCTCTCAATGCACTTCAACCTGTCACTTGTGTATTGTGAGGTGTCTTTAAGTGGAGAAGGTTGTCTTGAATGTCTAGATACATTAGCTGCATTGATATGAGCATCACTAGACTTGTTGTTTTGGTCTTCATGTTGTGACCGTGCATCTGAGTGAGCTTGCCTATGATGTTTCTCAGCTCATTAATGAGCATCTAGATACCTTGTGTTGATAGGAAGTGATCCAGGTGGACTATCAGAAGAAGACCCAGTAGACATCGTGTCACCCCTATGTCATTGGAACATGTCATTAAGAGTTTGATTCATTGCTTCTCTTTGTTGTCTAGTGAAGGTGTAACTTATGTCCATATTTGATGAAAAAGGTGCTAAAGAGGAACTCAATTCATTGGGATTACTCTTTGGGTAAAAAAAAACCTCAGACTCACTCTTAGGGGATTGATAAAAAATGGGTTCCTTTCCCTTTCGTTGTTGACAAGTCTTAACTAAGGGTAACTGATTAAAGACAACCGGGGGTCATTTTCTTTGATTCACTTGGTACCTTGTTGTAACTAACATGAAAGAAAAAGATTCTTGAAGATAAAGTGACCTCTCAAAGTGTCAACACTAAACTAGGATAATTAAAAGTTCTCTAATGTCTCAAAAGAGATGGAAAGATAGAAATTGCAAATGGCATTACCAACACTGTCAAAGAGGTGCTAAAAATCAAAGGATCAATATCCTTGCATGTTTGAACCAGGAGGATGGACTTAGCCAAATTGTATAATTGAAATTGAATTTGAGTGGAAATGATTTGGACAAAAAGAGTACTAGAATTCTCCAAGAATGTTACTAACAACTCTAGAGATATACTTTCTTAACAAGAATAATCTTCTAACTTGACAATTCTTCCCAAAGTGACTTTGTAAATCGAATGACACTACCCCTAGAGGGCTAAAATAGAAATTCAAGGTAAAGATAGGCTTCCAGTGGCAAGATAAGCAACCTTCCTAAAGACCCAGCCAACTAAAAGCAACTGCAAAATGACTGAAACCAGGTATACAGCAGAAAATTCTCAGGTGACACTTTCCAGGCTAACCAGGTGACACTTTAAGACTAGGCAATAATTTGCGCAATATAGGGTGACACTTTCCAGGCTAACAGTGTGCCACTTTCTAGGCAAGCGAGGCGATAGTTATGCAGGGGTGAACTGTCATGTGACAATTTTCAGAACAGGGTGTGACAGTGTTTTAGTGTCATACGACTCTCTGACCAGTGAATGTCAAAATCTCAGTTTTAAGGCCTATTTGTTTAATATTTTCAATTTAAGGGTTGATTTTTCAATTTCAATCATAGTGATAGCAGCAAATTAATAGGTTTGCAAACAGTATGGGATCAAACATGTCTTCAAACACTTGAAACAAGGGCAAAAGCAACCTTGCCAAGAAAAACACTTGTGATATCAAAATAGAAAAACACCCTATGAATACTACTGATTGTTTGAATGTTCAAGAATGTTAACACTAGTATTACATAATCGAAGACACTTCAAGCAATATCTATCCTAGAAAGTCAAGGCTCAATACTTAACAACTTGGCCCACACTTGATGCTCTCTTGCCTCACACAAAGTGTTTGCCCACAATAGATATTGGCTTTGTCATGGAAGTGTTGAAGACACAACCAAAGGAACACATATGGTGAGTAATCTTGGGGTGATCCGGTTTATTCCACTTGGATCAATCCTTGCACCAAGAAGTTAAGAGGCAAAATAGGGTGGCCTCTATCTATGGTTCTTAATAAGGGCTTTCGTTCGTAGTACCCCTCTTGCTCCTCATAAAGGACTGGGACCTCGCGGCCTCAAGAGTACCTTAAGCCTTCTTGCTCAACATTTTCCTCATGGTCACAATCCCACAAGTACTCACATCAAGTGAAGCCAAGCACTATGTCTACCAATGTTTTGTGTCCTCAATAGCCTTAAGTTTATAGTGGGTCGGAATAGATGGCAAAAGGCTTGTCCCCACTTGGGTCGTTCTTCTTGATTTCTCACAAGTAGGCCCGCTAAATGATTCTAACAATCTAAACAAAAATGGATCAACTTATGAGATTCAAGGATTTTGTCTCACCATAAGGGTGAAGAGCATACTCCCCTTGTCTCAAAGCTTTCTTCCAAACACACCAAGCAAAGGTTCAATTACCCTCTTGCTTTCAAAATTCAAAGATGGGTCAAGATTTTCTGGTTCACCACAAGGGTGAAGAGCATACTTCTCCTACCACCCAAGAATTCCTATAATAAGATATTGAGTGCCTGTGAAATGAAACAACTAGCATATGCCGCACTCAATAAAGAAAACAATTAAACAAGCACTTGATTAGATTTTTATGCTTTGGGCAGCCCTACAAAAACTGTTAGTAGCCCTTGTGCATTTGAAGCTTTGACATGCATTTTTTTGGCAAAATATTTCAAGCAATGAGAGCACCTACAAGCACAACTTGTTAGCCCGACCAGGTTAGAACAATCCAAAATCTAATTAGCTCTAAGGAATCCATTATTAAAAGTATTTAAAGCACTAGAGGTGGAATACTTAACTTGCCAAATAAGTGTGAAGTGAGTCCAAAAAGTGGAACATTTAACTTTTCACACAAACTCAAAGCAAGTCAACACTTTAGAAAACTAATGAGATCAAAAAATAATAAAAAGGAGAACTTTGTGGAACACTTAACACTCTTTTCAAGTAGACCTCTCCTCTATGTATGAATGCTAACCTTGCATCCAAAGGGTGGAAATGAGGGGCGATTAGAAATAAGTGAGTTCAAAACCCAATGTAGCCAACAAGATCAATCAAAAGTACTCCTCAAGTGAGTGTGAAGTGAGTCCAAAAAAGTGGAACATTTAACTCCTCACACAAACTCAAGGTGAGTCCACACCTTAGAAAACTAATGAGATCAAGAAAGTATAAAAAAGGGAGAAACTTTCTGGAACACTTAACGCTCTTTTCAAGTAGACCCCTCCTTTATTTATGAATGCTGACCTTGCATCCAAAGGGTGGAAATGAGGGGCGATTAGAAATAAGCGAGTCCAACAACCCAATTTAGCTAACAAGATCAATCAAAAGTATTCTAAAGTTGCTTATCAATACTACTCACAAATGAAAAAGGGTTGAATCAATGGAATATTTAAATTTCTAAGCAAACATAGAGTGAGTCCACAAAGTGGTGCATTTAACTCCCTATGTAAAGAAAGAATGAATCCATGCCTCCAATCACTCAATGAGATATTTGATATTGGAAACCAAGAAGCATTCACTTACACAAACTTGTAAAAAAAAATCTATGTTCTTTCATCCACCATTAAGAGCATAAAAGAGATGTGCCTATGAAAGCAAGTAAACATTCAAGCCAAACACATGATAGGTTCTTTTTAGATCTAAAATCCAAATGAAATCTACAAATGAAATCTATCTAACTACAATAAATCAAACTAGCAAACAGATTAATCTAAACTCAACCAAAAAGGTCTTAAAAAACTCACTGTTAGGTACAAGTGATAGTACAGTCACCAAACATGTCGCCCGACACTTCTCTGCATATGGAGGCAACAGTTTATCCTAGGGTGATAGTTCTTCTTACCTGCAGGCGACTGAATGCATAAAATAGAGTGACACTTTCTGTCAAATAGGGTGACACTTTTAACTGGTAAAGTGTCACACTACTATATAGGAAACTGTTGCACGACACTAGTGAAAAGTGTCATGCGACACTCTGAGATAGAAAATCAGAGACCGAAAATAAAGCCAAAAATTGACAAAAAATTTGACGAAAATGCAGAAAATAAAGGACAAAATGCTAATGTTCTACCCCATGGTGGGCACCAGAAATATACACACAAAAGTAGTGCATTTATATGAATCCTTACAATAAATAACACTCAAGAATGAGGCCTCAAAAATCAATCCATAGCTCTTTATGTATGGAGTTGCAAGATTTAAAATTGCTCTCAGCTAGAGCTAATAAGCTTAATGACCTTGCTAGTCAACCACACAATGAGAGATTCAAGTGAAGACAAGGGAAAGGATGCCAATATCTCCAAGAATCAAATGAAATGAAAATGCAAGCTAGATTAAGATGAATATGCAAGCTAAACTATGGAAATGAAAGTACAAGCTATGCTATGAAAAGGAAAGATGCAAGTGTTACAAATCCTTCCTAATTAGACTAGATGAGTTACTCTAAAGCTTGAAGGGAAATCTAAACTATGAAAGCATAAACATGAAGCTACTATGCATGAATGAAATTAAGAATGAAATGTAGATGCAAAAGCCAAGAATGCTCCAAATCTTTAAAAACTCCAAAGTGACCTAGAAAACCAGTAGCACAACATTAGCATAAAATATTGATATGCAAATGAGGAAGAGAGCTCTTCTTTTATAGGAAATAAGGAGAAATATACCATGAAGATTAAGAGGCAAAAGATTTAATCAATGGTGGAGCTTGAAAGAGGAGCAATCCATGTGCACAAATATCCTTCAATGGGAAAATAAGAGTTAATTTTTGTGTCCATATGAGACAAAAAGTGCTTTTTCCCTTTTTATAAAATAAGAATAATACTTTATTTGTGCAACTTAGGATAAGAGAAAAAGTGGGGGCTTTTTATTTAATAAAAAGGGAAGAAATATTCTTTTTAAATAAATAAAGACTTAGGATAAAATGGTTAGCCCAAGGCAAATAATAAAAAATGATGAAACAAGATTTGATCAAGGAAACTGATATTTTTGATAAAATGTTAATTTTTTAAAATATTGATTCAGAAATTTGATAAATTGCTAAATGGGGGCCCAAAGTGTTCACAATATACAGATGCTCAAAGTTTGGTCAAAGCAAGGAAGCGAGTACAATGTTTGTAGCTAAAAATTTGACCATTTTAAAAACTGGTGAAATTGGTCTCAAATCAAAGATCTCATCGAGATGAATCAAAAAATACCTTGAATCTTACAAAATGAAGCCTCTCTTCTCAAGATACAGGCGGTAAAAGTTTGGTTAAAGAAAGGAAGTTAGTAAAGTGTTCGTAGCTAAACATTTGATAATTTTCAAATCTGGTGAAAGTGGTTTCAAATCAAAGATCTCGTCAAGATGAACCAAAAAATACCTTGAATATTAAAAAATGGAGCCTCTCTTCTTAAGATACAGATGGTCAAAGCTTGGTAGATGAAAGGAAGTCAGTACAGTGTTCATAGCTAAAAATTTGACCATTTTGAAATCTAGTGAAATTCATGTCAAATGAAAGATCTCGTTGAGACATAAAAAATACCATGAATCTTGAAAAATAGAGCCTCTCTTCTCAATATATGGATGGTCAAAGTTTGGTCAAAATAAGGAAGTCAGTATAGTGTTCGTAGCTTAAAATTTGACTATTTTGAAATGTGGTGAAAGTGGTCTCAAATAGAAAATTTCGTCAAGATGAACCAAAAAATATCATGAATCTTGAAAAATGGAGCCTCTCTTCTCAAGATGTGGATGGTGAAAGTTTGGTCAAAGCAAGGAAGTCAGTATAGTGTTCATAGCTAAAAGTTTGACAGTTTTAAAATCTAGTGAAAGTGGTCTCAAATTGAATATCTTGTTGAGATGAATGAAAAAACATCGTGAATCTTGAAAAATAGAGCCTCTCTTCTCAAGATATAGATGGTCAAAGTTTGGCCAAAGCAAGAAAGTCAATACAGTGTTCATAGCTAAAAATTTGACTATTTTAAAATCTCATGAAAATGGTCTCAAATGGAAGATCACGTTGAGATGAGCCAAAAAACACCATGAATCTTTAAAAATAGTGCCTCTCTTCTCAATATACGGATGGCCAAAATTTGGTCAAAGCAAAGAAGTCAGTACAGTGTTTGTAGCTAAAAATTTGACCATTTTAATATCTCTTAAAGTTTGTCTCAAATCAAAGATCTCATCAAGATGAACCAAAAAACACTTTGAATTTAAAAAAATGGAGCCTCTCTTCTCAAGATATAGACAGTCAAAGTTTGGTCAAAGTAAGAAAGTCAATACAATATTCGTAGCTAAAAATTTGACAGTTTCCAAATCTGGTGAAAGTGTTCTCAAATCAAAGATCTCATCAAGCTGAACCAAAAAATACTTTGAATATTGAAAAATGGAGCCTCTCTTCTCAATATACGGACGGTCAAAGTTTGGTCAAAGAAAGGAAGTCAGTACAGTGTTGGTAGATAAAAATTTGACCATTTTGAAATCTAGTGAAAATGGTGTCAAATGGAAGATCTAATTGAGATGAACCAAAAACCACCATGAATCTTGAAAAATAAAGCCTCTCTTCTCAATATACGAATGGTCAAAGTTTGGTCAAAGTAAGGAAGTCAATACAGTGTTTGTAGCTAAAAATTTAACCATTTTGAAATATGGTTAAAGTGGTCTCAAATGGAAGATCTAGTCAAGATGAACCAAAAAATACAATGAATCTTAAAAAATGGAGCTTCTTTTCTCAAGATAAAGTTCGTCAAAGTTTGGTCAAAGTAAGGAAGTCAGTACAGTGTTCATAGTTAAAAATTTCATAGTTTCAAAATCTGGTGAAAGTGGTCTCAAATCAAAGATCTCATCGAGATGAACCAAAATACACTGTGAATCTTGAAAAATGGAACCTCTCTTCTTAAAATAGGAACATTCAAAATTTGGTCAAAGCAAAGAAGTCAGTACAGTATTCGTAGCTAAAAATTTAACCATTTTGAAATCTGGTGAAAGTGGTCTCAAATGGAATATCTCGTTGAGATGAACCAAACAAAAACTATGAATCTTGAAAAATAGAGCCTCTCTTCTCAATATACGGATTGTCAAAATTTGGTCAACGTAATGAACTTAGTACAATGTTCGTAGCTAAAAATTTAACTGAATTAAAATTTGGTGAAAGTGGTGTCAAATCAAAGATCTCGTCGAGATGAACCAAAAAACACCTTGAATCTTAAAAAATAGAGCCTGTCTTCTCAAGATACAGATGGTCAAAGTTTGGTCAAAGTAAGGAAGTCAGTACATTCTTCGTAGATAAAAATTTGACCTTTTTGAAATCTGGTCAAAGTTGTCTCAAATGGATGATCTCATTGAGATGAACTAATAAACACCATGAATCTTGAAAAATAAATCCTCTCTCCACAATATACGGAGGGTCAAAGTTTGGTCAAAGTAATGAAATTAGTACAGTGTTCATAGTGAAAAATTTAACCATTTTAAAATCTGGTGAAAGTGGTCTCAAATAAAAGATCTCGTCAAGATGAACCAAAAAACACCATGAATCTTGAAAAATAGAGTCTCTCTTCTTAAGATACAGAGGGTCAAAATTTGGTCAAAGTAAGGAAGTCAGTACAGTGTTCGTATCTAAAAATTTGATAGTTTTAAAATCTATTGAAAGTGGTTTCATATCGAAGATATCATTAAGATGAACCAAAAAACACCTTAAATCTTGAAAAATGGAGCCTCCATTTTCAAGATACAAACGGTCAAAGTTTGGTCAAAGCAAGGAAGTCAGTACAGTGTTCGTAGCTAAAAAATTGACAGTTTTTAAATTTGGTGAAAGTGGTCTCAAATTGATGATCTCCTTGCGCTGAATAAAAAAATACCATGAATCTTGAAAAATAGAGCCTCTATTCTCAATATACGGATGATCAAAATTTGATCAAATCAAGGAAGTCAATACATTGTTTGTAGTTAAAAATTTGACCATTTTGAAATATGGTGAAAGTGGTCTCAAAAGGAAGATCTCTTTGAGATAAACCAAAAAACACTATGAATCTTGAAAAATGGAGCCTCCCTTCTCAAGATATGGATGGTTAAAATTTGGTCAAAGCAAAGAAGTTAGTACACTATTCATAGCTAAAAATTTAAAAGTTTGAAAATTTGGTGAAAGTGGTCTCAAATCAAAAATTTCATTGATATGAACTAAAAAAGAACTTGAATTTTAAAAAATGGAGCCTCTCTTCACAAGATACGGACAGTCAAAGTTTTGTCAAAGCAAGGAAGTTAGTATAGTGTTCGTACCTAAAAATTTGACCATTTAAAAATCTAGTGAAAGTTGTCTCAAATGGAAGATCTTGTTGACATGAATGCAAAAACACCATGAATGTTGAAAAATAGAGCTTCTATTCTCAATATACAGACGATCAAAGTTTGGTCAAAGCAAGGAAGTCAATACATTGTTCGTAGTTAAAAATTTAACTATTTTGAAATCTGTTAAAAGTGGTCTCAAATGAAAGATCTCGTTAAGATGAACCAAAAAATATCTTGAATCTTGGAAAATGGAGCGTCTCTTCTCAAGATACAGATGTTCAAAGTTTGGTCAAAGCAAAGAAGTCAGTACAATGTTCGTGGCAAAAAATTTGACAGTTTTAAAATTTGGTGAAAGTGGTCTGAAATTGGAGATCTCCTCCAGATGAACTAAAAAACACCTTAAATCTTGAAAAATGGAGCCTCTCTTCTCAAGATACAAATGGTCAAAGTTTGGTCAAAGCAAAGAAGTCAGTATAGTGTTCATAGCTAAAAATATGACTATTTTGAAATCTGGTGAAAGTGGTCTCAAATGGAAGATCTCGTTGAGATTAATGAAAAAACACCATGAATCTTAAAAAATAGAGCCTCTCTTTTCAATATACGAATGGTCAAAGTTTGGTCAAAGCAATGAGGTTAGTACAGTAATTGTAGCTAAACATTTGAGCATTTTGAAATCTGGTGAAAGTGGTTTGAAAATGGAAGATTTCATCAAGATAAACTAAAAACCACCATGAATCTTGAAAAATGGAGCCTCTCTTATCAAGATACAGATGGTCAAAGTTTGGTTAAAGCAAGGAAGTCAGTCATGTGTTCGTAGCTAAAAATTTGACAGTTTTAAAAATCTGGTGAAAGTTGTCTTAAATCGAATATCTCATTGAGATGAACCAAAAAATATATTGAATCTTGAAAAATAGAGCCTCTATTCTTGAGATACGGACGATCAAAGTTTGGACAAAGCAAGGAAGTCAGTACAGTGTCCATGGTTCAAAATTTGTCTATTTTAAAATTTGGTGAAAGTTGTCTTAAATGGACGATATCGTTGAGATGAACCAAAAAATACAATGAATCTTGAAAAATAAAGCCTCTCTTCTTAATATATGAATAGTCAAAGTTTGGTCAAAGCAAGGAAGTCAGTACAGTGTTTGTAGCTAAAAATTTGACCGTTTTGAAATATCGTGAAAATGGTTTCAAATCAAAGATGTCATCGAGATGAACCAAAAAAACTTTAAATCTTAAAAAATGGAGCCTCTGTTCTCAAGATACAGACGGTCAAAAATTGGTCAAAGCAAAGAAGTCATGACGATGTTCATAGCTAAAAATTTGATAGTTTTCAAATTTTATGAAAGTGGTCACAAATCAAAGATCTCGTCAAGATGAACTAAAAAACACCTTGAATATTGAAAAATGGAGCATCTCTTCTCAAGATACAGATGGTCAAAGTTTGGTAAAAAAAGGGAAGTCAGTACAATTTTCGTAGCTAAAAATTTGACTGTTTTGAAATCTGGTGAAAGTGGTGTCAAATGGAAGATCTCGTTAAGATGAACCAAAAAATACCATAAATCTTGAAAAATAGAGCCTCTCCTCAATATACGGACGGTCAAAGTTTTGTCAAAGCAAGGAAGTTAGTACAATGTTTGTAGCTAAAAATTTGACCGTTTTGAAATCTGGTGAAAGTGGTCTCAAATGGAAGATCTTATCAAGATGAACTAAAAACACCATGAATCTTGAAAAATGGAGCCTCTCTTCTCAAGATACAAACGGTCAAAGTTTGGTCAAAGCAAGGAAGTAAGTACAATTTTCGTAGCTAAAAATTGGACCATTTTAAAATCTGGTGAAAGTGGTCTCAAATGGAAAATCTCATCGAGATGAACTAAAAAACACCATGAATCTTGAAAAATAGAGCCTATCTTGTCAATATACGGACGATCCAAGTTTGGTCAAAGCAAGGAAGGCAATACAGTGTTCGTAGCAAAAAATTTGACCGTTTCAAAATCTGGTGAAAGTGGTGTCAAATTGAAGATCTCATTGAGATGAACTAAAAAACATCTTGAATCTTGAAAAATGAAGCCTCTCTTATTAAGATACGGACGGTCAAAGCTTGGTCAAAGCAAAGAAGTCAGTACAATGTTCATAGCTAAAAATTGGATAGTTTCAAAATATAGTGAAAGTGCTCTCAAATCAAAGATGTCATCAAGATGAACCCAAAAACACTTTGAATATTGAAAAATGGAACCTCTTCTCAAGATACGGATGGTCAAAGCTTGGTCAAAGCAAGGAAGTCAGTACAATGTTTGTAGCTAAAAATTTTACAATTTTTAAATCTGGTGAAAGTTGTTTGAAATAGAAGATCTTGTTGAAATGAACCAAAAAACACCATGAATCTTGAAAAGCAGAGGCTCTCTTCTCAATATACGGATCTTCAAAGTTTTGTTAAAGTAAGGAAGTCAGTACAGTGTTTGTAGTGAAAAAAATTTACCGTTTTCATATTTGGTGAAAGTGGTCTCAAATGGAAGATCTCATCAAGATGAACCAAAAAACACCATGAATCTTGAAAAATGGAGCCTCTCTTCTCAAGATATAGATGGACAAGGTTTGGTCAAAGCAAGGAAGTCAGTGCAGTGTTTATACCTAAAAATTTCACAGTTTCAAAATCTGGTGAAAGTAGTCTCAAATCGAAGATCTTGTCGAGATGAACCAAAAAATACCTTGAATTTTGAAAAATGGAGCCTCTGTTCACAAAATTTGGATGGTCAAAGTTAGGTCAAAGTAAGGAAGTCAGTACAGTGTTCGTAGCTAAAAATTTGACGGTTTTGAAATCTAGTGAAAGTGTTCTCAAATGGAAGATCTCGTCGAGATGAACTAAAAAATGCAATGAATCTAAAAAAATACAGCCTCTCTTCTCAATATACGGACGATCAAAGTTTGGTCAAAGCAAGGAAGTTAGTACAGTGTTCGTAGCTAAAAATTTGACTATTTTAAAATTTGGTCAAAGGGGTCTCAAATTGAATATCTCATCGAGCTGAACCAAAAAACACCTTGAATATTAAAAAATGGAGCCTCTTCTCAAAATACGGACGCTCAAAGTTTAGTCAAAGCAAGAAAGTTAGTACAATGTTCGTAGCTAAAAATTTGACTATTTTAAAATCTGGTGAAAGTTTTCACAAATGAAATATCTCATTGAGTTGAACAAAAAAACACCATGCATCTTGAAAAATAGAGCCTCTCTTCTCAATATATGAACGGTCAAAGTTTGGTCAAAGCAAAGAAGTCAATAGAATGTTCGTAGCTAAAAATTTGACCATTTTAAAATTTGGTGAAAATGGTCTCAAATGGAAGATCTTGTTAAGATGAACCAAAAAATACCATGCATCTTGAAAAATGGAGCCTCTCTTCTCAAGATACAAATGGAAAAAGTTTGGTGAAAGCAAGGAAGTCAGTACAGTGTTGGTAGCTAAAAATTTGACAGTTTCAAAATCTAGTGAAAGTGGTCTCAAATTGAATATCTCATTGAGATGAACCAAAAACCACCTTGAATCTTAAAAAATAGAGCCTCTTTTGTCAAGATACAAACAGTCAAAGTTTGGTCAAAGCAAGGAAGTCAGTACAGTGTTCGTAGCTAAAAATTTAACTGTTTCAAAATTTGGTGAAAGTTGTCTCAAATGGAAGATCTCGTTGAGACGAACCAAAAAACACCATGAATCTTGAAAAGCAGAGCCTCTCTTCTCAATATACGGACGGTGAAAGTATGGTTAAAGCAAGGAAGTCAATATAGTGTTCATAGCTAAAAATTTGACCATTTTGAAATTTGGTGAAAGTGGTCCAAAATAGAAGATCTCATGAAGATGAGCCAAAAAATACCATGAATCTTGAAAAATGGAGCCTCTCTCTTCTAAAGATACAGATCGTACAAATTGTGGTGAAAGAAAGGAAGTCAGTATATTGTTCGTAGCTAAAAATTTGACCGTTTCAAAATTTGTTGAAAGTAGTCTCTAATCGAAGATGTTGTTGAGATGAACCAAAAAATACTTTGAATTTTAAAAAATAGAGCCTCTCTTCTCAATATATAGATGGTCAAACTTTGGTCAAAATAAGGAAGTCAGTACAGTATTCGTAGCTAAAAATTTGACCATTTTGAAATCTGGTGAAAGTGGTCTCA
The DNA here is from genome assembly GCA_027943335.1 of Chamaecyparis obtusa. Lineage (NCBI taxonomy): Eukaryota > Viridiplantae > Streptophyta > Pinopsida > Cupressales > Cupressaceae > Chamaecyparis > Chamaecyparis obtusa. The sequence continues at coordinate 5,926,486 of BSBK01000370.1, read as the reverse complement.
AATGGAAGATCTCGTCGAGATGAACTAAAACACACCATAAATCTTGAAAAATAGAGCCTCTCTTCTCAATATATAAATGGTCAAAGTTTGGTCAACGCAAAGAAGTTTGTATAGTGTTCGTATCTAAAAATTAGCCCAATTTGAAATTTGCTGAAAGTGGTGTCAAATCAAAGATCTCGTTGAGATGAACCAAAAAATACCTTGAATCTTAAAAAATGGAGCCTCTCTTCCAAGATACAGACGATCAAAGTTTGGTCAAAGCAAGGAAGTCTGTACAATATTCGTAGCAAAAAATTTGATAGTTTCCAAATCCGGTGAAAGTTATATCAAATTGAAGATCTCGTCAAGATGAACCAAAAAATACTGTGAATCTTATAAAATTTAGCCTCTTTTCTCAAGATACAGATGGTCAAAGTTTGGTCAAAGCAAGGAAGTTAGTATAGTGTTCGTAGCTAAAAATTTGACCATTTCATAATCTGGTGAAAGTGGTGTCAAATAGAAGATTTTGTCGAGATGAACCAAAAAATAACTTGAATCTTGAAAAATGGAGCCTCTCTTCTAAAGATATGAACGGTCAAAGTTTGGTCAAAGCAAGGAAGCCAGTACAGTGTTCGTAGCTAAAAATTTTACTATTTTAAAATTTGATGAAAGTTGTCTCATATGGAAGATCTCGTCAAGATGAACCAAAAAATATCATGAATCTTGAAAAATAGAGCCTCTATTCTCAGTATTCAGATGGTCAAATTTTGGTCAACGCAATGAAGTAAGTACAGTGTTCGTAGCTAAAAATTTGATCGATTTGAAATTTAGTTAAAGTGGTGTTAAATCAAAGATCTCATCGAGATGAACCAAAAAACACCTTGAATCTTGAAAAATGAAGCTTCTCTTCTCAAGATACACATATTCAAACTTTTGTCAAAGCAAGGAAGTCAGTACAATGTTCATAGTTAAAAACTTGACAGTTTCCAAATCTGGTAAAAGTTGTCTCAAATCAAAGATCTCGTCAAGATGAACCAAAAAATACCTTGAATCTCAAAAAATAGAGCCTCAATCTCAAGATACAGACGGTCAAAGTTTTGTCAAAGCAAGGAAGTCAGTACAGTGTTCGTAGCTAAAAATTTGATCGTTTCAAAATCTGGTGAAAGTGGTCTCAAATTGAAGATCTCATTGAGATGAACCAAAAAACACCTTAAATCTTGAAAAATGGACTCTTTTCTAAAGATATCGATGGTCAAAGTTTGGTCATAGCAAGAAAGTTAGTACAGTGTTCGTAGCTAAAAATTTGACCATTTTGAAATTTAATGAAAGTGGTCTCAAATGGAAGATCTCGTCGAGATGAACCAAAAAATACCATGAATCTTGAAAAATAGAGCCTCTTTTCTCAATATATGGATGGTCAAAGTTTGGTCAAAGCAAAGAAGTCAGTACAGTGTTTGTAGCTAAAAATTTGACTGTTTTAAAATTTGGTGAAAGTGGTTTCAAATGGAAGATTTTGTCAAGATGAACCAAAAATCACCATGAATCTTAAAAAATGTATCCTATCTTCTGAAGAAACTGATGGTCAAAGTTTGGTCAAAGTAAGGAAGTGAGTACAATGTTCGTAGCTAAAAATTTTACTATTTCAAAATATGGTAAAAGTGGTGTCAAATCAAAGGTCTCGTTGAGATGAACCAAAAAATACTTTGAATCTTGAAAAATTGAGCCTCTCTTCTCAAGATACGGATGATCAAAGTTTGGTCAAAGCAAAGAAGTCAGTATAGTGTTCGTAGCTAAAAATTTGACCATTTTGAAATTTGATGAATGTTGTCTTAAATGGAAGAGTTCATCGAGATTAACCAAAAAATATCATGAATCTTGAAAAATAGAGCCTCTTTTCTCAATATATAGATGGTCAAAATTTGGTCAATGCAAGAAATTCAGTATAGTGTTCTTAGCTAAAAATGTAACCGATTTAAAATTTGGTGTAAGTGGTGTCAAATCAAAAATCTCGTTGAGATGAACCAAAAAACATCTTGAATCTTAAAAAATGGAGCCTCTTTTCTCAAGATACAGATGGTCAAAGTTTAGTCAAACTAAGGAAGTCAGTACAGTGTTCGTAGCTAAAAAATTGATAGTTTCCAAATGTGGTGAAAGTTTTCTCAAATCAAAGATCTCGTCAAGATGAACCTGTTACCCAATTTTTCCTGTTCCATACAAATTTGGCTACTGATTGAGCTCCATCTAGGGGTCTGCATTTTAACCTTGTTGCACCTCTGAGAAATTTTTATGGCCTTCTTCCTATCCTCTGGTCTCTGCAAATTGTTTTAACTCCTTGGTCTGCAAGCTGTTTATTTGAAAATATGACCGTTGGAGCCAAAAAACCCTCAAAACCCTTGGGCCTGTTCTAATTTCGCAATTACTTTTTCAGCCACTTAAGTCTCCATTTTTCCATGTGCACTTTATAAGCTCAGTCTTAGTCGTGAGATCTCTAAGACTCCGCAGAATATTCTTTTTAGTCCCCCGATCTTGCGACTTCTTTGTATCTCTTAGTCTCCTGATCAGATGGAATATTCTATTTTCATTCAGCGACTAAGTGACTGTGTGTTCGCGAGGTCTCTTATTCCTAGTGGTTATGACCTAACCATCTAGCGACCTAGCGGGTGGTCTATTTTCCTTCAGTCGCGAAGTCTCCAGATGGTTGGCGGTCTCGGCTCTGCGGTTAAAGATGAAGTAAGATCTATGGCTGGCGCATGATCTGAAAGAATATTCTGAGCTCATGAGATGATGCGTTGACCGTTGATCTTCCTTACAATGCAACATTTTAGTTGTTAGTGGGTCCACTGCCACGTAGTCCGAGGTGTTTGATCCTGATTGGTCGCAGGCTTGTGATGTGGAGCTCTGTTAGAGCGGGCCCAGTGAGTTGGTTTTCCTTTTGATCTAATGACTGTCTTATGATCGCATGGAATATTCTTGGCCCATGAGATCATACGCTAACTGTTGATTCTACCTTATTGCCAAGGCTCTGTCAGGTGGGTCCTCGTGTTCTGATGTGCTCATTTTTCATTGGCTGGCTGGATGATGATTGGGATCTGTCAGTGGGACCATTGTCAGAGGATCTGTAGGGGCATTAGTAAAATGAAGATCTACGGTTCTCTTATAATCGCAAGGAATCTTCTGAGCCTTTCAGATTATAAGAAAGTTGTTCGATCTTCCAAGTGTTCAGGCTCTATCTTATGGGTCCGTCTGACATGGTGAGATCTTATTGGTTGTTGGGTATTCTAGGTGGTGTCTGTCAATGGGTTCGGATTTCTTAAGTGAGGTGGTAGTGAATATAAGATCAACGGTTGGCACATGATTTGAAGGAATCTTCTGAGGCCATGAGATCATGTGACAGTCGTTGGATGGGCCCAAGCTTGTAAGTGTAGTCATGTAATCTCCAGAAAATCTCTCAGCGACTTCGCGACTGTTAAGGTGGAAATAAAGCTCAGTCGCGCAATCGCCAGAGTAAGTCAAGGTTAAATAAAACTTCAAGCGATTCAGCTACTAAAGGAAAAGGAGGTGCCCAAGGTTAAATGCAAGGTTAAGGTTAAGAATATAAGTGGTGCCTAGTAAAATCGAGGATCTGATGGCTTTGTTTTAAAGAACTGATCAACTTTGAATGCCAGTTGTTGATAGATAAAGTTTAGCGCCACCTATGACCGTTTAAGTCATTTTTTAAATTCAAATATATAAAGTACCTGATTTGAATAGTTATGGCGAGTCGAATTGTAGAGAGGGTAGATGAATCAAGGCGGCTTGTCCGCAGGTAGATGCAGTACAGGGATGGGCACACAAAGTGATATCTGATCGGTTTAGATATTTTCATAGACATTTATGATCAGAATTGACAAAATTAGGGTTGGCTATTATTTTATGAAAATCTGTAACCCTAATTAGGTTTTGCTCCTGCCCATGTGCAATTGAGGAGATGTATATATTGTTTTTTGGAGCTTTTAGAGCTCAGAGTTTACATTTTGTAAAAAGAGTTTTTCTCTTTCTAGGAGTTATCTGTGGCATTCTTTCTGCCCTCTGACTTTTACAGTTTGTGATCTTTCATTGAAATCTTAGATTCAATAGAGGCTATCCGTAGCATTTGTTCTGCCCTCTGGTCTTTCCCTTATCTGTATTTCTCTTATTGAATGTAATATACTAGCTTTGTTAGAGAAATATTGGAGTTCGAGGGCCCTTCTTTCTTTCAACTTATATGTGCACTATTGTGTCTAATCTGATTTGAATGAGTTTGTGGGTATACTTCAGCCCCTTGTCATTCTGTCTCATTCCTATGCCCTTTTGCTGAAGAGAACGTTTGCTTGCAGGTCACAGTTTGTGTCTTTTGTCCAGACCCCTCTATGAAACACTTATGCAAGCCTATTTAGAAAAATTGTGTTCTATTAGATCTGAGAGCTTTCATGCTAGTTGGGTCAGTGTATTGTGTTCATTTCATTTCGGGGTATCACCTAGTAGGTAGTTTTCTTTCAATCATTTCCCTTTCAAGCATTCCTTCTATCCCTTTTCCCCTCAAGTTTACTTTCCTGTCAAAGAGGAAAATTAAGGTGATTATCTAAGAGGAACCAGCCTAGAACCTGGAGGTCTCATCTTAGTTAGCATAGGTCCCGCAACCTGGAGATGATTCTCATGTTATACTAAGTTATCAAGACCAAGAGAGCTTGAAACAAGGGTGCAAACTTAGTGTAGAATAATTCTGGCACGCCCGGTGGGACAACAAAAGAAGTCTATTTGCAAAAAGGTGTGCTATCTCTGATATGCTAATAACATACTATAGACCTAGAAGAGGTCATTTCACTGCATATCTGGTGACTCTGGAAAGTCTACTGGTTTCAAAGATCAAGGACTAGTATGTTTCAAAATCTTTCATATTCAAGTTCCAGCTAATTGCATGAGTAGACATGTCAAGTTATTATGGACAGTCACGTTACTCACCATCCTATTATGAGGATAATGCTCAATGGGCTAGTTATCAGCCTTATCAAAGCCACCTAAAGCCTGCTTTTACCCCAAGCTTTCATACTATACAAGGCTATCAATCTATCCAACATGCCCCAAATGATTATGCCCTTGTACAAGATTATGAGCAGGCCCTCCAACAAGAGGGATCATGGGCACAAATGGTACAACAAAAAATGCAAAGCCAACTACCCCATCATGCTTACCACCAACCCTCCCCTTCTCAACCTAATTGGTAGTAGATTCAGAGCTTAGACTTAATGAAAAAGCAAGAAAAGACAAAGAATCTATTGCTTGATTTGATTAAGCAAGTGTCTGAGATCAGAGAGTAGCAGGAGATGGAGGCTCAAAGTTATGAACAAGGGTTAGTTCCCTACCAAGTGGTAGAGGCTCTTGTTGATGAGGAACAAGTGAGACAATTTCAAGAAGAGATCAATCACTGAGCTGATGTTGATTCAACAAGGCTGATATCACAAATTGCTGAACAAGAGGCTCCTAAGCCTAGAATCCCAAGCTGGAGGGCCCATTTTTCTACATCTTCTATGTCTCCCCCTGAACCCCCTCAATTTCACATCCCAAGTTTTAAGGCAAAAAGTTCTTTCCAAGAGCCTATACTTGAGAATCAGTCTACCACTCTGCAAGAACAATCTGTTCAAGAAGGTTTTTTTATCTCAAGAGGCCCCACTAGTCTCTCAAGATAATGAAGTGTTGTGGATACCCCGATGGACTCTGCCTCCTGGCTATTAGATGCCAAGTCTTTTCAAAGATACCAGTCCAGTGTCCGAGCAAGGACCTATGGTAAATGAGCTTTCATGTGATGAAGAGGAGAAGAAATCTGAGGTATCAGTGCTGAGTGATGACTGTGATAAAGTGGGATAGGAAGGAGAAGAAGTGGAGATTGATGCCCATCCCAAGCTCTTGGTTGGTTTGTTCAATGAGCTCCCCCTCTTTGTTGATGATGAAGAAGAGACCATGCCATTACCTATGGCTAGAGGTCAATCAGAACAAAAGGTTCACTAACCACAGGAGATCGATGCAGTAGAGGATGCCTTGTCCTTGTTAAATGAGTTGCCCTATTTCATTGAGCAAGAGGATAAAGTTATGGAGGATTTTTTCCAAGAAAAGAATATAAACAAAAGCCCTGAAGAGTATGATTTTTTTGACATCATAGAGGTCTTTTGTGACAAATTGAATGATAAATCCCTACTCCTTGGACTGGAGGCTCAAAGTTGTATGCCTATAGAAGGAGGCCTAGTTTTGGACTGCTCCCTTTCTGAGGGGCTACTACATGAGCAAAGGTTGGAGCCAGTTCCAGATCTTTAGGATATTGACAACTTTGATGATCTCTTTGCATGTTTAAATGAAGAGGATGATAGTTCCATGTCCATGGAGGATGAGTTGACTTGGCTATCCATAATAAAAGGCAACCATGAAGATGAAAAAGAAACCATCAAGGAAAGTCCTACCTTCAGACTTTCAGGAGGCTGCCCTATCAGATACTTGGTCCAAAAGGAGTTTACTAAGACATCTCCACATGATCAATTTGAGGTGAGTAAACTTGATCCTATCCTTGTAGAGGTAGTTCACCATTATTTGATAAATCTTTATATGCCTCATATCCTTGTAGCTATCCTTATGCACTCAATGCAAAATGTCCTAATGAGGAAGGGTAGTTATTTTAGCCTACCAGTGAATGGCTTTGTTTGACCAATTTTCTGCATTGGTTATTTTAGGTTAGGATAGTGTTTCCTATTTTCTATCCCTGCTTTCTAGGTTAGTTTTCCTATTTTCCAAGAAGTGCCCATGCATAGTTTTGTGTTTTATTCCTCGTCTCTCCCTCTATCATGAATGGTTCTGTGTATTTCAGTGATGACTCCTATGCCCAATGGATTTCTCATGGCCATTGATCAATGTTACCCAATTTTTCTTGTTCCATGCAAATTTGGCTATTGATTGAGCTCCATCCAAGGGTCTACATTTTAACCTTGTTGCACCTCTGAGAAATTTTTATGGCCTTCTTCCTATCCTCTAGTCTCTACAAAGTCTTTTAATTCCCTAGTCTGCAAGCTGTTTATTTGAAAATATGACCGTTGGAGGCAAAAAACCCTCAAAACCCTTGGGCCTGTTCTAATTTTGTAGTTACTTTTTCAGCCACTTAAGTCTCCATTTTTCCATGTGTGCTTTATAAGCTCAGCCTTAGTCGCGAGATCTCTAAGACTCCACAGAATATTCTTTTTAGTCCCCTAATCTCATGACTACCTTGTATCTCTTAGTCTCCTAATCAGATGTAATATTCTATTTTCATTCAGTAATTAAGCGACTGTGTGTTCGCGAGGTCTCTTATTCCTAGCGGTTATGACCTAAGCATCCAATGATCTGGTGGGTGGTCTATTTTCCTTCAGTCGTGAAGTCTCCAGATGGTTGGCGGTCTTGGCTCTATAGTTAAAGATGAAGTAAGATCTATAGCTAGTGCATGATCTGAAGGAATATTCTAAGCTCATGAGATCATGCACTGACCGTTGATCTTCCTTACAATGCAGCGTTTCAGTTGTCAGTGGGTCCACTGCCATGTAGTCCGAGGTGTTTGATCCTGATTGGTCACAGGCTTGTGATGTGGAGCTCTGTCAAAGTGGGCCTAGTGAGTTGGTTTTCCTTTTGATCTAATGACTATCTTATGATCACATGGAATATTCTTGGCCCATGAGATCATACACCAACCATTGATTCTACTTTATTGCCAGGGTTTTGTCAGGTGGGTCCTCGTGTTCTGATGTGCTCATTTTTCATTGGCTGGCTAGATGATGACTGGGATCTGTCAGTGGGACCATTGTCAGAGGATCTATAGGGGCATTAATAAAATGAAGATCTATGGTTGTCTTATAATCGCAAGGAATCTTCTAAGCCTTTGAGATTATAAGACAGTCGTTCGATCTTCTAGGTGTTTAGGCTCTATCTTGTGGGTTCATCTGACATGGTGAGATCTTATTGGTTGCTAGGTATTCTAGGTGGCATTTGTCAGTGGGTCCGTATTTCTTAAGTGAGGTGGTAGTGAATATAAGATCAATGGTTGGCACATGATCTGAAGGAATCTTCTAAGGCCAAGAGATCATGTGACAGCCGTCAGATGGGCCCAAGCTTGTAAGTGTAGTCACATAATCTCTAGAAAATATCTCAGCGACTTGGTGACTATTAAGGTGGAAATAAAGCTCAATCACGTAATTGCCAGAATAAGCCGGGGTTAAAGAAAACTTCAAGTGATTCAGCGACTAAAGGAAAAGGAGGTTCCCGAGGTTAAATGCAAGGTTAAGGTTAAGAATATAAGTGGTGCCTAGTAAAATAGAGGATCTGACGAATTTGTTTTAAAGAACCGATCAACTTTGAATGCCAGCCATTGATAGATAAAGTTTAGCGCCACCTATGACTATTTAAGTCATATTTTAAATTCAAATATCTAGAGTACCTGATTTGAATAGTTATGGTGAGCTAAATTGCAGAGAGGGTAGGTGAATCAAGGCGGCTTGTCTGCAGGTAGATGCAGTACAGGGATGGGCATGCAAAGTGATATCTGATTGGTTGAGATATTTTCATAGAAATTTATGATCAGAATTGACAGAATTAGGGTTGGCTATTATTTTATGAAAATCTATAACCCTAATTAGGTTTTGCTCCTGCCTGCATACAATTGAGGAGATGTATATATTATTTTTTGGAGCTTTTAGAGCTTAGAGTTTACATTTTGTAAAAAGAGTTTTTCTCTTTCTAGGAGTTATCTGTGGAATTCTTTTTGCCATTCAACTTTTACAGTTTTTGATCTTTCATTGAAATCTTAGATTCAATAGAGGCTATCCATGGCATTTGTTCTATCCTCTAGTCTTTCCCTTGTCTGTATTTCTCTTATTGAATGTAAAATATTGGCTTTATTAGAGAAATATTGGAGTTCTAGGGCCCTTCTTTCTTTCAACTTATATGTGCACTATTGTGTCTGATCTGATTTGAATGAGTTTGTGGGTATACTTCAACCCCTTGTCATTCTGTCTCATTCCTATGCCCTTTTGCTGAAGAGAACATCTACTTGCAGGTCACAGTTTGTGTCTTTTATCTAGACCCCTCTATGAAACACTTATGCAAGCCTGTTTAGAAAGATTATGTTCTATTAGATCTGAGAGCTTTCATGCTAGTTGGGTCAGTGTATTGTGTTCATTTCATTTCGGTGTATCACCTAGCAGGTAGTTTTCTTTTAGTCATTTCCCTTTCAAGCATTCCTTCTATCCCTTTTCCCCTCAAGTTTACTTTCCTGTCAAAGAAGCAAATTAAGGTGATTATCCAAGAGGAACCAGCCTAGAACCTGAAGGTCTCATCTTAGTTAGCATAGGTTCCACGACTTGGAGATGATTCCCATGTTATACTAAGTTATCAAGACCAAGAGAGCTTGAAATAAGGTGCAAACTTAGTGTATAACAGAACCAAAAAGTACCTTAAATCTTGAGAAATGAAGCCTCTTTTCTCAAGATACAGATGGTCAAAGTTTGGTCAAAGTAAGGAAGTTGGTTCAGTGTTCATAGGTAAAAATTTTACCATTTCAAAATTTGGTGAAAGTTTTCTCAAATTGAAGATCTCATCGAGATGAACCAAAAAACACCTTGAATCTTGAAAAATGGAGCCTCTCTTTTAAAGATACGAACAGTCAAAGTTTGGTCAAAGCAAAGAAGTTAGTACAGTGTTCGTAGCTAAAAATTTGACCATTTTAAAATTTAATGAAAGTTGTCTCAAATAGAAGATCTTGTCGAGATGAACCAAAAAACACCATGAATCTTAAAAAATAGAGCCTTTATTCTCAATATACGGACAGTTAAAGTTTGGTCAAAGCAAGGAAGTCAGTACAATGTTCATAGCTAAAAATTTGACTATTTTGAAATTTGGTGAAATTGTTCTCAAATGGAATATCTCATCAAGATGAACCAAAAAACACCATGAATCTTGAAAAATGGAGGCTCTCTTCTCAAGATACGGATGGTCAAAGTTTGGTCAAAGAAAGGAAGTCAGTATAGTGTTCGTAGCTAAAAATTTGAGAGTTTCAAAATTTGGTAAAAGTGGTCTCAAATCAAAGATCTCATCGAGATGAACCAAAAAATACTTTGAATCTTAAAAAATGGAGCATTTCTTCTCAAGATACAGATGATCAAAGTTTGGTCAAAGTGAGGAAGTCAGTATAGTGTTCATAGCTAAAAGTTTGACCATTTTGAAATATGGTGAAAGTTTTCTCAAATGGAAGGTCTCACCGAGATGAACCAAAAAACACCATGAATCTTGAATGAAAACTTCTCAAATTAGCCGTAAAATCCTAAATTTCTTCAATAAAAAACTCTCTCCCCTTTTTCTTCAAACATGAACAAGCTACAACAGATCCATATCTGATACCATGTAAGATTTGTTGAAAAAAAAATCTATTAAGCCCAAGAAACTTGCATGCAAAAATCTGTCAAAAGAAGGAAATCTGTACGAAACAAACAAGGGTTTTTCTCTCACAATAAGAAAGTTTATTATTAGCAAAATAATAATTGCAAATATACATTGGATCAATCCTTATCGAAGGAGATCAAAAAACATAATGGGAAACCCTAATAGGTAAATAGGCATTTAATAATTAGATTTAATTATTAAATGACTAATGCAAGTGCACAAATGGAAATCTTAAGAGGTAGTAAAGTTAATTTAATCAATGTAATTAAATTAATTCTTTACTTTAACATTTCGTAGCTAAAAATTTGATTGTTTTAAAATCTGGTGAAAGTTGTCTATAATGAAAGATTTCATTGAGATGAACCAAAAAACACCTTGAATATTGAAAACTAGAGCCTCTCTTCTCAATATATGAAATGTCAAAGTTTGGTCAAAGCAAGGAAGTTAGTACAGTGTTTGTAGCTAAAAATTTGACCATTTCGATATCTGGTGAAAGTGGTCTCAAATGGAAGATCTCTTCAAGATGAATTAAAAAACACCATGAATTTTAAAAAATAGAGCCTCTCTTCTCAAGATACGAATGGTCAAAATTAAGTTAAAGTAAGGAAGTCAGTACAATGTTCATAGCTAAAAATTTGACAATTTCAAAATCTAGAGAAAATGGTCTCAAATCGAAGATCTCGTCGAGATGAACCAAAAAGGACCTTAAATCTTGAAAAATGAAGCCTCTCCTCTCAAGATACAGATGGTCAAAGTTTGGTCAAAGTAAGGAAGTCAGTATAGTGTTCATAGCTAAAAATTTAAACATTTTGAAATTTGGTAAAAGTGGTCTAAAATGGAAGATCTCGTCGAGATTAACCAAAAAAGATCATGAATCGTAAAAAATAGAGCCTCTCTTCTCAATATACGTATGATTAAAGTTTGGTCAAAGCAAAGAAGTTAGTATAGTGTTTGTAGCTAAAAATCTTAAAAAATAGAGCCTCTCTTCTCAATATAGGGATGGTCAAAATTTGGTAAAAGCAAGCAAGTCAGTACAGTGTTCGTAGCTAAAAAATTGACTATTTTTAAATCTGCTGAAAGTGGTCTCAAATGGAAGATCTCATCAAGATGAACCAAACAAAACTATAAATTTTGAGAAATGAAGCCTCTCTTCTCAAAATATAGATGGTTAAACTTTGGTCAAAGCAAGGAAGTGAGTATAGTGTTCGTAGATAAAAATTTGACAGTTTCAAAATTTGGTGAAAGTGGTTTCAAATCAAAGATTTCATCGAGATGAACCAAAAAACACCTTGAATCTTGAAAAATGGAGCCTCTCTTCTCAAGATACACACGGTCAAAGTTTGGTCAAAGCAAAGAAGTCAGTACAATGTTTGTTGTTAAAAATTTGACAATTTTGAAATCTGATGAAAGTGATCTCAAGTAGAAGATTTCATCGATGAACCAAAAAACACCATGAATCTTGAAAAATAGAGCCTCTCTTCTTAATATACGGAGAGTCAAAGTTTGGTCAAAGTAAAGAAGTAAGTACAATGTTCGTATCTAAAAATTTGACCATTTTGAAATATGGTGAAAGTGGTCTCAAATCGAAGATCTCGTCGAGATGAATCAAAAAACACCTTTAATCTTGAAAAATAGAGTCTCTCTTCTCAAGATACAGACGGTCAAAATTTGGTCAAAGAAAGGAAGTTAGTACAGTGTTTGTAGCTAAAAATTTGACCATTTTGAAATTTGGTGAAAGTTGTCTCAAATGGAAGATCTCGTTGAGATGAACTCAAAAACACCATGAATCTTGAAAAATAGAGTCTCTCTTCTCAATATACGGACGATCAAAGTTTGGAAAAAGCAAAGAAGCCAGTACAGTATTCGAAGCTAAAAATTCAACTATTTTCAAATCTGGTCAAAGTGATCTCAAATGGAAGATCTCGTCAAGATGAACCAAAAACACCTTGAATTTTGAAAAATGGAGCCTCTCTTCTCAAGATATGAATGATCAAAGTTTGGTTAAAGTAAAGAAGTTAGTACAATGTTCGTAGCTAATAATTTGACAGTTTCAAAATCTGGTGAAAATGGTCTCAAATCAAAGATCTCCTCCATATGAACTAAAAAACACCTTGAATCTTGAAAAATGGAGCCTCTCTTATCAAGATACAGACGGTCAAAGTTTGGTCAAAGCAAGGAAGTCAGTACAATATTTGTAGCTAAAAATTTAACCATTTGAAATCTGGTGAAAGTAGTCTCAAATTGAATATCTTTTTGAAATGAACCAAAAAACACTTTGAATCTTGAAAAATGAAGCCTCTCTTCTCAAGATACGGATGTCCAAAGTTTGAAAAAAGCAAGGAAGTCAGTACAGTGTTCGTAGCTAAACATTTGACAATTTTGAAATCTGGTGAAAGTGGTCTGAAATGGAAGATCTCGTCAAGATAAACCAAAAAAGAACATGAATCTTGAAAAACAAAGCCACTCTTCTGAATATACAAATAGTCAAGGTTTGGTCAAAGCAAGGAAGTCAGTATAGTGATCGTAGCTACAAATTTTTTAGTTTCCAAATCTGGTAAAAGTGGTGTCAAATTAAAGATCTCGTCAAGATAAACTAAAAACCACCTTGAATATTAAAAAATGGAGCCTCTCTTCTCAACATATGGATGGTTAAAGTTTGGTCAAAGCAAGGAAGTCAGTACAATGTTCATAGTTAAAAATTTGATCGTTTTGTAATCTCATGAAAGTGGTGTCAAATGGAATATCTCATTGAAATGAACCAAAAAATACCATAAATCTTGAAAAATAGAGCCTCTCCCCTCAATATACGGACGATCAAAATTTTTTAAAAGGAAGGAAGTCCATACAATGTTCGTAGCTAAAAATTTGACCATTTTTAAATTTGGTGAAAGTGGTCTCAAATGAAAGATCTCATCAAGATGAACCAAAAACACCATGAATCTGTAAAAATGGAGCCTCCCTTCTCAAGATACGGATGGTAAAAGTTTTCTCTAAGCAAGTCAGTACAGTGTTCGTAGCTAAAAATTTGACAGTTTCAATATCTAGTGAAAGTGGTCTTAAATAAAAGATCTCATCAAGATGAAGCAAAAAACACCTTGAATCTTAAAAAATGGAGCATCTCTTCCCAACATACAGACATTCAAAGTTTGGTCAAAGCAAGGAAGTCAGTACAATATTCGTAGCTAAAAATTTGACCATTTTGAAATCTAGTGAAAGTGGTCTCAAATGGAAGATCTCATCGAGATGAACCAAAAAATACCATGAATCTTGAAAAATAGAGTCTCTCTTCTCAATATACGGACAGTCAAAGTTTGGTCAACTCAAGGAACTTAGTACAATGTTCGTAGCTAAAAATTTAACTGATTTGAAATATGGTGAAAATGGTGTCAAATCAAAGATCTCGTCAAGATGAACCAAAAAACACTTTGAATCTTGAAAAATGGAGCCTCTCTTCTCAAAATACAGACGGTCAAAGTTTGGTCAAAGCAAGGAAGTTAGTACATTGTTCGTAGCAAAAAATTTGACCTTTCTAAAAATTTGGTAAAAGTTTTCTCAAATGGAAGATCTCATTGAGATGAACCAAAAAATATCATAAATCTTGAAAAATAGAGCCTCTCTTCTCAATATACGGACTGTAAAAGTTTTGTCAAAATAAAGAAATTAGTATAGTGTTCATAGCTAAAAGTTTGACCATTTTAAAATCTGGTGAAAGTGGTCTCAAATGGAAGATCTGGTCAAGATGAACCAAAAAATACCATGAATCTTAAAAAATGGAGCCTCTCTTCTCAAGATATAAATGGTCAAAGTTTGGTCAAAGCAAGAAAATCAGTATAGTGTTTGTAGCTAAAAATTTGATAGTTTCAAAATCTAGTGAAAGTGGTCTCATATCAAAGATCTCGTTAAGATGAACCAAAAAACACCTTGAATCTTAAAAAATGGACCCTCTTCTTAAGATACAAACGGTCAAAGTTTGGTCAAAGAAAGAAAGTCAGTACAGTGTTCGTAGCTAAAAATTTGACCATTTTGAAATTTGGTGAAAGTGTTCTCAAATTGAAGATCTCCTTGACATGAACCAAAAAACACCATGAATCTTGAAAATAGAGTCTACCTTCTCAATATACAGACGGTCAAAGTTTGGTCAAAGCAAAGAAGTCAGTACATTGCTCGTAGTTAAAAATTTGACCATTTTAAAATCTGGTGAAAGTGGTCTCAAATGGAAGATCATCTTGAAATAAACCAAAGAACAACATGAATCTTGAAAAATGGAGCTTCCCTTCTCAAGATATAGATGTTCAAAGTTTGGTCAATGCAAGGAAGTCAGTACACTATTCGTAGCTAAAAATTTTACAGTTTTAAAATCTGGTGAAAGGGGTCTCAACTCGAAGATCTTGTCGAGATGAATTGAAAAATACCTTGAATTTTGAAAAATGGAGCCTCTCTTTTCTAGATACAGACAGTCAAAGTTTGGTCAAAGCAAGGAAGTCAGTACAGTGTTCGTACCTAAAAATTTGACCATTTTAAAATCTAGTGAAAGTTGTCTCAAATGGAAGATTTTGTTGAGATGAACACAAAAACACCATGAATCTTGAAAAATAAAACTTATCTTCTCAATATACAGATGGTCAAAGCTTGGTCAAAGTAAGGAAGTAAGTACATTGTTCGTAGTTAAAAATTTGACCATTTTGAAATCTGGTGAAAGTGGCATCAAATGGAAGATCTTGTCAAGATGAACCAAAAAACATTTTGAATCTTGAAAAATAGAGCCTCTCTTCTCAAGATACAAATGGTCAAAGTTTGGTCAAAGCAAGGAAGTCAGTACAGTGTTCGTAGCTAAAAATTTGATAGTTTCAAATTTTGGTGAAAGTGGTCTCAAATCAAAGATCTTCTCTAGATGAACCAAAAAACACCTTGAATCTTAAAAAATGGAGCCTCTCTTTTCAAGATAGAAACGGTCAAAGTTTGGTCAAAGCAAAGAATTTGGTACATTGTTTGTTATTAAAAATATGACCATTGTAAAATCTGGTGAAAGTGGTCTCAAATGGAAGATCTCGTTGAGATAAATAAAAAAATATAATGAATCTAAAAAATAAAGCCTCTCTTCTCAATATACGTATGGTCAAAGTTTGGTCAAAAAAAAGAAGTTAGTACAGTGATTATAGCTAAACATTTGAGCATTTTAAAATCTGGTGAAAATGGTCTCAAATGGAAGATCTCATCAAGATGAACAAAAAAACACCATGAATCTTGAAAAATTAAGCCTCTTTTCTCAAAATATGAATGGTCAAAGTTTGGTCAAATCAAGGAAGTCAGTCACGTGTTCCTAGCTAAAAATTTGACAATTTTGAAAATCTGGTGAAAGTGGTCTCAAATTGAATATCACTGCGAGATGAATCAAAAAATACTTTGAATCTTGAAAAATGGAGCCTCTCTTCTCAAGATACGGACGATCAAAGTTTAGACAAAGCAAAGAAGTTAGTACAGTGTTCGTAGTTCAATATTTAAATATTTTGAAATCTGGTGAAAGTGGTCTCAAATGGAAGATCTCATTGAGATTAACCAAAAAACACCATGAATCTTGAAAAGTAGAGCCTCTCTTCTCAATATACGAACGGTCAAAGTTTGGTCAAAGCAAGGAAGTGAGTACCGTGTTTGTAGCTAAAAATTTGATCATTTTGAAATTTGGTGAAAGTGGTTTCAAATCAAAGATCTCGTCGAGATGAACCAAAATAAACTTTGAATCTTGAAAAATAGAGCCTCTCTTCTCAAGATATGGATGGTCAAAATTTGTTCAAAGCAAAGAAGTTAGTACAGTGTTCGTAGCTAAGAATTTCATAGTTTCCAAATCTGGTGAAAGTGGTCTCAAATCAAAAATCTTGTCAAGATAAACTAATAAACATCTTGAATATTGAAAAATGGAGCCTCTCTTCTCAGGATACAAACGGTCAAAGTTTGGTCGAACCAAGGAAGTCAGTAAAGTGTTCATAGCTAAAAATTTGACTATTTTGAAATCTGGTGAAAGTGGTGTCAAATGGAAGATCTCCTTGAAATGAACCAAAAATTACCATGAATCTTTAAAAATAGAGCCTCTCTACTCAATATACAAACAGTCAAAGTTTTGTCAAAGCAAGGAAGTCAGTAGAGTGTATGTACCTAAAAATTTGACCATTTTAAAATTTGGAGAAAATGGTCTCAAATGGAAGATCTCATTAAGATGAACCAAAAACACCATAAATCTTGAAAAATGGAGCCTCTCTTCTCAAGATACAAATGGTCAAAGTTTAGTCAAAGCAAGGAAGTTAGTACAGTGTTCGTAGCTTAAAATTTACCTTTCCAAAATCTAATGAAAGTAGTCTCAAATAAAAGATGTGGTCGAGATAAACCAAAGAAAACCTTGCATCTTTAAAAATGGAACCTCTGTTCTCAAGATACGGATTGTTAGAGTTTGGTCAAAGCAAGTAAGTCAGTACAGTGTTCGTAGTTAAAAATTTGACAGTTTTCAAATTTGGTGAAAGTGGTCTCAAATTAAAGATCTCGTCAAGATAAACCAAAAAAGACCTTGAATCTTGAAAAATGGAGCCTCACTTCTCAAGATACGAATGGTCAAAGTTTGGTCAAACCAAGGAAGTCAGTACATTGTTCATAACGTAAAATTTTACCTTTCCAAAATTTAGTGAAAGTAGTCTCAAATAAAAGATGTCGTCGAGATAAACCAAAAAAAACCTTGCATCTTTAAAAATGGAACCTGTGTTCTCAAAATATGGATTGTCAGAGTTTGGTCAAAGCAAGTAAGTCAGTACAGTGTTCATAGCTAAAAATTTGATAGTTTAAAAATCTGGTTAAAGTGGTCTCAAATCAAAGATCTCATCAAGATGAACTAAAAAATACCTTGAATCTTGAAAAATGGAGCATCTCTTCTCAAGATACAGATGGTCAAAGTTTGGTTAAAGCAAGGAAGTCAGTACAGTGTTTGTAGCTAAAAATTTTACTATTTTAAAATCTGGTAAAAGTGGTCTCAAATGGAAGATCTCGTTGATATGAATCAAAAAACACCATGAATCTTGAAAAACAGAGCCTCTCTTCTCAATATATGGATGGTAAAAATTTGGTCAAAACAAAAAAGTCAGTATAGTGTTCGTAG
The DNA here is from genome assembly GCA_027943335.1 of Chamaecyparis obtusa. Taxonomy (NCBI): domain Eukaryota; kingdom Viridiplantae; phylum Streptophyta; class Pinopsida; order Cupressales; family Cupressaceae; genus Chamaecyparis; species Chamaecyparis obtusa. The sequence goes on along the minus strand of BSBK01000370.1, from coordinate 5,908,905 downwards.
CTAAAAATTTGATTGTTTCAAAATCTAGTGAAAGTGGTCTCAAATCAAAGATCTCATCAAGATTAACCAACAAACACATTGAATCTTGAAAAATGGAGCCTCTCTTATCAAGATACGGATGGTCAATGTTTGGTCAAAGCAAAGGAAGTCAGTACAGTGTTCGTAGCTAAAAATTTGACAGTTTCCAAATATGGTGAGAGTGGTTTGAAATCAAAGATCTTTTTAAGATGAACTAAAAAATAATTTGAACCTTAAAAAATGGAGCCTCTCTTCTTAAGATACAGATTGTCAAATATTGGTCAAAGAAAGGAAGTAATTATAGTGTTCGTAGCTAAAAATATTCTACCGTTTCAAAATCTAGTGAAAGTCATATCAAATCAAAGATCTCATCGAGATAAACCAAAAAACACCTTGAATCTTGAAAAATGGAGCCTCTCTTCTCAAGATACAGATGGTCAAAGTTTGGTCAAAGCAAGGAAGTCAGTATAGTGTTCATAGCTAAAAAATTGATCATTTTCAAATATGGTGAAAGTTGTCTCAAATGGAAGATCTCGTTGAGATGAACCAAAAAACAACATGAATTTTGAAAAATAGAGTCTTTCTTCTCAATATACAGATGATCAAAATTTGCTATAAACAAGGAAGTCGGTACAGTGTTCGTAGCTAAAAATTTAATCATTTGAAATTTGGTGAAAGTGGTCTGAAATGGAAGATCTTATCTAAATAAACCAAAAACACCATGAATCTTGAAAAATGGAGCCTCTCTTACCAAGATACGGATGGTCAAAGTTTGGTCAAAGCAAGGAAGTTAGTACAGTGTTCATAGCTAAAAATTTGACCATTTAAAAATCTAGTGAAAGTGGTCTCAAATCAAAGATCTCGTCAAGATGAACTAAAAAAATCTTGAATCTTGAAAAATGGAGCCTCTTTTCTCAAGATACGGATGGTGAAAATTTGGTCAAAGCAAAGAAGTCAGTATAGTGTTTGTAGCTAAAAATTTGACCGTTTTGAAATCTAGTGAAAGTGGTCTTAAATGGATGATTTCGTTGAGATGAACCAAAAAATATCATAAATTTTGAAAAATAGAGCCTTTCTTCTCAATATAAAGATGGTCAAAGTTTGGTCAAAGCAAAGAAATTAGTACAGTGTTTGTAGCTAAAAATTTGATCATTTTAAAATCTGGTGAAAGTGTTCTCAAATAGAGATTTCGTCAAGATGAACCAAAAAATACCATGAATCTTGAAAAATGGAGCCTCTCTTCTCAAGATACAGATGGTCAAAGTTTGGTCAAAGCAAGGAAGTCAGTACAATGTTCATAGCTAAAAATTTGACAGTTTCAAAATGTGGTGAAAGTGGTCTCCAAATTAAGATGTCGTTGAGATGAACCAAAAAACACCTTAAATTTTGAAAAATGGAGCCCCTCTTCTCAAGATACGAACGGTCAAAGTTTGGTAAAAGCAAGGAAGTCAGAACAATGTTCATAGCTAAAAATTTGACCGTTTTAAAATTTGGTAAAAGTTTTCTCAAATGAAAGATCTCGTTGATATGAACCAAAAAACACCATTAGTTTTGAAAGACAGAGCCTCTCTTCTCAACATAGGGATGTTCAAAGTTTGGTTAAAGCAAGGATGACAATACAATGTTCATAGCTAAAAATTTGACCGTTTTGAAATCTGGTGAAAGTGGTCTCAAATGGACAATCTTGTCAACATGAACCAAAAAATACCATGAATCTTTAAAAATGGAGCCTCTCTTCTCAAGATACGGATGATAAAATTTTGTCTAAGCAAGGAAGCCAGTATAGTGTTCGTAGCTAAAAATTTGATAGTTTCAAAATATGGTGAAAGTGGTTTCAAGTCAAAGATCTTGTCAAGCTGAACCAAAAAATACCTTGAATCTTGAAAAATGGAGCCTCTGTTCTCAAGATAGGGACGGTCAAAGATTGGTCAAATCAATGAATTTAGTGCAGTGTTCGCAGCTAAAAATTTCACCATTTTCAAATCTGGTAAAGTGGTCTCGAATGGAAGATCTCATCAAGATGAACCTAAGAAACCATCTATCTTGAAAATAGAGCCCTTCTTCTCTATATACGGACTGTCAAAGTTTGGTCAAAGTAAGAAAGTCAGTACAATGTTCGTAGTTGAAAATTTGACCATTTTGAAATTTGGTAAAAGTGGTCTCAAATCAAAGATCTCGTCGAGATGAACCAAAAACACCTTGAATCTTGAAAAATGGAGCCTCTCTTCTCAAGATATGGACGGTCAAAGTTTGGTCAAATCAAAGAAGTCAGTACAATGTTTGTAGCTCAAAATTTGACATTTCAAAATTTGGTGAAAGTGGTTTCAAATCGAAGATCTCGTCAAGATGAACCAAAAAACACCTTGAATCATGAAAAATAGAGCCTCTTCTCAAGATACGGATGGTCAAAGTATGGTCAAACTAACAAAGTCAGTACACTGTTTGTAGCTAAAAATTTAATTATTTAAAAATCTGGTGAAAGTGGTCTCAAATCAAAAATCTCGTCAAGATGAACCAAAAAATACCTTTAATCTTAAAAAATGGAGCCTCTTTTTTCAAAATACAGACGGTCAAAGTTTGGTTAAAGCAATGAAGTCAAAACAATGTTCGTAGCTAAAAATTTGATCATTTTGAAATCTAGTGAAAGTTGTCTCAAATAGAAGATCTTGTTGAGATGAACCAAAAAATACCATGAATCTTGAGAGACAGAACTTCTCTTCTCAACATACGAACGGTGATTGTTTGGTTAAAGCAAGGATGACAATATAATGTTCGTAGCTAAAAAATTGACCGTTTTGAAATCTGGTGAAAGTGGTCTCAAATGGACGATCCTATCAAGATGAACTAAAAAATACCATGAATCTTAAAAAATGAAGCCTCTCTTCTCAAGATACGGATGGTCAAAGTTTGGTCAAAGCAAGGAAGTCAATACAATGTTTGTAGTTTAAAATTTTATTATTTTAAAATCTAGTGAAAGTGGTCTCAAATGGAAGATCTCTTTGAGATGAACCAAAAAACACCATGAATCTTGAAAAATATAGCCTCTCTTCTCAAGATACAAATGGTCAATATTTGGTCAAAGCAAGGAAGTCAGTATAGTGTTCGTAGCTAAAAAATTGACAGTTTCCAAATCTTTTGAAAGTGGTCTCAAATCGAAGATCTCGTCAAGATGAACCAAAAACACCTTGAATTTTGAAAAATAGAGCCTCTCTTCTCAAAATATGGATGGTCAAAGTTTGGTGAAAGCAAGGAAGTAATTACAACGTTCGTTGCTAAAAATTTGACAGTTTCAAAATCTGGTGAAAGTGGTTTTAATTTGAAGATCTGGTCAAGATGAACCAAAAAACACTTTGAATTTTGAAAAATGGAGCCTCTCTTTTAAAGATACGGATGGTTAAAGTTTGGTCAAAGTAAAGAAGTCAGTACAATGTTCGTAGCTAAAAATTTGACAGTTTCAAAATCTAGTGAAAGTGGTCTCAAATCGAAGATCTCGTCAAGATGAACCAAAAAATACTTTGAATCTTGAAAAATGGAGCCTCGCTTTTCAAGATACGGACGGGCAAAGTTTGGTTAAAGCAAAGAAGTTAGTACGGTGTTTGTAGTTAAAAATTTGACAGTTTCAAAATTTGGTGAAAGTGGTTTCAAATCGAAAATCTCGTCAAGATGAACCAAAAAATACCTTGAATCTTAAAAAATGGAGCCTCTTCTTAAGATAGGGATGGTCAAAGTTTGGTCAAACAAATGAATTCATTACAATGTTTGTAGCTAAAAATTTGACACTTTCTAACTCTGGTGAAAGTGGTCTAAAATAGAATATCTCATTGAGATGAACCAAAAAACACCATGAATATTTAAAAATAGAGCCTCTCTTCTCAACATACGGATGGTCAAAATTTAGTCAAAGTAAGGAAGTCAGTATAATGTTCGTAGCTAAAACCTTGACCATTTTGAAATCTGAAGAAAGTGGTCTCAACTGAAAGATCTCATCAAGATGAATAAAAAAATACTATGAATCTTGAAAAATAGAGCCTCTCTATTCAAGATACGGATGGTCAAAGTTTAGTCAAAGCAAGGAAGTCAGTACAATGTTTGTAGCTAAAAATCTAGTGAAAGTGGTCTCAAATCAAAATTCTTGTCGCGATGAATCAAAAAATACCTTGAATCTTGAAAAATAGAACCTATTTTCTCAAGATACAGACGGTCAAAGTTTTGTCAAAATAAGGAAGTTAGTACAGTGTTTGTAGCTAAAAATGTGACCATTTTTAAATCTTCTAAAAGTGGTCTCAAATGGAAGATCTCATTGATATAAACCAAAAAAATCATAAATCTTAAAAAATAGAGCCTCTCTTCTGTAGATACGGTTGGTCAAAGTTTGGTCAATGCAAGAAAGTCAGTATAGTGTTCATAGCTAAAAATTTGACCATTTTAAAATTTGGTGAAAGTGGTCTCAAATCAAATATCTAGTCAAGATGAACTAAAAAAGACCTTGAATCTTGAAAAATGGAGCCTCTCTTCTCAAGATACGGACGATCAAAATTTGGTCAAATCAAGGAAGTCAGTACAGTGTTGGTAGCTAAAAATTTGACAGTTTCAAAATCTGGTGAAAGTAGTTTCAAATCGAAGATCTCGTCAAGATGAACCAAAAACCACCTTGAATCTTGAAAAATGGACCCTCTCTTCTCAAGATACAGATGGTCAAAGTTTGGTCAAATAAAGAAAGTACAATGTTCGTAGTTAAAAATTTGACACTTTTCAAATCTGGTGAAAGTGGTCTGAAATGGAAGATCTCATTGAGATGAACCAAAAAACACCATGAATATTTAAAAATAGAGCCTCTCTTCTCAATATACGGATGATCAAAGTTTGGTCAAAGTGAGGAAGTCAGTTCAGTGTTCGTAGCTAAAAATTTGACTGTTTTGAAATCTGCTAAAATTTGTCTCAAATGGAAGATCTCGTCAAGATGAACAAAAAAATACAATGAATCTTGAAAATGGAGCCTCCCTTATAAAAATATGGATGGTTAAAGTTTGGTCAAAGTAAGGAAGTCAGTACATTATTTATAACTAAAAAGTTGACAGTTTCAAAATCTGGTGAAAGTGGTCTCAAATCGAAGATCTCGTTAAGATGAACAAAAAAACACATTGAATTTTGAAAAATGGAGCCTCTCTTTTCAAGATACAGACGGTCAAAGTTTGGTCCAAACAAGAAAGTAAGTACAATGTTCGTAGCTAAAAATTTGACCATTTTAAAATCTGGTGAAAATGATCTGAAATGGAAGATCTCATTAAAATGAACCAAAAAACACCATGAATCTTGAAAAATAGAGCCTGTCTTCTCAATATACGAACGGTCAAAGTTTGGTCAAAGCAAAGAAGTTAATAGAATTTTTAAATCTTGTGAAAATAGTCTCAAAGCGAAATACTCATCAAGATGAACCAAAAAATACCTTGAATCTTGAAAATGGAGCATCTCTTCTCAAGATACAGATGGTCAAAGTTTGGTCAAAATAAAGAAATCAGTACAATGTTCATAGTTAAAAATTTGACAGTTTGAAAATCTAGGTGAAAGTGGTATAAAATTGAAGATCTCGTTGAAATGAATGAAAAAACACCTTAAATCTTAAAAAATGGAGCCTCTTTTCTCAAGACACGGATGGTCAAAATTTCGTCAAAGCAAAGAAGTTAGTACAATGTTCGTTGCTAAAAATTTGACCATTTTAAAATTTGGTGAAAGTGGTCTAAAATCAAAAATTTCATCGAGATTAACTAGAAAACACCTTGAATCTTGAAAAATGGAGTCTCTCTTCTCAAGATACAGACGATCAAAGTTTGGTCAAAGTGAAAGAAGTTACTACAATGTTTGTAGCTAAAAATTTGACAGTTTCAAAATCTGGTGAAAGTGGTCTCAAATCAAAGATCTCGTGAAGATGAACCATAAAACACCTTGAATCTTGAAAAATGGAGCCTCTCTTTTCAAGATATGGATGGTCAAGGCAAGGAAGTCAGTAAAGTGTTCGTAGCTAAAAATTTGACCATTTCAAAATATGGTGAAAGTGTTCTCAAATCGAAGATCTCGTCGAGATGAACCAAAAAACACCTTGAATCTTGAAAAATAGAGCCTCTCTTCTCAAGATACGGACGGTCAAAGTTTGGTCAAAGTAAGAAAGTCAGTAAAGTGTTCGTAACTAAAAATTTGACAGATTTAAAATCTAGCGAAAGTGGTCTCAAATCAGAGATCTCGTCGAGATGAACTAAAAAATACGTTGAATCCTGAGAAATGGAGCCTTGCTTCTCAAGATACAGATGGTCAAAGTTTTGTCAAAGCAAGAAAGTCAGTACAGTGTTTGTAGCTAAAAATTTGACTATTTTGAAATCTAGTGAAAGTGGTCTCAAATGGAAGATCTCATCAAGACAAATCAAAAACACCATGAATCTTGAAAAATGGAGCCTCTCTTATCAAGATAAGGATGGTCAAAATTTTGTTAAAGTAAGAAAGTCAGTAGAGTGTTCGTAGCTAAAAATTTGACAGTTTCAAAATCTGGTGAAAGTGGTCTCAAATCAAAGATCTCCTCAAGATAAACCAAAAACCACCTTGAATCTTGATAAATGAAGCCTCTCTGCTCAAGATATAGATGGTCAAAGTTTGGTCGAAGCAATGAAGTTAGTACAGTGTTCGTAGCTAAAAATTTGACAATTTCAAAATCTAGTGAAAGTCGTCTAAAATCGAAGATCTCGTGTAAATGAACCAAAAAACACTTTGAACTTTAAAAATAGAGCATCTTTTCTCAAGATACAAATGGTCAAAGATTCGTTCAATGAAGTAAGTACAGTGTTCACAGCTATAAATTTTACCATTTTAAAATCTGGTGAAAGTGATCTCAAATGGAAGATCTCGTTGATATGAACTAAAAAATAGCATAAATTTTTAAAAATAGAGCCTCTCTTCTCAATATACGGACGATTAAAATTTGGTCAAAGCAAGGAAGTTAGCACAGTGTTCAAAGCTAAAAATTTGACAGTTTAAAATCTGGTGAAAGTGGTCTCAAATCAAAGATCTCATCGAGATGAAGTAAAAAATATCTTGAATCTTGAAAAATGGAGCCTCTCTTCTCAAGATATGGATGATCAAAGTTTGGTTAAAGCGAGGAAGTTAGTACAGTGTTCATAGCTAGAAATTTAACAGTTTTTGAATTCAATGAAAGTGGTCTCAAATCGAAGATCTCATCAAGATAAATCAAAAAAATACTTTGAATCTAAATAAATAGAGCCTCTCTTCTCAAGATAAGAATGGTTAAAATTTGCTCAAAGCAAGGAAGTCAGTACAGTGTTCGTAGCTAAAAATTTGACCGTTTCAAAATTTGGTGAAATTGATCTCAAATCGAAGATCTCATCGAGATGAACCAAAAAATATATTGAATCTTAAAAAATGGAGCCCCTCTTCTCAAGATACGAATGGTCAAAGTTTAGTCAAAGAAAGGAAGTCAGTACAATGTTCATAACTAAAAATTTGACAGTTTTCAAATCTGGTGATAGTGGTCTCAAATTGAAGATCTCGTCAAGATGAACCAAAAAACACCTTGAATCTTGAAAAATTGAGCCTCTCTTCTCAAGATACGGATGGTCATAGTTTGGTCAAAGCAAGGAAGTCAGTATAGTGTTCATAGCTAAAAATTTGACAATGTCAAAATCTAGTGAAAGTCATCTCAAATCAAAGATCTCGTCGAGATGAACCTAACAACACCTTCAATCTTGAAAAATGGAGTCTCTCTTCTAAAGATACAGACGGTTAAAGTTTGGTCAATCCAAGGAAGTTAGTAAAATATTCGTAATTAAAAATTTGACCATTTTGAAATCTGGTGAAAGTGGTCTCAAATGGAAGATCTCATTGAGATGAACCAAAAAACACAACGAATCATAAAAAATAGAGCCTCTCTTCTCAATATACGGATGGTCAAGGTTTTGTCAAAGCAAGGAAATCAGTACAGTGTTCATAGCTAAAAATTTGACAGTTTTGAAATTTGGTGAAAATGGTCTCAAATGGAAGATCTTGACAAGATGAACAAAAAAACAACATGAATCTTGAAAAATGGAGCATCTCTTGTCAAGATACGGATGGTCAAAATTTGGTCAAAGCAAGGAAGTCAGTACAATGTTCGTAGCTAAAAATTTGATAGTTTAAAAATTTGGTGAAAGTCGTCTCAAATCAAAGATTTCATCGAGATGAACCAAAAAATACCTTGAATCTTAAAAAATAGAACCTATCTTCTCAAGATACGGATGGTCAAACTTTGGTCAAAGCAAGTAAGTCAGTACAATGTTCGTAGCTAAAAATGTGACCATTTTTAAATCTCCTGAAAATGGTCTCAAATAGAATTTCTCATCGAGATGAATAAAAAAAACCATGAACCTTGAAAAATAAATCTTCTTTTCTTTAGATTCGGTTGGTCAAAGTTTGGTCAAAGCAAAGAAGTCAGTACAATGTTCGTAGCTAAAAATTTGCATGTTTTGAAATCTGGAGAAAGTGGTCTCAAATCGAAGATCTGGTTAAGATAAACTAAAAAATAACTTAAATCTTGAAAAATGGAGCCTCTCTTCTCAAGATATAAACGGTCAAAGTTTGGTCAAAGCAAGGAACTCAGTACAATGTTCGTAGCTAAAAATTAAACAGTTTCCAAATCTAGTGAAAGTTGTCACAAATCAAAGATCTTATTAAGATGAATAGAAAAACACCTTGAATCTTTAAAAATATAGTCTTTGTTCTCAAAATAAAGATGGTCAAAGTTTGGTCAAAGAAAAGAAGTCGGTACAATGTTCGTAGCTAAAAATTTGAATATTTTAAAATCTGGTGAAAGTGGTCTCAAATCAAAGATCTCATCAAGATGAACCAAAAAACACATTGAATATTAAAAAATGGAGCCTCTTCTCAAGATACAGATGGTCAAAGTTTGGTCAAAGCAAAGAACTCAGTATAGTGTTTGTAGCTAAAAATTTGATAGTTTCAAAATTTGGTGAAAGTGGTTTCAAATCGAAGGTCTCGTCAAGATGAACCAAAAAATACTTTGAATTTTAAAAAATGGAGCCTCTCTTCTCAAGATAGGGATGGTCAAAGTTTGGTCAAACAAAGAAATTCAGTACAATATTTGTAGCTAAAAATTTGACATTTTCCAAATCTGGTGAGAGTGGTCTAAAATGGAATATCTCATTGAGATGAACCAAAAAACACCATGAATATTTAAAAATAAAGCCTCTCTTCTCAATATGTGAATGGTCAAAATTTGGTCAAAGTAAGGAAGTCAGTATAGTGTTTGTAGGTAAAAATTTGACCGTTTTGAAATCTAGTGAAAGTGGTCTCAAATGGAAAATCTCGTCAAGATGAACTAAAAAATACTATTAATCTTGAAAAATGGAGCCTCTCTTTTCAAGATATAGATGGTCAAGGTTTGGTCAAAGTAAGGAAGTCAGTACAATGTTCGTAGGTAAAAATTTGACAGTTTCAAAATCTAGTGAAAGTGATCTCAAATCGAAGAGCTCATCGCGATGAACCAAAAAATACCTTGAATCTTGAAAAATAGAACCTCTCTTCTCAAGATACGGATGGTCAAAGTTTTGTCAAAGCAAAGAAGTCAGTACAGTGTTCGTAGCTAAAAATGTGACCATTTTTAAATCTCCTGAAAGTGGTCTCAAATGGAATATCTCATCGAGATGAACCAAAAAAACTATGAATCTTAAAAAATAGAGCCTCTCTTTTCTAAATATGGTCGATCAAAGTTTGGTCAAAGCAAGGAAGTCATTACAATGTTCGTAGCTAAAAATTTGATCATTTTGAAATCTGATGAAAGTGGTTTCAAATCAAAGATTTGGTCAAGATGAACCAAAAAAGACCTTGAATCTTGAAAAATAGAGTCTCTCTTCTCAAGATACGGATGGTCAAAATTTGGTCAAAGCAAGGAAGTCAGTACAGTGTTTATAGCTAAAAATTAGACAGTTTCTAAATCTAGTGAAAGTGGTCTCAAATAGAAAATCTCATCAAGATGAAAAAAAATAACTTGAATTTTGAAAAATGGGGCCTTTCTTCTCAAGATATGGATAGTCAAAGTTTGGTCAAAGAAAGGAAGTCAATACAATGTTCGTAGTTAAAAATTTGACCATTTTAAAATATGGTGAAAGTGGTCTCAAATCGAAGATCTCATCGAGATGAACCAAAAAACACCTTGAAATTTAAAAAATGAAGCCTCTCTTCTCAAGGTACGGACGGTCAAAGTTTGGTCGAATCAAAGAGGTCAGTACAATGTTTGTAGCTAAAAATTTGACAGTTTCAAAATCTGGTGAAAGTGGTTTTAAATCAAAGATCTTGTCAAGATGAACCAAAAAAAATTTTGAATCTTGAAAAATGGAGACTCTCTTCTCAAGATACGGATGGTCAAAGTTTGGTCAAACAAAGGAAGTCATTACAATGTTCGTAGCTAAAAATTTCACACTTTCCAAATCTAGTGAAAGTGGTTTGAAATGGAAGATCTCATTAAGATGAACCAAAAAATACCATGAATATTTAAAAACAAAGCCTTTTTTTTCAATATATGGATGGTCAAAGTTTGGTCAAAGTGAGGAAGTTAGTAGAGTATTCGTAGCTAAAAATTTGACCATTTTGAAATCTGATGAAATTGGTCTGAAATGGAAGACCTCGTCAAGATGACCTAAAAAAGACCATGAATCTTGAAAAATGGAGCCTCCCTTCTCAAGATACGGATGGTCAAAATTTGGTCAAAGCAAGTAAGTCAGTACAGTATTCGTAGCTAAAAAGTTGACAGTTTCAAAATTTGGTGAAAGTGGTCTCAAATCGAAGAGTTTGTCAAGATAAACCAAAAAACACCTTGAATCTTAAAAAATGGAGCCTCCCTTCTCAAAATATAAATGGTCAAAGTTTGGTCCAAGCAAGGAAGTCAGTACAATGTTCGTAGCTAAAAAGTTGACCATTTTAAAATCTAGTGAAAGTGGTCTCAAATGGAAGATCTCGTTAAAATGAACCAAAAAACACCATAAATCTTGAAAAATAGAACCTCTCTTCTCAATATATGAACGATCGAAGTTTGGTCAAAGCAAGGAAGTCAATACATTTTTCATAACTAAAAATTTGACCATTTTGAAAGCTGGTAGAAGTCATCTTAAATCGAAGATTTCGTTAAGATGAACCAAAAAACAACTTGAATCTTGAAAAAGGGAGCCTCTCTTCTTAAGATACAGACGATCAAAGTTTGGTGGAAGCAAGGAAGTCAATAAAGTGTTCATGGCTAAAAATTTCACAGTTTTTAAATCTGGTGAAAGTGGTTTCAAAGTGAAATACTCATCAAGATGAACCAAAAAACACTTTGAAACTTGAAAAATTGAGCGTCTCTTTTTAAGATATGGCTGGTCAGAGTTTGGTCAAGCAAGGAAGTTAGTACAATGTTTGTAGCTAAAAATTTGACAGTTTCAAAATCTAGGTGAAAGTGGTATCAAATCGAAGATCTTATCAAGATGAACCAAAAAACACATTGAATCTTAAAAAATAGAGCCTCTTTTCTCAAGACATGGACTGTCAAAGTTTCATCAAAGCAAGGAAGTCAGTACAGTGTTCGTAGCTAAAAATTTGATCATTTTGAAATCTGGTGAAAGTGGTCTCAAATAGAAGATTTCATCAATATGCACCAAAAAACACCATGAATCTTGAAAAATAGAGCTTCTCTTCTCAATATACGGATGGTAAAAGTTTGGTCAAAGCAAGGAAGTCAATACAATGTTTATAGCTAAAAATTTGACCATGTTGAAATCTGGTGAAAGTGGTCTCAAATCAAAGATTTCATCGAGATTAACCAGAAAACACTTTGAATTTTGAAAAATGGAGCCTCTCTTCTCAAGATATAGATGGTCAAAGTTGGTCAAAGTGAAGGAAGTTAGTACAATGTTTGTAGCTAAAAACTTGACAGTTTCTAAATCTGGTGAAAGTGGTCTCAAATCGAAGATCTCGTGAAAATAAACTAAAAAATACCTTGAATCTTGAAAAATGGAGCCTCTCTTCTCAAGATATGGATAGTCAAAGTTTGGTTAAAGCAAGGAAGTCAGTAAAGTGTTCGTAGCTAAAAATTTGATCATTTCAAAATTTGGTGAAAGTGTTCTCAAATCGAAGATCTCGTCGAGATGAACTAAAAAACACTTTGAATCTTGAAAAATGGAGCCTCTCTTCTGAAGATACGGACGGTCAAAGTTTGGTAAAAATAAGAAAGTTAGTAAAGTGTTCATAGCTAAAAATTTGACAGTTTCAAAATCTTGTGAAAGTGGTCTCAAATCAGAGATTTCGTCGAGATGAACCAAAAAATATGTTGAATCCTAAAAAATGGAGCCTCTCTTCTCAAGATACAGATGGTCAAAGTTTTTTCAAAGCAAGGAAGTTAGTACAATGTTTGTAGCTAAAAATTTGACCATTTTGAAATATGGTGAAAGTGGTCTGAAATGGAAGATCTCATCAAGATGAACCAAAAAATATCATGAATCTTAAAAAATGGAGCCTCTCTTCTCAAGATACTTATGGTCAAAGTTTTGTTAAAATAAGGAAGTCAGTAGAGTTTTCGTAGCTAAAAATTTGACAGTATCAAAATCTGGTGAAAGTGCTCTCAAATCGAAGATCTCTTCAAGATAAACCAAAAAACACCTTGAATCTTGATAAATGAAAGCTCTCTTCTCAAGATACGGATGGTCAAAGTTTGGTCAAGGAAAGAAAGTTAGTACAATATTCGTAGCTAAAAATTTGACCATTTTAAAATTTAGTGAAAGTGGTCTCAAATCGAAGATCTCGTCTAAATGAACCAAAAAACACCTTAAATCTTTAAAAATGGAGCTTCTTTTCTAAAAATACAAATGGTCAAAAATTTGTTAAAGGAAGTTAGTACAGTGTTCGTAGCTATAAATTTGACCATTTTAAAATCTCATGAAAGTGGTCTCAAATGGAAGATCTTGTTGAGATGAACCAAAAATATCATGAATCTTGAAAAATAGAGCCTCTCTTCTCAATATACGAACGGTCAAAGTTTGGTCAAAGCAAGGAAGTTAGTACAGTGTTCGTAGCTAAAAATTTGATAGTTTTAAATCTGGTGAAAGTGGTCTCAAATTGAAGATCTCATTGAGATGAAGCAAAAAATATCTTGAATTTTTAAAAATAGAGCCTCTTTTCTCAATATACAGATGATCAAAGTTTGGTCAAAGCAAGAAAGTCAGTATAGTGTTCATAGCTAAAAATTTGACAATTTTCAAATTTGGCAAAAGTGGTCTCAAATCAAAGATCTCATCAAGATGAACCAAAAAGCATCTTGAATCTTGACGAATTGAGCGTCTCTTCTCAGGATACGATTGGTCAAAGTTTGGTCAAAGTAAGGAAGTCATTACAGTGTTCGTAGCTAAAAATTTGATCGTTTCAAAATTTGGTGAAATTGGTCTGAAATTAAAGATCTCGTCGAGATGAACCAAAAAATACCTTAAATCTTGAAAAATGGATCTTCTCTTTTCTAAATACGGATGGTCAAAGTTTAGTCAAAGCAAGGAAGTCAGTACAATGTTCATAGCTAAAATTCAACAGTTTCCAAATCTGGTGATAGTGGTCTCAAATCGAAGATCTCGTAAGGATGAACCAAAAAATACCTTGAATCTCTAAAAATGGAGGATCTCTTCTGAAGATACGGATGATCAAAGTTTGGTCAAAGTAAGGAAGTCAGTATAGTGTTTGTAGCTAAAAATTTGAGCCATTTCAAAATCTGCTGAAAGTGGTCTCAAATCGAAGATCTTGTCAAGATGAACCAAAAAATACCTTAAATCTTAAAAAATAGAGCCTCTCTTAAAAAGATACAGACGGTCAAAGTTTGGTCAAATCAAAGAAGTTAGTAAAATATTCGTAATTAAAAATTTGACCATTTTGAAGTTGGTGAATGTGGTCTCAAATGGAAGATCTCATTGAGATGAACCAAAAAATATCATGAATCTTAAAAAATAGAGTCTCTCTTCTCAATATATAGATGGTCAAAGTTTGGTCAAAGTAAGAAAGTCAGTAGAGTGTTCATAGCTAAAAATTTAACCATTTTCAAATCTGGTGAAAGTGGTCTCAAATTGAAGATCTTGTCTAGATGAACCAAAAAACACCATGAATCTTGAAAAAGAGAGCCTCGCTTCTCAATATACTAATGGTCAAAGTCTGGTCAAAGCAAGGAAGTCAGTACAGTGGTCGTAGCTAAAAATTTGACCCTTTTGAAATATGGTGAAAGTGGTCTCAAATGGAAGCTCTCATCAAGATGAACCAAAAAATATCATGAATCTGAAAAAGTAGAAACTCTCTTCTCAATATACGGACGGTCAAAGTTTGTTCAAATCAAAAAAGTTAGTAGAGTGTTTGTAGTTAAAAATTTGACCATTTGAAAATCAGGTAAAAAAGGTCTCCAATTTAAGATCTTATTTAGATGAACTAAAATACATCTTGAATCTTTAAAAATGGAGCTTCTCTTATCAAGATACGAACGATCAAAGTTTGGTCAAAAAAAGGAAGTCAATACAATGTTCGTAGCTAAAAATTTGACAGTTTCCAAATCTAGTGAAAATGGTTTCAAATCGAAGATCTTATCAAGATTAACCAAAAAACACCTTGAATCTTGAAAAATGGAGCCTCTCTTGTCAAGATACGGGTGGTCAAAGTTTGGTTAAAGTAAAGAAGTCAGTAAAATGTTCGTAGCTAAAAATTTTAGTTTTTCAAAATCTGGTGAAAGTGGTCTAAAATTGAAGATCTCGTTGAGATGAACCAAAAAACACATTGAATCTTGAAAAATGGAACCTCTCTTCTCAAGATATGGATGGTCAAAGTTTAGTCAAAGAAAGGAAGTTAGTACAGTGTTCATAGATTAAAATTTGACCATTTTGAAATCTACTGAAAGTTGTCTCAAATGGAAGATCTCATTGAAATAAATTGAAAAACACGATGAATCTTGAAAAATAGAGCCTCTCTTCTCAATATACGGATAGACAAAGTTTGGTCAAAGCAAGGAAGTTAGTACATTTTTCGTAGCTAAATATTTGACCATTTTAAAATCTGGTGAAAGTGGTCTTAAATGGAAGATCTTGTCAAGATGAATCCAAAAACACCATGAATCTTGAAAAATGGAGCCTCTCTTTTCAAGATATGGATAGTCAAAGTTTGGTCAAAGTAACGAAGTCAGTATAGTATTCATAGCTAAAATGTTGACAGTTTCAAAATCTGGTAAAAGTGGTCTCAAATCAAAGATCTCGTCAAAATAAACTAAAAAATACGTTGAATCTTAAAAAATGGAGCCTCTCTTCTCAAGATATAGATGGTCAAAGTTTGGTCAAAGAAAGAAAGTTAGTACAATGTTTGTAGCTAAAAATTTGACCATTTTGAAATCTGGTGAAAGTGGTCTCAAATGGAAGATCTCGTTAAAATAAATTGAAAAACACCATGAATCTTAAAAAAATAGAGCCTCTCTTCTCAATACACAGACGGTCAAAATTTGGTCAAAGCATTGAAGTCAGTACGTTGTTCGTAGCTAAAAATTTGACCATTTTGAAATTTGGTAAAAGTGGTCTCAAATTGAAGATCTCATCAAGATGAACCTAAAAACACCTTGAATCTTAAAAAATGGAGCCTCTCTTCTCAAGATACAGATGGTCAAAGTTTGGTGGAAGCAAAGAAGTCAGTAAAATGTTCATGGCTAAAAAATTGATAGTTTTTAAATCTGTTGAAAGTGGTCTCAAAGCGAAGATCTCATCAAGATGAACCAAAAAATATTTTGAATTTTAAAAAATGGAGCATCTCTTCTCAAGATACAGATGGTCAAAGTTTGGTCAAAGAAAGGAAGTCAGTAGAGTGTTCGTAGCTAAAAATTTGATAGTTTCAAAATTTGGTAAAAGTGTTCTCAAATGGAAGATCTCGTCGAGATGAACCAAAAAACACCTTGAATCTTGAAAAATGGAGCCTCTCTTTTCAAGATACGGATGATCAAAGTTTCGTCAAAGCAAGAAAGTCAGTATAGTGTTCGTAGCTAAAAATTTGACCGTTTTCAAATCTGGTGAAAGTTGTCTCAAATGGAAGATCTCGTTGAGATGAACCAAAAAAATGATGAATCTTGAAAAATAGAGCTTCTCTTCTAAATATACCGACTGTTAAAGTTTGGTCAAAGCAAGGAAGTCAATAAAGTGTTCGTAGCTAAAAAATTGACCGTTTGAAAATCTGGTGAAAGTGTTTTAAAATGGAAGATCACATCAAGATAAACCAAAAAACACCAAGAATCTTGAAAAATGGAGCCACTCTTCTCATGATATGGATGGTCAAAGTTTGGTCAAAGCAAGCAAGTCATTACAATGTTCGTAGCTAAAAATTTGACAATTCCAAAATCTCATGAAAGTGGTCTCAAATCAAAGATCTCATTAAGATGAACCAAAAAATATCTTGAATGTTGAAAAATGGAGTCTCTCTTCTCAAGATACAGAAGGTCAAAGTTTGGTCAAGGCATAGAAGTCAGTAGAGTGTTCGTAGCTAAAAATTTGATCATTTTGAAATTTGCTGAAAGTAGTCTCAAATGGAAGATCTTGTTGTGATGAACCAAAAAACACCATGAATCTTGAAAAATGGAGCCTCTCTTCTCAAGATATAAATGGTCAAAGTTTGTTGAAAGCAAGAAAGTCAGTATCGTGTTCGTAGCTAAAAATTTGACAGTTTCAAAATCTAGTGAAAGTGGTCTCAAATCGAAGATCTCATCGAGATGAACCAAAAAATATCTTGAATCTTGAAAAATGGAGCCTCTTTTCTCAAGATATGGATGGTCAAAGTTTGGTCAAAGCAATGAAGTCAGTACATTGTTCGTAGCTAAAACTTTGACCGTTTTGAAATCTCTGCAAAGTGGTCTCAAATAGAAAATCTCATCGAGATGAACTAAAAAATACCATGAATCTTGAAAAATAGAGCCTCTTTTCTTAATATACGAATGATAAAAGTTTGGCCAAAGCAAGGAAGTCAGTACAGTGTTCGTAGCTAAAAATTTGATCGTTTTAAAATCTGGTGAAAGTGTTCTCAAATCAAAGATCTCGTCGAGATGAACTAAAAAACACCTTGAATCTTGAAAAATGGAGCCTTTCTTATCAAGATACGGATGGTCAAAGTTTGGTCAAAGTGAAGGAAGTCAGTATAGTGTTCGTAGCTAAAAATTTGACAGTTTCCAAATCTGGTGAAAGTGGTCTCAAATCGAAGATCTCATCAAGATGAACCAAAAAACACCTTGAATTTTGAAAAATGGAGCCTCTCTTCTCAAGATATGGATGGTCAAAGTTTGGTCAAAGCAAGGAAGTCAGTAAAGTGTTCGTAACGAAAAATTTGACCATTTCAAAATCTGGTGAAAGTGGTCTCAAATCAAAGATCTCGTCGAGATGAACCAAAAAACACTTTGAATCTTGAAAAATGGAGCCTCTTCTCAATATACAGACGGTCAAAGTTTTGTTAAAGCAAGAAAGTTAGTACAATGTTCGTAGTTAAAAATTTGACCATTTTGAAACCTGGTGAAAGCTGTCTCAAATGGATGATCTCGTTGAGATGAGCCAAAAAACACCATGAATCTTGAAAAATAGAGCCTCTCTTCTCAATATACGGATGCTCAAAGTTTGGTCAAAGCAAGGAAGTCAATACAGTGTTCGTAGCTAAAAATTTGACCGTTTTGAAATCTGGTGAAAGTGGTATTAAATGGAAGATCTTGTGAAGATGAACCAAAAAACACCATGAATCTTGAAAAATGGAGCCTCTTTTCTCAAGATATGGATTGTCAAAGTTTGGTCAAAGCAAGGAAGTCAGTACAGTGTTCGTAGCTAAAAATTTGACAATTTCAAAATCTGGTTAAAGTGGTCTCAAATCAAAGATCTCTTCAAGATGAACCAAAAAAACTTTGAATATTGAAAAATGGAGCCTGTCTTGTCGAGATACGAACGGTCAAAGTTTGGTCAAAGCAAAGAAGTCAGTACAGTGTTCGTAGCTAAAAATTTGACCGTTTTTAAATCTGGTGAAAGTGGTCTCAAATGGAAGATCTCGTGAAGATGAATAAAAAAACACCATGAATCTTGAAAAATAGAGCCTCTTCTGAAGATACTGTTGGCAATTTGCCTGAGTTAGATATCTAGTTGTTGTCATTAGAACAACATATAGTTTATATGAAGACCACATATGACAGAAAGCAGTTATGACAGAGCACAGAGTAAAATTGTCTAAGTGTAATGAGTAGTTTCCCAATCTAACCAGAGATAGTTTTGTTTGGTAATGTCGATAGAAGTAAGTTCAGTTCTTGCGCACTTGAACATGGATACTTTGATGTGTATTGAAGACTCACCTGAGAGCGGAAGTCTGTACGACATGTACAGAATAAGTTATAGCAGTATTACCAAAGATAGAGTTGAAGTTGATAGGATAAAGAAAGAAGACATAATGAGTAAATAGTTAAGGGATTATTTTATTTATCCAAATAATAACTTAATCATATAAGGGACGACATCCTAGATGTTAACCCTTGGGCAGAATAAATTAATATGTATTTTGTAAAGTGTGTTATGTTTTGTAAAGCCGATTGTAAAAGTTATTATTCTTAATAACTTGTATAAATGTAAGACATATGTAATGCGAAGATATAAGTGTGACATATATATGTAAAAGATATTGATGTGAAGTTGTAAACTGTAAAATTCAAGCAAGCAAATTTTGTATATGCAAATGAAGAGAAAGATCAGAATAGGAAAGCTATTCGGCAGCAGTGAAAGGTTATATACCTTATCCTTTTTGTAATCAATAATTATTGTACATTACATGTTTGGGCAGCGAGCTCATCTTGTAATCATTCTATGTGTTCTACCAACTCTTAGCAGGGTTGAGGCTTCTAACAAGGCCTAGAGTCCCTTAATCAGGACTGAGATACTATATGTATGTAATAGGCTCCTAACAGGGTCAACATCCTTAACAGGATACTTCTGATTAGTGGATCGTTGTGGGTTGCTTTGCCTGATTTTAGTAAAGTTTTTCAAGTTGAATGTGATGCTAGTGGAAGTGCAATTGGATCTGTTTTGAGTCAAGAAGGAAAACCTATAGCTTTCTTTAGTGAAAAGTTGAATGATGCTAAAAGAAAATATTCAGTTTATGACCAGGAATTCTATGCTATTGTTCAAGCTTTGAAGAAGTGGAGACATTATTTGATTCCTAAAGATTTTGTGTTGTATACTAACCATAAAGCTTTGCAGTATTTGGGAAGTCAGAATAAGTTGAATCAGAGACATATGAAGTGGGTTGAGTTCTTGCAGAATTTTTCCTTTTCATTGAAGCATAAAAGTGGACAGTCAAATAAGGTTGCTGATGCCTTGAGCTGAAGAAGAAGTTTGCTGACAGAGATGAGAGTTGAGGTACCTGGTTTTGATGATTTGAAACATTTGTATGAGACTGACATTGATTTTGTAGAGCCTTGGAAAGCTTGTAAGGAACACACAGTAAGTGATAAGTAGTTTGATTATTTCATTCAAGAAGACATGTTGTTTAAAAGAGTTTAGTTGTGCATACCTAGAGGATCTATGAGAGAGAACATAATGAAGGAGAAACATAGTGGTGGACTTGCTGGACATTTTGGGATTGATAAGACTATGAATTTGATTTCAGAAAGATACTTTTGGCCACAGATTTACAAAGATGTACAGAGAATGGTTAGAAGTTGCAGAGTTTGTCAAGTAGCAAAAGGAACTAGTCAGAATGTGGGATTGTATACAGCTTTGCCTGTACCTGATAAACCTTGGGAAGATGTGAGTATGGACTTTGTTCTTGGATTGCCTAGAACTCAGAGAGGTAATGATTCTATTTTGGTAGTGGTTAATAGATTTTTTAAGATGGCTCATTTCATACCTTGTAAGAAGACATCTGATGCATTGCATGTACCTGAATTATTTTTCAAGGAAGTGGTAAGATTGCATGGTTTGCCTAAGTCTATTGTTTCAGACAGAGATACTAAGTTTATTGGTTATTTTTGGAGAACACTTTGGAAGAAGATGAATACTGATTTGAAGTTTAGTTCTACATTTCACCCTCAGACAGATGGACATACTGAATTTGTGAATAGAAGTACTAAGAGGACACCATTTGAGATTGTTGCTGGATTTCATCCTAAGGGAACTATAGAGCTGAGAGATTTACCTACTGAGACTAGAAGAAGTGCTAAAGCTGATCATTTTGTAGAATACATGAGAACTTTGCATGATGAAGTTAAAAAGAATTTGGAGGACAATAATCTGAAATATAAACAGAGAGTAGACAAGAGAAGGAGACATAAATATTTTGAAGTTGGAGATGAGGTTATGATTCATTTGAAGAAGAATAGATTTCCAGTTGGTACCTATAACAAGCTGAAAATGAAGAAGTTTGGACCTTGTAAGATTCTGAAGAAGTTTGATAGTGGAAATGCTTATGAAGTAGAATTACCAGAGGACATGGATATATCACCTATATTCAATGTTTCTGATATATTTGAGTACTTTGAATCAAATGATGAGATAGAAGATGATCTAGATTATCCTAAGAAGAACAGAGATAGCATTGAGAAGATCTTGAATAGCAGAGTGAGCAAGAGTACAAGAGGAAAAGACTACATGGAATATCTAGTTCAATGGAAAGATAAGTCAGTTGAAGATAGTTCATAGATTACACAAGTTGAGTTGGATCTTTATGATTTAGGTCAGAATATGAGTAGTGCCTGATGTGGACATCAGTTCTTTATTTACCCCAGGTGTCTGATGCAGGAGCATCTTGGCTCTTGGAGCAATCTTGCACCAACCAAAAACATTTCCTAATTTTTGTACCTGTTTGTTGTTGTTTTATTTATAATCTTTGCATTTGATGGCTTCATGGTGTGTGAAGCTTAAATTATGTTGAGGACCTATTTGGGAACCTTCTCCTATGAGCACATAGAGTTTGGATGGACAGTTTGAAAGTTAGAGTTGTTTTCTTGCTGTCAGAGCAGTATTTTCCTGCAGTTTTGGGGCTGATTGCGCACCGTGGAGACCTTGATCCTTAAAGAATAATATTTTTCTCACTTAGGGCCTTAAAAAGGACCTAATTTAATATCATTTTCCAAAGGCGTGGCTCCTAATTCATTATGAGTCAAAAGTTATGGCCATTTTGGCATGGGACCTATTTTCTGCCAGTTTTGGGTCTGAGCCGTTACTGCAGTTTTGGTGCTGATTGTTCATGTTGGAGACCTTGATCCATAAGAAATTAGCCTTTGTGCTCTTAAGAAGTTTTAGAGGACCAAAATCAATATCATTTTCCAAGAGCGCAAACCCCAATTCATTATGAGTAAAAAGTTATGCCCGTTTTGCCTCAGGACCTATTTTCTACCAGTTTTCGGGTGAAACGTGTGGTGTTTCTTCTTGCGATGTTCCGTGTGATCAAATGGGACCTTGTGCACTTAAAGGCGTGTTCTTGGGTCATGTGAGGACCTAAATCCAAAGGCACGTCAATTTATATTCATTCTAGCATTATTTTTGGTTTAAATCTTGAGACTGGACCTATATTGTAATTAAATGTCTGACTGGCCGACCTGTGGCTTAACTGGCTATATAAAGAGTCTAGATTGATGTAGTAGGGCATCAAGAGATCATCAAGAGGGTAATTAGAAAGAGGATTGATGAGATACATCATTGGAGAGAAAGATAGGATGCGAGTTGTAATTTTGATTTCATAATTCTCATTGTATAAGGCCGAAACCCGAAAGGCCTCACAGTCGGGCATGTTGAAAGAAATAATATAATTCTCTGTTGTTGCTGCCAGTTGATTATCTCATATCCATTGTGATTTCATTGTTTTCATGTGTATCTATATTACTTCCATTGTGTAACTCTGAGCAGGGCTTGTTGTTGATTCAAGTGGACTCAATTTTGTTTGATTCTGCTTGTATCTACCCTGCCCCTGCGTCACATAGTACATTAATATGGAAGATAATTTTTGGGTTGATAGTTGACAAGAGTGCAAACAAAGATGAAGGCACATCTAGACAAGTAGAGCTTGACAATACCAAGGACACATATGAGCAAGAAAATATTGAGGAAGAAATAAGGAAGAAGGTAGAGGAGAGTGAACAACAAGATGTGATCACTATTGAAGATGTACCTGAGGATACACAAGTGAATATCAATGCCTTAACTGAGGAAGAAATCAAGAGTGAAATTCTTACCGAGGCAATCTCAGATATACCTTTGCCAAGCACCAATCTAGTTTTGATCCAAATTCATGATTATTCAAAGATTAAGGGTGCACCAACTGTGGATTCAGTACTTGTTAGCTCTAACACAGTCACAGTTGAAGAAAAAGGTATGCAAGGTACAAATGTTGAGGAATAGGGTAATTCGGCAACAAAAATCAATACACCTACTGAGCCTAACATTGAAATCAATATAGGAGAAGGAGATGAGAGCATGAAAGAACAAACAGATAAATCTACAATAGATGTCTTAGGACCTCATGTTGAGGGAACAAAGGAGACAATGCTTAAATTAACTGAGGAGAGTCAAGAGCCTAAGGAACAAGAGGCTATACAAGCCTTAGTACAGTTGCCGAGTAGCAGCACACCAAAGACTAAGAAGAAGTTACACAAGAAGAAGGACAAGTCTCCCAGAACACAAGTGACATTAGATGAAGTTATAGTGATTCCAAAATGGGATACTAATAACTTGACATATGAACAGATGCAAATCTTGCAGGATTTACTGAAAAGGAAAAGCAAACAAGAGGAACTAAGAAGGGAACATCAACAAAAGTAGGTACTACATGAGATTAAAGATATATTTATTGATGCATTTGAATTAGAAGATATTAATGAGAATACACCTATATTAGAGAAATTGGTCCATATTGTTAAAAAGGTGAATAGTGATGATATTGAAGCAAATGAGAAATTGATGCAATGGTTTGAGAGAAAGTTTGAGACCAAAGTACTTGAGAAAGTTTCAATAGAGATTGCAGTCATACAGGTTGAACTTTCTAACCTTGTAAATAATTTGGAGGAAGTTGTACAAAACGTTCATTCTTTGTACAAACTTTGTGATGTGGAAACCTTTACAAAGGAGAATCAACAACTTATTGAGAAGCTACAGTTAATTTGAAGTCAACAGGACATTCATTGAGCATGGATGCAAATTCCATCTCTATTCATTTTACTAGGTTGACACAGTCCCAAGGGAGATGAGTCAAGCCAATGGATAGTGATCATAAAATAAGGGCCAAATTAATCTCTATTCAGACAATGTTGATACCTTATTTGGAGGTCATGCAGAGAGAATTGGCAACATCAAAAGAGTTAGTATAGAGAGATCATCACCTCTGTTGCAAAAAGTTTAGTTGGTCTAGCTGCTCAGCAAGAAATTAAACTACAAGTTTTGGAGTCTGTTAGATCTAGTTGGAATAATGCATTGGCAATGATTCTACAGCTCCACAAACCATTTTTGGACAAGTATTATCTAAACCCAATAGCTCAGAGTAACAAAAACAAGGGGGAAATAGATGAAGACCAAAGGGGAAAATAGATGGAAATGTATAAAGGTATGACATACTATTTTGAATGTAATGTATACTCATTGTATGTAAGAGTCATGTATATATCATGTACATATAATGAAGTCTTTATGAAGACCGAGTCACAGTCTTTAGGGGAGTACTTAAGTGCTAGAGTATTATTATTATTTTGTTTATGTAATGTAAAGTCATGTTAAAGTGTTTTTTCCACTAATGTCAAAGGGGATGATTGTTGATCTCCAAGTCATGTTGTCTATTAGTGTAAAATACGTAGTCATTATCAAGGTAGAGTTGGTCGATCATCACTGCGACCGAGCCATCATACTAAGGTCAAGTAATGTATTGGACTTGTATAAATATCATGTACCGAGTAGTAGTTACTGTTGAGCAAGTCAGTGGTCGGCGAGCACCCCAGTAGTTACCGAGTAGTATGAATGTTGACATGTATAGAATAGTTAGTGCCAAGTGCCAGTATATGGATAACAGTTTTGACTGAGCACCAGAGAGTTCATATGCCGAGTGATCTAGTTTTGGTATATGTGTTTGGAATGGCACAAACACTTAGGTAAACCATTTTGGTCGACTTCTATAAATAATTTAATGGTTGTTGAGACAATTGAATTGATTACACATTATAGTTGTGATCATTAATCCCTATGGAAGTGATGTAACCAGTCGGAAAAAGGGAATGCTTAAGCGGAAAAAGTGATAAATCTAGATTGTTGATCTTGATTTAGAAGCTTGATCAGTTATCTACTTAAGGTGACATAAAAAACCTAATATGTAATCGGGCGATCTCACATGTATGTGGAAGAAGCAATGTTTTGGATGTCAGAAGCATAGATCAGGCAAAGTGACTGAGCGGAGCAGTGAAGGACAGAATAGAGTTATATCAGATTTTGAGATCAGATAAGAATTGGAAAGAGGAGATATGTTATCAGCATTTGAACTGCAAACTGAAGGATCGGGTACTGATACATTCTAGCAAGTGAATCAGGGTAAATCTCTTAATAGAGTGGTCCTAACAGACCTTTGTAAATCTCCTAACAAAGTGCTTAGTTGTAAGTTTAAATCCTTTAATCAAGGTAGATTTTATAAGTCTATAAGCTCTTAGTAGGGCAGACCCCTCACAGGGTAGATCACCAAAAGTGATCAAAACTTTGTAGCCCTAACAAGCACCCTTTATTGTTGTAGTAGTGAAGATTTGTGGGTGTCATCCCCACCCCAATTTTAACTTTCAAGGGTTTCTAGGTTACCAAATCTTTGTGTTGTGTTTCATTTTCATGGATGTGATTAGCAGTCAAATCTATTTCAGCATTGAATTTTATGTTTATGTGATTCATGATATATATGTTGAATTTGTTTCAAAAGAGTAAAAGTTTTATAGATCCTGATTCACCCCCTCTCTCAGTATCTTACTTTCCCAAGAAGACTTCCAACAATGAGATCATATGGGCCTCTCATCCCAATTTTCGCTCAAATGGTTTTCATTGGTGGTCGACCCCTGTCAGGGGATCTGCGATGTTCCGTGTGGCAAACAAACTTGAGATTATCAGGATGGTTATCAAATGATGGAGCAAGACCAACTTCAGGGATATTTTTAAAACCAAGAAAGATCTCTTTGGTAAGCTTGAGGGCCTTCAGCAACGGATTGCGGTTGGAGACCTTTCTCTTGACCTCCATAGGGATGAGGAAACTACCATGAGAGATTGGAAGGTTGTTATGGCTAGGGAGAAAGTTTTTTGGAAGCAGAGATCCTAGGTTCATTGGCTGAAGGCGGGGGATCACAACACCACTTTCTTTCTCCAATCTACTTGTAAGCACAAGAAAATAAATACTATAAGTGTCGTACGTGAGAATATGGGAAGGGAGATTTCTGATTCAGTTCAACTAGGTTCTTTGGCTACTGATTACTTTGTTCACATCTTTTCTAAAAAATCCTCTAACATTGCGGAGGACTTGCAGGACCAACTCCTATCCCACCTCCCTAGGTGTTTGACCTCTGAGGACAATGACCTCCTATCGCGGGTTTCAGAGGATGAGCTCAAAAAGGTGGCCTTCTCTATGGGTCCTTAAAAAGCCCCTAGGCCTGATGGTTTCCCCCCGACGTTTTTTCAAAAAATTTGGGACATTGTTGGAAAGGATGTGACTAGGGTTGCAACAGATTTCATTAGAATGGGGAAGCTTCTTCGTTAGCTCAATGATACTTATATAGTGTTGGTGCCCAAGATCAGAGGCCCTAGGGCTATGGAGGATTACAGACCTATTAGTCTATGCAACACCCTCTACAAAATCTTTGCTAAGATCATGATCAATCGCATTAAACCCCTTCTCAACAAGATTATCAATCCCAATCATACGGGTTTTGTCCCCGGAAGGAAAATTATGGATGTTGCCATCACTACCCATGAAATTACACACTCACTAATACATTTGGGGTGAAATTGCGACGGCAGGCAAATGTTATGTGTTTTTGCCTTTTTTTTTCAATTATAACTCGACAACGTCGCAATTGCGACGTTGTCAGGATATAAGGCAAAAAAAAAAAAAATGTTGTCATTTGTATTTTCAATAGCGCCATTGTCATTTGCAGCCGTTGTCGATCATCCTCATTTCTCTGGTTTGGGTCTCCGGTCTTGACATAAAGACTCAAATGTTCCAAAGTCTCCTCAAAACAATCACTCTATTTTTTACACACCGAATAGAGGGCACTTCGAGGACAGGGTTCCCTAACCTCACTTTTGATGAATGAAGTTTACGTAGGTAGATACTTGAGTCCTACTGTGTTAAGATTCCACAAGCAACTGTCATTAGTATTCTTTTAATTCATGGATAAGTCTGCAATTGTTTGGTGATGATATAGTGATTTCTTTTTGGTCTCTATAGTTATAAGTTGTAGTTAGATGTATTAACGATACCAGAAATTTATCATTCCAAACCAAGTCAACTCGGTACAGCTGAATGTGGAATTAATTTGTGCAATGTAAAGGGGTTTCGGTTTATGTGAATTTCAGTTGAGTTGTATCGCATTCAATCTAAAAATAAATTGCGGATACTCACACGGATTGAACTTGCATCATTGTGTCAATTTCGTGATGAAACCGTAGGCCCTAATTTGGGAATTCACCGCGGACATTCTATGTCGTTGGTTGAAAAACAAATTAGGGTAATGTATGTTCTTCTATTAAATACTCAAAATTGTAAAAGATGTTAAGTGTGCTTCAAGGACAAAAATCCATGGTTGAATATGCACAGCGTATTCAGTCAAGGAAACAAAGGAATACCTGCAGTCATGCCCTAGTAGAAGTTATAACCATGCCCTCAACAATTTGAAAGAAGTGCTTTCGGAATCTTCCAACCAAGTTCGGTTCTCCACCTAAGAACCCATCTTTAGAGCATGCCGATTGATCCCTGCTAACCTGATCAATTAGCTTGTGTCTTGGTAATGTTTGCAGATGCTGGAGTAGGTTGTGAGAATTAGAACAGAGGAATTTCCATAGTGCAAAGAAACAGTACTCTGTTTTATTTTCTTTGTGTATTGAAAATTGGAGGGAAAGGTTGTAGTAAATTCAAAAGGGTACAGTTAGCATAACAAGAAGCATAATTGGTACTATTTTGGTAAGTTGAATAAGTTTATTTGAAAGGTGTGTTTATTTGAAAAAAGGTGAAGATCTATTTATAAGTCTGAAATGAAATAGAGTTGAAAGAACAATTATTGAAATTTGTGAAGTTACATTGGTTACTTGGTGAGTTTCAATTAAACCAACACTTGATGCAGAGGGAAGGGTGGTGGTCTTCAAAACACAATGAAAGTTTGATAATTTCGGAGGTCTAGACACTTGGGCTTATCAATCACCTCAATTTCTTCAGGAACCTGACTTGACAAGGCTTTTCTCAATACTCCTAGATGATACTTTTGGTGTTGTAGGTTAGTAATAACTTAGATGCAAGGCACTCCAAAGTTCAAAATCAACCCCACTACTCCCAATTCTCAAAATGCACTCAAACTATTTCAAAAGCCTAGTAAAATTCTTGCAGCAGACTTGGAAGGGAAATAACTTTATGTTTTCTCAAAACACTAGACAATATGATAACGTTTTCAAATACCCTTTTCAAAACTCTACAACATACCAAAAGATTGTATACTGTTACTTTGGACCAGTAACCCAAAACATGACAGTTGCCCTGTTTCAAGGCACACAAATTGACTAGTTTTCCAAAGGAAGTATCAATCAAAGATGTCCTATCAACCTCAACTCTTGGACAGTATTTACTTATGCCTCCAATTTCTCAATTCCCAAAGGAATTAGACCTCGGTGCTCTGTAACATCAAAACCCCTAAATTGTGACTTCAAACCCCTTGATATCTAGGGCTTCCTCGTTCCCACAGTTCTCCACACTCTTGAAACAAATTAGAGATGGATTCACCATCCTATGAACATCACATGACATTCCCAAACACCAAATATCTCCTTTGTTGGGTAGATGGCTCACTGCTACACCTTAGCCACCGTTTCCACTGGTTTTTCCTCTCTATTCGGGCTGTAATCACTCTTATCCCACGCGGTTCTACATATGCAGTGTCAACAACATATCATACATGTTAAAAGGTTAACATTCCATGAATATCAGGCCTCCATACTCATGGAATGGTTCTCATTTCCTTAAAAAACCTACTGCAGTAACAAAATAATTAAAACAAAAGATCACTAGTCTACAACTGGCGCGACAGTGGCTTTAACACAATTTGGAAAACATCAATTAGAAATGTAGATGGTTACTAAACCCTTGTCAATGCATTAGGAAATCCAAATCAATCAAATTTGAAACATAGCAATGAGTCGGGTAGCAGATAACAGAGTTGTTTTATTCTTCACCAGTTTACACACTAGCACAACAGCAACTTTAACACAATGTGATTCATCAAATAGCAATTGAAATAGATAAAGGGACTCTATTAATTCATATGAATCTCAATTGATACAATCTTTCAAAACGAAAGAACAGTATATTGATGAGTTTTTATTCGCCACTGTTACAAAACCCCCACACCAGTCTCATTCACTGTCGCATAACAGAGATTCCACAAGATTAAATAAGTTATGAAACTATCTCAACCAACTTGTCGTTGAGTTGAGGATAATTCATTAAACAAAACAAACTACAACTAAACTCTAACTTCCCTCCACAACCTAAACTAGCCAATTGTATTCAAATGTTTGAATTTGAAAAACCATACAATGGTTTTATTAAACATTAAACTCTTTTCTATAAGGTTCCTATTGCCTTAAACCTATCCCTTGACCCATTCTAGACTTCTTAAAACATTAAAGAAGCTTGGACAACATTTAGTCCATCATAAACAACTAATAGTCCCTTGAGGACATTACAAGTATGAAATTCAGTCCTTTGAGGACATTATAAATGTGTTCAAACATTACATCATTATAGGATATGGGATGGACCCTTTAGGACCTAATTGCTTACATAAAGTCTTAGCCAATGTATCCAGACTACTAGGGAGCAGAGTGTACGAATCCTTTAGACTGTACAACTTTTTCATTTTATTATCCTTTCCACGATACACTGCTAATTCGTAAAGCTTAAGGTTTCTCATCATAGGTTTGATGGTATACTTATCACCTTGAGTAGCATAATATTTCATTAAGATAATACCATCGAATCGTGAGAAGTTATGGAAGCAAACAGATCGAATCTTATGTTGAGCAGCAACCACTGCTAAACGCTCTATAAAGTCGAACAACATTCGATTACTCCTCTTTTCAAATTCGGGTATAAATATGTGATCTTCACTGAAATATGTTTCACAGGCATAATCTGGCTTGGCACCAACATCTTCACCCGACTTAACCACTAAGAAGCATGTAGTGTAAGGCACATGTACATCATTGATTAGAACAGTCTCCATATCGGCTACAATTAAAGCTTGCCTATCCTTAGTTGTAGGTTTTAGTGCAGGTACATATTTGGTATACCTACTTTTTCTTCCCATAGGTGTAACTTCTTGTGGTTCACCACCACTTATGTGTTTCACGTCTTCTGTCGTGTAGTTGATTAGCTTTTTTACGTACCCAATTCAGAATTTTGAAATTTAATGCTTGTTTATGTGACTTTCTTGTGAGTACGGAGCTGTACCTTGCTCTCCTACAAATTTTGTCAACCCCTGAGGGCTGTATTATGTTTGGGAGAAAAAAGATCTTTTTTGTCATTTACTTGCTCTGATTGAAATGGGTGCTCTGGAATATGTTGTAAGGCTACTTAATGGCCGCACTAAACGAAAGAGAAAGAAGATGCAGGTAAATCATTTTCTTTCATGGCATTTTAGTTTTGCTATGGATATGCCTGTGTTTTTACCAGTGAATAGTGAGCTGGTAGAACTTGAACAGTCAGCCTGTTCTTGATCTTGATCTTGAAAGGAATGAAATTACTAGTTGTTGAAGGAGATGGCATTGAATTTTGCATCAAAGAAAAATAAAGAATCCCACAAGAAGCTCAGTAGTTGGTATGAGTGTTTCACTCTTAAAAGACTGCTACTGAAAATCAACTGTATATGTTTTTGGATCACTCCCATTTTCTTGATGATAGATCGTTAAATATGATCTGAAACATCAAAAATAAATAAAAATTTTACAACTTGCTAAATCTTTCACAACTACTTGGAAAAAATAACATGCACCTTGGAATAGATAGGATGAGCATTAATAAATTTTAGTGCAAGTCATAGAAAAAGAAGTGTAACTGAATCATAGCAAATGAAATAATTCTACTACATTCTTCACAGTCATCTCAAGGAAATCTGACATATCAGCATGTCTGAACTCAATATCTTTGATCTCATAAAGAGGAGAGGTTAGTTGAGGAGGTGGAATTACATTTTGTTATCTATCATACTAATACTTTATAATTTTTCTGAAGCAAATGATGGTTCTTCTAACATAAAAAGGAACATAAAAGGCTGTAAAGAAAACTCCATAGCATTAGAGCATCATCTTGTGCTATAGGGGAAGCCATGGAACTCTCTTCAAGATGAGAGGGTTGCAAAATAAAAGCAATACTTGGGTTTATCATGAGAAAAGGAAATGTGGGATAAAAATGACTTTAAAATGAGGTCATAGGTGAAATTTGAACCTTGGAAAGATTATTACAAGTTTTAAACACATAAACATTTAACTTGGAAATGGAAAACAAAATTATCACACTTCACACATACATGGTAAATATGTGAATGTACACTTGTAATCAGGTCTTAGAGACATAATTTCAAGTGTTTTCAAGTGCATTTTGGGCTATATTTGCATTTTCAAAGGTCAATTGCAAGTGGAGGGAAGAATATTTGGCATTGTTAGTGTAAAATATGCACCACAAGGATGCATTTTGGGTTTTAGAAGGCATATTGCAGGTTTGGGAACATGCTTGCAATTTTTATGTTGTAATAGAAACTTGCAATGAGATCCTTCAAACCTCAAATTACTAAAGAGTGCACAATTCAGTTCTTAGGAACTTAAATACAAGTTGGACAATTGCAAGTTTGAAGATATCAAATGCAAGTAAAAATACTTTCAATATGGGAGCTTGAATTATAGTCCTTGAGACTTGAAATTTATTATGAAAATTGTATATTTTTTAATCTAATGTATATTTTAACTAGAACACTATCATCTTCAAAATCCTATATGAAATCTATATGACTATGTTTGACTCCTATAATTGTGATCTCTCTAGCACTATGATGTCATTTAATATGTCTTGCTAAAGCTTGTAAATTTTGTTCCTTTTGCCATGTCATGTAATATGTCTTGCCTTGTATCTTATATGTTTTGAAATTGCTGTTAGGCCTTGTAGCTTATATGTTTTGATTACTGGAGAGCTTCTAGAGCTAAGCAAGAAGACCATTGCACGAGTTATAGCTGCGCGCTCAGGTATGAAAATTGTATATTTTTTAATCTAATGTATATTTTAACTAGAACACTATCATCTTCAAAATCCTATATGAAATCTATATGACTATGTTTGACTCATATAATTGTGATCTCTCTAGCACTATGATGTCATTTAATATGTCTTGCTAAAGCTTGTAAATTTTGTTCCTTTTGCCATGTCATGTAATATGTCTTGCCTTGTATCTTATATGTTTTGAAATTGCTGGTAGGCCTTGTAGCTTATATGTTTTGATTGTTGGAGAGCTTCTAGAGCTAAGCAAGAAGACCATTGCACGAGTTATAGCCGCGCACTCAGGTATGAAAATTGTATATTTTTTAATCTAATGTATATTTTAACTAGACTTTTAGCTTATATGTTTTGAAATTGCTTTTAGTGGCTTAATGTTGTAAGGTCTCTTGAAATAAGACCTTCTGGCGGTTGGTCAAAGTTTTACAAATAATCTTATCCACAAATTTGCCTAGAGCAATTGACTGAATGTTATAAAAGGTGATTGGGTTAAATGTCTTAGGAATAAAGTCAAAGAAAGTATTTTTAAAATATTAAAGTATTTAACTAGGTCTAAGAAGATTTGTGTACTTTCGATAGTTTTGCTTAGTTTGTGAAAGTTGTAGACTGAAGTTTTCATAGCCTGATTTTTGCTTCCTGCGAAGAACGATAATGTCAGATAATATAAGTGAAGAACAAAATAGGGAGACAATCACTAGATTGTGGTCTAACTTGAAAAGAAAAGGTGATGGAAAATGTTATTGTCCCTGCAAAATTTGTAAGGGCTTAAACCGTAGAAGACTGCTAATCAAAACAGTTAAGAGACATTGTAGGGAGAATGGTCACATTGAAGGGGGGCATGACTATCATCCACTGGTAAGTTGTTCATTATATCATTTTAACAATTTATATACATATGAAATCACTTGATGATGAGTTGATGATCATGGTTTATTTATGTTAATCAATTTTATATAGGTTGATCTCCCTAGGGAAGTACATGATATGAACCACAACAATCCGAAGAATATGGTTTTCGAAGTGGAGGAACACGGAGGTGCGAATATCCAAGGTGAAGATAATGATCCCATGGAAGATGACGATCATGCGCCAGAAAACACAATTGAAGATGATGGTATAAATACATTGATCCATGACACATTTAGTCCAAGCATATCTAATCATGATGATGATGATAGCCTTGATGTACCTCTACTTGAGAAGGCATACGAGCCCCTATACAAAGACTCCCAAACAACTCTTCTCTCTGCTGTATTGTTGTTGTTGAACTTGAAGGTTATGAATGGTTTATCCAACATAACAATGTCACGTATGTTAAGGTATGTCATATATGTCTTTATAGTTAACAAAGGGTGAATAATGTACCACTAATATTGTTTATATTAACAACTTATATTTTTTGCTGTAGATTGATAGGCGAGTTTTTGTTACCACCATCAAATATTCTACCTCGCTCATATCGAGAATTATCTACTGTTATGAAAGATATCGGAATGGAGCATCAAGCAATACATGCTTGTCCCAATGATCATATTATATATTATAAAGAACATGAATTTGCAACACAATGCCCTGTATGTCATACGAGTAGATATCAAACAGATCGAATAAAAAAAAGGTGCCTCACAAGGTTCTTCGTTACATCCCCATTATTCCACGGATGCGACAATTATTCAGGTGTAGTAGCTTGGCACAATTTATGGATTACCATGCACGCAATAGAAGTCGAGATGACATTATTCGAATCCCTGCAGATGGTTCGGCATTTATGCACATAGAGGAAAAGTGGCAACACTTCAAAGAAGAACCTTGTAATCTCAAGCTTTCATTGGCAGCGGACGGTGTCAATCCATTTGGAGAGATGAGATCTGTTTACTCGGTGTGGCCTGGTTTTGTTATCAACAATAACATTCCTCTGTGGATGTCAATAAAGAGGGAGCACATTATGTTGGCAATGATTGTTCCAGGTATTTTATCATTTGATAGTTATTAATTTACATGTACTTACAAATCTTGCAGTAAAATGGTCACAATAATTATGTAATGTTACTGTTCATTCAAGTAGGTAAATATCAAGTTAAAGATATGAATGTATATATTGAGTCTCTTATCGACGAGTTGGTGGAGTTATGGAACGGTGTCACTATGTATGACGTGTCTAGACCAATAGGACAAAGACAATTTCAACTCCATGCAATACTTGCATGGACAATACATGATGCCCCAGGGCTAACACATTTTTGTGGTATGTTATAGTGAATTCAAGTTGCGCATGATAATTCTAATTATAAAAATCAACATATTTAATAATCCAATTATATCATTATCTTGTAGGTCTTCAAACAAAGAGAAAATTTGCATGTCCAGTTTGTGGTCCAAAGATGAAATCTCGTCATTCAAAAAGTTTAGGAAAGCAGGTGTTTGATGAGTGTAGACACTTCCTCCACAGGAATCATAAGTATCGAAGTACGGAAAAACATCTTTTCAATGGGAAAGAGGAGACTACATCAAAGCCACGAAGAATGACACCTCGCCTATGGAAATTAGAATATAATAGAATTAATCATCGAGGTAATGTCGTTCGACCTAATGGTTTATGTTTGTAATTTATATATTTCTATTGTGATTTTTGTTTACTAATTATGTAATTAATGATCGTGAAGGTCATCAAGGCACTACTGACAACCTTCCAAAGGGACTAAAAAGCTATCCCAGACAATTTAGTAGGTTGCCCTACTACGAGCACCTACAAATTGCACATTTGTTTGATACTATGCATATTAGAAAGAATATAATAGAGACATTGTGGAAAATATTGGATGGAAGGCAAAGAGCACATCCTGAGGGTTCTATGGTAGAGGGATATATGGTATACCAGACTATGGTGTACATTACTGAATATCTTCCTAAGTTTGCATCAAATATCCATGTAGATCGCATTTGGGATCTCGACCCTTTTAAAAAATTTGAAGGGGAGTACTTGATAGGGAAAGGTAGATTGAGGAAAGTGAGAGGTAATAAATTATAAGATGTTATTGTAATAAATTATTTCTTAATCTTCAAAATAAATCGGTTGTAAGTCGTCTATTTTTTTTTTGTATAGTTGCTCGAGAGTGGGATGCACCACATTTGTATATTGCAAACAATCTTGATTGGATGACGGTATGGATTGAACGATGTCAACATTCTGGTCACACATTAACATGGGAAGGTGTATCTTCATTGGTTAAAGAAGCTCATCATAATGGAGATTCCAATGTTACGCAAAGGGAAATAGATTTAGCATATGGTTTAAGAGATTTCCAGGTACGTACAAATTTATTAATCACCCATATGTTTATCAACTCACGATACAATAATTTTGACATGTTTCACATATTATTGCAGGTTAAACACCACAAGGGTATGTTCTGTAATGGTTAAAAATTTTGCGTCGAAGTGTTGGATGACACGAAGAAAACTTGTGATTTTGGAATAACTACAGTCTTTCAAGTGACTAATATTTCATCTAGAAACGACTTACATCCTCGAGAGTCTGAAAATCAATACTATGGCATTTTGGATGATATACTTGAGTGCGACTTTAGTTCCTTCAAATTAGTACTCTTCGTTGTCAAATGGTACAGGCTATGACTTAATCCAAATGATCTTCATAGAACTATTATTGAACATGATAATGGATTTACAATGGTTAATACAAGGTCGTTTGAGCCAGTTGGGGATGAACCCTATGTTCTTTCAAGCCAATATGAACAGGTATTTTACTCAGAGGTTCCACATAAATCGGGTTGGTCATTTGTTGTTAGACATGAACCGAGAGGAAGGCTGATAAAGTATAATGCGATGGAAGAAGAAGATACCGAAGAAGTAGAAGATGATGTAGATGATGATCACGATCGACAATTATTGGATGATGTTCTTGACACAAATTTTCATGAAGAAGAAGAAGAAGATGATGACGATGATGCTGCTAGTGATGATGATGATGAAGATGATGTTGATGTTGATGATGATGATGTTGATGATGACGACAACGATGACAACGACGACGATGATGACGACGACGGCGACGACGATGATGATGATGATGAGGATGATGATGATGATGATGATGATGATGATGATGATGATGATGATGATGATGATGATGATGAAATTTAGAGGTATGCCATCAATCCTTAATCTATTTAATATTCATTTCTTGATAGAAATATATTTGTCTTATATGGTTACATAGTTTATTCATTATCTATTTAAAAGCTACAAGTTTCAACTACAAATAGAATACTGCTAATCTAAATTAACTATTAATCTAAATTAATTAAATAAAACTAATTAAAACACATATTGATGCATGAATGTATTGACCCTTATTTTCTTTCAGGTCAAAAGCATTTGTAAGTGTTTAGTTTAGAAAAGGAAATTCATTAAATATCTATAAAAGGGAGTTGTACCTAGAATAAAATTTATAGGGAAAACATAATATAAGTGCTTACCCAATTTGTGCTCCAAACTTGACTTCACCTTAACTAGGTGTTTCCTCCACCTCCACACACATCAAACAACTTCAAATAGCATGTCCCCAAGGTTACTAAGCCCTCAACTCATCAGCTGATACAAAAACCCAGTTTTAGCCCTTCACTAGGCCTAAACCCAAACAATTGTTGCTGCTCTGTAATTTGCAAATGAGTAAACAACAAATTATTTTAGTTCATCCACAAAACACCCTAGGAAAGATACATTCAACCTTCAATGGTTACTAACATGAGTTTGTCTCCAACCCAATCTTGCACCTCCAACTCAACACAAGCTTCACAAACCTAACGGCCTCATTAGGTATGGCACCCTTGACATGAACAAGAGATGGGTACTTAGGCTAGGAACACCTTCAAGACACCAAATACTCTGCAATTACTTGATTTCCAAACACATACTCCAAGGTGAGTTGATGGATTAATAAGAAACACAAAATTAATTCATTCTTACTGTCCTAGAGATGACAGTCAATGGTACCCTTCAATGGTCTGTCCTTCAAATACAATATGGATTCAACATCATATAAAACATCATGTCACCACTGGTAGGAAACCTCCTTTTCTCAATGTGAGCCTGATTTAAGTGTTATAATGTGTACCTTTTAATGTTTTTAATTTTTATGTGATGCTTATGATGGATGTGATTATGATTATGATGTGATTATGCTCATGATAATTGAATTACATTTGCAAGAAACTGAACCCCTTTCAGGAGCATCCCGCACAGTCTTATGGATCGACAAGTATAAGTCAATACACCTTATAGATAGTCTATTTAATACACTTATCAATAATAAGATTGATGTCTTCTAAGATCTCTCCCATTTGTAGGTACCATCGAATAGGTATTTGTCAGAAGTGTCTTCCTCGAGTGAGGGAAATATAGGAATAGAAGAGGAAAGTGAGACATGCAGTTTATATAGAATAGGGAGATTAACTAGAGGTCAAAGGACTAGAAGGAAATTCAATAAACGCATAAAATTTTTCCTTGCCCAAGGGGGCTCATGTTCTTATGATGATGAGACGAAAGGCGACATCAAGGTGCCCTTGAGATACCAACATCTACAGAAACATTGGGTACCCAAGGAACTTCCTCCAATAAACACTGATTTTTGTGTTAACGAGAGGATACATCGCATAGCACCATCATCATTACATGGTTTGGGCCTATTTTCTATGGACGGCATAAAGGTGTCTTACAACAAAGTTTCTGAATTGATGGAGTATGTTGGACCATGTTACGATTACAAAAGTTGGATGCATATTGTTCAATATTAAAAAAGTATGCATAGGTATGCACTCTCGGCAAATTATATACAACAGCAAGACAATAATCAAAGTAAAAGTGTGGCTATATACATTGATGGAAGGCCAAAAGAAATAGGGAATATTGCAGATTTTATAAATAGTACACGACTTGGGTCAACTATAAAGCAACCCAATTGCATATTTGAGGCGTGCGAGGAAAATTGCGTATTCATCTGTGCGATAAAATCAATACGTGCAGATGAAGAGCTCCTTATTGATTACAATTTGAACCGCATAGATACAAACGAGCCTACTATCATGGGGGTGGTACATACTATTAAACCAGCTTCTAATCAATGACTCCAACATACCATTTAGTTATTAAATTTTTGGCTAACATTTTTATACTTGATCTTTGACACAGGGGCACAATATGGAGCAACCACCCGGAGGTGATGGTGGCGATATTCCTAGCGTATCTACACATGAGCAGGTAAAACTCATTGTAATTGTGCAAACTAGATAGAAGCAAAATGTTATTTTTTTAATGTTGTTTTCTTCATTGTTTTGGAGTAATTTTGATAATACTAATACTATTGTTGTCACAAAGGGCCAGTGGTCGGAGAGAGGGAAAGCAACATGCAGTCCCTCAGGAGTCCCCCCTTGAGGACCCTTTTTTTATTGATTTAGTAGAGACCGATGACCTGATCGGTTCCATTAAAAAGCTGCTAAAGAAAATTGGGAAAGAACTTTTACGTTTGGTATCCATACATCCTCAGACTCAGGAAATAAAAGACAGGGCAGCTGAGTTGTTGTGCACTTCAGAAAACTTTAAAGTAAGTATTAATGAAATTTTTAATTATTACAAGAGTTCAATAATGGTTTTTATGTTATGCTCTTTTATGGCATTAATTAAAATATGGATGCGTTGTCTTTATAGAGTTATTTGCGTAATTTTGAACCCCATTCCCATGATGAGGGTACTGCAGGTGGTTCAGGTAGATCGCATGTTCCATTCCCCACTTGTGTTTTCCACTGAATATATATAGGAATGATCATAATCATTGACAATACATGCTCGAACAATCCTTTTTTTTAATGCTCTAACAATCTTGTCCATGCTAGTCCACGTGTTCTATATTTATGCATGCTCTAACAATTTTATTCTTCAGCTCCTTTCCATGATGCTATGACAACGCCGCCTCCATCCAGGACAACCACAAATGTCTTTCCGACTGCTATGTCAACAACATGCAGCCTACAGGGATCAACTGTTGCACCATCTACTAGTACACAAATCCCTCTTTTTCTCTCTTTTGTTATGTGTTTAAGTGTTATGTGTTTACGATGTAGATCCCTTGATTGTGTTTGTGCCATGGGTGCTCTGCACCAATTTATTTCCCTTGAAGTATTATTTCTAGGAGGCATTTGATAATGGTTTTCATTTTTTGCAATAGGAGATGCAACAAGTCCCGATGCAGCATCATTTCCTGGATGTTCTCGTGTTCCTAGTACGGGAACGGTGAAGGATTGCATATTGATCGTCAGCGACGATGAAGGCATTCCCTTAAAAGTAGCCAAAGTTCCAGGTACTTTAAAGTTATTATTATTCTATAGTGATATAATAGTAATTTAGTTTTTGATCACTCTTCATCGACTAATGATCCCATGATTGTTTTGTAGGGAATGATGTTTTTTGGCGAAAACTTGGTGACGAGTGTTTGCGGATATTTGGGCCCACCCTACGTACATGGTGGAACATCATATCCTAACTAAAACCCCAAACCACTATTTTGATTTCATATCACTGCTAGAATAGTTTTCCTTTTCATCCATTTCTTGAACTATATTAAAGGTAGCTTCACTTCATTTATGAGTCTAACATGTTTTTTTTTACTTAAAAGGTGGAATAACCAAGATAAAAAGTTGAAGGATGATCTTGTAGAGAGTATGACCCAGCTTTTTGGACCCCGTGCATTCGAGAGAAACAAGCTCCTTGAAAAAGCTGGTTTATGTTTGAATTATATTAGGGACCAGTACAGGAAAAATTTACAGGTTAACCCCAGGCACGAGCGTCTGCCCTGTGTTCTTGAGGCTGAGTGGCAGGCTCTGATTTTGGATGGAAAGTATAAAGCTGACATGAAAAAAGGAATTACACCAGTAGAGAGTAGAGCAAGGTATGTGATACTGTTGAGAATGTAATTATGTACTAATTAACCTCTATATTTATATGATCTAACATATTTCAAACTTTTCATAGATTGCCTGACACATCAAAGGCAACAAAGGAAAGACTAGAAAAGCACGAGACACACAAGCTCGGCTCTAGTGGTTTTTCCAAACTTCAAGCACGAATTGTAAGGATTAGTAAATGAAAAATTGTATCAAATTTTTTATTGCAAGGAATTTTTTTTTGATGAAACAATGCAAGTAAAATTCACCATACCAAGCAAAAATGCAGGGCTCAGAGTTCAATAGATGCCTCATAGAAGAGGACAAGAGAATTGGCTTCCAACAAGGCTATAGAGCCATGGCTGAACGGCTATGAGCTGAAATCAGTGCGCAAGGTTCTAATAATGATGCATCTGAGCTACAGGTAAATAAGCTAAATGAAATTTATTTCAAATTGAATACTTTACCAATTAGTCTATTTGATGTTAAGTTCCAATATAAAGTGAGTATATCTGTTTTAAGCAAGCAATGATAACAATGCGTAGGATATTGGAATGCAGCCTGACAATCCTTCTACACAATCTGTGCATGATGAAGGTTCGCATGATGTGCATCCTAGTGGTGGAGGTATACATTTGCTATTAAAATTTGTATATGTAATTGCAATTGGTGTTTGGATTAACGTAACATTTTGTATAGTAGCTGTAGAGGATCGAGGGGTCGGTGTTCATGAGCATGTTGAGGTTGAGTCCAGACAAAATGATGTGGCCAGATCAAGTAAAGAGTGCCACAGTTATGTTCTTTAAAATAATTAAATACTTGTAACAATTATAATAAAATATTTTTAATTTAACTCTTTTATTTGTTATTGCAGAGGACCCCCCTTTGCAGCAGCATAGGAATTTGAAATCATCAAGAACAGAGAACAAAACAACTGATGAAGGGGGAATTGATGATAACACTGATGCTCCTCTTAGAGCTTACATAGAAAAAAAAATTAGAAAGAAAAAAAAGAAATGATTGTCATCTACATACCTTAATTGATAATGACTGAATTTTATGTCTCAATGAATTTAATTATGTGCTAATGAATGTTCATAAATTATGTGTTAATGCAGAATATTGATGAATGTTGCGTGTTAACGAATCTAATGTGTTAATGAATGTTATCGTGTGATATTGATTGAATGTTATCATGTGATATTGATTGAATGTTACATTCTATTAATGGTTGAAATAATGAATGAATGTTAGATGTTAACGGCGAATGTAGAGTGATGTTAGGGGGAGGGGGGTGGGGCCAAATGAGCTTCCACCTTCACGTGGTTGGCCCTGTTTAGTAGAGAATATTAAACTATTCTCGAAACAAAGTGAAGCTCAATAAGATACTAAATATTTCTCTATTTTGTCAAATTTATACTTTTCAAAGTCTTTTGAAGATTTGTATCTGATAGTACTCTAATACCCTGTGACTACTCTAAGGTTCTTGGTTGTAATGTACCCTTTCCTGATTGACTTGGGAATTTGTGACAATTACCTTGAATTATCATTTCATACCATAAATTACAATATATGATATCACTTATAAACTTATATAATTGATAATGTATAGATAATGATAGTTTTTTTCCATATAATGCTACTGTAACAATACTCTCAAATGTAAGACCACCATTATCAACTCTATATCTCCTGTCAATGGCTATTTGTCCTTTTCCCAGATTCAAATATGAATTCGCATATATGGAAGTATTGTTTTTTATTCCCCTCTCAAATTATAGAATCGCTATTTATAATATATTACTGTTCTTTCATCGCTGTTCCTTAAGTTCAATATTATCCTTCGTATATGACCGTTTGGGACCACCGTTCTCTATCCCCTTTCTGTCTACTGCTAACTGGATGTGCTCTTCTCCCATTTCTTTTTAACATTCCAATTTTTAAATCTCGTTCTTTATTCCCATGCTATTATGTTTCTCTCTTTCCCAATTATTCCCCCCCTATTCATCTCTTATTAACATTGATATATATATTTTGACTGCCGTGTATCTAATGTTTTCGGTGATTCCTACTTTTTATTCTTGTCTCTCCCCCGAATTTTGATGTTTCTCGAATCCTCAGTTATATGCAGTGCTTCTATATATTCCCTCTATCTTTTGTATCCACGTAGGATGGTTGCTGGCTTTTGTTTGAGTGTTGACATTCTCTTTATGAATCCCCTGTCGCAAAGTATACACCGGAGGTGAAGGTTTATAAACTCCAATTGTTACTCACTGTCGAAGTATACTATTCTATTTGATGTATTGACAGCCTATGAGGAATTGAGTTATTGCTGGTGCCTCTTGATTGTCACAAATCTTTCTTTCTATTTGAGTATGTTGATCTAGATACCCCCTATCCCATAGATGACTGTAAGTTTCACTGGACGATTGGAATGTTGCTGCAGAAACACAAAAAATGTCCCCAACTATAAAAAAGTAAAACTTCTGTAGTGTATTTACATATATATTGATAATCTTATCATTGTGGAAGAAAAAAATCTGGAGTTGATTATGATGCAGGGAGGTGTTAAACTGCTTGCAAAGATGGCCAAAAAGGCAGAAGATCCACAAACGGTTCAAATTGTTGGGAGCATTGGCAAACTTGTGTGGGAAAATGGTATGTCTTTATCATGTATGTTTAGTAAACTTGAAAATTCTTTTGTAGATTAGTCCTACCCATCATGTCTAATCTCGACATTGTAAATGGAAAGTGTATAAGTTAGCAAATAAATAAGATTATACTTTCCACATTGTATTATGGGAAGAAACTATAGCAATTTTGCAATTGAATAGAGAGTTAGGAATACAAAAGTTCAATTCATAAAGGACTGTGTTACTGAATAATCTCTCTTATCATGCCTAACCGTCTCTAACTTGAAACATATGAAAGAGTTATCTGAGGTTAGGATAAAGTCACTTCATAAACAAAATACGTGATCAATTGATTTGAATGCATTCAATGTTTATTATTTTTCTTGAAAAGCTCTTTTGTTTGCCCACCTGTTGAATTATTCCAATTTTCATCACCTCACAATAAGAATTGGCTCTAATTGTTAAAAGGCCCAATAAAATTTAGTCTCCATATGCTCAATAATTTCCTTCTTTTCCAATTGTTATAACCTTACTGTAAATATTATGTAGAATTATGTATAGAGTAGGACACTAGATCCTATCCAACAACATCTTCTATGCCATCTTATAGGGTTTCCATGTGACCTATCATGTTGAGCGTTCTTCCTGTACTATTTCTTGCATCAATCGCCTTTGAAAGATGATGTCAAGCCCCATGTTTTGCAGCGAACTTGTGGCAGTTTATGCATTTTTTGGTAGTTTGTAAGGTCTGTCTGTGCCCAGTGTTCTTTGTTCTGCTACAA
The DNA here is from genome assembly GCA_027943335.1 of Chamaecyparis obtusa. Classification (NCBI taxonomy): domain Eukaryota; kingdom Viridiplantae; phylum Streptophyta; class Pinopsida; order Cupressales; family Cupressaceae; genus Chamaecyparis; species Chamaecyparis obtusa. The sequence continues at coordinate 5,865,948 of BSBK01000370.1, read as the reverse complement.
TGTAGTCTACTATTGTGGTACAGTGGAGATCTATCGATATAAAATGGTTATTGAGTAACATAAGGTTGTGGAGGCTTCTATTGGAGAGCACAGGAAGCTTCATGTTGTTGCAAAGCTCCTTGCTATGGTGATATCTTTGCTTTGAGAATCCTTCTAGGGTTGTCAAAAGCCCATTGATTACTGTATTGTCATTCAGCTAGCAACCATTCGGGTTGGATAAACCCCTTTTGCCAATATGCAGAGGTGATGGCATGGACTTCTATAGTTCATAGGTGGGAAGGGTAATATTAGCAATGTACCCTCCTATTTTTGTTATAGTCTGTTAACTCTGTGTTAGCAATAATGGTACCACTGATACCAAAAGCTTACTTTAACTGTAATATATTTACAATGTAACACAGTTATTTATGTTATAATTAAATTTATATATAATTTTTTATATCTAATTCCTATTTTTAGGTTGATATTTATTTTCTTAGATTTTCATAGTTTTTTAGTATAGACAGACCTAAACTCAACTTGGTTTTGCTAGATCCTCAAATCCACCCCTGAACCAAACCAAACCAGGATCTAAACCAGAACTAGCAACTTGGCTTTAAAGTCAACTATTGAAAAAGTATCTAGGCTTTTCTGCAGAACAAGACAAATAGGCTATAGCGATTAATGAAATGAAGATGAATGTTCTGAATAACTATATTTTTTACATAAAGCTAATTACAAATGCATAAACATGCCTTTTTTTCAAGGAGAGAATTGTTCATGAAAATTGGGAATGATCAATTATTTTTTACTTAGTGGATGTTTATATTCCTTTAATTTATATGGACTTGAAGTTGAAGTTGTGTTGCACCAGTTTGTGCAGATGTATACCATCTTGATTTTAAAATCTATTTCTAAAAGCTTTAGCCTATTTGCAGGTGCGGACTCTTCATTCCTTGGACCATCCTAATGTTCTGAAGTTTTATGCATGGTGAGTTAGTGATGATAGGTTGTGTTTCTTATTTCTAGTCCTTTTGTAGTCTAGTAATTTCTCCTGCTTTTCATTCCTATACTGTTTCATATGTGACGGCTCTGCCATGTTGTAAGTCATTAGTGAGTTTTGTAATGGATTGAGATGTTCTTTTTCACATTAATTAAAGTGAAGGAAATACAAATTGTTCATATAGAAAAGGAAAGATTTTGAAACTTAATTTGAGCATAAGTGTAACATGGTGCACAAATATACTCTATATTTGCATCTGATAGGTTTACCTTTTTAGGTACGAGACTTCTGCACATCTGTGGGTTGTGCTCGAGTACTGTGTTGGGGGGGGATCTTCTAACATTATTACGGCAGGTAATTTTTTTTGGATCCTATTACTTAGTAATCAATTCTTTCTTAACAAAGAAAATCATGTACAGAATTATTACAGGTAAGAATTTTCTGTAAATCTTATTTGTTAATAACCAGCCCTTTCTTAACATACAAAATTATGTTTTTGTGTTAAGACTAGGGCAGTTTGATATTAAATTGTTTCCAAAAAACTGAAAATTAAATATGTTTTAGTCTTAATGCCTCCTGCTTTTGGTCAATTGAGGTTCATATAAGGCATATAAACATTTTAGATAATATACTTGTAGTATGTTTGAAGTGTTCAACTCTCTCTCTCTCATGTGGAAGCTGCAAGAGTCTCATTTGAAATTCATATAAGTTTTAGTTTCAATGTGTATGTTGCTATAAGCATACACTACCACGTGATGATTGATGTATCTTTAAAGAAGAAAAAAATTCCTAGAAGCTTGTGTATATTTGGAGTGTCCTCTGTGTGTGTGTGTGTGTGTGTGTGTGTGTGAGACCCAATCAAACAAAACAAACAAACAAAGGTGTGTGCAAATTCACATACACTCACACACACTCATAAGTGGATTCTGGTGTCTGCAAGAATGGCATTTTAAATCCATTCTTTTCCTCTGCTTTCCCCCACTTTCTTTCTCTTGAATGCTTTCCCACAAATGATATGTTAGAATTCAAATGCATATCCACTATAGGCTTGCACTGCTTTGTTATTTGAATGATTTTTTTTTGAGGAAGATAAAATTTTATAGGAACTTGTGTATGATTTGACTCTGTGTACACACGCACTTGTCTGTGTGGCCCTTCAGTGGATTCTGCAAGAGTGGCATGCCAAATCTATTTTCTGTTTGTTTTAAATAATTTCCTAAAAGATGTTTTTTTTAATCTTAATGCATATGTTGCTATATGCATACACTGCTATGTAATTTGACTGATGATTAAGGAAGATCAAATTCTCAGATTCTATCCCTCTTCCTTTCCTTCTCCCCCCCTCTCTCCTTCTCTCTCCAAGTATGGATAAAAACCTGTGTTGTATGTCTACATTTTTTCCTCTTATAGATGGTTCATACTTTTGATCTCATGTTGTCATTCTCTTATGATTCTATTCTCCTGAAAATAGTTAATGTATTATGTGTAGAGTCTATTTACAACAAATGAGAACATTTGCAATGAAGTTGTGCATTGCAGTGTCTTTTAGAGTTAGAATTTTTTATTTTCAAGTACATTAAAAATTGGAAACATAGCTTTAGCTCCTACCTTTTTTATGAACAGTTATCTAGTTGACAGACAATTTTGGCATCTAGACTTGGTTTGACTACAGTATTTTACATATAAAACAAAAGCTAATTGTGGTGATTGATTTTAGGATATATCCTTTGTTTTGAATGAACAAATTATTCAGCCTTTTTTCTTGATATTTATTATTAATACAATAGGCTTATTTGAACACCTATCTTTGGAGCTAAATGAGGTTTTATGTTGTTTGGCTTCTTTGCTTCATTGTGGTTAGTAAGTCAGCTAGATTTGTCAAACCAATAAACATTAGGACCATAGGTTGGTAGAAGATGTGTAACGTGGAAGCCTCATGGTTTCTTTTGTTTAAGTGGGACTACTTAAAAAACATTGGACTGAAAAGTTAATCTTGCATATGTTGATATTCTTATGCAGTATGGGAACAGCTAGAGCCTGAGATACTGGTGACAATTGGTTCTCATAAACACAATTAGCTTATGAATATTGATGATAGGGACATAAGGCTTTTTCATTTTGACTTCTAGTCACTGTTATGTACTTTAATTTCGTGTAGCAGGGATATCTAAAAATAGAGGTGCACACCAACAATGTAACCTTTCTCAATCTATTTCTACTCAAAATAACACTAACAGGATATTACAACTTGTTCAATGCAGGATAGCCGGCTCCCAGAGGAATCTACACATGACTTTGCACGTGACTTGGTCCAAGCATTACAGTAATGTACACTGACCTCGTATAATTTCTAGTATCGGTAGCAGCACAACTCTTGGGGAAAAATAGAATGCCTTAAAATACTTGGAAACCCTAAGTAGCAATGTGGAAGCAGCCAACATCTTAACCAATGGTTCAATATTGTCCATGCTTGTTAAGATGTTGAGAATATCTAAACCAACTGCTTTGCGTGTTCAGCTTGTTTCAGTAATGGGTTTGTTGATTCAGCATGCAACTATTATTGAAGATGAAGTGGCAAGTTCAGGTATAGTTTCAGTGCTAACTGATGCTCTTCGAGATAAGAAGGAAAAAGTGAGAAGATTTTCTATGGCAGCCTTAGGTGAACTTCTATTCTATATCTCCACTCAGAGTGAAAATTCTCCGAAGGCTGTTGTTGGTCTGGAAAGTCCAGCAAAAGATAGCCAGTCATCACCATCTACATGGCAAGTTAGCCCCTAATTCTTGTGCCATTTATATCTGATATATGTGATGTAGAGCCTTGGTATCCACAATGAAAAATAGTGTTTTCAACTAAACTTTGTGTGAGAATTCAAACTCTCCTACCCCTGCTTATGCTAGGGCACTCCTTACCAAAGCTCTACACTATTAAATGAACAAGTCTTTTGTAAACATTCAACACATTATTTACCCGTAACTCCTCACAATGTTATTCATAGTCTGTTGTTCTATCAGTGACGACAGGTTCTTGTATACCTTGTGTACCTCCTTTCCCACCAACTGTGCCAGTTTATTTTTTGTATGTTCTTTGACAGTTTCATCACTTGTCAAACTTTCTACTTTGTTCCAGTCCTTCCCAATTTCAAATCTATTCCCGTGACAAACCAGTCACTCACCAATCTTGGTATATACCTAGCATAGAGATTCAAGTGTTCCAAAGGCTCTTCAAAAAAATCACTCTGTCATATTTCATATACCGGACAGAGTGTTCTTCGAGAACAAGGTTCTCAACTAAACTCCAACTTCACAGACTTTCTTCATAGTCAAAGAGAACTAACACTCGGTCTTTCCACTAGACTCTTTAATCATAGGCGAATTGCAATGGGGGTAATTTGTACCTAGAATAGGGTAATTTGTCCCAGAATTTTTTTTTTCATTTTATTTTGTATTCGTCGCAATTGTGACGCACACACAGCAAATTGCGACGGGGGCGCTGTATAGGCGACGCCCACTCCCGTCGCATTTGCTTCGGGTTTTCGTCGCACTTGCAACGGTTATCGCATGATCGCATGCAGCTTCCCAAGCGCATGTGACCATGCGACAAGCCATCGCAGTTGCGTGGGTATTCGTCGCACTTGCGACGATTATCGCATGATCACATGCGGCTTCCCAAGCGCATGCGACCATGCAACAAGTCGTCGCAGTTGCGCGGGTATTCGTCGCACTTGCAATGGTTATCGCATGATCGCATGCGGCTTCCCAAGCACATGCGACCATGCGACAAGCCGTCGCAGTTGCGCGGGTGTTCGTCGCCATTGCGACGCTGATGTAAGGAATTGTAACGGGGTTGATGTCAGATTGAAGGGGCTTCATAGTGACGGATTGAAGTCGTAATTGCGACGGAAATGGAAAGACGTATTTTGCGACTAAAAAATAGCGACGTCTATTACTGTCACAATTGCAACACATGGCTGTCCCAATTGTGACACATAGCCGTCGCAAATCGATGCCAAATTTATTAGTGACTCCATTGATCGCAGTAAATCTCTTGGGATGGCTTTCAAACTTGATACCTCCAAAGCCTATGATAAGGGCAATCAGACCTTCCTCTTCAAGGTTCTCTCTGCTTTTGGTTTCTCTCAACCGTTCATTAACACTGTCAAGGAGTGGGTGGAGACTGTCAGATTCTCGATGTTGATGAACGACAAACCCGGTGTCATGTTCACCCCAAGAAAAGGTTTGCGGCAGAGGGACCCCCTTTCTCCTTATCTCTTCATCTTGCTTGTTGAAGTTATTGGCGTAACATGATGTAATTGGTCTAGATTGGCAAGATGCAAGGGATAAAGCCTACTTCTACCCTCCCCCCCTTGGTTCTACACCAGTTTGTTGATGACACCTTTCTCTTTGGTTACTCCTCGGTGAAGGAAGCTAGACTGTGGAAGAGCCTGCTTGATGATTATACTTTTGTCTTGGGTCAACACATTAATTTTCTAAAAAGCATGATTTTTTTCTTCAACACAGATCCTTTTGTTTAAGATAAAATTTTGAAAATTCTGAATTGCCAAGCAGCCTCCCTCCTTGCGACCTGTTTGGGGCTCCCTCTAACGATTAAAGATGTTAAGAATGATTTCTGGAACACCATTCTTGAAAGAACGCAAAGGAAACTTGTTGGTTGGAAGGGCAATCTCCTTAGTAGCATTGGCAAGCTTCAATTACTCGCTGCTTCTCTTCAAGGTATCCCGATTTATTTCCTTTCTATTTTCAAAATTTCTGGAATTATGGCTGGCAAACTGACGAAAATCCAATGCACCTTCCTCTGGTTGGGCTTTGAGGAGAAAAAAAGACTCCCACTTATCTGTTGGGATACAGTATGCCTGCCTAAGACTCTTGGTGGCCTGGGCTTATGGAAAATAATCAATCTCAACAGAGCTCTGTTGTCTAAGGTTGCCTGGTCTCTGGTCCTTGGTTCTTTCGATTGGTGCATAATCATGGAGGCCAAATATCTAACAAAGTTCAATGTTGGAGGGTTGTTAGTCAGCTCTCTAAGCCTACTCAGGACCTGCTTCGACAGGAAATGAGGGATGAAATTAGTACTCTCAATGATGTTTAAAATCTGTCTTTTGGAGTGGCGAGTCGTTGTTGGGCCCAATTTTTCCCTCCTTCCCGCCACTTGTGTTGGTTTTGAACTTATTTGCCACATGGCATTTGGTGGGGATTCCGTGCTCTTTAATTGGATGAGTACGCGGCATGACCTCAGCCCCAAGATTTTGAATTATCACCTTGTTGGTAACTTGACTTGCTAGCATATGCGTAATACGACAAATTGCCATAGATATGGTGCTAATTTTAATGAGTGTTTTTGCACTTCTCGGCGTAACTCTCACGTGCTAGCTCTCCTTGCGGTACTTGCGAGGATTATGGCTAGGATATGTATTTATCACCATATTGATGATGCTAATTATGAGTTGATTACTTCTCTGCTTCACTTTGATTTTCCTTATTCGAAAATCATTTGTCCCTCAACTTTTCACTGGAGTTGTTTTGGTAAGAAGGGTTGCTATTGGAGTTTTTGAAATATTTTCTTGGTGTTGAACATAAACTACCCTAAGGGTCACATTTTCTTCACCCGGTGCGAGCCCTTGCTGATTTTCTTTCTGGGCTTCTACGCTTTGACGAAGATGAGTGGTGATCGTTATAGAATTGAGCCGGATAAAATTGAGGAAGAATTTACCTCTAAACTGATGGTTATGTGTTTTTGCAAAAAGGGAGGCATTCTGCCTTATATGGAGAACATGATAGGGCATGACGAGATGATTTCCAGGCAATTTGCAACGTCTCGAAATGAGAGGAGTGTCTATTTGAACAGTATCTCATTCGAAATCAGTGAAGAAGTCATTGGCAAGGCCACTGGCCTTGCCACCACGAGCCGTAAGTGGAAAAAGTCCAGCAAAACCCTTGCCAAGATGAACTTGTCTCAATTCTTTTGAAGCTCTGAGGAGAATCCTGTCCCAAAGCATGGTGGCTATAGTACTGAGGACCTCCCAAAGTTCTGGCCTAAGATGTGCAAGCTCATCATGAAGTATTTCATGTTGGAAGGACAGTATGGTGTTTTCTATTACTATCATCTGCCTTTTCTAAATCATCTTAGGCATAAAGACTTGATCTCCATTATGTTTTATCTATTACACTCCATGGAGAGTAATGTGGCTAATGTCTCTGAGGCTAAAAAATTGGGGAAAAAACTTGTCTTCCTTCACCAAGGCCTAATGTTGAGGCTTTACAATTTTCACAAGGTTCTCTGCCCACCTCCCACCCTCTTTGTTATCTTTGAAGCCCTGCCTCAGCCCCAACCCTCGCCTTCGGTCTCTCTAGATAAAGGTCTTCCTAGTCCCTCTGGGTCTAAGGGTAAACATGACTCTTCCCAAACTAAGAGCTCAAAGTCCTTCGATATCCACTCTATCCCTGATTCCACGATTGGAATGAAATGTGACTGCACCTTGGAGGCTTATGGCCACCACCCTAATAAAAAGGGTAAGAGGATTATCCTCAATCTTGGCACCTCTGAGGATGCGGACCCCCAACTAGGCCAAACTCGTCGCTCTAACCGTCTGTCTAAGGAAAAAGGTAAAAGAGTCATTAACAATATGTTGAAACAGGAGGAGGTCACAGTGGACTTGGATAGCCGTGAGGGAGCGGAAGACACTCAGAACTTGGCTGAGGAAAAAGATAATATAGTGAACAATGCCACAGAGGAGGCGGATGCGACTAAGATGACCAATGAGGAGGTGGGTAACACGGGCTTTGGGATGGTGGGAAAATTCAAGTATCAAAGTGCTCATCTCGAGCGCAATGTGGCCCAGTTAAAGGTGGACATGGAGGGTACCAACAAGAGGCTAATGGACGTTAGCAAGTTCGTGTTGAAAGTCATGCACACTTCCTCCATCAACCTCTGTATGTTGAACAAGAAGGTATCGAATGGCCAGGTTGTTAAGGATGAAGACCCTCGAGAACTCTTCAAGTTCCTGCAGGAGGAGTGGACGGATCTGTTGTTGTCTAAGCACCTATGGAAAGGAAATTGACCCTGGTTATGGTTTTTTGGGATGTTTCGACTAGCTTGCTAGGCTATGTTTTTTCTTTAGCTTACAACTTTAATGCTAAGTTTTTTCTTAGGTTTTTATGCCCTGCATAGCACACTATCAACTCTTTTAATTTTCGTACTATGTACTTGGTTTTTTTTTAGACTGTGAATTTCTGCTAGTGGTGCTTTGTTTTCCATGTTTTAGTTTTTGATAGAGGTAGAATGCTAATATTTCTTAATATAACTGGTACTTTAGATGTAGTTAATCTGTTGTTAATTCACTTCTAGAGTGTTGTTTATTGTACCACAGACCAACACCCTCTTGATGTTGCTTTTATCAAAAACAACCCATACCATTTAAAATATAAAACCATCATACATTACACAATACATCATTAGTTTTCATTCTAATTACTTATATATACATATTCATAAATTCAACAATTCAAATATCCTTATCCTTGTGTAACCACCCATACCATTGAAAACATTAAAAAAATCATACGTTACACAATAGATCATTAGTTTTCATTCTAATCACTTATATATACTTATCTATAAATTATCTATGCCAAAAAATAATACAATAATTTTTATAAATCTCATCTTTAGAATTTATTTTTCATAAATTTTTACAAAACTTCAACTTGCTTTATTATAGATTCATAAATTGACTTGATTTACAAATCATCTGTTATTATAAGTTATTAAAAATTTCTTATTATATTACAATAATACATAAACATTTTTACTAAAAAATTTGAACTTAAGACCTCCACTTAGAATCCAATTTAACACAGCAGTGTCACCTCCAACTTAATTTTCCCACATTTTATTACCTTCAATCCATGTCTCCACTAACCTGGCACAAGCACTTATTTTATAATAACTAACAGACTCTCTAGTGGAGCACGCTAACGTCGCCCTCTGGATAATTTCTACAATCTGCATCTCCAAGTTCTGTGACCTTTAATCTCTACAATTCACTTTGAAGTTCGATCAAATCCAGTAACGGATTGAGCTTGAATAAGTTATTTTCTGTACCATTCTTTATTTTCCGCCCATACATTGTGCTCCACCTTTGTTGTCAGCCAATTGAAAACGAATATGTATTATGTAATAATTAAACTGGTTCATTTTTTGTTTGATTAAATAGATGGTAAGACTCACCAGCTTCTTTCCAATTCCATTTTTTGTTACAGAAAGAAAGAATGTCTCCTTCACAAGCAAAATGAATGTTCATTATCAAATATGCATTCACGAAAGTAGAAAGTCAGACGCTTATTCTGCAATCTCAAATACTTAGAAATAGTCCCCAACTCATTATTATATTTAATGACAGAAAATATATTAAAGAAGCTAGGAATTGGTCCATCTGTAGAACACATTAAGTGGTTATATTTATAGCTTTGCGAGTTTTGTACCAAATTCGAGATATACTAGAAGGGATTCGTTTGGAATTTATTAAAGTTCACTGAGATCTTTCTCAAGCTTTGAAAGTGCCACAACATCAGAGGAAGTATCTCTCAGACGGCACCAATCATTTTCAAGTTCCACAGGTACATCCCTGAGATTAATGGGCGTCAGAGTCTATCTACCACATGCTACCCACAAACACTATTGAATATTCTAAATTGATGCACCCACCTGCGCAAACTTAGGACTTGCATATTTCTGCGAAGGAAGGCAGCATGCTTAGTGAGAGCATCTTGAGCATATGATCTGCCTACTGTTCGAACAGCAGCTGCGTTCAACAAGTTTTCCAAGGAGCCATGCTTTTTTAGTAGTTTAACAGCAGTCTTTCTACCAAAACCTGGAGCAACTTGTGCTAGACTGGGAATACAGTCATTCTCATCTCCGATAATACAACCTGCAATGCCTAGTCAGAAATATCATTCAAAGACAAAACTATTATATACTGCAATCATAAAAACTATGAAGAAAATTAATTGGCAATGTGCTGTTGGAATATTAAGGTTTAAATTAATAAACCCACCTTAGTGACTTCTGAATTATTTTTGTTATTTAACAATTAGTAACAGTCTTGTAAGATAGCAGTTGGGGAAGTTATATTTGAAAGGCTTTATAAAAGCCATATTGTAATACATTCCCAGATCAACTCAACAATATTATTATCATTTTAGATCAGTGAAACACAGGGATGCGTCCCAGCCTTGGAACCCCCATTGGGGAATGGGGAAAGGGATGGGGCATCCCAACCCCTAAGCACCACCCAACCACCACCGGAAGGCTGGGATGGCATGGCCTCCTTGGAACAGCATGGAGATGCCCAAGCATCCCTCGACTGTCCCGGGGACGTCTGTGTGTTACCCATCGGTAGATGGCCCATAAAGTGAGTTTAAAAACAAAATTGCAGGCTGTTTATTTTTTTTTGGATTCCATTTAAACCCTAATTTATGGTGGGTCCCATCTAAGCCCCTCCAAGCTTCATTTTTACTCACAATTGCATTTCTCATTGTTTGCTACAGCAGATAGAGAAGATTTAAAAGCAGAGAAAAGAGTGATTGGAGGAGTGAAAGGAGTGAGTGCAAGTGAAAGAGGTGTGAGAAGGAGCAAAAAGAAGAGGAAGATTCTACACCTTCTTGAAAGGATTTTCCAAGCAAAAGGTAGGGTTTTTATTGTTTAATTTTCTGATTTTCATTTGTAATTGTTTTTGTCAGTTTCAATATTTTGTCAGTTTTTTATTTAAACTATATGTTGATCCTTGAGAGCACCTCAACATTGAAAAAATTTAAATTTTGTTTCAAATTTGTTAAAAATCAAAATAAAATTTATTTTTATCTTTTTAAAGTAAGTTGCAACGAGGTGCTTATTGAATTTATTTCATTTTGTGAAATGTAGTGTCACATTGAACTCTCGTAGTCATGATATGAGTGAGGATGAGATGGAAATTCATTTTCATGGTGCAAGTCAATCAAAATATGAACCTAAGCATGAGGTTGAAGGGGATGAGGATGAGGCCAATCCAGAAGGCCAAACTACTTTCACAACTAGTGCACCAATTGCTAGAGAATGCTCCTATAAGCTTTTGGCACAGTTTGCTAGGGGTCTTTATGATCCCAAGTCTCCTCTCAAGCAATTTACAACAAGAATAACAATGTGATGTCCCCAATTTAGCAAGTGCTTGTACTTGTTGTCAGTTCATCAATGCGATCCCTGTGAGCTGACGATATGTTTAGGGGATCTCTGTGACACACTTACTATTTTTAGTAAGTCAATTTGGACCCGGTTTCTATTTCGGGTACAGCAGTTGGGCTCTGGATGTGGTCTACAGTCTTCATTTGTGTTCACTCTTTATTTTACCACCTTGCTCATACTTAATTGAATTAAGCTTGCCTTAATTAAAATATGATGCTTTAAATATGTTTTAATTTTAAAGTGTGCGCTTGAAGAAATTTAAGTGAAAAGTGTATCTTTGAAGCTGAGTTTTGGTGTGTTGGTGAAGACTCCTTGGGAAATCCATTAAAAGGCCAATGGATTTCGATTTTTCTTTATGCTATTGATTATCGAATTCTGGATGAATTGAAGTGTGGTTCGAATTGAGGGTTTGCAAGGTAGTCTCTGAGAAACATCACTTTCTCTTGAGTAAATGCACTATGAATTGGTCTCCAATGCCAATGAATTGTGCTAAGAATGCCAGCCGTTAGCAACTACAGCCTGCGTTAATTCTCTGAGCCGTACAGACAATAAACAAGGCCGTACGGATCTACAGCCAGCCATACGCACTTAATGCAAGGTGTTGCGTGAGGTTATCTTCATTGCTGAGTGGTCATGTGTTGTCTTTTTGAGAAGACAGCATACATTTGGGTGGAAACGTGTATAGCTGCAGCCATTCAAGAAAGGAAGGCTTGCGATAATTCTGAAGGTTATATTGTTTGCAGCCAGCGTAATCAATAAGGTGCAAATCAAATTCGATTATATTCATGCAATGACAATAATTTGAATGTGTAATTGTTTTCTTTGAGTTTGAAATCAATTCAATAAAAACTTTCGTAATATTGTTGATCAATGTTAAATTTTGAAGTTTGGTAGAATTTTTATATTTTCAAAGAAATATAAGAATACAGTTTATCAGATTTCTTTGGAAAATCAATATTGCAATATTAAGAGCTACCAAGGCTCTTTACAATGGTATCAGAGCATTGATCCTGCCAACCTGAAGTTTTAGGCCCAGCTATGGCAGATAGATTTATACTAGGCATACATTATTCCCACAGGGGTAGGGCTTCGTCATCTCCTAAAGGGAGTGAACAGGGTCCGCAAGTTGATCACACAGGTAACAGGGATAGAGATAATATTGGGAATGATATGGACAGGGAAGCCAGAGATGCTTTCAGGAATATTGCAGATGGACAACACCATGTTGCAAATGTGTTGCAACAATTATCTGACACCTTGCAGTGCATGAATATACCAGGAGATTGTGACAGGGATGCTAGAAGTGCATAAGTTGGTTCGCACAGATCCAGGATTGTGGATAGTCAGGAGATCAGAGATGATCCTACAGGCACACATGATAGGCCTTTACGTCCTACTTTCTTAAGGCCTGAAGAGGACACGATTAGTGTTGATTCTGAACCAGCTCCTTTTGTTGATGACATGGTAGCTCACTTTGCTGAATGGGATGCATTGCCTGAAGCCATAAAGAGGAATTTGAATTTTGATAGGTTCTTGACTCAAAAAAAAGAGCATTCCAGAGGCAGGCCTGGTCCAGATATGAGGCAGAGATCCAGACAAACTAAACTCAAACAGGCAACCAATAAACTCACCATGACTCATTTTGATGGAAGCGAAAAGATGACAGCCAAGGCCTGGATCCATAAGTTGGATACATATCTTGCATTACGCCCTATGTCTGAAGAGGACGTTATTCGATTTGTTGTATCACATTTAGATGGTATTGCTCATGATTGGTGGTATCATGGTCTTGTTTTTTTACATCATGATCAGATAAGAACTTATCAAGTGTTTGTGCATAATTTGGTTGAGAGATTTGACAGGAAAGATCCTGAATCATATTTTCAGGATTTAGCTCAACTCAGGCAGTCTGGTAGCTTGGAGACTTTTATTAACGAATTTCAGAAGGTTTCAGTAATGGTTTATGATATTTCTGAGAGGAGACGTGTGATGTTGTTTATAGAAGAATTAGTTGAACCTCTCAGAGGATGGGTTAAGTCTTTTGATCCTCCTTCCTTGCAGGCCGCCATGAAAAAAGCAAGGGACTTAAAGTTTTCAGCTCCATGTACTAGGTTCCCTTCAAAACCGCCAAGTTCTTCACAAGACAATAGCGCTGCTCCAAAGAAAGATGGACCAAATTCAAAACGACCTATGATGGGACCTCTGGATCAAGAAACTGTTAATGATTTGAGAAGAAAAAGGTTATGTTTTTACTGCAGGGGCCCCTATGATGAGAAACACGATTGTCCTTTGAGGCCTAAAGGTAGAAATAGACTTATGGAATGGTTTTACGATGATGAGTACATGTTTGATTTTTCAAGACAGCAGGATGACAATGAAATGGGTAATTATGAAGCTATGGCTACAGAAAAGAGAACTGGTGATGATCCTAAACTTAAGGTGGTTTATCTTTCTAGCATGTAGAAGGAGGGATCTTTCAGATTACGTGGGCTCTTAGCAAGGCAGCGTGTTATTGCTTTATTGGATACAGGAGCTACACATAACTTTATTGATTCAGAGTTAGTATCCAGGAGAGGTTTGCTGACTGAAGAGTTTGAAGGAATTAGTGTTAAGGTTGCTGATGGTTACACTCTTAAGTGTGACAAAATGATTCCAAATCTGCCCCTCAGGTTAAATAATTATGACTTTAAATCTGATTTTTATGTGATTGATATGGGTGGGACAAAATTGGTTTTAGGCATGAGCTGGTTGCATTCCATTGAGGCGTTTTATCTCAGCCTTAAGAATATGGAAATGAGTTTTGAGGTGGATGGGAAGAAGCATATTCTTAAATCCATCAAAGAAGAAAACTTGAAGACAATTACACTCAGGCATATGCAGTGCCTTATTGATCATGATGCAGTGGAATGGGCAGCAAAGTGCAGAATGTTACCTACACTTGAGGAGACTGGGAAACCAGCTTATCATCCTGATATACAAGAACTCAAGGTTAAACACTCCAAAGTGTTTAGTGATTTACCACATGGCAGACCACCTGACAAGGGAATAGAGCATATTATTGAGTTAGAGGAGGGCACTAAGCCCATTATGATCACTCCTTGCCGGCATCCCAAGCGTTTGAAAGATGAGATAGAGAAGACTATTCAGGAGCTGCTCTCTATGGGTCACATCAGGCCGAGTAAGTCTCATTTTGCTTCATCAGTGGTATTGGTGAAGAAGAAGGATGGTGCCCTGAGGATGTGTATTGATTACAGAATGTTGAATCATAAAACAATTAAGAACAGGTATCCTAATCCTCGTATTGATGAGCTGATTGATGAGTTGCATGGAGCCGCATTCTTCTCTAAGATAGATTTGAGATACGGATATCATCAGATTCAAGTTCAGGAAGAAGATATAGAGAAGATAGCCTTTAGATGTCATTGTGGACACTTTGAGTTTTTAGTCATGCCTTTTGGGTTGACTAACGCTCCGGCAACATTTCAGTCTACCATGAACAGGGCCTTCCGCAAGAAATTGAGGAAGTTTGTGTTGGTTTTTTTTAATGATATTTTGGTTTATAGCAGGATGTGGGAAGATCACCTGATTCATTTGGACACCGTGCTGGGTATTTTGGTTGAGGCTTCCTTTTATGCTAAGGAGTCTAAGTGTGCTTTGGGTTTGTCTGAGTTATTGTATCTGGGGCATATTATTAGTGCAGAGGGAGTTCGTATGGACCCTGATAAGGTTCGTGCTATTCTTGATTGGCCAGTTCCAGAGAGTTTGACTCAGCTCAAAGGGTTTATTGGTCTGTGTGCTTTTTATCGCAGATATGTTGGTTTTTCTCGGCTTACAGCTCCCCTTACTGACCTAACTCGTAAGGGTGCTTTTCAGTGGACTCCTCAGGCATAGGAGTGTTTTGAGAAGTTCAAATTGATTATGACTTCCTGCCCAGTTTTGGCTATGCCTGATTTCCCCAGACCTTTTGATTTGCATTGTGAGGCATTAGGTGAGGGCAGTGGTGCAGAACTTTCATAGGATCATCATCCTATTGTGTTTGAGAGTAGGAAGCTCAGGGGTATGACAAGGAAATGTTAGCCAATATGCATGCTTTGGCTAAGTTCAAACAGTATTTGGTTGGCAGCAAATTCTGTATCAAAACCAATCATGACAGTCTGAAATATTTTTTGGGGCAGCGTGATTTGAACGAGCGGCAACAGAAATGGGTCAACAAACTTCAGTCTTATGATTTTGATATTACTTATATCAAGGGGACGTAGAATGTAGTTGTTGATGCTCTCTCTAGGAGACCACACCTGTGTGCATTGACAGGGGTTTCTGAGGATTGGAAACATTTGATTATTGCTGACTATGCTAAGGATCAGTGGGCCACTGATTTTCTTGATGGGACCATCCAGGATGATAGGTATGCTCTTGTGCATGAGTTGATCATTTAAAAGGGAAGGGTTTTGTTGGTTTCTGGATCGAGTGTTATACAGTTGGTGTTGAGAGCCTTTCATGACTCTCCTTTAGCAGGGCACCCGGGTTTCTTTAAAACCTATAGGCAGGTGTGTGAGCGTTTTTCATGGATGGGGCTCAAACATGATGTTCAGAGATATGTCAGAGAATATTCTGTTTGTCAACAAAAGAAGCAGGAGCACACATATCCTGTGGGTTTACTGAAGCCACTTCCCATTCCTCAACGGAAGTGGGAATGTATTTCTATGGACTTCATTGTGGGCCTGCCTAAAGCCCCAGGCAGAGATTGTATTTATGTGGTAGTGGATCGGCTCACAAAATTTTCTCATTTCTTTCCAATTACTACTACTTTTTCAACAGTGCAAGTGGCAGAGTTGTTTTTCAGGGAGATTTTTAGATTGCATGGGTTACCGCGGAATATTGTAAGTGACCGAGATAGCCGATTTATGAGTCACTTTTGGCAAGAGTTGTTTAGGTTATGTGGTATGGAACTGACTCCTAGTACTAGCTACCACCCATAGACCGACGGTCAGACGGAGATTGTTAATAAGTGGGTGGAAGGTTATCTTCGGAACTATGTTTCTGCTCAGTAGAGGGCATGGGTGAGGTGGATTTATTTCTGTAAGTACTGCTATAATTCTACTCATCATATGTCCAGTCATATGACACCTTTCCGAGCTTTGTATGGGTATGATCCTCCCAGTTTTCTTGATTTGATGCTCAGTGATAGCAGAGTTCCTAGTGCAAGGGATTTGTTACAAGATAGTAAGGATGTTTTGGGTACTTTGCGTGATAATATACAGCGAGCTCAGAATCAGCAGAAGCAGTAGCTAATCAGAGGAGAGTGGCTCGTTCTTTTGAGGTTGGGGACATAGTGTATTTGATGCTGCAATCTTACAGGCAGTCTTCTATTCGGAGGAGTGGGGCTGAAAAGCTCAAACCTCGATATTATGGTCCCTTTTGTGTGGTCAGACGGATTGGCGAGGTCGCTTATGAGCTAGAATTACCTGATGATAGTAAGGTGCACAATGTGTTTCACGTGTCTCGTCTGAAGAAAGCATTGGGAAAGCATGTTATTCCTTCCTCTGTTTTACCTCTGTTGGATGATGAGGGGAAGTTGGAATTGATTCCTGAGGCCATTTTGGATACCACGGAAAGACATTTGTGCAAACGAGTTATCCGAGAGTTCTTGGTTAAGTGGTAGGGTTTACCCGATGAGGATGCTACTTGGGAGTCAAAGGGTATTTTACTGCATCCTGGGTTGCGATTGCTCGAGGACAAGCAATCTTGGGGAGAGAGGACTGTGATGTCCCCAATTTAGCAGGTGCTTGTACTTGTTGTCAGTTCATCAATGCGATCCCTGTGAGCTGACGATATGTTTAGGGGATCTCTGTGACACACTTACTATTTTTAGTAAGTCAATTTGGACCCGGTTTCTATTTCGGGTAAGGCAGTTGGGCTCTGGATGTGGTCTACAGTCTTCATTTGTGTTCACTATTTATTTTACCACCTTGCTCATACTTAATTGAATTAAGCTTGCCTTAATTAAAATATGATGCTTTAAAGATGTTTTAATTTTAACATGTGTGCTTGAAGACACTTAAGTGAAAAGTGTATCTTTGAAGCTGAGTTTTGGTGTGTTGGTGAAGACTCCTTGGGAAATCCATTAAAAAACCAATGGATTTCGATTTTTCTTTATGCTATTGATTATCGAATTCTGGATGAATTGAAGTGTGGTTCGAATTGAGGGTTTGCAAGGTAGTCTCTGAGAAACGTCACTTTCTCTTGAGTAAATGCACTATGAATCGGTCGCCAATGCCAATGAACTGTGCTAAGAATGCCAGCCATTAGCAGCTATAGCCTGCGTTAATTCTCTGAGCCGTACAGACAATAACCAGGGCCATACGGATCTACAGCCAGCCATACGCACTTAATGCAGGCTGCTGCGTGAGGTTATCTTCATTGCTGAGTGGTCACGTGTTGTCTTTTTGAGAACACAGCATACATTTGGGTGGAAACGTGTATAGCTGCAGTCGTTCAAGAAAGGAAGGCTTGCGATAATTCTGAAGGTTATATTGTTTGCAGCCAGCGTAATCAATAAGGTGCAAATCAAATTCGATTATGTTCATGCAATGACAATAATTTGAATGTGTAATTGTTTTCTTTGAGTTTGAAATCAATTCAATAAAAACTTTCGTAATATTGTTGATCAATGTTAAATTTCGAAGTTTGGTGGAATTTTTATATTTTCAAAGAAATATAAGAATACAGTTTATCAGATTTCTTTGGAAAATCAATATTGCAATATTAAGAGCTACCAAGGCTCTTTACAGACCAAAATGTCAACAGCTAGTGGCACAAGGAAATGGAGATGCAACATTTGTAATACGAAATGGTTTGGGAGCATTACTAGAGTTAATGCGCACTTCCTGTTTTGGAAAGGAAAACTTGTGGATCCATGTAAATTTTTGGATTTTTCTTTTTCTTTTTGGATCATATGTTGCTTTATTTTAACATGTCAATTAAATGGGACATGTTGATCCTTGATTGCATGTGGATTGTTGGACTTATAGACTTTATTTTTGGCATCCAAACTGCTTGGAAAAGAAATGGGATTCGTCAATGGATAGGAATGATCTAGAGGTCTTTTGGATGGGTGGGAATGATATGGAAGTTTTTTGATGAAGGTTAATGTAGATAGATGGTTGGAAGGTTTTCAAAGATATATGCCCTTGATGATCTTGATTTATGAAAGGATAAGTGGATAGTGAGCTAATGGATGGAGGGATATATAGACCTAAGATGGATGGAAGGATTGAAGGGGAAGGTGTACATTTGAATTTAGATTTTGTAAGAATACCAATGACTTGTGAATGAGGTATGTAACCGAGGCCATGACCATTAGGATTTGCATTGATATGGAGGGTTTCTAATATGCCTTACTCGTGGAGACCTAACCCTTTGCCTTGATAATACATACTTTGACAAATCTTTCTACCATGAGATACTTGTTACAAAATACAAATCCATTTTGAGGTGAATATGGTATGGAAGAACTGATAGGATTGCAAAGTAGACTAGACTAGATGTGAGTGGAGGAACCCATTTGATATGTAAGGGGTTCGTGAACATCTTGTATAGAGATATTTGGATCCTGAGGGGGATCAAGAGGTATGACGAGTTCTTCATTAGGTGGAGTTGGAGGAATGAAGGGAACTTTTAGAAATATAGGATCTTTTGGTGGACATGGAGATGAAGGGATTGAGGTATCTTGAGGATGAAGGAATTCTTTGATCTTGACTTGGAAGGGGTTCATTAATCTCTATGTTAAGGATATGCTGCTCTTGATCTTGGATGGAATCATTACGAAGAACAAAAAGAATGTCATGATCTTGATTAGGAAAAGGAAGGTTGACAAGACTTGGAAGGACACTTTGTCCTTGGGATGGATGGGAATCATCATTGATAGGATGGATAAAGATGGTAGGATCATCATTGGATTCTCGGAAGATGGGATCTTGGTCAACAATTGTATGGGATGGGTCATTCTTGGGATCTTGATCTTGATTTGTAGTCTTGTGTCTTTGTACTTTGGATTATCCTCTTGACATGCATCCAATTCTAACAATAGGATATTTGTTTGGATATTTATGGGGGATTCGTGGAAGAATTCAATGCTTTGGCATGATAGAAATGGATTTTGAATGGGACTCACTGGAGTAGGTTTTCTTGAGAATGGAGCATATGATGGCATTGGATCTAGGATTGCTGACTATAAAAGGGGCTTGTACCAAGGAATGGATTAGCTTGGATTTGTATTGCAAATAGCCCTTGGGAGATTTCATCATTTAATGCCTTTAGATGGAGATTGTGTAGATTTCTCTTGTGAAACTTTAGGGGTTGAAGGAATGGTGGGAGATATGGAGGCTAAAAGATGGGATATGGATGTGTCATTAGAATGATTGCTATGGATTGAGCCATTGCTAGACACGGGTAAATGATTTTGATCATGCTTGGAGATAGCTTCTTTTGTATAGTCTAACTTTCAAAGCAAATTTTTTGAGAGTTTTGGTTTGGGATTTTCGTTGTTTGTGTAGTCTTGCTTGGTTGCGAAGTTTTAATTCAGCTTCACCCAACACGAATTTATACTCAAAACTTGATGCTAGTTTTTATTTGAGGAGAAAATAATATCTAAGAGGGTCCTCAAGGACCAATGTTTCTAAAGCTTTAACGACTTCATCTGGAGAAAAGTCTGCTAAAGGGTCATGACTCCCTAGTTAGAATTATGAGGATGATTCACAATGGATATGGGACTCTTTTTCAACATGTGAAGGTGATTTGGGTCAGGTATTACTATGACTTGGATGGAAACTAGGTTTAGCATGTGAGTTAAGATCTTCGTTTAGTTTCTCAAAGTCGAATGTTAATGTTCTAGGGAATTGTGGATAACTTCCAAAGTCAAGATCTTGTGGTGCTCCAAATAGGCCCATATGTAATTCTGTAGGTGATTCCCTATTTGGATTGAAACCCCATGGTGGTAAGGTATCGACTTGTTGTTGTGTGGGATCAAATTGAGATTGTCTTGGGTTGAAATTGTCCATGGGTTGCTGTGAAGAATTTGCTTGTCTCTTAGGAGCTCGGGATCTTGTTTCAATGCCCATAGGTATGGACCTATATGAGATATGCCTAAAGGAATGACTAATATGAATCAACAAATTCAACCTAAAAATATTTTAGCAATGCAAATGAAATGGGATGCAACTTTAAAGATAGCCTAACAAAATGAGGACAAAGGGACAATATGACAATGACAAGGTCAAAGGATCTAAGTGCAAACTAAGGACAAGGACAAAATAGATAGATGACTACAAAGGTTTTCTTGAATATTGTGAATTTGTAAGTTATTTCATTCTCTATATTGCTGCAAAATAAACCCTTTGTGCATTTGTATCTATTTCTTAATTTCTGTTAGTCCTAACCGGTCCCTGAGAGGGGGGTGAATTAGTAAATACAATTTTTACTTTCAATTTATCCTTATATATATTCTTGCAGAATTAAAAGAATATAACAATACTCATAAACAGAAATTAAAATACATAGGTCAACACAACATATATACGTGGAAACCCTCGGTTAGAAGGAGAAAATCAAGGTGTAACAGAACCCACAACTTTACTATTGCAGTAATAAAGGTTCCCTATTAGCGGCTTACAAAGCACTTGTAATAGTGCTACCTAGTAAAGGGGTTTGGTAGAAGACCTGTTAGGATCTTGACCCTGTTAGGAGTCGCCTTGTAAAAGGACTTTCAACACCAATTAAGATGTTACCCGGTGAAGGGATTTATACAAAGAACTTGTTAGGGTTCACCCTGATTAAGGGATTTGAATATGCTTTTACAATTCAAAGAAATGATCTATGATGACACTTTTTTTGTCTAATCAGATCATACCTGTTACCCCTTTTCTCTTCTTGGTTGTTGAACCCTTCTCTGTCTTTCACTTCTCGTGACTGTAGCTCCTCTCAGAAGATATCTCTCTCCTGCTCTAGATATTCAACAACACTTCTTTCATATCCTATGACCTGTATTTATAAGAAATTAATCTTATTAAAAATACATCTCACAGTTCTGCCAAGCTGTAAACTCTCACATTAATCACGCATGCAAAATTCTAAGAGTAAAAGACTTGCAAATTGATCCTAAGTTTACCTTGAAACATCTATAGATAAAATAAAGCTAACTCCAGTTTTAACTGTGAATGCTCCATATAATCCGGTTCGGATTATCATGCACTTAACTGGTAATAACCTTGTACTCGGTTAGTCATTTATTCCTTGTGTGTTTCCCATGTCCGGTTGAAAACACCTAGACTGGTATAAGTGTGACCAGTTAAAGTACACTGCTTCCTCTTACAATCTACCGATTCATTAATCATGAGTACCGGTGTGATGTACCAGTGTTCCGATGGGATTGATGTTTGCCTCTGACTTTACCAATGACAACTAATGTTATGTCAACAATCTTCCCCTTTGGCATTGGTGGCAAAACATATCCATACATCACCTGTCATGTAGACTTCCCCTGTAAACACACATTGTCTGTACTCTTTCATCTGATACTGATCTTTCTTCTTCTTTCTTCCTCTATATCTGATCCCTGATCCCTTCAGTTCCTCTGGTATCTGATCTTCCCGATATTTTGATCTTCTTCCCCTTTTTGCCTCCATAGGACAAAGAATTGTTAAATCTTGAATGTCTCATTTTATATCTGTAACTTTTTGAAGATATCCTTATACATTTTCTTCGCTGAATGAAGGAATGGATTCCATAGACTTGTTACAAGTTCCAAGTTATTTTGTGCTGCTTGCAGTGAGACAATTATGTTTTCCATGTCTTCTACTGTCTTGTAATCAGGTTCTTGGATTAGTCTATTTGCCTCATTTGTTGTTGACTGCATTAGATCGAATGTTGGGGCAATGAACAATTGGAATCCAATAAGATCTTGAATTCTCTTTGTTTTCTCTTCAGATGCCTTTCTCAGAATAAGAGCGTGACTTGTCATTTCCCTGTTGTATTCTATTGCAGATGTGTTCTTTGCATCAAACTTGGATGAAAGAACCTTTATTTCTTCTGAAGTCTTGGATGTCTTCTCAGTGATATCTTGAACAAAGTCTTCAAAGTTTGAAGTCCTTGTTATTAGACTTCCTGCATCCTGTATCCGTTGTTGGATTACTCTTGTATTTGTAGATACAGTTGCCTTTAACTCTTCAACCTATTTGTGAAGAGTATCTGCTCGCTTCTTCTCATAGTGATCAATGGCTATTGTCTCCGGATCAGTGACATCTTCTCCAATTGCTTGCGCCAGTATTTCCAATTGATCAATAACAGGTTCATCTTCATCAATGTCTGCATCCGATACAAAGTTGTACAAGATGTTTCTTATACTAGAGAGGACCATATCTTATTTCCTCTTAGTGAGCTCTTTCAGTTGTCTTGTTGACATCTTGCTTATGTCAACTATTGTATAACTAACTTTGCTTTTCTTTGTTTCTGCATCTGTAGTAAAAGTTAGTTTTCTTTTCAATGTTGATGAGCTGGGAATATCTACCGATATCTCCTGTGCCGATTTCTCTTCTGTAGGCTTCTCTTGTTCTGTATTTACAAGTACCTCCTATTGTTGAGGAATTTCCTGTTGTGGTGCTTCTTCTGGGTGTACCTCCTCTTCTGGACGGACTTCTTCTTGTGGATGAGCTTCTTCTTCCGGACGGACTTCCTCTTCAGGATGTACTTCTCCTGGTGGTGCTCAATTTTTTGCTCTTCAGCAACCTGTTGATCTGTTCTTATTTCTGTAGTCATCCCTTCTGATGACCCACCTTGAACTTGATCGCCCAGATTTACCTGTTCACTCGATGTGAACGGTTCAGTTATAACTTCTTTCTCACAAGTTGAGGATTTTTCACTAGCTGTGAATTGTACCGTTGGTACCAATTCTCTCTGAGGTTCATCCTATGGACCTGTTGTCTTCAAAGTACTAAAGTCATAATTCTGCCAGAATTTTAGTCTCTTTATATACATCCTTTTCATATCCATTGATAATCTTTGATACCCTGTTCTTTGTGTCCAAGTTCAGTGACACTGCTTCTGTCAGAAGTTTTTTTGTCTCTTCACTAAGACCAAGTCTAACTTGTGTCAAAGTCTCCCTGACAATCTTTGTGTTTGCTGCTAAACCGGTTCTCCATTTAGCCATTATTCTCTTGTTTAGTTCAGGAGGAAATTGAGCCCTATAGTCTCTAGGACTTCTGTTAAAATCTAAGAAAGTTTCCAACAGGGCAATCTCTATTTTCTGCTTGTCCTCTTCTACTAACACACTAAACCATTTCGCTGCATTCGACACTTCACCAAGGTCCATGACTTCATCTACTATATTATCTATAGTTAAGGTTCTAGCTTTACCTTTAACTAGAGAAGCAAGCAGAGTTGGTGGAGTAAGATCACCGGCTTTTTCATCAGTTATCTCAACAATTACCGGTTCTTTTGCAATCTTGGCCTTGACCGGAATCTCAGCTCCCAGTATACCCTTTCCTTTCCCGGTATCTATCACTGATGGCTCGGTGATCTTCTGGCATTCTGCTTCTGCTTGGTGTTGTTGCTGAAGAAGACTTGTCCAGGTAGTAACTCCTTCATGCACCTTGTCCACCTCTCCAATAAGCACCTGACTTATCCTTTTTCTTATCATGAAACTTTTCTTGTGCAGGTCCGCTTGTTGGGTTTCTTCTTCCAAAGTTAGATGATTTTGGACTTCAAGTAGAGCTTTTATCCTTAGCTATCTTTCCTTGTCAATTGAAGATTTCCATCTTCCTATTATTTCCAGTAAATTATCCGATATTACTTTATGAAGTTCAGTGGGAGTATAATTGAAGTTGTAGAGATAGTGAACTACAACTTCTATTTTTCTTTTATCCTCTTCATTGCTTAGTTCATATCTCCTTCCAACTGACCCCAATCCACCTTTTTCTTTAATTCCTTCAACCAATTCTTCAATGGTTGGTTTTCTTCCTTTCGGTGCATCCTCTCTCACCGGTTTTGCAGATTTTCTCTTCCGATGAAGAGTAGTTGTCTCTTCGGTCTCTGTTTCTTCTTGTTCTTCCCCTTGTGCACTGGACACCTATTGTGTTCTTTTCCTCTGAACCTTGGGTTCCTCTGCGGCTGATTTCTTCTTTCTCAGTGTAGGAGTCCTTTTGACATACACCTTCTTAGGTTCCTTAACTGATGACTTCTTCTTCAAATTTTCCAAAATTTCTTCATAAGTCCCAAACTGGTATGCAGAGAGATCCAGGTCACTCTCTTGCAAAGCATCTACATATGCTTTGGCTGTCTTGGTGGAGATCTCATACCCAAGCTCTGGTGCATACTGAGTTTTGGGCTCCACAACCTGAACTATACAGTGATCAATGCTCACAAGAAAACACACATCATCCTTGTATAGATCAACAATAGTCGAGGGAATTCTTTCCCTAGCGTGCATTCTAAGCTGGAATGCTTCAAAGAACTCGTTCATAACTTTATTAAACTGATTACCTAGTCGGTTAGCCAAATCTCCTATTTGAATCATAACCGGTTTATCTACTAGCTAGGTAACTTTTCCTATGCCCAACAAGAAATTCTGATAGTAAAAGAACAGACGTACCAGTAGAGTTCCATATTTTAGAAACTTTTTCTTTACAAGACCGAGCTTCTTCAGATTTTCTAAAATTTGCCCTCTCAGCATGGCGTAAATATCATACTATGCATTGTCGTGCATGATCCGGTGTGCAGCGTGTATAGCTCCTCCCGACACACTATTGAGGTTGCTCGACTGATAGATTTTATATCCGATGACTGCAGATGCAAACCGAACACCCTCGTCTTCTATGTCGTTGACAGTCATCAACCGACTATTGGATTTCGACTTTGTTAACCTTGCTACTTCTACATTCGCAATAGTTCTAAGGGTAAGAGCTTCCCCTTTGTCACTATAACTAATGACCCTCCGCAAATCCTCCTTGGTGATCGGTGTGACTGCGCCTTTCGCTAGCCACAATCCTGGTTCATGAACCCTACTGAGAACCAATCTTCCAATCCGGTCGAAACACAGTTGGATACCGAACTCCATTTATCAAACATGAAGTCTCAAGCTTCGCATACTTATCTTGAAGCTTTCCATCTTTGCAAAGTGAGAGATACTCGCTTTGGATGAAGGTTTCACCCAATTCTTCCTACTTAGAGTGAATGAAAGCTGTAATGTCTTCAATCAGCAGAACTCCATCAGGCACCGATGATAGCGCACCTGTCATGTCGTTCTCTCGGTTCTGCACTGGCATGATGTCGTAAACTGGTCTATCAAATTGGTTTCCTTGAATTAGATTGACGACAGAAGATGATGATGCCATCGTATCTTGACCGGTTGACATAGAGAATTCTTGATAGGATTTACAGAGATTACTTAGCAAAGACCGTAAATCAAAGCAAGAGAAGATTACTCAAGTATAAGAAATCAAAAAATCACAATTCACAATGTAAAGTGAAATGAGTAATCATCCTTCCCTTAAATAGATTTAGGGTATAGCGGTAATTACCAAACAGTAACAATTGTTAATGGCTACAACATTAATTACCATACCAAGTCTTTCTTTCGACAACCAGTTCTCATTGCGTTTACCTATTAACCCATCCTCGGTTGTGATGTCAGCACTTACCTTTCCGATATACCTGATAGACTGGTGACTTCTTCCAGTTGCTCCTTTTGACTGTGTGAGTTCATTACTCACCAGTTCTATCGGGACTAGTATGCGGATTACCAGTTCCCTTTAAGCCCTTAAGCTTAGTTTGCTGAAGAGATATCACCATCAGCAGATGATGATCTTCCTTCTGTTTTCTCCTCAGCGGAGCTCTTTGATTCCTTCTTCAACCAAATCTTCTTGACTTCTTTTTCAATTTCTTTTCCCTTATTATCCTTTTGGTTAGGAGTCAAGTTCCTTTTGACCAGTTTAGCAGGTCCCCTTTTCTTGTTCATTGGCCGCTCTTTGGCTAGATGTCCAACCTTGTTACAGTTGTAACAAGCTATCCCGATTGCCTTCCATGGATTTACCCTTCTATCCCTATTCTTAGGTGAAGGACACGGGGAGTTGCTATGGCCGTGTGTTCCACAGTTAGCACAGTTGGTTGTGCTCCGATTTACATTCCTCTTAGGGAATACTGGTCTCGGTGGGGATCTGAATGCCATAGTTTTAGACCTACATTCATCTTCTTTGTGTCCATAATTGTTGCATGCATAGCAATAACCTTTGAAGCTTCCACTGGTCACATTGTTGGGACGAGACCTACATTCAAAGGTCTTGTGGCCATACTTGTAACAGTTTCTACAGTAACTATTAGAAGTAGTTGGTTTTACCAGTGCATTTCTACAGTCATTTGTTTTATGACCCGATTTACCACAATGATTGCAAGAGGTTTTGAAGGTCTTCTTACCTTTATCTTCCTTTGGTTTCTTTTTTTCCTTCTTGCCTTTCTTGACTCCAGATGACTCACCGGTTTCCTTGCTGCTTTGACTGATGTACCCAAGTCCTGTGGGATCTTTGTGCTTTCTTTGAGCCCTTAATTGCTCATCAAGCTTTTCTGAGCTTTCATTGTATCTTTTAAGTGTCTCATTTTTTTCTTCAAGAGTCTTCATTTGTTCCCTTAATTGATACAATTCAATAGCCAGTCTTTTGCATGCATCATCTTTATCTTGCAAGTTCTTTAGCATAATCACATTTTCTTGAGTTATGATCTGCATGTCATCTTGAAGTTGCAAAACAAGAACATCACTTTCTCTTACCGCCTCTTCTACCAGATTTCTTGCTCTTTCAGAGGTCGCTAGTGATTTCATGTCGTTGTTCCTTTCATCTTCAACTTTCCTTTTGTCTTCAATGATTGCAATCATTCTCAGACCATTGCTTTCCTGCTCCCTTTGCAGATTTGAGATCTGATCGGTTAGACTCTAGTTTTTCTCCATAAGATCAGAGACTGCCTCTTCAACTTCATCAAATCCACTTTTCCCAGAGAGTTCCTCAATTGTGTCATTGTTTTTACTCAGTTGCAAAGCCAGCTCTTTTCTCTTTGCAAGAGACCTTCTCAGTCTATTTTCAAGAGAGGCAATTATGTTATTGGCTTCCTCAAGATGCTTTTGATACCTATAACCCTCCATGATCTTTACTCAAGCGGTTAAGCTTTATACCTTGAGAACCAAAATGCTCTAATACCAATTGTTAGTCCTAACCGGTTACTGAGGGGGGATGAATCAGTAAATACAATATATATATATTCTTGCAAAATTAAAAGAATATAACAATACTCATAAATAGAAATTGAAATACACAAGTCAATACAACATATATACGTGGAAACCCTCGGTTAGGAGAAAATCATGGTGGGACAGAACCCACAACTTTACTACTCCAGTAATAAAGGTGCCCTATTAGAGGCTTACAAAGCACTTGTAAGAGTGCTACCCAGTAAAGGGATTTGGTAGAAGACTTGTTAGGATCTTGACCCTGTTAGGAGTCGCCTTGTAAACAGACTTTCAACACTAATTAAGATGTTACCCGGTGAAGGGATTTATACAAAGAACCTGTTAGGGTTCACCCTGATTAAGGGATTTGAATATGCTTTTACAATTCAAAGCAATGATCTATGATGACACTTTTTTTGTCTAATCAGATCATACCTGCTACCCCTTTGCTCTGCTTGGTTGTTGAACCCTTCTTTGTCTTTCACTTCTTGTGGTTGTAGCTCATCTCAGAAGATATCTCTCTCTTGCTCTAGATATTCAACAATACTTCTTTCATATCCTATGACCTATATTTATAAGAAATTAATCTTATTAAAAACATCACAGTTCCACCAAGCTGTAAACTCTCGCATTAATCACGCATGCAAGATTCTAAGAATAAAATGCTTGCAAACTGATCTTGAGTTTACCTTGAAACATCCGTACATAAAATAAAGCTAACTCCAGTTTTAACTATGAATGCTTCATATAATCCGGTTCGGATTATCATGCACTTAACCGGTAATAACCTTGTACTCGGTTAGTCATTTCTTCCCTGTGTGTTTCCCATGTCCGGTTGAAAACACCTAGACCGGTATAAGCGCGACCGGTTAAAGTACATTGCTTCCTCTTAGAGTCTACCGATTCATTAATCATGAGTACCGGTGTGATGTACCAATGTTCCAGTGGGATTGATGTTTGCCTCTGACTTTACCAATGACAACTAATGTTATGTCAACAATAACAACTCAAAAAAAAACACTAAAAAAGCAAGGGTGCATTTTACATTGTTGTTGGTAGTTACCAGTCATAGCAAGTGGAAATCACCAAGAGTCATACTATATCATTCCAACCTTGTGAGAAATCGATTTAAAAATAAGGAGTTTAAGACTTCAACAAAAACCAAATGTGACCTTTAAAAGTTTTCAGTGGTCAAAAGGGGTCACCATTTCCTTCAAGGAATTACAATCTTCTTGTTTTTTTCTTTATGGAAGCCATATGTTTGGTCTTCTGTAACATTAAGTGTCTACCAACCATCAGGATTTTATAATCAGAAAATAAGAGGGGAATCAATTTATATTTGATGAAGGATTGAAATACTTTCTAAAGGTAAAAGATGGTCTCTTAAGCTTGGCGCAACTTCTTATTGGAATCACATATCCTTCACAAGGCTGTCGTACATTCTTTGGTCTGGCTGTTCTAGGAACAACCGTACAATTTAAAAGGGGAGTTGTTGGTGCTGAATGGATGCCAAGTGGATTTTGAATATTCTAAAATGGAGCCTGTCAAAATCAAAGGAGAGGTTGATGGATAGAGTGTGAATCATCCAAGCTGTTTGCTGAGCATATGCAATCATAAAACATGGAAAAGAATGAATGATAGTCGATGTGACATTCCAATATTTTTGAAATGTAAATAAATAGGCAAGGAGAAGAGAACATATGTTGTCTTTGTATATAATCTGCATCTTCATATTGTTTAGAGATGATCTTGTGATAGATGGAGCTTGCACTCACCAAGACATCCATCCACCATGTAGACACCTTAGCTATGATGATATTTACGAGTGACCTAAGGCTGATCGCTTGTCTATACCACCACACCTAGTGTTCTATATGATGGACCGATGGCTTGATGATCGGTTTTGGCAACCATCATCATGTGATCACTATCATGTTGTGCACTACATTGAGATTTCATATACAATGCCATCAACATACATGCATCCATCCATTACATGCCATCATATATATATATATGCATAACATACCCTGTCATACATACACGTATGATGGATGTATAACCCATGTCATACATAGATACATCTATCCTAATATAATTGCATAATCATCTCAATATAGTGCCATTGCATCATCACTATCGCTGCATTACCGCATCCACATATACATCACAGTACATTATCTCCATTACCATACATTCCATAATAACCGATCCATACATCATGGCATCATTGCATTACACTCAGCAATCCATATATCATTGCATTATCACATCGTGTGTATATGCGTCTTGCATTATCACCATCATCTGATTCATCAAGTATCGAACAATTGCTTACTTAGCCGATTTACATAATTGGGCTGGCAGTTAACAATACTTAACAACATATGATTAATGGCGGTTCACCGCAATAATCATATAGATTATTGTGATGAACAATGATGACCTTTCATTTGTAAATTACAATGAGAGGCAACCATTCCATCGTGCCTCTTCACATGCCCGATCATGGATATCATATCATTGCAAGAAGGTAGATTAGAATATTGAATTGATTATATAACAATCCTTTTGTGGATCGCTCTACAGCAATCGATTGCTAACCGCAATCACAGGTGCAAGTATTTATATTTCATATCAGAGACGGCATCATCCAGAAGCATAATCGATACAAGGAATACCAGAGATGGCTTCAGTAACAGCGGATAAAGATAAAGGAGGATAAGACACAGCCTGTACAATAACCATTGTCTATTGTATTCGATATCTCTGCCATTGAGGTATCCTTGCCATTATATCAACCTGTATATGGAGCATGGATAAATAGCACATATTAGAGACAACCATTCAGGTCTTTAAGCATAATTCTTGTTGCCATATCAGAAACAACAATTGTGATTATTGTTATTGTAAAAATATGATATACTTCTTAGAAATTAGTATTGAATTTCAGAATTTAATGTTGCAGAGACTCATAGACACTTATGTACTAATAGATTACTGTATCTTCGGTGTCTTTAAGTCATCAATTATCTCTGCTATATATATCAGTAAGAAGTCATGATTTTGATGAGACGTGACTCATTCATGAGTCACAACTCATCAAGTCGTGACTCTCTGATTTCATACGGTTTCATTTATACTGCAGTTTACGTATTGCACAATACCGAAAGGTATATATTAATTTAAGTTTAATACAGTCAAAGCCGATAACCAATATCGGTACTAAACACATATGTTATGCATCACACGATATGCATAACAATGCGTAAGTTCATGTAAACGCATATGTTATATATCACACGATATCTATAAAAATGCGTAAGTTTATGTAAACTGATCACAATTTATGTAAACCGATACTTATCGGTATTCAATATTAATATTGCAGTATTATTAAATCGTATCAAATATATGAACAGTAATATATATTTGTATATGTAATAGTAATTTCATATACATTAATATATATGTATATATTAATGTATATATAAGTTGATAGATTATTTCAAATGTATATTGATAGATTATTTCAAAGGATAATAATAATATATATATATATATATATGTATATATTAATGTGTGTGTATTAATAAAATACATATACATTAATATGTACATATATATTCATATGTTAATTATCTGAACGATGCTATCAATTTCAACAGTTATATTGGAAGCATATGCATTGGGAATTATATATATATTTTTCTATTACATTCAGCATATGAATTTGGAATTAATACTCATTTTTTAGTATATACATTTGGAATTATTGTATATTTCCATTGTTCATAGCATCTGCAATAGAAATTAGAAATCAGAATTGAGTATTTGATCGTAGAATTGTGGAAATCTCCATAGTGTCTCAAATTTTATAAAAAGGTACATTACAGTCCATGTTGGTATTATCAATAGAAATGCAGCTGTTTGGGGATCGAAGACTGCAACCTAATACTGTATCCACCAGAAATATTCCAGGAAACTACAGAAGAAAGGTAATGTTAGATGAGCAGGTTCTCTTATTCAATTTATTATTGAATCTTAAGCACCTCCAGCTTAATAGAAAAGTTGCCATT
The DNA here is from genome assembly GCA_027943335.1 of Chamaecyparis obtusa. Taxonomy (NCBI): domain Eukaryota; kingdom Viridiplantae; phylum Streptophyta; class Pinopsida; order Cupressales; family Cupressaceae; genus Chamaecyparis; species Chamaecyparis obtusa. The sequence goes on along the minus strand of BSBK01000370.1, from coordinate 5,834,389 downwards.
TGCTAAAATGATAGGTTGGAGCACTAAACTAAGAACTTCCACCTTTCTATATCTGTGTATTCAAAACAACAAGGTGTTTATTCTACAATATGTTATTTCAGTTATGCTAAGTGAATGAAAACTGATTGACTTAATGTCTCGTGTCAATAAATGAATATGGATTGAGTTTGTAGTAAAGATTTTTTTTACTTCTGATATAAATTGTTTAAAAGATTTCAATTAGATAATTTGCCATAGTCGCCTGCAAGAAAACTGTTTGACATAATTCTTGAACATTAAATCATCGGAATGAGGAAAGGGAAAGTGCAAAAACAAATTTGTCACTCCAACTAGGTTTCTAATTACAAAGCAAAGCTAAAGCCACAAGCACAACCTTCTATACCAAGCAAGGAGCCACAATAAGATCCACAGACTTAGAATCTCAACCTCTTCCCAAGTTTTCACTACATTAGGCAACAGCAAGATGCAAAATGTTGTATTTTGTAATATGTAATTTGTGAACTATGATGATAGTTGTCAGCTATCTATGTAGCATTTTGCATGATGATGCGATTTTGTACTCAATTTGTATTCAAATTAATCAAATTTAACAAAAAATATAATTAAGGACTCATTGAATTCATTTTATAATTGAGTTTTACTTTTAAAAATGTGTTTTTTAAAGAAATTTAAGCAACTTTTTAAGTTGCCAAGTATTTTTGCCAAAAAAATTCGAGTCAAAATCTACCATGGTTCATACAATTATGTACTTGTTGAATTGAGCACTCACCAAATTGCTTGAGATAATCACTCCTAAAGAAGCATGAACTGAGTAGCCCTAAATTCAACATCTGAAAGTGTTTGGGTGTGTCATCTTCATGCACATTTCCAAGATGTAAAGGACAAGGCTGGATAAGGATTCATTAAAGTGTTTTTTATTTGCTATAATTCAAAATCAAAGGGATATCAGCTTATAGATTTAGTTGCACAGAAGATGTAAATCAGTAGGGATGTTTTCGATGAGGAAAAAGGATGCAACACCTCTTCCTCGCCAATGTCACCATCAGCTATCAATTCTCAAACACCAAGAATTATTGAACCTAAAGATGAGGAACTTGATGAAGAACAATAAGAGACTTTGTTTCCAATGTGTTATCCTCAACTTTAGATTGGCGAGAATCATGGGATAATCCTACAGAATTTTAACGTTGTAGCTTATGCCCTCCAAGCATGCATTTCAAGGTAATCTTTAAATGCCCCTACATGTAGTTTGATCCCTCGGAAAGTCTTTATGATTAGGTCATCATCCAGCCTTTTCGTTTTCACTAAGTGTGATTCTTGTCGGGAGTTTTTATCCTTGCACATTCGGGTTTTTTCCCCGACATTACAAGTCTTGCACAGTATGTTTCACATGCAAATCGAGATTTAAATCCCAATTTGCAACACCTTCCATCAAGTCTCATCAATGCAATTGTAAGTCAGGGTTTAAACCCCAGCCTAGATCACTTGTCATTCAGCCTTGCACTAAGTGTTGGTCGGGTTTTCAAACCCGACCAACATGTTTCTTTAACATTTGCAACTCCTAATTACAAATTGGGTCTAAAACCCAATTTGCAAGTCAAACACTCACACAATTGAAAATCATGTTTCAAAACCCAATTTACATGACCATTGCCAACTTGTCAATCAAGTTTGAAACCCGATTGACATGTCCCTTCTTCATTTTCACTTGCAATTCAAGTATTAAAACCCGAATTGCTAACATACCATGCTAATGGGGTTTTAAAATCTAAATTCCAAACATATCGTACAAATCGGATTTTAAAATTCGGTTTGCAACTTTCCTTTCCATGATGGGGTTTAAAACCCAATTTGCAAATTGTTGCATATCCACATGCAATTCGGGTTTTAAAACACAACCTACAACTTTCTTTGCACTCACCAATTTTTCTTCCTCCTTTTTGCATTTTTGGGGTTTCCCTCCGATTGTGCATGGTCTTTGTCAAAAATTTCTATAACTTTGGGAAACATTCAAATCCATTTTGCAATGGTGTTTCATATGCAAGATTCTACATATCGGAACCTAAAGATTCCATCTTGCTAAGATATGATGTAATGTCCCCTTTCTAGAAGACATGGATTTTGGACAATTAGCCTATTTTCCTGCCCTCATAGGTTGTTGAGTTGGGATAGTGTAATGTCCTCGATATAATTAAATAATTCAATTAATATATTTGTTGTATGGCTCCAAAACTTAATTATAATATCTTTCAAGCCCCCCTTCTTATTTATTAGTTAGTTATGTTTTTGTAGTCGGCCCGCTTGTAACCCTTCAGGAAGTTTCTTGGAGCCTATTTACAAGGCCGTCTTTGGTGTAGTTGTAGGCATGATGAATTTTGCATTTGCGAATTCCAATTGGAGTTCATCTTGTTTGCCATTTCGAAGGTGCAAGATCCTCCCTACTCTGGCACTTGCAGTTTCGGTGGGAATCATCCCTCACCCTATTCTGCATATCTCAGTTACTATAATCACGGATATAATTTGTGCAAAATATATATTTGTTCGGGGAAGTGTCATAGGTCGTACGGGACATTACAGTGGTGTCAAAGCGAGTGATTCTGCCAACATGTTGAGTAGTGGATGTGGAAGTTCATAGTATACACCAGGAGGTACCATTCTGCTGATAGAAAGGGAGAGCCACAGGTTCTTGCCACTGAAATCGTGACACTATTAAGGGAGCTAACCAGAAGCCAAGCTCAGCTCAACGAAACCATGGTCACGGGGGAGCAACGACAACATCTCATGGAGGAGACATTGCGTCAATTAGTAGAAGGTAGAACAAAGGAGACCATAATGGACATAGCGAAAAATTGGTAACTGGAAACACACAACACTCACATTCTCGACCGTTGATGCCGACATTTCCCTAGAGAACAAAAGCACCTCGAGGAGAGCAAGAGCCCACTTTTCAAGAGTTGGAAGAGTAGTTGAGATGACTAGAAGAATGCAGATCTTTAGGGAGATATATCCTTCAAGGATTATGTAGATCTTCAAATGAGATACTCGAGCAACAAGAGTCGTGGCTACTACGACGACGACATCAAACGAAAGGTTGGCAAGGTAAATTTGTCATCCTTTAACGGGGCCAGGACGACATCAGCACGAGCATGGGTACAGATAGTGAACACCTACTTCCAACTCAACCCAATGTCGAAGGATGAGGCAATCAAATTTTCAACTCTTTCACTTGGAAGGAATCACTCACGAATGGTGGCACCGTGGGATGGTCACCCTTGGTCACAATCGGGTCACCTCATATGCGGAATTCACAGAGAGGCTTATAGACCGCTTTGACGGGAAGGATCTAGAGCTCAACTTCAAGGAGTTGGCTCAACAAAAGCAATCCGGGCCAGTGGACATTTACATTACAGAATTCCAGAGAATGTCCGTGTTGGTGATAGATATATCGGAGAGGAGAGTGGTGGTATTGTTCACTGATGGGTTGATGGAACCCTTGAAGGGTTGAGTGAAAGGGTTCAACCCCAGCACGTTCACCAAAGCGATTAAGAAGGCCTATGACATGGATGCATCTTCTTCTTCCAAGAATTATTTGCATGCCAAACCACCTCTCGCCTTGAAGGAGAAAGATAACAAATCTTATCCGAAGAAGCCATCATTGGATGAGGCTACAAAACAAGAGCTCATGAGGAGAAAAGTCTATTTCACTTGCAAAGAGCCATGGGAACCTGGTCACCGATTCTTAGGAAAACGAAAGATCCATTACATTGAAGTGGTGTCTAACGGCGAGGAGGAAAATGAAGAACCTGAGCCGTAGGAGGGGAAAGATAAAGGAGAAATTAACCACATGGAGAAAATTGCCTCATTGGTACGAAGAGTGGGCGTCATTGCAGCATTGGCTGGCATTCCAAGATGCATGTATTCTGGGTGCGTGGCACCCTCCAGGGACAGCAGGTCCTAGTCATGCTGGACAACAGAGCCTCTCTCAACTTCATCAACTCATCAATCGTCACCCGAAGGGGTTTGTGTACGGAGGAGCATAAGGGGTTTGAAGTCAAGGTGGTAGGAGGAAATCTACTATCATGTACTCATTTGGTTATGCAAATGAGTATCACCATGGGAAACTACAAAGTAACAGATGATTTCTTTGTGGTAGATTTGGATGATACAGATGTCATATTGGGCATTCAATGGATGGAGACTCTTGACCACTACACAAAATTTCAAAAGGATGGAATTCTCATTCGAGGTGGATGGAAAGGTGGTTCTAAGAGGAATGTCAAATGGCAGCACCTAATGGAGATTTTGGCCCAACAGAAGGAAGCAATTTTCAGGCATGATGAGGTCTTCTAGGCGCCACATTGCTTGGTCTCGACCGAATCATTGAGGAGGCAACAAGCATACTACCATGATGACGAGCTTTAGGCGGTGTTGGGCAAGCACAGTTTGGTTCGCAGATATTCCACCTGGTATACCCCTACATAGAGGTTTTGAGCACATCATCCAACTGGAGGAAGGATCCAAGCTTGTTATTACCACGCCCTATTGCCATCCTAAGAAGTTCAAAGAAGAGATAGAGAAGACGATCCAGGAACTCCTCGACAAAGGATGGATCCGACCCAACTATAGTCCCTTTGCATCCTCAATAGTTTTGGTAAAGAAGAAGGACGAGTCTCTTAGAATGTGTGTTGACTATCGTACATTGAACAAGAAAACTATCAACAATCGATACCCCATTCCTAGGATCGATGAGTTGTTGGACAAACTACATGGACCAGTCTATTTCTCCAAAATTGATCTTCACTCCAGCTACCACCAAATCCGCATGAGGGAGAAAGATGTCGAGAAGACAACTTTCCATTGCCACTACAAACACTACGAGTTCCTGGTCATGCAGTTTGGGTTGACCAATGCTCCGGCTACCTTCCAATGTTGCATGAAACACATCTTCAACAAGCAACTGCACAAGTTTTTGTTGGAATTCTTCGAGGACATACTCATTTACAACAAGACATGGGAAGAACATTTGAGACATTTGGACAAAGTATTGGGAATCATGGAGTTGCATTCATTGCTTGCAAAAAGGTCCAAATGTGACTTTGGGATGACCGAGATCTTGTACTTGGATCACATCATCACTGCCCGAAGGTTATAGGTGCATCAAGAGAAGATTTAAGCAATTCTGGACTAGCCCGCACCCAAGACACTCTCAGAGCTGCATGGATTCTTCGGATTGTGCAATTATTACAGAAGATTTGTAAAAGGATTTTCACAGCTTTGAGCACCACTGACAGATTTGACGAATAAGGGAGCTTTCCATTGGGATGAGCAGGCACAACAAACCTTCGACAAATTGAAGGAAGTCATGATTGCGTGTCCAGTACTAGCACTACTTGACTTTACTCGACCCTTCATCCTAGAGTGCGATGCGTCTGTCAAAGGCATTGGAGTTGTGCTAATGCAAGACCGTCACCCCATCACATTCGAGAGTCAGAAGCTCTCGGGAGCTGAATGACTGTACTCTATCTATGACAAGGAGATGCTCGCCATCATGCATACACAGGCCAAGTTTTCGCAGTACCTCGTTGGAGCAAAATTTGTTCTGTGGACAGACCACAACTGTCTGAGATATTTCGTGGAACAGGACTTGAAAGAGCGGCAACAGAAATGGGTGAGTAAAATCCAAGAGTATGATTTTGATATTGAATACGTGAAGGGCAAGAATAATGTGGTGGCCAACGTCCTATCAAGAAACCCTGCCATATGTTTACTGTCACGAATCTCGGCAAATAGGCACATCTAGGCTAATCTGTTTGTCGAGTACTCCAAGAATTCTTTTGCATGATAGATGGACAAATACAGGATGACAAGTACAAGGTGGTTGACGACATCATCTACTACAAAGAATTTATCTGGTACCCGAATCGAAGATGAAGGAGAAGATTCTGAGGGAAGTTCATGACTTGCTTCTTGCAGGACACCCAGGGTACCTCAAGACAAATAGGTAAGTTGGGGAGAGGTTCACTTGGAAGGGCTTGAAGGATGATGTCCTACAGTACGTGCGGGAATGTTCCACTTGCCAACAGAATAAATTTGAGCATACCTTGCTTGCAAAATTACTACAACCCCTGACAATATCTGATCATAAATGGAAGAGCATTTCGATGAACTTTATCACTGGCTTCCGAGGGTGCAAGGGAAAGATTGCATTTATGTAGTGGTGGACCGATTAACCAAGTATGCCCATTTCTTCGCCATTCCCACAGGATGTCAGGCAACTCAGGCAGCTGAGTTGTTTTTTTGAGAGGTGTTCCACTTGCATGGCCTTCCACAGAACATAGTTAGTGATAGGATAGTCGTTTCCTTAGCACTTTCTAGATGGAACTATTTCAGTTAGCAGGAACAGAATTGTCTCCGAGTACGAGTTACCACCCACAGATATTCTCACAAGGAGATTGTGAACAAATGGCTGGAGGGGTTACGAATTACGTTTCAACAAAATAGAAGGCGTGAGTCTACTGGTTGCATTTAGGGGAGCATTGTTACAACACTACCTATCACATGTCAATAGGTATGCCACCCTTCAAGGCACTTTATAGTTATGAGCCGTCGTCATTTGTGGATCTGGCATTAGGTTACAGTCGTGCACCGAGGGCCAAGGACTGGCCGCAGGAAAGATTTGATATCCTGAGATCTCTCAAGGACAACCTACAAAGTGCTCAGAACCAACAAGAGATGAATGCCGATTAACATAGGGTAGTGCGGATTTTGAGGTAGGAGATTTGGTTTACCTCCCACTACAGCCGTACAAACAATCTCCCTTGAAGAAAACTGGTGCCAAGAAGTTGAAGCCACGTTTCATTGGACCCTACAAAGCGGTTCGAAGGGTGGGAGAAGTTGCCTACGAGTTGGAGCTTCCTAAGGGAAGTTGGATTCACAATGTCTTTCATGTTTCATGCCTTAAAAGGCAGTCGATCAGCGTGTCACAATTTCTAAGGAACTCCCAGCCATCGACGAAGAAGGAAATCTTAAACTAGAGCCCGCAGAGATCATCGACATCATAGAGAAAAAGCTGAGGTCACACACCATCAAGGAGTACCTAGTTCATTGGAAGGCGAATAGATCTTGGAGCATCCAAGTCTGCAATTGCTTGAGGGCAAGCAATTCTTGGGCTAGGAGGACTATAATGTCCCCGATAAAATTAAATAAGTGACTTAAAATTATTTGTTGTATGGCCCCGAAACTTAATTATAATATCTTTCGAGCCCCACTTATTTATTAGTTAGTTATGTTTTTGTCGTGTCGGCCTGCTTGTAACCCTTCGAGAAGTTTCACAGAGCCCATTTAAAAGGTTGTGTTTGGCGTAGTTGTAGGCATGGTGAATTTGATATTTTCTTTGTATTTGCGAATTCTAGATGGAGTATAGCCTGTTTTCCATTTCGGAGGTGCAAGATCCTCCATACTCTGGCAATTACAGTTTCAGTGGGAATCATCCCTCACCCTATTCTACCTATCTCAGTTACTGCAATCACGGATATATTTTGTGTGAAATTATATATTTGTTCCTCTGTGCGATTATCTCCATTATAACTGTGCAATTTATCAAACATTGTGTCCTAATCTAGCATAATTCGATAGCACTAAGTTCCTTTTCTTGACCGCGTCTGCATCCGTGTTCATGCCCGTGCCCATGCTCATATTTGCGTATGCGCCCGCATCTGCATCCATGTCCGCATTCGTGTCCGCATCCGCGTGCGTGTGCCTTATTTGCGTCCGCGTCCATGTTCCTTATTCGCGTCCATGCCCGGAAGTGTGTCGTGTCTATGTTCGTAGGTGTGCCTTATCCACATCCAGAGGTGTGCCATGTCCGCGTCCGAACGTGTGCTTGTTGGCAAGAGTCAATCTATAATGCATGGTATGTTGTCATTCATGGCAACTACATTCATCAATCTTAGTCATATTTTAGTTAAGATAGTTTACCAGAGGATTTGATGTATGAATTGTCTATGTACTGGAAGCAGAACAAAACATAGTCGGATAGATCAGTTTGGTACGGACAAAGGTCAGAGAGTTAGATCTTGCGATGGTAGAGTATTCAAGTAGCCATCCTAAGATATCCAATCCAATCTTCGCAAAATCTGAATTTTTGGTATGCATGAGATATTCACTGATGAATATCGGGTTGACAGTTTTGGGCTAGAACAAAACAATTCGGTATGACCGATCAAAGTACACTTGGATAATCAGTTTGGAGTATTGTTTTGGTGATATATTATGATTGAGCCGACATCAGAGGATATTGTATTCGGTTAGCAAGCTTTGATGTAATGTTTTGATCGACTCTTGGCGCAAAGGATTGCACACGTTATGTTATCTTGTCTTGGACCGACAGACTTATGTTGTTGGGCTTATGATCTCTTATATAAGATAGAGTTTTGGTTGCGAAGGGTAAGAGCGGTTTTCTGATGGTGTGCAAACTATATTGATGTGAAAATCGGCATTGTATGATTCTCTTGGAGCTTCATTGGAACTGTATAGGCATTATTGATGCCACTAGCTAGTTCACATTTGGGACGAGAAGTCCCCTCTATATTGTAATTTGTATATGATCGGTGAACCCAACCGAGGACTAGATCTATATTTTGTAATTGAGTTGTAAGCTCTAGGCTATAAGCCTGAATGCATGTGCATTCCTCTCATATGTACTTATACCTTTAATAGGGTACTTATTACTGCAATAGTGAGATAATTGTGGGTATCATGGTGTTATGATTATGTGTGTGCTTCTTTTGTTCTATTTACTTTCATTTATCGATGAATTTAAGTTTTGCAATTGGTTAAAAAAAATAAAGAACTATGTTGCACTGATTCACCCCGCCCTCTTGGTGCTTCCTAAGTCTAATAGTGCCTTGTCTGCGTACGGTGAAAGGAAGGTCATACAGTTAAAGGCTTGTTGTAATGTCCTGGTTTTTCAGTCTCTTGAGATTAGCTTAGTTTGGCGACCCTCGTAAGCTAATCAAGTGATCAGAGGGGGTCAGTTGGCAGAACCAGTGATTGGATTCCATTCTGGAGGTTCTGGCTGTCAGGTTTGCTCTTTGTTTGCGCCAGATTGGATGACTTACTATTTATAGTAAGTGTTATTTTGGGCATAGCTTGGTATAGAAGGTTGTCTGCTCAGTGTCATCAAGTATTGCAGGATCGTTTATTGGGATCTCCAGTTTGAGAGACTTACTATTTTTAGTAAGTCTATTTTTGGCAGATGGCTATTTCTAGCAAGGCAGTTTGAGCTCGGGGCTCTGTTGTCATAAATTAGTTTGTTGCAGTCAAATAGATTTAGTGGCTTCATTTTTTAATTGTCGTTATTAAATTAAGTTATTTTAATTTAATAACTTTACGACTTTATAACTTTAATGTTATAAAATGATGTTGTGTTGAAGAAGCCACTTAAGTGAAAAAAGTAAAGTTGAAGCTTTTTCAAAAAGCTTATATATTCAACTCGAAAAAGCACTTTACTTATCCATTATTGACATATGAAAATTTTAATTAAGTTTCTTGGCTATGGGAAATGGCTAGGGTTTGAGGACTGATTCCTCTCTTGGCAATTTGAATCATCACTGATTGATGATGAATTTTGCAAATTGAATTCTAAAATTCATATAGAATTACTGAATTTTATTCTTGATGCTAAGGTAAATCAAGAGTGAAAATTTGAGCAAATCCTTCAAAGCTGGAAATTAATAGATTCTGAATTTCAAATCTTACATCTATCGATTTTTCCTGGAGGTTGGATTATCTCCAATGGTTATCGAATTTGATAAAAGGGAGACTTGCGGTTGAAATGCAGGAGCAGTGTTTGTTTTTTTAAAGCTACGATTAAGTGTGATAAAGGGTGCATAATAATACAGGGGTCACGTTTTTCATTGGCAAAAGTTTGTGCCACCGTTTGAACCAGCTCACATCTCCTTTGTATACAACCAGCATGCCTGAGGCTGCGCGTATTTGCTGATGCTTCCAACCCACACGTTGGCAGGAGTTATGAATTCATGAGGGCGGCAACACTTTTGCTGGTTGCATTTTTCATCTTCGTATTATTCTGTTGCAATAAGGTGCCAAATTGCTATCTTTTAATTGTTAATAATTTGCAAATATTGAAAATTGATCATTGTGCTAGAATTAAGTTTGCAATAAATTATTTTAATTGTTATCTCAATGCTGGATTCAATTCAATTCAAATTGAATAATTCAAAACAAAAATAAAACTCGCAAGTAAATTGGAAATAAAGTTTTTCAGCAAAGAGCCAGGCAGGCTCTTTACACTTGTGTTGGTAGTACGGGGGTGGTTTGTACTATCGGTGCGTGGTGGTATTGATCGTTCGGGGAAGTGTCGTACGTTGTATGGGACATTAGAGATAGAGGGTCTCTTGAGGCTTGTGTCGTTTCCAGAGGTCAGTGGTTTCCAATTTTGGCTTTTGTTTGGTATTTCCAGAGATCCGTTTGCCATACTATTTATAGTAAGCCAGAGCTTGATCGAGAAGGGCCCTTTCTATTTTTAGTAAGGCAGTCATACGGGCAAAGGATGCAGTGGTTGACTCCCTGGTTCAAACGGTTCAACAAAACAATGAGTATTTAATGAGATATTAATATTTTAATGGCCTTAATGATGTTTAATTACTTAAGTTATATTATAAAGTTATAAATTGACTTTATAATAAAGTGGGGGCCATGTTGAGAGTAATGAGTAATTAATACCCATTGATTAAGTGTGCTTTATTAATGATATTTTATAAATCAACAAATGCAAATGTCATATTCATTAAAGAGCCTTGCTAGTGAAGATTCAAGGTGAATTATTATAAAAGCCAATGAAGAAGGAAATGAAGGTGCGCATTTGAGAATTTGGTTTTTTGTGTGTTGAGTTTGGAACCAAGGGTTTTGAAGTTTTTCATCTACAGGAATTGTAAATTCTTGTGTGATCTTGGCACTTTGAATCAGTCCATTGCTGGTGAATTGTGAACTCTACGTCAACTACACCCAATAGCTGAGATTGCATTAAATAGTGAAGATTAGAAGGAGGGCCTGTGTTTTATTTGTGGAGCGATTACAGGTTGTGTGATGTTTATTGAAGCCACCGTATTTCTATTAGCAAGCTGCGTGAGTAATGTTTTAGGTTGTCGTTGTCTAAGGAACCACCCACGATAGCTACCCATAACATTCACAAGGGTTTCGAGCTACATTAGGTGGATTTGGCATTGTAAACCATCAGCAATTTTTCCCACCGCCAAAAATTATTTGGCTATAATCTTAGCTAATTGCACTCAGAATCACAAACAGCTACAACTGTATATAACCTCCAAGTTCCTTATATTTGCATTGTTGTATCAATTGCTTTAGGTACTGTTGTAGGTGATCATTTATATCAGATTGTGGCATTGTTTGGAAATTCATTGAAAAGCCAAGAGTCTTGGCTAAATTCGTATCAGTATTGCCCTAGAGTGTAATGTCCCCATTTTTAATAAAATTATTGTATTTGGGTCCCGATCGATTTAGTTTATCTCAGGCCCATTTTTATTTGTTGGCGTAGGTGTAATTGTCGCTGTCGGCTCTTTTGTGCACTCTCGAGAGTTTTCCCAGCGGGTATTTATGCTCGGCGTGTAGGTTGGATTTTATATGTTGAGATTTGATATTTTATTTGTATTTGCGAATTCCTGTTGGGATTCTGCTGGCTGCCATTTCAGAGGTGAAAGATCCTCCCTATTTGGTTTATTGCAGTTTCGGTGGTTCACGACCACCCTAGTCTATCGTTGGGAATATCACTCCAATATTTCACTGTGTGCCAAAACTGTTGTGCTTTGTTGTTTTGGATCTGGCAACTCTAAAACGCCATATTTGTATACCTCTTTGCATTAATATAGCTTGTGGTATTGTGGATACTTGGCATTCATTGTTCTAGTGTCTGTAGCAATATTATTATTAAATCTGAATTACTTCTGGCGTCATTGGCGTGTTGGCAACCATCTACCAAGCATTTGTTCCTGTGTATTGTTTTGTGTTGCATAAATTATCTTTTTATCATTTCGAAGGTCACATCATGTCTGCAATTAAAATCCAACTCTCGACGGCTCTCCACTACACCGTACGACCACACTCTCAACTGCACCATATAGCCACACTTCCGGCTGCACCATACAACCCCCTCTCTATTGCTCTGTATGGCCTTCTTGGTCACCGTACGGTGTTCTGCCTTACCGTACAGTCTAAGCCGTACTTCCTGCGGGGTACACCTTCATTCACCATACAGTCTTATTGTAATGTCCCCATTTTTCAAACTTTGGGATTAGTTTGGTTTGGCGACCCTCGCAAGCTAATCAGGTGTTCAGAGGGGGTCAGATTGTGGAGCCAGTGTTGGGATTCCATTCTGGAGGTTCAGTTTACCAGATTTGCTCTTCGTTCAGGTCAATTTGGTCGACTTATTATTTTTAGTAAGTGGTATTTAGGGTATGGCCAAGATTAGCAAGGTGTGTGCACGGAGTGTTAGATGTCTCAAGATCGAGTTTCAAAGAATCTCCAGTTTGAGAGACTTACTATTTATAGTAAGTCTATTTTTAGCAGTTGGCTGTGGGTCATTTTCAGCAGGGCAATTGGCATTTGAGGCTCTGGTGTCAGAAATGAGTTTGTACAGTCAGCGGGATTCAGAGGCTTTTGGTTTTTAAAGTTATCGTTATTATATTAAATTATTTTAATTTAATAACTTTAATACTTTATCACTTTAATGTTATAAAGTGAAGAGGTCATTTAAAAGCCTTTTTAATGAAAAAAGTGAAATTGTGCTTTTTCCGAAAAAGCTATATATTCTACTTGAAAAAGCACTTTCAAGGATTCATTGTTGATTTGATAAAATTTATTAAGTCTCTTAGCTGTGAGAAACCCGCTAGGGTTTTGAGGACTGATTCCTCTTCTGGCAATTTGAGCCATCACAGATTGGTGGTGAATTTTGCAGCTACTGATTCTGAATTAAATCCAGTGCTGATGTATACTGGGTTTATGAGAAGTTTGTTCTGTAGGCAAATCAATTTATTCATTCTGGGGTTTGATTTGTCTTCCTGTTGGAGTTCTAAAATTGTTTGGAGGAGTTCTATGTTTCTTCATTTGGTAATTGCATTCGAATTTGCTGAGGTTGTTTTTATTGGGAAATCTGTTGTTAATTAATTGCTAATGCTACAATTAATAAATTGGTGTTCGGGTTTTTGGTGAAGTTACTTCTACAGGCGAATCATTTGTTCTTAAGGATTCTGAATTGTTTTATGGCTGAGGTTTAATAATTGATTGAGAGATTGGCAGAAATCTTCTTGCAGATGCTGAATTAATTATATTGAGATTGAATTCACAAAAAATCTGGAAACCCACATTAATTACATGGCTGCATTTTTTAATTGGGAATTTGAGGAGCATCAGTGTTTGCTCACGTGACTGGAAAACAGGGTCAGATTAATACTTCTGCTGAAACCATCAACACAGCAAGCCAACCTCATGATATTACATCTTGCCGTGAATGTACAGGCTAGAGTTTAGGCGTTAGAGAATTGTGGTATGTTTTTATGAAAGACATTACAAAATTACAAGCATTTTCAAATTGCCAGGTGCCTTTGAGTTTTTTTATATTAATTGAAATGCTTATATATTCTGTTTGTAATGAGAAATGAGAATCAATTAAATTATTTAGAATGTCATTTTGTCTTGGTTGGATTATTTTGAATTTGGTGAAGATTGATTATTAAATTGCAATTAAAAGATTTATTGAGCAAGTGCTGCAAATATTTTAAATAAAATAAGTGGATTTGGAAGAAGCCAGTTTCGGTTCTTCACGGTGGTATCAGAGCCTTGATCTTGCCATCTTGAAGGGTATGAGGAAAAAAAATAATGGCAGATAGATTTATTCCAGGAGGGTACTATACCCGCAGGGATAGAAATTCACCACCTCTTGAAGGTAATGAACAGGGCCCACAGAATGAACAGGCAAGAGTCAGAAATAGAAATAATATCATAAATGATTTTGGCAAGGAGGCCAGAGATGCCTTTAGGAATATAGCAGATGGTCAGCATCATGTTGCAAATGTATTGCAACAGCTTTCAGACACTCTACAGCGCATCGCGTTACCAGGTTATCATGCTAGAGACAGAGGTGCGAGGAGTGTTTCAGTTAGATCACACAAATCACGAGCAGATAACAGGGGTGACTATAGAGCTGACCGTACATGTATTTATGATAGGCCTCTTCGTCCTACTTTCTTGAGGCCTGTGTTGGATGCAGTTAGTATAGAGACAGAGCCGACACCATTCGTTGATGACATGGTGGCACAATTCACAAAGTGGAATGCTCTTCCAGAAGCAATTAAGAGGAATTTGAAATTTGATAGGTACTTGATATAGAAGAGAGAGCATTCCAAAGGCTTTTATCAGGATGATGGGGCTATGACAGACCTGCTTGAGGACAGTTGCATTGAGTCTCATCATATCCATGAGACAAGAGCTCGTGATCAAGATAATGCTGATGTCATGATAGCCACCAGTGATGGCAGCACTACATCAACTGGTAGCAATGAAATTACTAATGATACAGGTTCTGATTTTTATGACAGCAGCTTTATGTTCGAGCCTATTGATGTCGTGGATGGCAGGGCAAGTGTAGAGGATGTTGTGGATATCACTATGGGTTTTGACTCACATGATGAGAGTGTTAGTTTTCAAGATTGCATGCTAAATGTGAGTTCTAATTCTGATTTCTATGACAACAGTGAGTCACGTTCACAACGGCATGTGATATCTGACATTTTACAGGTTGGTAATATTGGCATTGATAATGTGGACACTAGCTATGTTATCCATGAGGATGTTTCATGTTGCAGCAAGTCTGGTATATCATATCAGATATTGGGTGATGACTTTGAGGAGATTTTGGATGAATCCCAAGATCACAGTTTACAAGGACTTATTGCAGATAGTGAGGATTCTCAAAGACATGAGCCCATTCAGGTAGAGCAGATTACACATCATGACTCTCACAACTCACAGATATCTTATTTAGATCTGCAAGCAGGAGTTGTTCAATTTGTGAACAATCCTTTATTTGATATGGATGTCACTATGTCATATGACAATCCATTATTTGAGTTCAGCGATGATCCTTTTCAAGTGATGAGTGAGGATGATGATGATGATTGGGATTCTTTCAGTACACCAGATAATCACACAGTTTTTACAGGATGGCAGTCAAATTTTGTTGAGCAGTTTACAGAGGTGTACACCATGAGGAGTGCTTACAGTTTTAGATTTGATCCTCACATGGAGGATATCTACTAGTTACAAAGTTCGTCGATGTATCTGTTTGATGATTGGTATGATTGTTTAGTTGGCACACAGACTGGGGGCAAGTCTAGTTTGTCGGTTGAGTTGCTTCCATGTAAGTTACTCACGATTGAGTTACTCCCTTGTGATGTTCCTGTCTCAGTATCACCAGTTCGAGTGTTGAGTTCAGTTTCTCAGATGCTACAGTTGGTACTATTGATGTTGTAATTATTTTTGCTAGAGTGTGGTGATGATAGGGACATTACTCCATTCTATCCTTGGGATCCAGGTTGACTGTGATGTTTATTTTTCTCCGGATTGCTTGGGGACAAGCAATCTTGGGAAGGGAGGACTGTAATGTCCCCGTTTTTCAGACTTTGGGATTAGTTTGGTTTGGCGACCCTCGCAAGCTAATCAGGTGTTCAGAGGGGGTCAAATTGTGGAGCCAGTGTTGGGATTCCATTCTAGAGGTTCAGTTTACCAGATCTGCTCTTCATTCAGGTCAATTTGGTCGACTTTCTATTTTTAGTAAGTGGTATTTGGGGTATGGCCAGGATTAGCAAGGTGTGTGCACGGAGTGTTAGATGTCTCAGGATCGAGTTTCAAAGAATCTCCAGTTTGAGAGACTTACTATTTATAGTAAGTATATTTTTAGCAGTTGGCTATTTTTGGCTGTGGGTCATTTTCGGCAGGACAGTTGGCGTTTGAGGCTCTGGTGTCAGAAATGGGTTTGTATAGTCAGTGGGATTCAGAGGTTTTTGGTTTTTAAAGTTATCGTTATTATATTAAATTATTTTAATTTAATAACTTTAATACTTTATCACTTTAATGTTATAAAGTGAAGAGGTCATTTAAAAGCTTTTTTAATGAAAAAAGTGAAATTGTGCTTTGTCCAAAAAAGCTATATATTCTACTTGAAAAAGCACTTTCAAAGATTCATTGTTGATTTGATAAAATTTCTTAAGTCTCTTAGCTATGAGAAACCGGCTAGGGTTTTGAGGACTGATTCCTCTTTTGGCAATTTGAGCCATCACAGATTGGTGGTGAATTTTGCAGCTGCTGATTCTGAATTAAATCCAGTGCTGATGTATACTGGGTTTATGAGAAGTTTGTTCTGTAGGCAAATCAATTTATTCATTCTGGGGTTTGATTTGTCTTCCTGCTGGAGTTCTGAAATTGTTTGGAGGAGTTCTGTGTTTCTTCATTTGGTAATTGCATTCGAATTTGCTGAGGTTGTTTTTATTGGGAAATCTGCTGTTAATTAATTGCTGATGCTGCAATTAATAAATTGGTGTTCGGGTTTTTGGTGAAGCTACTTCTACAGGTGAATCATTTGTTCTTAAGGATTCTGAATTGTTTTATGGCTGAGGTTTAATAATTGATTGAGATTGGCAGACATCTTGCAGATGCTGAATTAATTATATTGAGATTGAATTCACAAAAATTTGGAAACCCACATTAATTACATGGCTGCGTTTTTTAATTGGGAATTTGAGGAGCTTCATTGTTTGCTCACGTGATTGGAAAACAAGGTCAGATTAATACTTCTGCTGAAACCATCAACACAGCAAGTCAACCTCATGATATTACATCTTGCCGTGAATGTACAGGCTGGAGTTTAGGCGTTAGAGAATTATGGTATGTTTTTATGAAAGACATTACAAAATTACAAGCATTTTCAGATTGCCAGGTGCCTTTGAGTTTTTTTATATTAATTGAAATGCTTATATATTCTGTTTGTAATGAGAAATGAGAATCAATTAAATTATTAAGAATATCATTTTGTCTTGGTTGGATTATTTTGAATTTGGTGAAGATTGATTTTTAAATTGCAATTAAAAGATTTATTGAGCAAGTGCTGCAAATATTTTAAATAAAATAAGTGGATTTGGAAGAAGCCAGTTTCGGTTCTTCACACTTATTGATTACCATACGGCCTTCCTACTCACCGTACGGTTTGTTATGTTCACCATACAGCCTACTTGATCACCGTGCGGGCTGTTTGTAGCCACCATACGGCCTAACTGTATCCATGGACGGTCTATTTAACTCTCCGTGCAGGCCTCCTGCTGCTGACCTACAAGACATAATTGTTGTTTACTTTCGTACGGTCCATACCAGAGTTACAAAGGTACCCAGCGGTGCTTGTTTCCAGTTACGTGGTGGTAGGGAACATTACATAGAGTTTGCAAGCAATACGGAGTATTAAATTGCATGCCATATGTTTGATATAATGTTCATATCTACTTTACTCAAAATCAGCATGTTAGTTTGCATGCCAACTGTATGACAAAATGTCCATTGGCTGTAGGTGCACATTTTACATGTACAAATCATATGTATGCATTCAAAAAGACAAAAGGATTGCATTTGCATTTTAGTTCTTTGCCTAGATATCTTAGTAATCATTCGCAAGCATTTAAACTCCATTTGAAACCATAGTTCAAAACTCGGACTCGCCACAAACTTGGCAAACCATAAAATTGGACTCAAACTTGGACTCGAACTCGCGAAAGACTCGACCAAAGGAAAAAACGATAGTTTGACATAAGAAAACAAAGAAATTAATGCATTTAAAGAACATAAGAGCCATAATTGATACATTTCACATGTCATATGAATCTCAAACACTCAATATATGAAATATCATCATAGTTGCAAACTTTAAAATGTATAAGAACATCATAAGTTTATAAATGTTTACAAAATTAGATATAATGATATGTCCAAATGTGAAAAACAACAAACTAAAGACTACATCCTCCTCTTTCCTCTTCTAATATAACTCAATTTTTGATGCCTTGAACTAGTAGGCGTTGTGGTATGTAAAGGAGGAGTTGATTCATTTTCTTCAACATCAAAGTCCTCGTCTTTGTCATCCTCCATTTCATTGGAGCCACCCTAAACCCTTGTTTTGAGAAAGCACAAAGAACAAATGACTAAAAAAGTGAGAAAAAAAGTCAAATTATAAGTTGTTGGGCATGTCCAGGCAGCAACAAGAGTCCATCACAAGGACTCGTGAGTCCTGATGTTGGACTCGCGCGAGTCCATACCTCAGACTCGCAAGTCCTTGTGATGGACTTGTCTGGACTTGACCCGCGAGTCCATGGCGAGTCGACTCAGCTTGCCATTGGACTCGCAAGTCCATGAGAGTCCGTGACGAGTCCTGTGAGTTTTTGAACTATGTTTGAAACCATTCCAAGAAAGCACAAACAATCTGAAAATATAAAGATAGCAAAATAGAGGTTTCATGCAAAGTGTTTGACAAAATGTCAAACATCCAAATTTAAACAAATAAGTGGTTTGGCAGAGTTAGTTACAGTCATCGGGGTTCTTACAATGTTATCAGAGTGGTTTCCTGCCATCCTGTGGGGGAAACCTCTTACATTCAAGAGAGAGGGTTTGTCTGAATCATGGGTAAAACAAACTCTATATAGGATCTCATGCCAGAGCTCATGCATGTCTTTCAGGATTATAGTAAAGATTTATCAAGACTTCTACAACATCCGGAGATTCTGGATCCTTCGCTTGCTGAGAAAAAAGAGGCAAACACTAATACAAATAATTTTATCAGTGCAAAGGAAACAGTGGAAGAGAAGATTAGTTTTGAGGAGAATGTTAGCACTTCATCGCTCAAGAAGTTGTTATCAATCATGATAACAATTCTGATTTCTATGACAACGGTGAGTTGTGTTTGCATCAGCATGAGACAACAGAGGTTTCACATGTGGATGATGTCGGTACTCGAGATTTGGGTACTCATGTAATTTATGATGAACTCGTGCTACAGTGAGTCTGATTTTTCATATCAGACCTTAGAAAATAAATCTGAAAATTCATTTATGGATAATGGGTTCTAGGATCGTGAGTTGCAGGAACTTGCAGTTACATGGGAAGTGGAAGTGTGTGAGGAGACTGTTGTAGCAGCAGCTTCCACTTTATCAAATGAGCCATTTGTTGAGGTGCTTAGCAGCAGTACCTCAGTTGTTGATGTGTGCGGAGATGATAGCACACATGATGCTACTTGTCATGAGGTGAGCAATGTTGATACAACTTTATATCACAGTGCAGATTGTCGGTCAAAGAGCTTGCATGGGAGTCATGAATTTCAGAGACATCATTTGGTTGGGCAACTAAAGGTGAATGACAAACAAATTGCCACAACCATTGAGCATTTTGATGATTCTCGTCAAATGTTAGCTATATTTGGTTGGGGTAGTCCTATGTCAAATGAGCACGGTGATAGTGATCTTTCTCTTGCAGAGTTCCATTCACTACGAGAAGCTATCAAGATAATGAAACATAATTATTTGCAGCTATTTGTTGACATGGACTATCTTCTCAAGTGGGGTTACATTTGCTATGATGCTCTGAGGGGAAAGGAAGAGGAGAGAGATGAGCTCACTCATGAGTTAAGGGTGGCTATGCATTCTTTGGAGAGTGCTCAGTTGGCCCTTCAGGAGTCACAGTCACGGTTAGATGAGCTCACTGTAGAGTTGAGTTGAGCACAACCTTCACCATCTGCAATTACAGTACAGTTTCCCACAATGGCAGTTGTGATGATTTGATATCCATGGGTTGTAGTGAGGATGTGGCTACATCCATTGCTGATACAGGTGCGGTAGTCTCAACTAGGATGAGTACTCTAGTTGAGAGCAGCAGAGAGCCACTTATTGTATCAGGTTCTCTTGAGGTTAGCGCTATGTCAGAGGATGCAAGTAAGATTATTGATAGCTCTTGTGTGGCAATGGTGAATTCTCCAGAGAGTTGTGTTAGTAGACGACACTATTTCATCATCTTTACAAGAGACTTGCATAGTGTCATCTAGTTGGGAGTATGGCTCTCATGTTGATTCGTTTGCCTCCCCTGGAAGGAAATCAGTTACATCATCTCATGCAGTTGATGGTGGTGGACAGTTTGTTGTGCCACAGAGCCAAAGTGATCAGTTGAGGGTTGCAAGAGAACAAGTTAATTCTACCTCATTTTGTTTCTAGTGCACAGATTCATTTATTGAGTACCTGCTTGAGAGTCCGGAATTGCAAGAGGGACCATTTGGAGTCACTTAGGCTACTCTCATCTGAGGTTCTTGCAGCATTCATTGTTTGGTGGGAGTCATTGTAGAAACTTTGACTCCAATAAACTGGGATCCAGGTGGAGACAGGGTTAGCACTACAGTTTGGGTGGGTCTTGTTGGTTGGCTTCACCACTTCGGGTATGTTGAAGTTGGGATCAGAGTTGAGTAGGGGAAGTCTGAGGAGTTCATTTTGGTAGACCTCCATATTGGCTATGGGATCCAGGGATTGTACCAGCTGGTGGATTGCTTCTTCCTTCTCTTAGGGTTGACTTGGTTGCAATGCAGAATGTCTCATATTGACATCACCTTGTTTGGGGTGGAGTGTTCTACAAAGTGATTTGGGATCCCGACATTCAGTTGAGCATTGAGTGTGGAATTTGGAATTTTTTGGGTGCATTTGGATTCCATCCTAGGTTCACTAGGGAGTATTGTAATGTGTACATGGTGTGGATTACTTGCAATCTCACTTTCGGTCCTCATGTACATGATTTATTTTAGATGCACGGTTCAGTGGCACGTGTGATAGATAGTTCGTATGACAACATAACTTGTGCCAAGTTTGGAAGCAAACAAGATTAGTGTTTTGAGTTGTTTCCCCTCGAGACTCTTACTCCAGTAACACCTGATGATGAGGATGATTTGATTTAGCAGGTTCAGTTTGATGTGTCAGTGTTCTAGGAGTTGTTCGATGACAGTAGGGATATTGCACAAGTCTTCACTCGGGATCTAAGTGGAGGAGTTTATTTGCAGTTGAGATTGCTGAGGGACAACCAATTTCAGGAGGGGCGGACTGTAATGTCCCCTTTTTAGCAGACACGGATTTTGTACATTAGCCTACTTTTCTGACCCTCGTAGGCTATTGAGTTGGGATAGAGGGTCTCCTGAGGCTTATATCATCTCCAAAAGTCAACAGTTTCCAATTCTGGCTTTTGTTTGGTATTTCTAGGGCTCCTTTTTCCATACTATTTATAGTAAGTCAGAGGTTGATCGAGAAGGACCCTTTCTATTTTAAGGTAGTCATACGGATAGAGGATGCAATAGTTGACTCCCTAGTTCAGATGGTTCGTCAAAATAATGAGTATTTAATGAGATATTAATATTTTAATGGCCTTAATGATGTTTAATTATTTAAGTTATATTATAAAGTTATAAATTGACTTTATAATAAGTGGGGGCCATGTTGAGGGTAATGAATAATTAATACTCATTGATTAAAAGTGTGCTTTATTAATGATATATTTAAATATTATGAGTCAACAAATGCAAATGTCATATTCATTAAAGAGCCTTGCTAGTGAAGATTAAGGGTGAATTATTATAAAAGCCAATGAAGAAAGAAATGAAGGTCCGCATTTGAGAATTTGTTTTTTTGTGTGTTGAGTTTGGAACCAAGGGTTTCGAAGTATTTCATCTACAGGAATTGTAAATTCTTGTGTGATCTTGGCACTTTGAATCAGTCCATTACTGGTGAATTGTGCACTCTACATCAGCTACACCCAGTAGCTGAGATTGCATTAAATAGTGAAGATTTGAAGGAGGGCCTGCATTTTGTTTGTGGAGTTATTGCAGGTTGTGTGATGTTTATTGAAGCCACTGTATTTCTATTAGTAGGTTGCGTGAGTAATGTTAGAGGCTTCCGTTGTCTAAGAAACCACCCACGGCATCTAGCCATAACATTCACAAGGGTTTCAAGCTGCATTAGGTGGATTTGGTGTTGTAAACCATCAGCAATTCTTCCCAGCGCCAAACATTATTTGGCTATAATCTCAGCTAATTGCACTCAGAATTACAAACGGCTACAGCTGTATATAACTTCCAAGTTCCATATATTTGTATTGTTGAATCAATTGCTTTAGGTACTGCTGTAGGTAATCATTTATATCAGACTGTGGCATTGTTTGGAAATTCATTGAAAAGCCAAGAGTCTTGGCTAAATTCATATCAGTATTGCCCTAGAGTGTCATGTCCCCTCTTTAGTGACATGTCATTTTTCAGTGGATTTGCCTATCATGGACTCTCATAGGCAAATGGTTTTGGTAAGAGAGTCATTCTGATGATTATTTGGGGATTGGATGGTCTTATTTGCTCTTGGAGTGATGGTGTTTATCATATTTTTTTATTATAATGTGTTATGTGGGGCCAAAATGTTATAATTTTGAGTTGAGTTGCACTTTTTATTTTATAAAGTTACTTTTTATATAAAAGTGCATTATAAAGGGATTTTATAAGAATATTTTATGGATACTTCTAGAAGTTCTAGTGGCTTCTTAGAAAAGTGAATAAATAGAGTGTTTGGCCTCTCATTTGGACATCCCATGACTTGAGTTTACACTACTTTTCTCTTTGAGCATTTGTGGTGCCATCTTGGTCTACAGATTGTCATTTGATCTTTAAGAACGGAGTTTCTTAAGGATTTGCATAACTGAGGAGGTGAAATATCCTTTGAAAGGTTGCACTTTGGAAGTGGTATTCAGCCATTTCAAGTTGAGCTTATTTGGAATCCTCAGACTTACTTGAGGATTTGAGTTTTGGTTGCAAAAGGAAAAAAAGCAATCTGAAAAAGCAGTGCAAAAAAAAGTTCAAAAAAGCAAAGCGAAAAAGCAGATCCGAAAAAACAGTCCGAAAAAGCAGATCCGAAAAAGCAAAGCGAAAAAGAAGATCCAAAAAAGCAAAGCGAAAAAGCAAATCCGAAAAAGCAGAGCGAAAAAGCAATCCGAAAAAGTTTTTGCTACAAGTCTAATTCAGTTTTCAGATTTTCAAGATAGGGTTTTGGAACCACATTTTTGCTCATATCTTCCTCATTACTCAACATATCATTCTGGGTATTTTTGCATCGGATTTCTATCGTCGAGGAGATAAAGATAGGTGCATTTTGGAGTCCCAAAATACCATGATTTATTTTTAAGGAATTTTCAAAATTCCTAGACATTTTAGAAAATCTACAAGAAAGTACATTTTCAGATTTGGGGTGACTTTGGCTTGGGTGTTGGCATCTTCAGCACTGGTAAAAATTATCGCAGCCATCTACAATCAAGTTCCTCACTTCTCATTTGGCATTTGGCATATTTTTATGAGAAATGTATGTTTTCAGCTAAGTACAAAATATAGCTTCAGCACTTTACTATTTTACACTGTACTTGTCTTTGTTTGCCATTTGGCATTATTGATATCAAAGGAAGGCTAGGATTTTGCAAGTGAAAGGGTATTGTAATTTTTAGTCTACCTATATTGCAAACCTACGGTTTGATGATCATATTATTGGCTGAAATATGTATGGCATTGTTGCAAATTGTTGATATATGAATGGCATATGGTTTTGAGCAATTTCCTACATCATTGATAGTGTTTTAGATGGTATTTGGTTGCTATCTATTATTCTGAAATTTTGGGACAGCGAACTCATATACTCAAAAATAATTTTCTATCTACATCTTGAGTTGCATTTTTGAGGGTTTATTTAGTGGCCTATTGGTAGGGGTCATTACATAGAGTTTGCAAGCAATAAGGAGTATAAAATTGCATGTCATATTTTTGATATAATGTTCATATCTATTTAGCTCAAAATCAGCATGTTACTTTGCATGCCAACTATGACGAAATGTCCATTGGCTGTAGATACACATTTTACACATAGAAATCATATGTATGCATTCAAAAAGACAAAAGGATTGCATTTGCATTTTACTTCTTTGCCTAGATATCTTAGTAATCATTTGCAAGCATTTAAACTTCATTTGAAACCATTCGAAGCAAACAAAAACAATATGAAAATAAAAGACACCAAGATAGAGGTTTCATATGAAGAGTTTGACAAAATGTCAAACATCCAAAATTGAAACAAATCAGTGGTTTGACAGAGTTAGAGCCATCGGGGTTCTTACATATGAAGACTCCATAGGCAAAGAGTGTTGGCAACAAGAATGTGTATCCAGACACTTAGGTTATTTTTCAGTTATGCGTTATGTAATTTGGTTTTGACATATTATGTGTAAAGTGAAAAGTTGTAATTACATGTGACAACATTACACGTCAAAGTCAAGTAGGACTATACTATTGAATAAGTCAAAGTTAATTGTTCATTTCCCTCCTTTTGTTCATAGCCCCTCCCCTATAAATATGAGAGTGCTCATTTTTAAATAATCTTTAGACAATACAACAAAACTTTTCCAATTTTAGCACTCTAAAACTTTGATTTTAAGGTGTAAATCAGATTGCAATCAATAAAATAAACAAGTTACTTTAAATCTGTGTTGGAATAAATTGTTATGTGACGACATTATATTGAGTTGATTGTAACTATTGTGATGTTGATAAAAAGGATCCCAATTTGATCTTGTAGTCTTTGAGCTACTTATTGTGTTTGAAGCTAGTGTTATGTGTTCAAACTAGAGATAACTAGTAGTCTTTGAGCTACTTTTGTCCTCTATGTTTGTGTGATAATGGCGTGGTGTATGTTGGAGTCTTTGAATTGCACATATATTTCATCTTTGTTCCTAAAACTTTATAAGAATTCATGGAAAGTCATTCAACTTGAAAGTTTATTGTAAGAAAGGATCATCTATTCTAAAAGAAGAGAATATGATTCAGGAAAGAATACCTATTCTAAAAGAGGAGAATATTGTGAAGGTACCACCCTATTGTTAGTTTAGTGTAGATAATCTTATTTAAGTGTTAGTTGATTTCAATAGCAATAAACAAGGAGACTCCCCTTTCTGAGAGGAGGGACTGTCTCACACACTGTAGTTGAAATTACTATTTTGCAATTGATCAATTTAAATTGATTGCAAAATATTCACCCAACACAATGGATAAAATTACACCAATTTCACTACATAAATCCTCATCTTATTTGCATAAACTGATTTCTTAGTGGTATTATGCCACAATGAAAGATGCAAAAATAGATGCAATAGCAAATTAGTCTACCAATTGGCCAAAAAAACACAAATCTTATAAGGAAGTAAACTTGGCCCTAATGTACACAACTATTTAGATTTCAAAACTACATATAGTGGAGCAAGCTCAAATCACATTGAAAGATGTCATTGATGCTGAATAATAGGCGTTGCCAAAGAAAAATACATAGAAACTTGTTGACATTCCACCAAGAGAAAAAGTTATTTGTAAGAACCCAGACAAGTTCTAACTTGCCACTTGGAAGTTTAACATTTTGTCGAACACTTTGCATGCAAACTAATAAGTTGGTTTCACCAATATCTGATTTTCAATGAGATAAAATTGCAAACAACTATGTAATATCATTCAAATTTGCTTAATATTCAACATGGCATTTTGTCAAATACTTGGCAATCATATCATTCTGAAAATACACCAAACTACTCAAAGGCATTTCGTTATACAGTTTGCATACAAACTAAGTGCTGCAAAACATTCACAGGAAATCCTTTTTATACAATATAGGAAAAGATCTATATACAATGAACAACTAGTGCCTCGAAGAATAGATTTATTTGCAAATTAAAAACTTGAAATTAAATTGCAGCTTGTAAATATTGGCTCTAATGGATCGCAGGTGAAATCTGAAAGCTATTTGGAATCTTTGGCATCAAGGTATGATGAATCAACATAGCACAAACCCCAAACGTGCCTCTTCCAGCTCTAACATTACCCTTTGGTGGCTCAAGTGGCTGTTGAAAGCCCTGCAGCTGCCTTTAATGCTTTCAAATGCTGCTACAATTGTTATTCCTAACCAGTTACTGAGAGGGGGGGTGAATCAGTAAATACTATTTCTATCCTCTATTAAACCTTGTATAATGATTCTTTCAGAATAAACAGAATGTAATTAACCATTCATAAACAGAAATAGAAATACTCAGATAAACACAGCATATGTACGTGGAAACCCTCGGTTAGAAGAAAAAAATACGGTGAGACAAAGCTCACAACTTCACTACTGCACTAATAAAGGTGCCCTGTTAAGAGCTTACAAAGCACTTGTAAGAGTGCTACCCGGTAAAGGGATTTGGTAGAAGATCAGTTAAGATCTTGACTCTGTTAGGAGCCGCCTCGTTAAAGGACTTTCAGCACCAATGAGGATGCTACCCGATTAAGAGATTTATACAACAAACCTATTAGGGTTCACCCTGATAGAGAGATTTGAATATGCTTTAACAGTATAAAAGCAATGATCTTAATTGACACTCTCTGTCTGATTAGATCAAACCTATTATCCTTTCCGCTCTGCCTGGCTATTGAACCTTTCTGCCTTTCACCTCCTATGATTGTAGCCTCTCTTAGAAGAAATCTCTCTCCTGCTCTGAATATTCAACAACAACTCTTTTGTATCCTATGACCTATATTTATAAGAAATTAATCTTAAACTCAACTCATAGTACCGCCAAGTTGTAAACTCATCCATAAATCATGCAACAAAAAAGCTTTGCAAGATGATCTTGAGTTTACCTTGAAACATCCGCATAGAAATAAAACTAACTCCTGTTAAAAAGCTAACTCTAGTTCTTAACAGTGGATGCTCCATATAATTCGGTTTTAACTCAGACAGCTCCGCATACTTCGGTGCAGATTGACATGTTGTCGACCGGTATCAATCTTATACTCGGTTGTCCATACATCCCCTGTATGTACTATAAGACCGGTATCTCTGTCTCTGCTTGGTCTACCGGTACATATACTCTGTTTGGTCTAGCAATGCCTATTAAGAAAGTATGAGTGGTCTACCGGTGTACCGATGGGAATGATGTTTGCATCTTACTTGACCAATGACAACTTAAATATGCCAACAACAATGGGCTGCCATCTGCTCCATTTATTGTCCTTCTAATCTCTGCAACCGACTGTAATTCAATGCTATCAAAGTAGCTGCCAAACAATTGAAATTCTCTAAACAATTAGGCACAAATGATAACTCTACATGAGTCACTCAATTAGCAAATATCAATGTCTTTCAACACCTCAAATGCTTGTAAAACTCTGAATAATTCACAATTCTCCAAGCCTGAAATTCTGAAACCCTTATCACCACTTCTCTCCACAAAATTCAATAAACACAAATGCATAGAATAGTTCAATTTCTTTCTTCATTGGCTTTTATATTTCCGAAGTAGAAATCGACCAGAAGTCTTCCTCCATACACTTCTCATAAGTTAAACATCACTTAGCTTTTGAAACATTTGCTTTTGTTTTTAATTCATTAAATGCATTTCCTTTTTTCCGTGTGCTCACATTAACTTATGAAAACATTTAAATAATTGGCCTCCCTTAATATATGTTATTTAAAAGCCATAAAAGTCATTTGGCCCCTTTGATTAAAATGACTTTATAAATAACCTTTATAAATGCTCTTGTTGTCAACCATAGGTTATAATGTGATAAAGGTGTAACTTTTAATAATATATAATGGCCCACACTTAAAGTCACTTTATAAAGTTAAATAATAACTTTATAATATAACCGTCAATCATTTTTACCATTAATGCCATTATAAACTTTAATATCTCCTTAATAACTCATTATCTCTCCATCCCATCTAAACCTGGAGGTTAGCCATGGTTCCCACTACGCATCCGACTACCTTACTAAAAATAGTAAGGGTCCCTCTCAAACAAGCACTGACTTAATATAAATAGTAAGTACCTCAAAACATAGCCGAAAAGCTCTGAATAACCTAGCCTCAAAACATAAGAAAGACCTAGAGATGTAAAGGATGACAACTACCATCTGAAAAGCTG
This sequence comes from Chamaecyparis obtusa, assembly GCA_027943335.1. Taxonomy (NCBI): domain Eukaryota; kingdom Viridiplantae; phylum Streptophyta; class Pinopsida; order Cupressales; family Cupressaceae; genus Chamaecyparis; species Chamaecyparis obtusa. Next base: position 5,806,267 of record BSBK01000370.1, on the reverse strand, counting down.
TGATGCCCAAACTGGACCCTTTGAACAACTCCATTAACCTATGAGGATCAAGAAATAGTCTAATCCTCTAAAAGTAGAAACTCGTGAAAATGGGGGCATTACAGTCCATGCTCCCTAAAATTGTTTGTCCCCGAGAAATCTCAGAAACAAATAACACATTAGTCCACCTGTATCCCAAGGGTAGAACTGTGTAATGTCCCTATACCAACTAGCTCATGTAATATCATCACCAGTACAACTAACAGAACCTGCCAAACTAAATCGAATCCTGCTATAGATGTTGCAAGAATGAACATCTCAAAGGGAAGCAACTCGAAAGGCTGACAAAGCTTGCTTCCCAAAAGTGCGCAAAGTGAACTATCATACACACTGTCCAACACATGCGCAACCAAACTATGTATCTAAAAGGGGTCATGCATAGGAGAATCAAAGGTAAAACTGTAGGCATTCCTCTCTCTATAAACTCCTAAAATCTCCTCAGTGAGATTTGTTTAAAATATCGATGCACTAGAAGGATCCCAAACTCTAAATAGAAGCCTACCAATAAGAACACCCTCAGACTTTTGTTGCTCAACTCTGAACTCATCTCTACTGTGCCCAAAGTGGTGAAGCCAATCAATGGGACCCACCCAAGCTACAATTCCAACCCTATCATCACTCGGGTCCCAATGCAAACTAAACTCACATCCATCTGCTAAATGGAGATACAAACCGACAAAAGTGTCTGTAACACTACCACTATCCCCATCCTCTGCAAAGCTCCCATGGATGTGCTGACTCTGCAAGTAATCCAACTTGCAACCACTGATCCCATCTACTGCAGATGGAAAATACTCATCCCCCAAAGGATGGTACAACCTCAGAGCCAATCCACACAGATGCATCATCAAATCCTCTGTCTACAGATCAGAAAAGTAGTGAAGAGTACTCCACTCCCTATGCAATCACGATAAAAAGCTCCCACCTTGGTCAAGCGCTAACTGTCATAGCTCCGAATATAACCTTTGTCATCTAACTCATCACCAACAACACCTACAATGGATGTAACCATAGGAGAGCCTAATGCAACATGTGGTTCTCTGCTACTCTCAATAGATGCACTAATCCCATCTTTATCAACTGCACCTATAACTTTGATAGGTGTAGGCAAATCCTCAACCCGCTCACAGCTATACCCTGTGGATATAAGATCATCACCAACTGCCACTGTAGACGACTAAACTGTAACTGTAGTTGGTGAAGACTGTGTCAAACTCAACTCCACAGTAAGCTCCTCAATCCATGAGTGAGACTCATGAAGGGCCAACCATGCTCTCTCCAATGAATCCATAGTCACTCCTAGCTCATGGGTGAGCTCATCAACCTCCTCTTCCTTTCCCCGCAGCACATCATAGCAAGTGCAATCCCACTCGAGAAGATAGTCTCTGTCAGCCAATAACAGTAAATAGTGTTATTTCATTATTCCAATGGCTTCTCGAAGTTTATGAAACTCTGTAAGGGAAAGACCACCATCACAGTGCTCATCTGTCACGGGAGTGCTCCATCCATAGGTAGCCAACATCTGACGAGAAACATTAAAGTGCCCTATAACTGTGGCAATCATGTTGTCATCAACCTTAAGTTGCCCAACCAAATGATGTCTCTGATATTCATGGCTCCCATGCAAGCTCTGTAAATCAAAGTCGACACTGTGATATGAAGCTAAATCATCAACGCTCACTATATGATAAGAAATGTCATGTGTGCTATTGACTTTGCACAGAATATCAATAAAGGTACTGCTGCTATGTACCTCATAAGATTGCTCAAAAGACAATGTAGAAGTTGTTGTTTTAACAATATCTTCGTACACTTCTACTTCCATAGTAACTGCATATCCATTCGAAAAATGATCCTGGGACTCATCGCCAATAAGTGAATTTTCTGATTCATTTTCTAAGGTCTGATATGAAAAATTAGACTCATTGTGGAATGAATCTTCATCATAAATTGCATGTATTGTCTCATGCTGATGCAAACATAACTCACCGTTGTCATGAAAATCTGAATTGTCAAAGGTGAACATCTCTCCTACACTTTCCATGACGTCAACACCATCATTATGCTCAAGCAAAGGGCTACTCTCATAGAAATCAGATTTTTTATTGTGACTGATAACATCTTCTAGATCGCTAATAATGTCAACATTCTCCTCAAAACTTACCTTCTTTTCCATTATTTCCTTTGTACTCATAAGATCATTTGTATTAGTGTTTGCTTCCTTTTTCTTTGCCAACAAAGCATCCAAAATCTTCGGATGTTGTAGAAGCCTTGCTAAATTTTTATCATAGATTTGAAAGGCCTGCATGAGCTCTAGCATGAGATCTTGTATAGACTTCGCTTTACCCATACTGAAACCAAACAAGTGTGCTAATTACTTCAATATCAATTGTGGGAGCGCAATGATTTCCAACCCTAGCAGGATGGCAGGAAACCACTCTGATACCACTATAAGAACCCTGACAGGTTCTAACTTTCAACTTGGAAGTTTGACTCTTTGTCAAACACTTTGCATGCAAACTAATAAGTTGGTTTCACTAATATCTGATTTTCAATGAGATAAACTTGCAAACAACTATGTAATATCATTCAAATTTACTTAATATTTAACATGGCATTTTGTCAAATACTTGGCAATTATGTCATTTTGAAAATACACCAAACTAATAGTCCCAACCTGTGCTGAGAGGGGAGGGGTGAATCAGCACCTCTAAAACTTTTCTTTTTAAATTTGGTTAAGTATACTTATAACTGTAAGCCAAACAGATTCAAGCATATAATAACAACAAGCAAACAATCACACAGTGACACCAGATTTATCACGTGGAAACCCAATTAAGGTGAAAACCATGGTGTGAGGAGACCTCACAAATTCTGTACTCTTCTAGAGTACGCTTTGTTAGGAGCCTTCTCAGTTAAAGGATTACAATGCACTATTAGATGCGACTCAGTTAAGGGATTTGTTACAATAAAGCCGGTAAGTGCCTGCCTAGTTAGAGGACTTAGAACACCTTGAAAGATGTCACCCGGTTAAGGGATTTGATACAAGAGACCTGTTAGAGTCCACCCAAATACTGGGATTTAACTATTGTAGTTGTTAGAAAACAATAGAAAGATTGACCTTTTACAAGTGGCTTTGCACAGCCTGATAAGATCTATGTTTGTGCTCAACTGAGAAGCATCACTGATCGCCGCAGGTGTGTTCTCTACTGTTGTGCTTCTCTGCACACTCTTCTCTTTCTTCTTTTCTTCTCAATTTACCCTAGCTTCTTTTAAGCTTTCAAGTTCACTCTTTTCTTCGGCAGAATGAAAGCAATTCATATTCTCAACAGGCAGAAGAATATATAGAGTTCTTGCCCTAATTGCGCCTCTCATGCATGACCTAATTTCAGATCTCTTTCAGATACATCACTCAGTGAAGTATTAGTGCACTGAGGAAACATCCGATGCATGCCCTTGCTTTATCTTCTTTATGAAGAAAACAATAGATGCGTGTCAAGCACCTTTCCTTCACAAGAGATAACTCTTCGTTTTAAAGCCACAGATTCCGGCTTTAAAACCTCCAGATGCGCCTCAAACTGATCACCATGCTAACTCAAAGTCTTCCGGATTTAGTGCAAGAAATCCCGGTCAAAGAGTTGGTTGAAACAGATAGTTGACTATGACTTCCTCGGTTCATACCGGAGTCTTTACTAGATCGGTTGAGATCCTCATGTTGTTAACAGGTAAGAGTCTTTGACCTGTCACTGTCCCTTCCTTTGCTTACCGGTCGCACATTCCTCGGTTGTGTTGTTGACACCGGTTGTATCCTGGTCCTCGGTTGACGATTGAATCCTCCTTTCCTTGACTGTATACATTACCCGGTTGCCGATGCACTTTTCTTAGTGACCGGTTGGTCTTGATGAGCAAATGTAGTCTTTTCTTCCTTGCATAGTCTTACCGGTTGCCAAACCATCCTCTTTACATAAAGATCTCCTTAGATCTTTAGACTTTAGAGAGATGACAAATCTATATCCTCTTTTGCCAATCAATGACAAAACTTAATTGCCATGTACTGGTAGCAAGCTTACCGGTTACCATCTCTTGATGCCAACACAAACTACTCAAAGGCATTTCATCATATAGTTTGCATAGAAATTAACTGCTGCAAACTATTCATAGGAAATTCTCTTTTTACAATTTGGGAAAAGATTTATGTACAATAAACAACTAATGCCTTGACGAATAGATTTATTTGCAAATTAAAAACCTGGAATTAAATCACAGCTTGTATATATTGGCTCTAATGGATTGCAGGTGAAATCTAAAAGCTATTTGGAATCCTTCGCATCAAAGTATGATGAATCAACATAGTACAAACCCCAAACGTTCCTCTTCCAGCTCTAACATTACCCTTTGGTGGCTCAAGTGGTTGTTGGAAGACCTGTGACTGCCTTTAAAGCTTTCAAACGCTACTACAATGGGCTGCGATCTGCTGCATTTATTGTCCTAATCTTTGCAACCGAGTGTAATTCAATGCAATCAAACCCTTAAGTAGCTTCCAAACAATTGAAATTGTCTGAACAATTAGGCACAAATGATAATTCTGCATGAGTCACTCAATTAGCAAATATCAGTGTGTCTTTCAACACCTCAAATGCTTGTAAAACTCTGAAGAATTCACACTTTTCCAAGCCTGAAATTCTGAAACCCTTGTCACCACTTCTCTTCACAAAATTCAATAAACACAAATGCATAGAATGGTTCAATTTCTTTCTATATTGGCTTTTATATTTCCTAAGTAGAAATCGACCAAAAGTCTTCATCCATACACTTCACATAACGTAAACATCACTAAGCTTTTGAAACATCTGCTTTTGTTTTTAATTCATTAAATGAAATTCCTTTTTTCCATGTGCTCACATTGAGCTCAATACATCAAGATCAATGAGCATTTATTTCAACATAATTTTTTACAAAGAATCCATATGATCCTAATGTCTACCTCAAAGAGCAAGGGAGGAATATTCTAATTTGATTGTATATGTTGATGATCTATTCATCATAGAGACTTCTTTGCAAATGTTTCTTTATTGGACATGATAGATTTTTGGGCTCCTATATTATTGTCTTGGTCTTGAAGTATGACAACTAAAAATTCCGATTTCTATCTCTTAGATGAAATATGCCAAGACATTGTTCAAGAATTTTAGAATGTAGGATCGCAAACCTATGTCGGCCACCATGGAGATAGGATTGCAACTTTACCATAATGATCCATCACCTCAAGTGAATACTATTTTTTGTAGCCAGTCAATTGTGAATCTCAGTACCCTGACCTACCCCAAGCCCACTATAAGCTATGTTGTTAGCTAAGAGCAACTTAAGGCTTCCCATTGGAAATTAGAAAAGTGCATTTTGAGATACATTCTCAATATAGGGGATCCAATATGACCTAGAATACAAAAATACTACAGAGTTTTATTTGCAAGGATACACCTATGTGAACTATGTAGGTTCTATGAATGATAGGATGTCTAATTTAAGCTTCATTTTCTTTTTTGGGTATGATCAAATATCATGTGGGAGCAAAAAAGAGAGCCTCCGTTGCTCACTCTTCAACAAAGAATATCACACCATGATTGGAGTTGTCTATGAGGCAATATGGTCATGTCACATTTTGAAAGACATGTTCCTAAGACAAGTCCCACACCCAACTCTAGTATTTTTCCACTCGAGCAATGTGCTGACCTATTTACCAAATATCTTGCAGTTGTGAAGCTTAGTGATTTTCATACATTCTTGGTTTGTTCTCTTCAACATATGAGGTATAAGATAAGAAGTGATATTATAATATTACATCATTATGAAAGTATTGTATATGTTAATAATATGTGATGTCCCCTATCTCAAAGATCAAATTTGATAAATATACAATGAAAATATATTAAATAAATAATATATTATTAATTATTTATATAATAATAAATAAATATATTAATGAATAAATAAAATAATATATTCTATTCTTAATACATTTATATATTATTAAAATAATAAATATAATTATAATATAATTAATAATATAGTTATAAAATATTAAATAAAATAATAATATCATAATATAAATCTTAATATAATAACATAATAAATTATAATATAAATACTATATTATACAAATTGAAATATCAATATAAATTTATAAACTAAACAGTGATTTAAAGAAGAGTCGCAACCTAAGCTTGGTCGCGACCTCTCTTACCACCCGATCCTTCTTACTCCCCGACAGCATATAATCCAAGGGGAACATATCACATAGAATGTTTTGAAATATGGCAGCGAGCCCTGGATATTACTGAGCATTGAAGTTAGTCTTATGGATTCATTCGGGGAAGAAAAACATATATATATCAGCAAAGGGATGATACCATCCAATTGACAGTCTCTACAAAACGAAGATTCAAATGTTCAATCACCATTTCTTAAACATTACGGTCAGCAGCATCCATGCATGGAAACTCAGAGATGGGAAAATGGCGACTCAGTACGTTAGTAGTTAACGCAGCACTGGGTGAATTGAATATGTGTTTCAAATGATAAATACAGAGTTTGAGAACATATATATAGCACGAGCCAAAATTAATATTACTGGCAAACACATATTGGATAGAGAGTATCTCAAAGGAACTATCTCCAGCATGCGTAGAATCTAAGATAGACACTCACTAATATATTACACGTCTTCCCTCTCTTATCCATTATCAACCACCTCCTCTCCTTATTACGCCAGCTTATGATTATGAGTAGCAACGGAAGAGAATAGCCAAAGGGTAAGAAGAGACGTATCAAGCAATAAGTCCCAGACAGGGACGATACAACAGTCAACATTATTAACATTCAAACAACACTAAGGTAATTCAGCGTATGTTGATTATATTAAGGATACAAATAGTAGTTTTAATTGGTGAGAACAACATACAAATTTATATTCAAACTAATACAACAAAAACGCTCTTTTTGCAATTCTAGATTAATATCGATGATTCTCTTACACCCATTACCTAAAATAGTTCAGATATAATGTTATGTTGGACAAAAGCAATCTATGTCAAAGCAATTAAACTCTCATGATCTAGAACCCTTGAATTGAGATCAAAGACTCATATCAGTATTATAATTTAACAATACAACTACTGCAGACTAGTCTTCAATAGTATCAAACATTTGCATTAATCAATTCTTCCATTGTCTAATTAAACTAAAGATATTAATGCCATATGCCTCTATCATATTCAATACAAATATTTATAGTATATGAAAGATTTAGGTGTATGTTATTGATAGAGAGAAGTTGCCCACAATTTTGGATTATCAAACTAAGAAATTAGTCCCAATCTTCAGTGATTCCTAGTAGGGGACATTACATAATAATCCACAAATTTTATTAACATAGATGATTATAGTTGGTTTTATTGGGTAGTTGGTCTGGTATGCCTAACTTCGTTATTTACCCAGCTACTCTTTTTGTATTTATCGTTACCTCTCAATAATGAAAATTGTTGATTACTTTAGTCCGAATCCAATTGTTAGTTAAGGCAATCAGTCTTGAAACGTTTGAATGATGAAAGGGTTCAAAAGAAAATGCTTTGAACTTTTATATTTGTTAGTTATTATTGAATTCACAGTAAACTGTTATTTTGTGAAATAAAGATATAAGTGAAACCATTAAGGGATCGTTACCTATATGTGAGCAATGTTTTTGGCAATGTTAATATTTATTTGTTAAAGATTTTAATTAACAGCAATAGTGAGTTTATTGACAGACTGCAATATTAGAGGCCACTTAGCTAAGGGTGATAATAGCCATTGCATGTTGAAGACATTGTTGTAAAACCCACAAATGGAGGATTGAAGGTTGTATTGCATCCCTCAGGTTTAAAATGGAACTAGGTAGTTCTATGTGTCTTTGCTGAAAGTTAAACTTGGTTTTGTGTATTCTAGTTTTAGTAGCAGGTGAAAAGTAGATGTATTCATTTGTAAAGTCCATGCATACCACTTGACATAAATGTTGCATGTTTTAGATGATGACCTTGATTTAGTGCATTGTATATTGGCTTCATATTGCCAAATTTACTAAGCAATTATGTAGTTAAACACCTATGCCATGATTTAGAGTGTCATGCATTATGCAAAATGGGTATGCACAACATTGGTTGTCCGTGTAAATATTGTTATTTGGATGTCATCAACGTATTCTTAGTTTGGACCATATACATTGCCTGGGTGCAGGCTAGGTTTTGGTTGGTCCTAGGATGGATTTTTTTATCCATTGACTTCTCTTGAACTGCCATTCTTGGAGTGCTTGATGCCCCAACAGTTGACTTTTCGATACAAAACCCTTGTAATATGTTAAATCTATAGAAGGAGCAACTTTCTAAAAAATGGAGGCCGGAGCATAGCTTTTTCAAGAATTTTCCAAGTTCTCCTCAATAAAATGGATAGAGATGTAAGAATTATGTCATGATCCAATTGTATTCATTCTTTTTTATCCAAAGCACTAAAGTAATTATCATTATACTCGATTAAAACTAAAAATACATAATTGGAGCCGCAGCTTACGAAGGCTTAAATCAGTACTGGGGTCACATTCATGTTGTGCCATGTAATGCTTTAAGGTGTAGAAAGACCAGCGTTTAACATCTGGTCTTGGCATCAGTAATTGAACATTTTCACAAATCAATTGCTTGAAATCCTTATCTGGAGATGCAATAATAGCTTTCAATCCTCTTTGCAAAACTTGATCTACTAGAGTAGCTACCACATCATCTGCTTCAGCATCTCCAATTTTTATAACCTGTGATAGAAAAGAATAGACAATGTCACACACGAGCATATTAATTGCCACCAGATCTATAAAAATGCATCAGGGACCTTGGTGCAAAAACAAATTATATTAATGTCCACAAATCATCAAACGAAGCAAATTAGACTCAAATGTATAGCAGGTCACAATAGTTAATCAGACAGAATTGTAAGGAATTCCAGGACCAAATAAATATATCTAAAACTAGAACTAGAAAGACATAAAGCTAAAAAACATGGCCCTAAATTTACCCAAATAGGTGAACCCTAAAAAAAATCAATATATACTAATGCCATGAAATAAGAAACATCTCACAAATAGAGGCTCGTTGACAGAAACAACTTCTGATTAATCCTAGGAAACAACCTTATAGACAAGGCTCTAGCTAACCACCACAAATGGGCCAACATAGAGTCTAGATGACCTTATGAGAAAAGGGCTAGCTGAACAATCTTGAGAAGAAACCGGGTATTCCTCATGCTCTTCTAGCATCCAAACCTAGCAATCCTCTAGATATAGAAGGAATATATTAGAAAAACTGCAAACTGCACCTTGAGGGATATTAATGACAGATGGATAATGACTACCATGCTCCTACAATCAAACTATAAGTCTGATTTACTTACATGCTCAGAATATTTACATGTGGAAACCTTCCTAGAGGTTTCCTCTTAGTGGAAGAAAACAACCAAGTAAATGCTTTCTTTTGCAGGTTGAATATGCTCTTCACACACATGACCTGCTAACTAGCTAAGAAGCTGGCTATTTAAGGAACCTTTAATCATGCAATATGATTACAAGGTGAGAAATGATTTGATAGGTGTTGGATCAATAAGGGTGTAGTATCCCCCTAGGATATTATTTTTCAGATTCTCCCAAATATTTCCTAGAAATTTTAAACAATCAATTTGCATCAAACTGACTTCTATATAAGCAACAGTTTATGCTGAAAAAACATATAAGCATGATATTAAATATAAAGATAAAACATTACAATCTTATTTTCAGTACAGACATGAAATACCTCAAACACTGCACTGTCTTTAGACTATAACTTCAAAAACTTGCCCCAATGTGAACTCCGATGCGAGTCCACCTCCAAAGATGAATCCGTTTCTGTCCAATCCACCAAGAAATCCTGAAGGTTTCCGTCCTCAAGTTTCACAATTGAAAGCTAGAAGCTTCCTAGATTTCTCCAAGAGAAAACAGTAATCAAACATAAATCCAACATAATGAGAATGAGCCTCTCAATGTTCTTTTAAAGCACAACACTGTGACTCTTTGTTTTCCCTTATGTCTCTTCATATTCCTTTTCTCTGTCTCTTTATTTGGCCTCTTTTAAATTAAAATGACTTATTAATTATTCATTAAGCTCCATTAAGTCATTTTAATACTTTATTAAATAATTAAATTAAGTTGTCTTTAAATTTGATATAATTTAACTTAAAATTTAATTATTTAATTGACTACTAATGTCCCAAAAAAAGGGGACATTACTGTCCTCCCTTCCCAGAGATTGCTTGCCCTCAAGCAATTTGCACCTACATACTGAAACCAAATTTTTGGATCCCAAATCAACCTCAAGACTGTTGCTCCATCAATCCGTTGAGCTACTCTGATATAAATAACATGCCTAGAATTGTGAGCCACTCATAAAAAACCCACTAAAATAACGCACCAAACATGCCAATACTAAGATCCCAAATTATCATGTAGTCATGATTCCAGATATGAGGAGATAGTAGTATCTCAAGAAGCTATCATCACTAAACAACTCTCCAACTACAAATGATCTCCCATGCAAGTGCATAACACCCATTATAGGTACAAAATAAAACATATCAGCCCATCTTGAGTTGTTGATGTAATCCATAACAACTCTCATAGGTCTGAAAACTCTAAGAGCGTTGAGATCGATTCCATGATATATATCCTACCAAGGTAACTCAAGAGAGACCACCTCAATAAACTCCCTACTAATTACAATCCAAGTACTACTCCTGTAGTCAACTACTGAAAACCTGACATCAACAATTTGCCTCCAAATGCTAGTGTAGGAAAAATGAGTAATCCAACAAACCCAACTCACTGCAAGCACACAAACTGAGGTTATGAAGAGATCATAATGACTCAGATTATCCTAGACAAATGTGAAGAATAATTGAGTCGTTCCCAAGAGATGCCCCACAACTAGTTGCACTGAAGTCTACAAGTACTCTGAAGTCAACACCAACGCTAGGAAGGAACTAGCACAACAGTAAACAATTTGAAATGCCACTGAATACATAGAAATCACGAGTAAGGAAGTAGATGAAAAAATATTTCCTCTAATCAAATCATACCTACCATTCACCCTCAACCAAGAACTGCTCATCTGCTAAAACAAAGAATCCATCCAACTCATCTATAAATCAGAGTCTGAACTCGTATGTAGGATGATTAGTAAGTGGGCAGCAGTACTAACTTTAGAATTTAATCCACTATTCCAATCTTGTGGCCAAATCTCATCACTAGGAGTTGTACCTAGGTCCTAAAGCATGCAATCAATTTCATTCTCATCACTAGAGTCAGAAAGAACTCCCTCATCCAACTCGAAGAGTAGATTATCAAATGTCTAATCAGCATCCACCTCAAACAAAGAATTGTCAACAACTTGAATATTATCCTTTACTCCCAACTAATACTAAAGTTCTAGCTGGTCCAAAAATTTGTTACTTGATCTTCTGGGACAGCTATCCAAGTCATAAGTTTGTTGTATGTGTTAGAGTAAAAGGTATTTCACTTAATTGTTTTAATTAGGCCACATTTTATTCATTTCTTTAGATTAACTTAGTTATGCATTTTAGGAATTTAATAATAATTATAATTATTTAATTGCACCCCTTTCGGGTTTCTTCGATCTCCTTTTATAAGGATTGATCTCATTGTATTTTATTCATTCCCTCTAAGAATAATATAATCTCACCTATTTTCAGAGTCATTCTGCTTTTCTCTCCGTTCTTCTCTTGTGACAAGTTTTTTGCATGCAGGTGCTCTTTGGGTTTTGTAAAGTTGGTTTTCACAACTTCAACATGATATTAGAGCTCCAGACCTGTTGCTTCCTGCTCATGTTTTTTTGAAGATTTTTGGAGCTTTGAGGGTTTGGGGTTTGCTTGTTTTGATCCAAGGCATACCTCTTTTATTCAGTGCGTTTTGACAGAAAACCGACCTCATGATTGTGTCTGGGAGGCCATTTCCACGAATTTTCATATAAAATACGCCTATTTTTGGCGTTAGGAGTAGGAAAGCCAAATTTTTTACCCCAAGACACATTTTTTCGAGGCTCAAAAAATTATTCTTTTTTTAAAAACTATTTTTGTATTGATTTTAAAAAAAAATTAACACTGCCAGTTAAAAAGTCTAGCGCCGCCCAACAGCCACCGCTAGGCCATCTTAGGAGGAGGTGCCACCCAAAAGTCTGAGATCCCCTTTATTCAACCCAACAATCATGTGGGAGAGCAAGAGCTGCTCGACCCAGCACGGTCGTCGTGCCCCTTGGTCACCATACGACCACCAATCAAAATTTTTTAGCCCCTGAGTGCTATAGTAGGGTTATTGGCCTTCTTTAAGCAACTTTCACAAAATCAGGTATAACTTGGTCAATTTTGCTCCATTTTTACCGAACGAGATATGATCGGAAAGACGGTTCCAAGCCCGTTCTAATGGTACTAGTCTCATTTTCATATTTTTCCATTTGCATGCCATTTTACACAGTTAAAGATAGAAGATTATTTTTGCACTCTGGGAAGCATAACTTCCATGTCCTGACTCCGTTTTTTGAAAATGAATATGCGTCAGAAAGGTGTTTGAGTGCTCTCTTCAGATCTGAAGTTATTTTCATCAAAAAAGTTACCACATACACAAAGAATTATCTAAAGCCAAATTTGATTTTTCTCACTTTTTAGCTTTAAAAATTGTACTGGGGTTTGGTTTTTTGTGTTGTAGGGGGTGCTTTTTTCTTTCTTTCTATAATTTACATCAGAAAACTAGAACCATCTTTCACAAAACATATTTCAAACTCATTTGTCATGGAAGACTCATCTTCTATCGAGCGCCTTACCCCGCACAACTATCACACCTAGAAGGCACAGATGACCAAACTTCTCATGTCAAAGGGGTTATGGTCATGTTTGGATGAGGTTCAACCTCAATTGCAACGAGTATTTGAGGTTTTACAGCACAGAAACAAAATGGATGAAGCCAAGGGTTTATTGTCCTTGCATGTTTCAGACAGTTTACTCTTTCATCTAGATGGTTGCACTAGTCCTCATACTATATGTATTATGGACCAAGTTTAATGATCTTTTGGCACCATCAATGAGTTCCATGCACTTCAGATTGAGGCTGAGTTGACTTCCTTGGTACCTAATTCCTTCCCCTCCATTGAGGATTTTCTAATGAAGCTCAAATCACTCAAATCACTTTTGCAGGGTTGTGGTAAGAACAAGATTGACACAAAGTGCATTTACCTGATTCTTTCTACGCTTCGAGGAAAGTTTCAGATATTTTCTTCTACATTCTACTCCACCATGGATGCTTTGGGTTCATGATTTTCCATGCCTAGCTTGCAAGTATTCTGCTATCAGTTGACACGTGAGCAATCTAAGTTCTCCACACCCTTTTGACCCACCTTCTCCCAAGGGGGAAAACTTAGACAGAAAGACCCAAGTGTGCTTATTGTAAAAAGCCCAATCATGATGAGTCTCGTTGCTATGAGAAGATAGACGGATATGCAAAACAGGTTTTAGATTTGACAGCTCTTCTTATGAAGAGCAACATTGATATTCCTTCTACCTCTCATAGGTCTTCTTCATTCCAGACAGATGGACAGGACATAGGAAAGGATCATGCATTATGTGCAACCACTAGTCCACACTCTTCTAGATGGCTACTGGATTCAAATGCTTCACATCATATGGCATCTTCTCAATATTTATTCTCTTCTTTTGAGGCTTCTCCTACCCCACACATTTTGATGGGGAACAACACTGTTATGACTGTATGTGGGAAAGGTTTCATTGACATTGATGATGGTGCATTCAATGATGTACTATGTGTTCCATCTTTGTGCTCAAACCTTCTCTCTATCTATCAGATTGCTCACAATGGGACAGAGAAGACAATTGAGTTCACACGAGATTCAATGCATGTTAGAGACGGTGAGATAGGAAATATTGTTGCAACAGGGACAGTTGATTATTCTTCCTACTTGTACTCTTTCTCTCATTTTGGTCCACTATCTCCATTCTTGGAGAATCGCTCTTTCTTCATGAGAGCTTATCGAGGTGAAGTCAAGTCACTTGAACTTATGTGTTGTTCCTGAGACCAATGTTGTGACTTCTACACCTCCACCTCCTGTTGAGTTTACATTTGTTCAATAGGATTCCTCTTCAGCATTGCCTAACATTGTAGCTCCATGCATCGAGCCACCTAGTGCAATTGTTGAGGACATATTAGAGGACATTCATCTCCTCTCCGATGAAAGATTTGGCACATGTTATCCCACCTTCATTGGAGATTCTATTACAGGATTCTCATGCATTCTCCTTTGAGCATCAGCTAGGCCTTCCAGTTTCACCTCACATTCAAGGGTTTCCTCTTCTTTGTTTGTTGCCTTTGTTTCTTCTACATTGGAGCCACGTTGGTCTAATCATCAACACAAGGGTTCTATCATTTTAACGGGGCTTTGGAGTCACGATCCTCTCTCATGGGGGGTTGGTTGTACTTATGGTTTCAAGACAGTCTCTTGAGACATTGCATTTGTACCTTTTTTTTCCATCTCTCTTTGGAGAGGAGTTTTTTCCCACAGAGTTTTCTCCTTCTCTCCACTTTACAGAGATTTGGTTATGATTGGGTACCTAACATGCCTTTGTTGTCGGGACCCAAGTTTTCTTTCTAGCTTGTTGTTGCATTTTTCTTTCATGCACTTTGTCTGTAGCTACTCCCTAAATTCATCTTAAGGGGGGGTGTTAGAGTAAAAGATATTTCACTTAATCGTTTTAATTAAGTCACCTTTTATTCCTTTCTTAAGATTAACTTAGTTATGCATTTTAGGCATTTAATAATTATTATAATTATTAAATGCACCCCTTTAGGGTTTCTTCGATCTCCTTTTATAAGGATTGATCTCATTGTATTTTATTCATTCCCTCTCTAAATAATATAATCTCACATATTTTCAGAGCCATTCTACTTTTTTCTCCATTCGTCTCTTATGACAGGTTTTTTGCATCAGGTGTTCTTTGGGTTCTGTAAAGTTGGTTTTCACAACTTCTACAGTATGCTATCAAGTACCTTAATCACTTCCTTGAAAAACTCAGTCCTTCCTCTATTCTCTTGCTCCTCAAACTGATTGGTGACCAAAATCTAATTTTATTCGTTCTTGAAGAGCAATGTGCGTATTCTCCAATGTCTCCTGAGTATCGTTAAGCTCCTTGATCAGCTTATTAACCTCATCCTCCTTTTCCTTCAATATATAAGTACATACTTCAGCAACCTTTAAACCATGATCCCTACCTGAAAGTAAATATAAATATTCAGATTTTATTGATTCCAAAGCCACTTTAACCATCTACAAGTCAGCTACATAACAATCACCTTCCATACCCCTTTGATTCTTTTCCACCTGAGGTTTCTTGTAAAGATCTTCAATGATCCTTTGAGTGTCATCATAACATACTAAGGCTGCAACAACCATATCATTAGTAACTTGCAGCTGATTCTTCAAAGTATGTTTTTCATCATTGTCATTTTGAAATGCATTTTCTGATTGGTCATCCAAAATAACATCATCCATTAGTGAACTGTTGTTGTTAAGAGCATATGATTCATCACATCTCTCAAGGATGTCATCAGAATCATTATAAGCCTCAAACTCCTTATCATACAAAGTCCAAGTTGCTGCTATGTCATCATTCTCAAACAATTTCTCATCATGTGTAGATTCATAAACTTCGTTGGAAATATCTTGGGACTCCAATATGCTCTCTCCTTCAGTAAGACCATCCTCATTAAAATGGTTGTCAATAACCACTTCCAAGTCACCAATATAGAGATTTGTATATCCCTTATTAATAACAACAATTGAATCCATCTCCTCACAAGCATTTGTGATATTTTGTTGGAACAAAGCTGTGAGATTCGTATCTTCTTCATCGCTAGTTAGAACCTCTTTGGCTGTCTTATCTTCCTTACTAACCCCACAATTATGACCAGGTGTCTAAGTGTCCTGACATGTGAAACAAATCTGCTCCCTTCTCATTTGGTTCTTACTTTTTTTGAGAGATACTGCAACCTATAAGTCCATTGAGAATAGTTCATTTTTAGTCAACTGTTGCTTGAACTTCTCAATCTTCTACTTAATTAATCCTGTTGAGAGCTCATAAGCCATAGGTGACCTATTATGCTCCTTTCTCCAAATAGCCAACAAGTCTGGTTGCAACCACTCATAGATATCATCATCCTCATCTAAGATTAAGAACAAGATGGTTTGCATACAAGCTCACATTGTCAGGATGGTGTTTCATGATTCCAGTTAAGAAGCATTGAAACATTTGAAGAATCAATTTATCACATCTGAGATTAACATAATGATAAATGGCCTAGCTCTTGCCATAATTTCTAGAATCTTAGCCCTCTTACCAAAGGTGGGGGAATTGACATCATATAGTCCATGTAGGCTCTCTACAATCAGTTATAGAACCTTCATTAGTATGCCATCATTATAAGGTGCTACACGAGTTGTTATTTGTATAATCTCATTGAGACATGAAGCAACTGCAAGTCTAACATCTTTACATAGATGTTCCAAAAACTTGTGCTGAACCAAAGCGAGCATTGAAGGCTGCAAAGCCCAATTTAGAAGCCTCCAATCTAAGTGGTCTACTTTGGACAAATATGAGTCTAATTCATCCAACTTAGAGAGAATACTATCAAGAAATTCGCGGACTCCAATTGCAAACCAATTACATAAAGCCAATTTCCTATTTCCTTTTCTTTCTACAAGTTCCTTAGTTGTTCACCATTAAATGTGTCATTAAAATCTTTTGAGAAAAGATAACTTTTCAGATTTGCCATTTTCTTCATTTTTCTTTTCCAAACTGTAGTATCCACCCCTGTTTCCTACTAGATTTTTCCCTTCTACTCTTTGGTGTTTTGTCAAACAATTTGTGTGCAAAGAGCATAAAGAATTTTGTAGTAACCCGCTAGAATATCCCCTCAATCTTTTGTTCCAAATGCTTCTAATTTGATAACAATCTTGTTTATAGTTATAGGAAGTTCAATTCCACTGTGATAACCCTGGCTAAATCTGTTTAGAATTTTACATCTTCCCTCACGCTTATTGATAGAACTGTAAGAACACCCCCAGTTCTGGTACTTAGATTGTGGCAAATAAGAGTTCATATGCAAAGATGCATCAACAGTAATTGCTTTGTTGCAATGAATGCTTGCTGATGACAAAAAATACCATCGCTACTAACCCTGCTCAAAACTTCCTCTATCCATCACAACAGTATTTTGCCTAAAGTCAAATATAAACTCCTCACCCTGTCACTTCACAGTCAAAACCGTGTCGCCGCCATGGATGCGTGCTTGATGAAGTGAAAACGAAGAAGCCTCAGTGTCCGTTGTGTACCCGAAAAGGTGTTTACAGGAAGCTCGCAGTTATCTTCACTTAACCGCTGGAGAAGTTCTTATCGAAGCACCAAATCCTCGGCCTTGATTAGATTCGAAACGACATGGCAATATCCTCACATCACTCGTACTCCCCGGCAAAACACTACCCCAAGCACCATCAACGAATGACTCTTATTCATCCTTCGAAGCTTTCACTTCATCTTTCCATCAACATAGGAAATACCGATAGGCCCATCAGGGGTTGGTACATCGCAGAATTGTTCCACCGCTGAGCATTGCTATACTAATAATGCCCATCGGCATAACTCCCCCCAATGTCATCATTCCATAGCTCATCGATGAAAGACTATCCTTCGCTGCCCAAGCAAGCTACGCCGATGAAGCACATTGGTGAGAGTCACACCAATGAGTCATTTTCTCATTGCTCACTAGATTTTATCGGCATAACCTACACCAATATGGACCTTTGCCTTAGTGCTCTACTCCTCAATCGGCATAAGTGATCCCAATCGCCCTTTGCTATTTCACTTAAGTGTCCTAATCGGGGAAACTCATGCCATTGACCCAAACCTTCATTGGCATAATCTCCAGCCTTCCAAATGCGTTGTTCCTTCATCCTTGATTGCCTTGGCGTCACGAAAACCTCATTTTGGAGTTCCTATAGCACGTTGGGCTCTGCCCTTGTGGGAGCTGCATTTATTCCACGTGCTACAAGATAGACATCTAAATCAGAAATGCACAGTGGGAAAACTGATAACAATTTTTACTTTATTAAAAAGTGATTATAATATCACCTTTTTTATTATTTTATTATAAAGTGAATATAATATAATTTTTTATTATTATTCTATTATAACCCCAAACTTAGGAAATAATTTTGTTTCCTCAACTACTCATAAAATGCAAACCAGGGCTCGAAACCAAATTCCATCTAAAGCTCACTGATACCTGATATTGTTTGAAACCTGCAGGCTAACTGGAACCCCGCTCAAAACAACCTGAAACCACACATGAAGTCCCAAAGTGAGTCCCCTTAACAACTTGTTGGCCTATGGGAGCTCAAGTGATAGGCCAGCCATTAACTCATCTCCTATCTCCTAGAAAGGGGACATTACATATTTCATGCCCAAAACAGCCATAAAGTTTTCTGCTATTGATTGTCTGAATCTGAGCCTGCTCACAGGTCTGTAACATCCAGTACTGCCACTTAAACTGAGGTATTTTGATGTCCTTTTTTTGCTAGTTGAATATAAAATCAGTTTATCTTGATGTTTCAAGTTGGCGATTAAAATTTTCCAAGTGCATTGTAAAAGGCATTATGAATGAATGTGAAATCATCGATCGGTCCTTATCAGCAATAAAAGTCAATTTGCGTTGTCAAGAATATTTTGTTTAGCAAAAATATTCCAAAAACAAAATCAGGGGTATATGTGGTAATAATAATCAGAAACAGACATTCCTTCATATTGATACACTTAAGTGAAAAAATGTTGTATTAGGAAACGTTATCATCCTCATGTTTATCTAATAGCTTCAAGTATCAATAAACATTTTAATTCTAATAATCTCTATTTCTATGACTCTTTAAAAGCCTTTGATTACTATATCAATCAGTTTCATTTAAATCACTAAATGTTAAATGGAAAAATTCCTTAATGCAAAAACAAATAGTTCAAGCAAACAAAGAATAATGTATTCCAAAATTGTTATGTAGATCAGCTATAAAAATGAACTTACAGGTACATTACATTCCCTAAGGAAGGCCTTGATATAAGGTAAGGCTAGTTGTAAGTTGGTAGCATTACTCTGAGACGTCCACCGATCAATTGGTGTTACTGGCATGAATCTCTTACGGTTTGCTTTGTAAGTAGGAAGTAACCTCCTCCTATACTCATTTCCTTTCTCTCCATCCATAACCTAATGAAATAATATCATGAGAAAATATGAATAGATATATTTTGAAATATGGTTATTGAACATCATATCTTGTATGATGACCCATAATATCTGCATAAGGAAAACACATGATTCTAATGAGCATAGACAAAAAGGAAACTTATGTAAAGCATGTAAACTACATCTTATGCGTAGCTTTAATAAGCAATTTTTAATGTTATTTATCTGCATATTAAAAAGTGTTCCATAATATTTCTTACTTCTCTTTTTAATCTTTGTTATTCATATGTCAAATTATGCTCCTAATGATACTGTTTAGGAAAAACAAAATTCAAGTTTGAGCAAAACTAATGATAGGAAAAGTCATGTTTCGCGTCTTTAGTTAGATTTTATAGAAGTGAACAAAGATAAATTTAAGGTTTCAAAGATTTCAAAATTATTCTCATCTTTTCCAAAGGGACTTCTCATTATTTTCCTAGTCAAAACAATATACTTATTTGTTAAAATTTTAATTTACATCAAAACGCACAGTTAATGTATGTTATTCCTAACCGGTTACTGAGAGGGGGGGTGAATCAGTAAATTCAATTTTTATTTCTCTTAAGCAAATAAATATTCTTGTTAATACAGAAATTAAAAGAATACAATAACACTCATAAACAGAAATTAATTGCACAAGTCAACACAACATTTATACGTGGAAACCCTCGATTAGAAGAAAAAAACCACAGTGGGAGAGAACCCACAAACTCCACTACTACAGTAATAAAGTTGCCCTATTAGAGGCTTACAAAGAACTAGTGAGAGTACTTGTAATGTCCCCTTTTTAGCGCAACCCTGACTATGGATGGATTAGCCTATCATGTGACCCTCATAGGCTAATGAGGATGGACAAAAGGTCTCTTTCAGTGGGCATCTACTTCAAAATTCAGTATGCTTTGGTTTGGCTTTCGTTTGGCATCATTTGGACTTCATTTGCTATACTTTTGCCACGTTTACTATTTATAGTAAGTTTGATGTTGTTCGAGAAGGACCCTTTCTATTTTTGGAAAGTGCATTTGGTTGCATGGGGAAATAATAGGTGTGACTCCTGTTTCAGATGGCATATTTAAAAGATAAGTATTTTGGGAGTTATTATTATTTTAGTATCCAAATTATTATTAAATCATTAAATGGCTTATTATAAAGTTATAATTTAACTTTATAATTTCACTTAAGTTGAGGGTTGAGTCATCATTAAAAGGGGTCATTTATTCAATTAATTCATGGAAGCTTAAGCCAAGGTATTAATTAAAGTATTGGAGTAAATGAATTATTAAAAGGAAAAAGTCTTAGTTGCTGATTCGGGTTTGGGGACGGATTCGGGTTCGAGAATCCGGTTCGTGGATTCGTGAATTTTTTTTTCCCGTTTTGGATTCGTAAGGATTCTTGTGTGTGTGTGTGTGTGTGTGTATATATATATATGCATTATATATCCAAAAATATAAGAGAAATATACATAATTCTAAAACTAAATCATTTCATACTATGAATCTATGATGCTTGATAATTGATCAATGCCAAATGTCAAAGTCTTCATAACTAGGTCTTAGGTAGTCTTTGTTGGTGGCTGTTTTCAAGTCCCTAGGTCCAGCAAATGAGGTTTGAGTGATTTTGGCCTATTGGGAAGTCATGTCTGACTGAGATTTGGGTGAGAGCTAAGCTAAGTCTGTCATAGAGATGGGGTCGAAACCAAGTGACTTGTGATAAAACGAGTTAAAACCCTTTGAGAATCCTTTTGCCAGCTTCAGTTTGACCTTAGAAAGCCATAATGGATTGTGGGAGGTAGCCTTGCTGAAGGCTTGCTGAATCCTGAAATTTGGCCAAGTCTGGAATTTTTCGAAAACCCCCAAAATCTAGAATTTGCATCTTAACTACTATGAAGCTGAAACCTATCTCAAACATCCTGGAATGTATTTATACAAATATAACTTAAAGTATAAGCAATTAAATAAATCAAACTTATACTTAAATGTTATATTTGTATAAATCCTCCTCTCAAATTAGGGAAAAAAAAAAAAAAAAAATTCGGACGGACCCACAGGTCTGTGCACGGACCCTGCCCAGATCCGGCACGAACCAGTCCATGAATCTGAACCCGGACCGGACCCGGATCCGGGCCTATATAGGCGAATCCGGCAAATAAGGAAAAAGTATATTTATCCCACATTGGCTGGAAAAGTGTGAGAGTCTCTCACAAAAGTTATAAAAGACTCACATAAGTTCTTTTTCATTCATGTTGTTTATGATTTTTGAAATTGGTGAAGTTTATGAGAAGAAGACGAAACCAGGGTTTCGTCTTCAGCCATTGGAGAGATGAGATTCTTCAATTCTACAATCATTTGAGGAAGTGAAATAACTTCTGAATTTGATCTTCTAAGAAAGCTTCAAGACGGAGGCTCTAATTGCATTCAAATGGTGATGAATTATATGTTACAGCAACAATCTTATTCCAGTATGACTGCGAATTAAATGTATGAGGCAGCGTGTGTTATTGAAGGGTTGCGTACATTTTTCCTTGGGCTGCGTTCAATTTCAAGGGAGCTGCAATCACCTTCCAAGCAGCTCGTCCTTTGTCTAGGCTGCGTTTAGTTCCTTCAACAGCAACAATTTCATATTAGAAGTGCACATTTGATATTTGTGATTGCATACATATTTGTAAACATTTCTTTGGTCAAAGAATTGAAAGGATGCATGCCAAGTGTTTGTAGAAATGTCTATTGGCTGTAGATGCACATTTTACATGTAAAAATCTTATATATGGATTCAAATGGTCAAAAAGGATTGCATTAGTAGTTCAGTTCTTTGCATGGATTTCTTAATAATCATTTGCTAGCATTTAAAGTTCATTTGAAACCATTCCAAGCAAGCAAATACAATCTGAAAATAAAAGACAGCGAGATAGAGGTTGTTTGCAAAGTGTTTGACAAGATGTCAAACATTCAAAATTGACAACCAAAATCAGAATTGAGCCAATATCCTGGTGTGGGATATTACAGTGGTATCAAAGCGGTTTCCTGTCATCCTGTTGGGGTGAAAATTATTGAGCTCACACATTTTATTTGTGAGTGATCAACACTCTAGCTTTATTTTTTTCAACCATGGATAAATATAGAAAACCAAGTAAATATGGAAACCAGTTGAGTAGTGTGTCATGGTTCAGGAAACAATCAAGTATCTTGAAAAATGAAATGGAGAAATTGAGACAAACACAAGGCTAAAAGCTCAACTTGCAAATCCAGCCACTGTTGACAGGGCAGCTAGTTTAATGGTTTCCTTCTTTAGAAAGTCTTCCTCACAAAGATTGCAAGAAGAGAAACGAGACGTTCTCGTAGGTGAGACATCTAGGAATCTTCATGATGAGTTTTTAGCAGCCACTGATCATTGTAGATATGATCCTATTCTTAGTAGGACAGCCACTAGTCCTATTTGCCTACATGATGTTGGAGACTCTTTACAGGGACATGTGGATGTGCCTGTCTTGTTGGCAGATAGTGGTACTGAGTTTCAGCATCCCAAGCCTATCAGAGTTAGTGACACAGGCTCTGATTTGCAGGAAAGCAGTCCTTTATGTGAGCCTGTTGTTGATGTCGTGGATAGTGTGAGAGTGGAGGATGTTGTAGATACCACTATGGATTCTGACACCATAGATGATGGTGTTATCTTTGAGGATTGCGAGGAGTATACGAGCTCTGATAGCTCTAATGTTTATGACAATAGTCGCAATGTGGAGTCAGTGCAGGAGACAGTAGTCTTTTCCTATATTGAGGATGTGAGCATGGAGCTATCCAATGATGACACTCATGATGGGAGTGTTACAGATGAGTCAGGTGACATAGATTCATGCCACAGTGTAGGTGATTTGCGCGATGACATTGAGTCATCTATGCAGCCGGAGATAGTAGAGGGGTTTCAAATAGATGATGTTGATACTAGCATCGCGGATACCTCTGATGTCGAGAGTGAGGATGATGGGTGTTGTAGTGTTTTTGGTTTTTTATATCATACTTTGGGTGTGGACTCAGCGTTGTCATCCAGTAGTGGTGGGTTCCATGATCCTTTTCAACAGGGACTCATGGGTGAGGATGGGAAGCATATGAGTGGAAGGAATTTGTTACAGCCAGGGTTTCCACTTCTAGAGATGAGGTTACTTCTTTGGTGACTCATGAGGATGACTCTACTTGCAGCAAGTCATGCTTGATTTATCAAACCTTGGGGGAGAACTCTGAGTTGTTAGTGAGGATGGGTCCCAGGATCTGGGTTGTCATGAGGTTGCAGAGGACAATTGTGATGAGACAGATTCAGCAGTAGCTTCCTTGGGGGTAGATGAGGATGAGTCTGATGTCACTACTCAGTTTGCAGATGTGTGCTCGGATGATAGTACACAGAGATACGGTGATCTTGAGGGGGATTTGTTGGATATAGCTTCCTACCGTAGTGTGGATAGTATAGTTGAGATTTTGCATAGGAGACCTGTTGTACAGAGTCATCATGTGACTACCTAGTTGAGAGTTGGTGAGAGAGATATCACTTCTACTCTTGAGCATTTTGATGCCACTCGTCAGTTGTTGGCTGTTTATGGTTGGGGTGCTCCTATGGCGAATGAGCACGGTGGTGGTTACCTTTCCCTGATAGAGATTCATTCCTTGCGTGAGGCTGTCAGGATTTTGAGACAGGATTATTTACAATTGGTAGCCTACCAAGATCACCTAGTTGAATGGGGGAGTACGGCATACGAGGCACTGATGGACAGAGAGGAGGAGGTGAGTGAGCTTACTCAGGAGCTCACAGCAACTTCTGAGGCTTTAGAGGGAACTCAGTGGGCTCTTCAGGAATCGCAATTGCAGTTAGGAGAGGTGACTGTGGAATTGGAGCGGATACAGTCTTTGCCAACCATGGATCCAGTTTGGTTGCATATAGTAGTGGTTGGCGGTGAGTCAACTTCCACAGTTAGTAGTGATGGATGTGTTGGGGACACAGTTACATCCATCCTTGAGACAGATGTAGTAGATACGGTTGAGGTGAGTGCATCAGTGGAGGGCAGCAGAGAATGTTTGGTGGTATCAAGTTCTCCAGTTGTTAGCACGATGACGGATGATACAGAGCAGGTTGTTGAGAGTCCTGAGATAGAAAGAGCGGATTTGTTAGCTAGTTGTGTTCCAGTTCATGACACTACTCCTTCACAAGACATGGATAGGGTATCATCTGGTTTTGAGGCTAGTTTTCATGATGATTTGTTTCCTTTTGCTAGAAGTAAATCTATTTCTTCTCACACAGCTGATAGCAGTAGGCAGTTGGCAGTGCCACAATTTCAGAGAGATCAGTTGTGGTTTGCAGGGGAGCAAGATGATGTTGCTTCTTCTAATTTCAACTGCACAAAGTCTTTCATGGAATACTTGCTTGAGAGTCGGGTTTTGCACGAGGGAACATTTGAAGCTTCTTAGGGTACTCTCATCCGGGGTTCTTGCAGTATTCAGCTTTTAGTGGGGAAAATTGTAGATACCTTGACTACAATGCTTCCTCATAGGGATTTTATGGTTGGGTTTGCTGAGAGGGTTTCCCAGGACCCTACCCAATCAGTTGTTCAGAGTAAGAGATCGGAGCCATCTCTTGATTCGCAGTTGGATTTTGATGAGCCTCTGTCAAAGATTGGAGCATTTCACCATGATTATATAGTGAGGAGCGTTCATCATTTTTCTGTTGACCCATCGGTTGAGGACTTGGTTGTACAACAGTGTGGGTTGGCTCCAAGTTTATATCATCCGTTATGGGATGGGTTTACTCCATCTACAGTTAGTAGGGATGGTTACTACATGTTAGCAGGAGGTGACTTGAAGGGTCAGTACATCCAAGATGGTTTTATAGAGGATGGAAATGTGGGTTACGGTACATATGCTTTTGGTTGTACTAGTTCATGTTGCACATATAGACTTCATAATCATGGCAGATTGGTAGGGTGTGCGGGGAGTTTTGATCTAGCAGATGATATCAGATATCCATTTTTCCTTGTTATGGAGGGATGTGAGTTTTATCTCTACTGGGACCCAGGAAGAGATAGGATTGGCACTGCAGATTGGGTGAGTCACCATTGTTGGTGTGGTGGCAGTATGTTCAGGATAGCTCTGTGGATAGAGTTATCATCATAGGAGTTTGCAGGTGACGCCATGGACATTATGCATATTTATCCTTGGGATCCGGGTGGATCATTGTGTTACTTTGATTCCTATGATTGCTTGAGGACAAGCAATCCTGGGAAGGGGGGACTGTAATGTCCCCTTTTTAGCGCGACCCTGACTATGGATGGATTAGCCTATCATGTGACCCTCATAGGCTAACAAGGATGGACAACAGGTCTCTTTCAGTGGGCATCTACTTTAAGATTCAGTATGCTTTGGTTTGGCTTTCGTTTGGTGTCATTTGGACTTCATTTTCTATACTTTTGCCACGTTTACTATTTATAGTAAGTTTTATGTTGTTCGAGAAGGATCCTTTCTATTTTTGGAAAGTGCATTTGGTCACGTGGGGAAATAATAGGTGTGACTCCTGTTTCAGATGGCATATTTAAAAGATAAGTATTTTGGGAGTTATTATTATTTTAGTGCCTTAATTATTATTAAATCATTAAATGGCTTATTATAAAGTTATAATTTCACTTAAGTTGAGGGTTGAGTCATCACTGGAAAGGGTCATTTATTCAATTAATTCATGGAAGCTTAAGCCAAGGTATTAATTAAAGTATTGGAGTAAATGAATTATTAAAAGGAAAAAGTATATTTATCCCACATTGGCTGGAAAAGTGTGTGAGTCTCACAAAAGTTATAAAAGACTCACATGATTTCTTTTTCATTCATGTTGTTTATGATTTTTGAAATTGGTGAAATTTATGAAAAGAAGAAACCAAGGTTTCGTCTTCAGCCATTGGAGAGCTGAGATTCTTCAATTGTGCAATCATTTGAGGAAGTGAGATAACTTCTAAGAGAGCTTCAAGACGGAGGCTCTAATTGCATTCAAATGGTGATGAATTATATGTTACAGAAGCGATCTTATTCCAGTATGACTGTGAATTAAATGTATGAGGCAGCGTGTGTTATTGAAGGGTTGCGTACATTTTTCCTTGGGCTGCGTTCAATTTCAAGGGAGCTGCGATCACCTTCCAAGCAGCTCGTCCTTTGTCTAGGCTGTGTTTAGTTCCTTCAACAGCAGCAATTTCATATTAGAGGTGCACATTTGATATTTGTAATTGCATACATATTTGTAAGCATTTCTTTGGTCAAAGAATTGAAAGGATGCATGCCAAGTGTTTGTAGAAATGTCTATTGGTTGTAGATGCACATTTTACATGTAGAAATCTTATATATGGATTCAAATGGTCAAAAAGGATTGCATTAGTAGTTCAGTTCTTTGCATGGATTTCTTAATAATCATTAGCTAGCATTTAAACTTCACTTGAAACCATTCTAAGCAAGCAAATACAATCTAAAAATAAAAGACGAGATAGAGGTCTGCAAAGTGTTTGACAAAATGTCAAACATTCAAAATTGACAACCAAAATTAGAATTGAGGCAATATCCTAATGTGGGATATTACAGTGCTACCTAGTTAAGGGATTTTATAGAAGACCTGTTAGGATCTTGACCCTGTTAGGAGTCACCTTGTCATAGGACTTAAAACACCAATAAAGATGTTACCCAGTAAAGGGATTTATACAAAGAACCTGTAAGGGTTCATCCTAATTGAGGGATTTTAATTATGCTTCACAACTTAAAGAAATGATCTTATGATGACACTCTATCTGTCGAATCAGATCATACCTGTTCACCCTTTCCCTGCTTGGCAGTTGAATCTTTCTCTCCCTTTCACCTTTTGTGATTGTGTTTCCTCTCAGAAGATTCTGCTATCCTACTCTCTGTTGGTGCTCAAATCAACAAATTGGATTTCCTATGGATTCTTATTTCCAATTATGAGAAACCCAAAGGGATTTGGCCAACTGACAAGTTCCACCCTTTCTAGTATGTGAACTTCTACAATTTAGGCTTTGCAGGACCAAGGCTGGTAGGCCTATACCTTAACCAAATCTATTGGTTCAAAGGCTTTTTATAGCAGATTGTTGTACTTCTAAAATCTTATTGCTTTGAAAACTGAAACTGCCTTGACTGTGTGCTTTATTTAGAAGTGAAAAATAAATTGTGAATTGCTTGAAATTGCTTTCATTAGGATGTTTTTTGATTAATTCCAAATTATACCTATCTGTAACCAACAATGAAACCTCCAACACAATATGTCAAACCAATACCTTGTTATTAGGGTGAAATATATTAAATCTTTATCAAATTTGTTTGTTAGTATAACTTTGGAGACAACAAATAGTCCCTTTAAGACAGTTTGTTATCACTTTGATGATGCTTTAATTGATTAAGAAATTTAAGGAAACAGTAATCTAGTCCTATTGATTTTAACTTCTTTGTAGAAGCCCAATAAGACAGAACACAAGATTGACCAATCAATACATATGTTCTAATTTTACTAGTTTAGGGTTCATCAAAATAACCAAACCAATTGTACTATCAATCAGAGTAAATCACTGATTTAATCCAAAGAAATCAAACAAAGACATAAGACAGAATAATATCACCAGAATTTGAAGAGCAACTGAAACCTCGATATTGCATTAGAAGTTATCATTACCACAAGAGTATTGTTGATACATCCAATATATAATCCATGGATATAGAAGTTTTTTATAAACTGGAAGAGATCCTTTTTCTAATTGTAATTGTTGTATCTTTACATTTTACATTATGTCTATATATGTGTTTGAGTGGCTTTCACACCTCTTTAGGGTGAAAAGACACAACCCTTATTACAAATTATTTTGAAAAAACAATAAACTAACTAAAAAATAACTACTTTTGGATTTGGGTCTTGTTGAAAAACCAAAACACCTCGTGGAAAGCTAATATTTTTACTAGAGATGGGAAATTTGATTTCCCAAACTGGGTCATTTTTAGATTTTTAAAATTCGTTCATTTTCAAGCTCTGTCAGCATCATCTTTGCAGCAGGTCAGAATTCCATCATTTTTTGAAGGCTTCAATTAGTTAGTTCTATTTATTTGTGTCATAAAGCTTCCTTCCCTTGATTTTTTTGGTATGGAGAAACTTGCTTCTGATAATGGATTGGGACTTCTAAATTCGCAAAATTGAGGGTACCACCACTCTCCTTCGCACTATGCTCTTGATATTCAACAACACAACTTTCATGTCTTTCGACCTGTATTTATAAGAAATTTATCTTATTAAAAAATACATCTCATAGTTCCGCCAAGCTGTAAACTGTCCCATGAATCAAGCATGCAAAACCCTTGATTAAAAAGCTTGCAAACCAATCATGAGTTTACCTCGAAACGCTCGCAGAAAAAACAAAGCTAACTTCAGTTCCACTAAATAAGCTAACTCCGGTTTAACAAAAAAATGCTCCGCATAATCCGGTTCGGATTATCATGCACTTAACCGGTGTAGAACTTGTATCCAGTAAGTCATCTGTTCCATGTGTGTGTGCCTAGACCGGTTGGACAAAACCTGGACCAGTATAAGCCTGACCGGTTAAAGTACACTGCTTTCTTGCTTACTCTATCGGTTCACAATTATGAGTACTGGTGTGATGTAATGGTGTTTCAATAGAATTGATGTTTTCCAATGACAACTAAGTTTATGTTAACAATCTTCCCCTTTGGCATTGGTGGCAAAACATATCAATGCATCACCTGTAGACTTCCTACATCACCTGTAGATTTCCCCTGCTGTAGCCTTCCCCTGTAGATCTTCTTGTCTACATGTAGCATATTCTGACACACTGTTACTATTATTTGTCACTTTTTTTCTCTTCTCTACACTTATATCTTCCCCTTTTTGCCTCCAAAGGACAAAGGGTTGTTACTCTTTACAATTGTAGCTTATTGAAGATATCCTTATAAATCTTCTTTGTAGAATCAAGGAATGGTTTTCAAATACTTGTTACATGATCTAGATTATTCTTTGCAGCTTGCAGTGAGACAATGAGATTTTCCATGTCTTCCATTGTCTTGTAATCAGGTTCCTTGAGCAGTCTGTCTGTATCAATTGCCATTTTCTGCATCAGATCAAAAGTTGGTGCGATGAACAACTGGAATCCAACAAGATCTTGGATTCTTTTTGTATTTTCTTCTGACGCTTTTCTTAAGGTGAAGGCAAGACTTGTCAACTCCCGACTGTACTCAGTTGCAGAAGAGCTCTTAGCATCAGATTTTGATGTTAAAACCTTTATCTCTTCTATTGTCCTATTCGTTCTCTCAGTTATATCCTTAACAAAGTCTTCAAAGTTAGAAATCCTTGTGATCAACCTTCCAACTTCTTGTATCTGTTGTTGTAGCTCTCCAGTTCTTGTAGATACAGTGGCTTTGAGTTCATCAACCTGTTTGAGAAGAATATCTATTCTTTTCTTCTCATAATGATCAATTGCAATTGTTTCTAGGTCAGTGACATCTTCCCCAATTGCTTGTGTCAGTACCTCCAATTGATCAATCACTCGTTCATCTTCATCTATCTCAGCATCAGGTACAAAATTGTATAAGATATTCTTTACACTTGTAAGAACCATATCCTATTTTCTCTTTGTATGCTCCTTCAGCTGCCTTGTCAACATTTTTCTTATGTCAACAACAGTTTCATTTGCTTTAGATGGGCTAAATTTGCCTTGTTTTGATTCAGAATCTGTAGCAAAAGATAGCTTCCTCTTAGATATTGATGTACTTGGAACATCTACCGGTTCCTTCTATCTAATTTCCTGTGCAAGTTCTTCTTCTGTAGGCTTCTCTTGTTCTTCTGTAACAGGCAACTCCTATTGTTGAGGTATTTCTTGTTGTAGTGTCTCCTCTGGACGTATCTCTTCTTCTGGATGAATTTCCTCTTCTTGATGGACTTCCTCTTTTTAATGTCCCCGATTTTCAGTCTTTTGAGATTAGCTTGGTTTGGCGACCCTTGCAAGCTAATTAGGTGATTAGAGAGGGTCAGTTGGCGGAGCCAGTGTTTGGATTCCATTCTGGAGGTTCCGATTACTAGGTCTGCTCTTCGTTCAGGTCATTTTGATCAACTTACTATTTTTAGTAAGTGGTATTTTGGGTATGGCCAGGTTTAGCAGGGCGTTTGCACGAGGTGTCAGATGTTTCTGGATCGAGTTTCAAGGGATCTCCAGTTTGAGAGACTTACTATTTATTGTAAGTCTATTTTTGGCAGTGGGCTATTTCTGGCAAGGCAGTTGGAGTTTGAGGTTCTGATGTCAGAAATGAGTTTGTTGCAACCAGTGGGTTTCAGTGGCTTCTTATTTTAAGTTATCGTTATTAAATTAAGTTATTTTAGTTTAATAACTTTACGACTTTATAACTTTAATGTTATAAAGTGATATTGAAAGGAAGAAGCTTCTTTAATGAATAATGTAAAGTTGAAGCTTTTTCAAAAAGCTATATATACAATTCGAAAAAGCACTTTTCATTACCATTGATGATTTGATAAAAAACTTGTGTTGAGAGAAAATTGGTTTTTGGAGAAGCTAGGGTTTGGACTTGGTCTTCATTTTGGAGAGAGTTCTTATCATTTGCAAGTGTTTGGTCTTCATGAAGTTGGAGAAAACACCTGAATCCTTTGGCATTTGCTCAGGATTGATTATGATTGTATTGTGATCAATAAATCTTTGTTGTGTTACAAAATTTGGGCATTATCTGGCAGCCGTACAGTTTTTCTTAGAAGCTATTTGAATTTCAGAAGGGCTGCGAATTGTTAGAAAGAGCAGTGTATTGTTTTGTGGATGCTGCGATACTTGTGTGGAGACCACGAAATAATCTTGGGTGCTGTGTTTTGCAATCTGAAGGCTTGCGCCACCTTTTTCTTACCTCACGCCACATCTTGGGAGTTTGGATAGCTTCCTCCAAGCCTTAGCGTGTTTTGCCAAGCTGTTGCATCAACAATTCTGGAGGCTTTAGGCTGCGTCAATTGTATTGGAGCTGCAACATTAATCTTGGAGATTGCATCACCTTTGGCTGCGTTTCATTTACAGTTGACAATAGAAACTAAGGTGCATTACTTAGAGTTTTATAATTAATGTAATGATCACGTTATATGAGACAATGGATTGAATATTATATTTGGTAGACATTCAAAAGAAATAATTTGCTGTTGTATTAATTTGAATGTTGGAAACATTATACAAAATTTCATAAATGTTTGAAAATTAAGAAATTGCAATTTAATTTGAGAAAGGAGTTAAAGTACAATTGAGAGTCAGTCAGGCTCATCACAGTGGTATCAGAGCACTGATATTGCCATCCTGAAGGGTATGAAAATAAAATAATGGCAGACAGATTTATACCAGTAGGGTACTATACCCGCAGAGATAGAAATTCACCACCTCCTGAAGGTAATGAACAAGGCCCATAGAATGAACAGGCAGGAAACAGGAATAATACTGGAAATGATATTGACAGGGAGGCCAGAGATGCCTTCAGAAATATTGCAGATGGCTAGCATCATGTTGCAACTCTATTGGAACAGCTTTCAGACACTCTTCAGCGCATGACATTACCAGGTGATCATGCTAGAGACAGAGGTGCGCGGAGTGCTTCAATCAGCTCACACAAGTATCGAGTTGATGACAGGCGAGATTATAGAGCTGACCATACTGGTACTTATGATAGGCCTCATCGTCCGACTTTCTTGAGGCCAAAGCTGGATGCAGTTGGTGTAGAGTCAAAGCCAGCACCATTTGTCGATAACATGGTGGCACATTTTGCAGAGTGGGATGCTCTTCCTAAGGCACTAAAGAGAAATTTAAATTTTGACAAATATTTGACACAGAAATGTGAGCATTCTAGAGGCAGGCCAGCTCCTAACACGAGGCAGAGACCTAGGCAAAATGAACTCAAGCAGGCAACCAACAAGTTGACATTAGACCACTTCGATGGAAGTGGGAAGACTACAGCTAGAGCATGGGTCCACAAGCTGGATACTTATCTATCACTTCGTCCTATGTCTAAGGAGGACGCTATTCGATTTGTCATGCTTCATTTGGATGGGGTTGCTCATGATTGGTGGTATCATAGGTTAGTGTCTATGCATCATGATCATATTGTGCAGTACCAGGAGTTCGTAGATAGACTGATAGAACAGGAAGGATCCTGAGACTTACTTCAGAGAGTTAGCTCAGTTGAGACAGACAGGTGGCCTTGAGGCCTTCATCAGTGAGTTTCAGCGCCTATCAGTTATGGTATATGACATCTCCAAGAGGAGGAGAGTCATGCTTTTCATAGAGGGTTTGTCAAAGCTGTACAGAGGATGGGTCAAGTCCCTGGATCCACCCACTTTGCGAGATGCTATGAAGAAGGCAAGGAATCTTGAGCCTTCTATTTCACGGGACAAGTCTACTCCTAGTCCTATTATTCCTCCTTCAGATGAGGTACCTCCACTAGTTGTTGATAGAAAGAAGTCTGCAGGTAGACTTGATGATTCCATGCGAGAGGATTTGAGGAGGCAGCTTTGCTATTGGTGCAAAGAGCCTTATGATAGAGAGCATACTTGTACTTTGAGGCCCAAGTGCAGGGCAAATCGCTCTATGTGGGTTTATTCTGGTGAGAGTGAGGCTGAGTCTTCTCATCAGGCTGCTGGTTTTGATACAGAGGAGCAGAGAGTTACTCCAGAGTTTGGTCCTGACACCAAACTATCTCCAATTGTGTTGTCCACCTCTATGCCACTTCCCTCTGCTTTCAGACTGAAGGGATTAGTGGAAGGACAACCCTATGTTGCTATGTTAGACACTGGAGCCACACACAACTTTATTCACGAGCGACTTGTTAGGCAGTGTGGGCTTCAGGTAGAGGAGTTTGCAGGGTTTAGAGTCAGGGGAGCTGATGGCTACAATTTTACTTGTACCAGGCGCATCTGATATCTCTCCTTGTTTCTTGGTGATTATGAGCTGATATCTGATTTCTATGTGTTTGATTTAGGGGAGATGGATGTGGTGTTAGGGATGCAGTGGATACAGGAGATTAAGGAGTTATGCCTTAGCGTGAGCCCGATGCAGATCAGATTTGAGAACCAGGGCACAGAGTATGTATTGTCAGGCCTTGCTGAGGGGAGTCTACGCACTATGTCCTTTTGTGTTGTAGATAGTGCTGATTCACGGAGACATGAGTCCATACAGGTAGAGCTGATTACATATCATGTCTCTAAGAGTTCACCGTTTTATGGCTCAGATCAGCAGATGGGTGATGTTCACTTTGTGAATAATCCCTTATTTGATGTAAATGTTGCTATGACTTACAACAATCTATTGTTTGAGCTTAGTGATGATCCCTTACAAGAGTGGTACGATCATGATGTTGATGGCGTTTGGGATCCGATTTGTACATATGCTCATCAGGCAGATTTCGCAGGAGGCCAGCCAGGCCTAGCGGAACAATTTACAAAGGTGTACACTGTGACGAGTGCTTATAGCTTTACATTTGATCCTCACATTCAGGACATCTCTCAGTCACATAGTTCTTCAAGGCATCCTTTTGATGACTGGTATGATGATTTGGTTAGCTCGAAGACTGGGAGCAAGTCCAGTCTGTTGGTTGAGTTACTCCCGTGTGAGTTACTCTCGATTGAGTTTCTCCCACGAGGCGATCTTGTTGCAGCATCATCAGTTCGGGTATTGAGTACAGTTTTCCAGTTGCTGATGTTGGTACTATTAATGTTGTTGACTTCTTCACAGGAATATGAGGTTGATCGGGACATTACTCATGACCATCCTTGGGATCCGGGTGGATTGTGATGTTGCTTGTTTTTCTTGATTGCTTGAGGACAAGCAATCTTGGGAAGGGAGAACTGTAATGTCCCTCATTGTCAGTCTTTTGAGATTAGCTTGGTTTGGCGACCCTCACAAGCTAATCAGGTGATCAGAGGGGGTCAGTTGGTGGAGCCAGTGTTTGGATTCCATTCTGGAGGTTCCGGTTACCAGGTCTGCTCTTCGTTCGGGTCAATTTGGTCAACTTACTATTTTTAGTAAGTGGTATTTTGGGTATGGCCAAGTTTAGCAGGGCATCTACATGGGGTGTCAAATGTTTCTGGATCGAAATTCAGGAGATCTCCAGTTTGAGAGACTTACTATTTATAGTAAGTCTATTTTTGGCAATGGGCTATTTCTGGCAGGGCAGTTGGAGTTTAAGGTTCTGATGTCAGAAATGAGTTTGTTGCAGTCAGTGGGTTTCAGTGGCTTCTTATTTTAAGTTATCATTATTAAATTAAGTTATTTTAATTTAATAACTTTACGACGTTATAACTTTAATGTTATAAAGTGATATTGTAAGGAAGAAGCTTCTTTAATGAATAATGTAAAGTTGAAGCTTTTTCAAAAAGCTATATATACAATTCGAAAAAGCACTTTTCATTACCATTGATGATTTGATAAAAAACTTGTGTTGAGAGAGAATTGGTTTTTGGAGAAGCTAGGGTTTGGACTTAGTCTTCATTTTGGAGAGAGTTCTTATCATTTGCAAGTGTTTGGTCCTCATTAAGTTGGAGAAAACACCTGAATCCTTTGGCATTTGCTCGGGATTGATTGTGATTGTATTGTGATCAATAAATCTTTGTTGTGTTACAAAATTTGGGCATTATCTGGCAGCCGTACGGTTTTTCTTAGAAGCTGTTTGAATTTCAGAAGGGCTGCGAATTGTTAGAAAGAGCAGTGTATTGTTTTGTGGATGCTGCGATACTTGTGTGGAGACCACGAAATAATCTTGGGTCCTGCGTTTTGCAATCTGAAGGCTTGTGCCACCTTTTTCTTACCTCACGCCACATCTTGGGAGTTTGGATAGCTTCCTCCAAGCCTTAGCGTGTTTTGCCAGGCTGCTGCATCAAAAATTCTGGAGGCTTTAGGCTGCATCAATTGTATTGGAGCTGCAACATTAATCTTGGAGATTGCGTCACCTTTGGCTGCGTTTCATTTACAGCTAACAATAGAAACTAAGGTGCATTACTTAGAGTTTTATAATTAATGTAATGATCATGTTATATTAGACAATGGATTGAATATTGTATTTGGTTGACATTCAAGAGAAATAATTTTTTGTTGTATTAATTTGAATGTTGGAAACATTATACAAAATTTCATAAATGTTTGAAAATTAAGAAATTGCAATTTAATTTGAGAAAGGAGTTAAAGTACAATTGAGAGCCAGTCAGGCTCATCACACTTCCAGATGGACTTCCTATTCCAGTGCTTGCTCTATTTGTTTCTCTTCAGCAACCTGTTTATCATTCAAAACAGTTTCTACTTTATCTGTTTTATTTTCTGCAATCATCTTTACTGATGACTCCCCTAGATCCTGTTCCTCTGGTCTCACAAATGTATCATGTTCACCTGTTTGAACTTGTTCTCCCAGGTTTACCTGTTCACTAGCTGTGAACAGTTCACCAATAACTTCCTTTTCACTAGTTGTTGCTTGTTCACCTATGGATGCTTGTTCACCAGTTGTGAACTATACAGGTGGAACCATTTCCTTTTCAGGTTCATCTTGTGAGATGTCATGTGGACTTGTAGACTTAAGAGTGCTGAAGTCATATTTTTGCCAAAATTCTAGTGAATCTTCATATACATCTTTTTCTTGTCCATTAACAATTTTGGCAACCCTGTCCCTCGTGTCCAAATTGAGTGACACTGCTTCCATCAGAATTTTTATTGTCTCATCATTAAGATCTGGTCTAACTTTTGCCAAAGTTTCCCTTATCATCTTATTGTTTTGGGCTAGACCGGTTCTCCATTTGGTCATTAGCCTTTTATTCAATTCTGGCGGAAAGTGAGGCCTGTAGTCCCTAGGACTTCTGTTGAAATCTAAAAAGGTTTCTAATAGAGCAATCTCAATTTTCTCCTTATCCTCATCTCCCAGAACACTGAACCATTTTGCAGCATTTGACACTTCACCGTAATCCATGATTTCATCAACTATATTATCTACGATCAAAGTTCGAGCTTTACCTTTTTCTGGAGAGGCAAGTAGGGTTGGTGGAGTGAGATCACCACCTGTGTCTCCAGTTGTATCCACGATGACCAATTCTATTGTAAACTTTGCTTTGACTAGAGTCTCAGCTCCCAGTATGCCCTTTCCTTTTCCAGTGTCTTTTACTGGTGGCTCTGTGGTCTTTTGGCATTCTCCTTCAGCTTGATGTTGCTGCTTCAGAACATTCGTCCATGTTGCAACCCCTTCATCATGTACTTTATCCACTTCTCCAATCAGGACCTGACCAATTCTTTTTCTAATCTTGAAACTCTGTTTGTACAAGTCAGCTTGATTGATTGCCTCTTCCAGGCTAAGATGATTCTGAACTTCAAGTAAAGCCCTTATCCTCAGCTCTCTTTTCTTAACTATGGAAGATTTACATCTATCTTCTATTATCTCCTGTAAATCTTCAGGTATTGTTTTTTGAAGTTCAGTGGGTGTTATATTGAACTTGTGAAGACAGTAAACTACGCTTCTTCTAGCTTTCTCCTACCTTCTTCATTAGCAAGCTCATATCTTCTTTCAACTCCACCCATTCCACCTGTTTTCTTCAATCCTTCAACCATTTCATCTATGGTTGGTTTCCTTCCTTTTGGTGCATCCTCTTTTACCGGTTTCCCGGTCTTTCTCTTTCTGTAAAGAGTAGTGGTTTCTTCAGTTTCTGTTTCCTCCATTTCCTCACCTTGTGCAGTGGACGCTAGCTGTGTCTTCTTCCTTTGAACCTTTGGTTCTTCAGCCATTGGCTTCCTTTTCCTAGGGGCGGGAGTTCCCTTTACATAAACCCTCTTTGGTTCCTTAGAACATGCCTTCTTCCTCAAATTTTCTACAATCTCCTCATAGGTCCCAAACCGATTTGCTAAGAGATCTAAGTTGCTTTCCTGAAGTACATCTGCATAAGCCTTGGCAACCTTACATGTAATTTCATAACCGAGCTCTGGTGCATACTCTGACCTAGGCTCATAGCCTAGATAATGCAATGATCGGTGCTCACCAGAAAACAAACTTCCTCTTTATATGCCTCTACAATGGTTGAGGGAATTCTTTCCTTGTTGTGCATTCTTAACTGAAAGGCTTCAAAATAATCGGTCATAAACTTATTAAACCGATTTCCCAAGTTATTTACAATCTCTCCTATTTGAACCATTAATGGTTTATCGTCTAGCCATGTAACCTTGTCTATGCCTGAAAAAAAGTTATGATAATAGAAAAACAAACATACCAGCAACGTCCCATATTTCAGAAATTTCTTCTTGACCAAACCAAGTTTCTTCAAGTTTTCAAAGATTTGGCTCCTCAACATAGCATAGATGTCATATCTGGCATTGTCGTGCATTATTCTGTGCGCCGCATGTATCGCACCTCCTGGTATGCTATTCAGGTTACTCGACTAATATACTTTGTAGCCGATAACCGCAGCAGCAAACTGAATGCCATCGTCTTCAATATCATTCACAATCATCATTCGACTGTCGTTTCTAGACTTTGTCAATCGTGTGACTTCTCCATTTGCTATTGTCCTTAGGGTTAGAGCTTCCCCTACGGCATTGTAACCAGTTACCCTGTGTAGATCTTTCGTCATCGCTATAACCGCGCCTTTCGCAAGCCACATCCCTGGTTTGTGAACCCTACTGAGCACCAATCTGGTCGAAACACAGTTGGATATTTTACTCCGTTGATTAACCCTGATGATTCCAGCTTTGCGTATTTTTCGTGAAGCTTCCCGTCTTCACACAGTGAAAGGTATTCACTATGAATGAATGTTTCACCTAGTTCCTCTTGTTTGTTGTGGATGAATGTCGTTACATCCTCAGTCAGCAATACACCTTCAGGGACAGATGATAGAGCTCCCGCCATATCATTCGCTCGGTTTCAACCACCATGATGTCGTAAACAGGTCTATCAACTTGATTGGTATTGATGAGGCTCACCACAGAAGATGAAGATACCATATTACTTGACCAGTATGTGCAGAAAGTTCTTGCTAAAATTTACGGAATTCACTAAGCAAAGATCGTAAATTACAACAAGAAAAGACCACTCAAGCTTTGAAAATAATTATCACAAATCGCAATGTAAAGTGAAATGAGTAATCGGCTTTCCCTTTTATAGACTGAGGTCATAACGGTAATTAGCAAACACTAACATTTGTTAACGGTTACTGTATTAATTATCCTTACCTAACCTTTCTTTCGACAACTGGTTCACAGACTCTTTACCTGTTTACAAATCCTCGGTTTCAGTATCCTCCTTGCTACATCACCAACTCTTACCTGTTCGGTTCACATGTTAGACCGATAACTCCTTCCCGGTTCCACTTCTTGACTGAGTGAGATCAGAACTCCCCAGTTCCTCCGGGAACAGTAGGTTGGCTACCTGTTCCCCTTAAGCCCTTAGGCTTAATTTGCTAAAGAGATATCACCATCAATAGATGATAACCTTACCTCAGATTTCTCCTCAGCGGAACTCTTTGTTCCCTTTAAAGACCAAGTCTTCTTGACTTCCCTGTTGGTCTCTTTACTCACATTATCCTTCTGGTTGGGGGACAACTTCTTCTTGACTGGTTTGGTCGATCCTTTGCCTTTGTTCATCGATCGGTTCATGCATTCCTTGGCCAGATGCCCAATCTTGTTACAATAGTAACAAGCCATTTCGGTTCCTCTCCATGGATTGACCCTTCTTTCCCTATTCATGGGTGAGTGACAATCAGAGTTCTTATGCCCTGATGGTCCACAAGTAGCACAGTTAGATGTGCTCTGGTTTACATTCCTATTAAGGAATACCGGTCTTGGTGGAGATATGAATGCCATTGTTTTGGACCTGCATTCTTCTGCTTTGTGTTCAAACTTATTACTAGCATAGCAATAACCCTTGAAGCTTCCACTGGACACACTGTTCGAGCGAGACTTGCATTCAAAGGTCTTGTGACCATACTTGTAAAACTTGCTACAGTAGCTGTTAGAAGTAAATGGTTTTACCAATGCATTTCTACAGTCATTGGTTTTATGACCCGGTTTGCCACAATGTTTGCAAGAGGGTTTGGAGGTCTTTTTACCTTTGTCTTCTGTCAATTTCTTCTTTTCCTTCTTGCCTTGCTTGTCTCCAGAGGACTCACTGGTTTCATTGTTGCTTTGACCAATGTACCCAAGTCCTGTGGGATCCTTGTGCTTTCTTTGAGCTCTCAATTGCTCATCAAGCTTCTCAAAACTTTCATTATACCTTCTAAGTTTCCCATTCCTCTCTTCAAGAGTTTTAAGTTGTTCTTTTATTTGATCCATTTCAGCAGCCATCTTTTTGCATGCTTCATCTTTGTCATGCAAATGCTCATGCATGATTGCAATCTCCTAATTTATGCCTTGCATGTCTGCATGCAGTTGCAATATGAGAGTATCACTCTCTCTTAGTGCATCTTCAGCCAGATTTCTTTCTCTTTCAGCAGTTAACTGTGCTTCTATGGCACTTATCTTCTCATCCTCAGCTTTTCTTTTGGCTTCGATAAGTTCAGTCATTCTCAGAGCATGACCTTCCTATTCCATTTTCAAATTTGAGATTTGATCGGTCAGATTCTACTTTTTCTCCATGAGATCAGAGACCGCCTCTTTTGCTTCATCAGATCCACTCTGCCCAGAGAGTTCCTCAATGGTTTCATGACTCTCACTCA
Organism: Chamaecyparis obtusa; assembly: GCA_027943335.1. NCBI lineage: Eukaryota > Viridiplantae > Streptophyta > Pinopsida > Cupressales > Cupressaceae > Chamaecyparis > Chamaecyparis obtusa. The sequence goes on along the minus strand of BSBK01000370.1, from coordinate 5,766,054 downwards.
GTTGCAGAGCCAGCTGTTTCCTCTTGGCAAGAGACCTCCTCAGTCTATTCTCAAGAGAGGCTATCATGTCATTTGCTTCCTCAAGCTGCTTTTGAAACCTATAATCCTCCATGATCTTTTCTCAAGCGGTTAAGCTTACTATTTCTGAGAACCTAAGCTCTGATACCAATTGTTATTCCTAACCGGTTCCTGAGAGGAGGGTGAATCAGTAAATTCAATTTCTATATCTCTTTTAAGCAAACAAATATTTTTGTTAATACAAAAATTAAAAGAATCCAATAACAACCATAAACAGAAATTAGTTGCACAAGTCAACACAACATTTATACGTGGAAACCCTCGGTTAGAAGGAAAAAATCACAGTGAGACAGAACCCACAAACTCCACTGCTACTGTAATAAAGTTGCCCTGTTAGAGGCTTACAAAGCACTAGTGAGAGTGCTACCCAGTTAAGGGATTTGATAGAATACCTGTTAGGATCTTGACCCTGTCAAGAGTTGCCTTGTCAGAGGACTTAAAACACCAATAAAGATGTTACCCGGTAAAGGGATTTATACAAAGAATCTGTAAGGGTTCACCCTGATTGAGGGATTTTAATTATGTTTCACAACTTAAAACAATGATCTTATGATGACACTCTATTTGTCGAATTAGATCATACATGTTCACCCTTTCCCTACTTGGCTGTTGAATCTTTCTCTCCCTTTCACCTTTTGTGACTGTGTTTCCTCTCAAAAGATTTTGCTCTCCTGCTCTCCTTCGCTCTATGCTCTTGGTATTCAACAACACAACTTTCATGTCTTTCGACCTGTATTTATAAGAAATTTATCTTATTAAAAAATACATCTCATAGTTCCACCAAGCTGTAAATTTTCCCATAAATCAAGCATGCAAAACCCTTGATTAAAAAGTCTGCAAACTGATCCTGTCATGTCCCCTTTCTAGAGACATGTTCGTTCATGACGGGTTTGCCTATCATCGACTCTCATAGGCAAATAGTTTGGAGAGAGAGTCATTGTGTGGATCATTTGATTGCTTATTGCTGACAAAGCCTACACTTGGCAGAGCCTACATCCAGTTTGAGGCCTACATGCAGTTGTAGTGGAGCCTACGTCCAGAAGCGAGCCTACATCCAGTTCGAGCCTACATTCAATCTAGTTGGGCCTACATTTGGTTATGAGACATCTTGGCCTACATTGTTATATTTTTGAGTTGAGAAATGTACTTTATTATTATAATGTTATTTTATTATAAAATACATTATAATTAGATGTTTCTAGAAGTTCTAGTAACTTCTCAAGAAAAAGAATAAATAGAGGGCTTGGGCTATCATTTCTACATGCTTGGATTTGGGATTTCTTCTACTTCTTCATTGTGAAGCAATTTGTAGCCTTGTGGTTTGCAAATACTATTCGATCTTTGGGAACGAATCACTCCCCTAGATTGGCATAACTGAGCTAGTGAAATATCTACTGAAGGGTTGCAAGTTTGGAAGTGGTATTCAGCCATTTCAAGTTGAGCTTATTTGGAATCCTCAGATTTACCTGAGGGTTTGAGTTTTGGTTGCAAGAGGAAAAAAGCAGATCCGAAAAAGCAGATCCGAAAAATCAATCCGAAAAAGCAGATTCGAAAAAGCTGTCCGAAAAAGAAGATCCGAAAAAGCAGTCCAAAAAAGCAGATCCGAAAAAGCAGTCCGAAAAATTATTGCAGCCATCTACAATCAGGTTCCTCATTTCTCATTTGGCATTTGGCATATTTTCTGAGAAATGTATGTTTTCAGCTAAGTACAAAATATAGCTTCAGCACTTTACTATTTTACATTGTACTTGTCTTTGTTTGCCATTTGGCATTATTGGTAACAAAGGAAGGCTAGGATTTTGCAAGTGAAAGGGCATTGTAATTTTCAGTCTATCTATATTGCAAACCTAGGGTTTGATGATCATATCATTGACTAAAAAATGTATGGCATTGTTGCAAATTGTTGATATATGAATGGCATATGGTTTTGAGCAATTTCCTACATCATTGATAGTGTTTTAGATGGTATTTGGTTGCTATCTATTATTCTGAAATTTTGGGACAGCGAACTCATATATTGCAAAATAATTTCCTATATTTAGTATTTTTCTTTCAGCAATGTATTCAATGCATGCCAACTGTTTGACGAATTTTCTCAGTTCAATATTAGTGGTTTTTAGTGGCCTTTATAGTAAGGGTCATTACAGATCCTGAGTTTACCTCAAAATGCTCACAAAAAAAACAAAGCTAACTTCAGTTCCACTGAAAAAGCTAGCTCCAGTTTAACAAAAAAACGCTACACATAATCCGGTTCAGATTATCATGCACATAATCGGTGTAGAACTTGTATCCGGTAAGTCATTTGTTCCCTATGTGTGTGCCAAGACCGGTTGGACAAAACCTGGACCGGTATAAGCGTGACCGGTTAAAGTACATTGTTTTCTTGCTTAGTCTACTGGTTCACAATTATGAGTACCGGTGTTCCGGTGGAATTGATGTTTGCCAATGACTTTACCAATAACAACTAAGTTTATGTCAACAAATGTACATTAAAGAATATAGCAGTTTTGAAGAAACTCATTACTAAAAGCTCAAATTTGTTTATTATAAATATAGTAAGAGATGAGTTTTACACATGGACCAAACATGCATTCATTTCCAGGTTTTTTCAATGCACTCTTTAAAGGCTTCTTGATGAGAGGTCTGACTGACACATATAAATGGTATGAAGTTAAAGAAGCAAAAGCATTGCACATGATCCTGATATGATAATTGCACTATTTCACTAACAAAATCTGTTTTCATTGTAGCCACTATCACTGCTTACCTCTATGCACTACATTATTTTGGTCTAGACAAGAGTATAACACTAACAAGCCATCGTAGTTTCCACTTAGTGGGAAATTTTGTAATTTCAGCTTATAGTATACATCATACAATTTAAGTTGTGTGTTATTAATAATTTGCTAAAACTATTGTAGCCAAGTAAACAAACTTCAATGCCATGGACTTTATCTGGTGAGGTTTAAATTCTTGCAAGGCTCCACAAATCCAAAATACTTGATTCAATAACATCTTGTGGAAAATGTTTTTGTCATAATATTAAATATTTCCATTCTTTGTTGTAACATTCTCACAAAGGAAACGTGTTTTTTCCTACCAATGTATTGGGTAAAGTATCGCTAGTTAAGTTAAGATTAGGACCTTTCAATTTGAAAGCTGATTTGTTTTACAATTCATGAATGTATTGTAGAATTTCATTTTAAAAAACTTGGGAACTGGAAAACTATACCAATTGTCACAATAGAGGAAAAACAATTGCTAGTTCATGTTAAATATGTTAATTATAAAATATAGATACTATACATTATAAAATATGATTAAAAAAAATAAAAATTATACATTATAAAATATGATAAAAATTGATATTATGTATTATAAGAAAAATTGCATGTAACTTTTACGAAACCTATTTACTTTGGCCTAAGAGGGTTCAGGTAACAGACAAACAACTAGTCCTAAAATAGAAGAAATCTCCTGCATGAAGCATGACCTACTATTTTAGGGCTAGTCCTATCTTTTAAGATTTTGCTTAAATCTTAATTGAAGTTCAAAAATTTTAACTTCTAAAAGATCTAATCAAAGGAAAAATTAAAGAAAAATAAAATTAAAAACAACCAAAAATGTTCATATAAAGTTCCTACAAAACCCTATATATGGGCTCAAGCAAGGAACTAAAGTTGCACACCTTCAACCAAGAGTAGAAAACAAGGACAAATTTCATATGATCACCAAACCTCCATACAATTTGTATAATCAAGAATCATAAGCAGGGGGAGGTATCCCTAGGTTTGATGCCTTGTAGAAACAAGAGTATCATTGAATAACAAGTTCCATTCAAGCAATAGGAGAACCAAATAGATAGTAAGATATAAGATAACCTCCCATGAAGAAGAAATAATATGTTTTATAAATTGAGAGAATAATAAGATACATGCATCGGGTATTATATGCTAATGAAATTTGACAATCAAAGGTATCATAACTCAAAAGTATCACAGCCAATGGTACTACCATATTTTGCAAATTTGAACTCCATAAATGATTTTTTTCTGACTTGGCAACTTAAAGAAACACAAATTTTGTGCAAAATATAGCCACAAAATGTATCAAATGAATTTGGCAAGGTCTAGAGGTAGTACCCCTAGCAAAGACAAGGGGCAACATCCCTAGTAGGGTTGAGGGCAACATCCCTAGCACATTCCCCGTTGTGATACGAGGCAAGGTCTGAGGAGCAATGCCCTCACCGCTAAACCCAAATGAAGACCTTCAAAACCGCACAAATGTACACCATTTTCATAATATTTTAAAAGCCAAAAAAAACAGCATTTTTGTAGTGTGATCCATGCATTTGGCGTGCGACAGGAGTCAAGGGCTCAAACTCGCCGAGTACATCATGAGTACTAATTGAAAAATTTGTCCAAAATTGTCAAAAACTTACCGGAAAACTTTGCAAATGAACTCTGCAAAATCTTGCCGTAAGTACTCATCTAGTATGCTAACCGTACTACAGGGAGGCATATAACAGTAGGTCTATTATAAAACAGATTCCAAGAATACCACAACCCGATATGTCAAGGGGCCTGATAAGTATGATTTTCTCCAAAATGTGTTGCTTGGACCAACATTAATCAGAGCTTCTTTCTACTTTTAGAGATCTTCTGCACATTTTCTAGCTATTATTATGGCTGAAATATGGCAATTTCATTGTAAATTATACTAAAATATGACATATCCCTGGCGAAGCATAGCGAAGTGGTTCATATTTAGAAACAACAATATTGAATAAATATGGTACAAATATGAGCATAAATTTTGGAATGTTATAAAAGCAATAAGATAAAGTCGAATTCCGTGTCATTTTAGAATGTTGAACTAAAATTTCCATTATTAAGTGGCAGAGCATTGTGATTAAGAGTTAAGAAGAGAGTGCAGATGGTGAAAACAACTTACAGCAATGATGGGATCGTTGGTGGTGACCGAAGAGAATAATAATGTGATCCAGTGGATGAAGGCAGAGGGCTGCGGTTGGTTTACCACATAGCACAGGGGATGCACGTCCACTAAAAAAACTCGCTTTGGGTAGCAGTCGCATTCAAGCTTGTTACTTGCTCTTGCTCTTGCCATTGCCATTGCCACTGCCATTGTCCCTGTCCGTCTCTTCGTTGGCCCTCCCCAGTACCTGCTCTTGCTTCCCTGCTGCGTCTTCCATCCCAACCCACGCTTTTCCACAATTTCCAACATCACCATAATTTCCCTCTTAGGATTATGTGTACCTCCTAACAAAATATATGTTCAAATGTTTTTGCTTCGAAGTAAATATTTACAGTCTTCATATTCATTTGTATTTTGTGTTGTGCCAATAGCGAGATATACTTTGGATAATATATAAGTGCTAATATAAAAGTAATGTAAAAGTAATGATATACACTCGATAAAATAAAATTTAATGTATAAAGTTTTATATATAAAATTAAAGTGTAAGAATATTTTTGTTTCTTTTTAGAAGTACTTATTAGTACTTGTTCATACACTCAGCAAGTATTATTGTAATCACTTTTACTGGCTAAATTATTTGTTCACTGGGATCCCATGTTATTATTTGTATTCTCATTTAAAATTATTTTGAATAGTTTTTTAATTTTTTATTTTTAATAACTCTAAAAAGAATATATTATATTGTTTAATGTCTACATAATAAATTTTTATATTATATTTTTTTTATTAATTTAAAAATAAAATTCATTTAAGATATATTTAATTAATTTAAGTATATAATAAAAATTTTAAAACTATTTAAGTAAGATTTCAATTGTCGTTCATTAAAAATATAATAAAATTTTAAAAACTAAATGACACTAGAATGCTAATCCTATTACAAATTATTTAATATACCATATGATACTTATTAATAATATTATTATATAAATATAACTATTATAAAATATTAATATTGTACATCATATATATTACATTATTAATTATTCAATATATAAAAATAAATTATTATTTTATTTTATTTTAAAATTTTCTTTTAAAGATAAATTATAATTATAATTAATTACAAAATTAAAGGCAAGTACTACATGGCACTTGTTCTAAATTAGAGATTGGTGAGTTTGAACACTTTCTTTTGACAAGTTCTCTTGCTTCCTTCATATCCCTACAAGATTGTCTTACAATGAAAAATATACATACCTAAAAATGATTTTTATTTATTAAAAAAATGTGGAAAATAAATATACAAAACTTAAAAAATAAAAAATGTGTATATGTATAAATGCATTAAGGCAACTACTAGAACCATTATTATAACAAGTGTCATGTAGTGGGGGTACTTGCCTTTTGGTGTTGTAATAATAGTATTTGTTAGCTAGTAGATAGATGAGTTATGAAATATAAATCAAGCTGATGGCAAATAATAGTTTGAAGGACTATGACCAATATAGTTGAAGTTAAGTTTTTTCTCTTTTTTTTTTTTAATAAATTATTAGATTGTGTAATGTCCCCATTTTTCAGGCTCTTGGGATTAGCCTATCATGTGACCCTCGTAGGCTAATGAGGATGGACAGAGGGTCTTTTTCAGTGGGCATCTACTTCAAGATTCAGTATGCTTTGGTTTGGCTTTCGTTTGGTGTCATTCGGACTTCATTTGCTATAGTTTTTGCCACGTTTACTATTTATAGTAGGCTTGATGTTGTTCGAGAATGACACTTTCTATTTTTGGAAAGTGCATTTGGTCACATGGGGAAATAATAGGTGTGACTCCTGTTTCAGACGGCATATTAAAAGGATAAGTATTTTGGGAGTTTTTATTATTTTGGTGGCTAAATTATTATTAAATCATTAAATGGCTTATTATAAAATTATAATTTAACTTTATAATTTCACTTAAGTTGAGGGTTGAGTCATCATGGGAAAGGGTCATTTATTTAATTAATTCATGGAAGCCTAAGCCAAGGTATTTATTTAAAGTATTGGAGTAAATGAATTATTAAAAGGAAAAAATATATCTTTTTATCCCACATTGGTAAGAATTGTGTTTGAGCTCTCACAAGAAAGAATAAAAAGGGACTTGAGAGCTCATTCTCAACTATTCATTGTTCATTTGATAAAATTTATGAAGTTTCTTGGCTGTGAGAATTGGCTTCTAAGGCTTTAGAGGGCACTCAATGGGCTCTTCAAGAGTCGCAATTCCAGTTAGAGGAGGTGACCATGGAGTTGGAGCATATTCAGTCCACACCGGCCCAAACCCAGTTTAGTTGCATATTGAGGTGGTTGGTGGTGAGTTGGCTTCAACTATTGGGGATGAGCAACATGATGATGTGGCAGGCACATCTGTTCAAGATATGGGTGCAATAGGTACGAATGAAGTAAGAGTATCAGTGGAATCAAGCTCTCATGTTGATTTGCTTCCTTTTGCTGGAAGTGAATATATTTCTTCATCTCATATAGTTGATAGCATGGGACAGTTGGCAGTACCACATTTTCAGAGGGATCAGTTGTGGGTTGCGGGGGAGCAAGTTGAGGCTTCCACGTATAATTTTTACAGCACCAAGTCATTCATGGAGTATTTACTTGAGAGTGCAGATGTACGAGAGGATTCATACAAAGTTTCTGAGGATACTCTTATCTGAGGCTCTTGTGCTATTTGGAGGTTGGTAGGAAAGATTGTAGAGACCCTATCTACTATGCTTCCCCACATGGATTTTGAGGTTGGGTTTGCTGAGAGGGTTGCTCAGGATCCTACCCAGCCTACAGTTATGCAAAGTCAAAGATTGGATCCATCTCATGATTCCCAATTTGATAATGATGAGCCATTGACAGAGATTGGGGATTTCTACCAGCATTATACGGTGGGGTATGCTCATCATTTTTCTTTTGATCCATAGGTAGAATATTTGGTCTCACGTAGGTGTAGACTGGCTCCAGCTTCTTACCATCCATTATGGGATGGATTAGCACCATCTTTTGTAGATGGAATTAGCAGTTATAAGTTAGACTACTTGCATTATCAACACACCTAGGACAGTTTATCAGAGGTTGGATTTGGTGGTAGTGACTCAGGTACCTATGGTTGTTATCATATCCACAGTGCAATTAGGTGTGAGTTTCAGTTAGACAGGGACTCAAGTATTGACAGCGTTGTTGTTTCAGTTGGGTTGAGTTTCGTTGAGTTGTTTCCTCCATCGGCACCTACAGTTGGTCTTCAGATGATGTTGTCAGTGATATCAGTTATTTGGGTGTTGAGTGTAGTTTCCCAGTTGTTGATGTTTATATTGTTGATGTTGATGATTTCTTCATAGGAGTATGGTGAGGATAGGGACATTACTCATGACCATCCTTGGGATACAAGTGGACTGTGATGTTGCTTGTTTTTCCTGATTGCTTGAGGACAAGCAATCTTGGGAAGGGAGGACTATAATGTCCCCATTTTTTAGGCTTTTGGGATTAGCCTATCATGTGACCTTTGTAGGCTAATGAGGATGGGCAGAGGGTCTTTTTCAGTGGGTATCTACTTCAGGATTCAGTATGCTTTCGTTTGGCATCATTCGGACTTCATTTGCTATAATTTTTACCACATTTACTATTTGTAGTAAGTCCGATGTTGTTCGAGAAGGACACTTTCTATTTTTGGAAGGTGCATTTGGTCACATGGGGAAATAATAGGTGTGACTCCTGTTTTAAATGGCATATTAAAAGGATAAGTATTTTGGGAGTTATTATTATTTTGGTGGCCAAATTATTATTAAATCATTAAATGGCTTATTATAAAGTTTAATTTAACTTTATAATTTCACTTAAGTTGAGGGTTGAGTCATCATGGGAAGGGGCCATTTATTTAATTAATTCATGGAAGCCTAAGCCAAGGTATTTATTTAAAGTATTGCAGTAAATAAATTATTAAAAGGAAAAAGTATATCTTTTTATCCCTCATTGGTAAGAATTGTGTTTGAGCTCTCACAAGAAAGAATAAAAATGGACTTGAGAGCTCATTCTCAACTATTCATTGTCCATTTGATAAAATTTATGAAGTTTCTTGGCTGTGATAAATGACTAGGGTTTGAGGACTGATTCCTCTCTTGGCAATTTGAACCATCACTGATTGATGATGAATTTTGCAAATTAAATTTTGAAAATTCTTAATGAATCTCTAATTATCAATCTTGATGCTGAAGTAAATCAAGAGTCAAGCTGGAAAATATTATACTCTGAAATTCAAAATTCTACAATCTATCAATTTCTTAAGAGGCTAGATTATCCTTATAGGCTATCGAATTTGATAGCAAGTGCTGCGTTTAAAATTCTAGGTGGCTGCATTTTGATTTCTAATGTTGTGTTTGGAAGGAAGCTGCAATTTGATTGTTTAGAAGGGGTACGTGTGAACAAAGAAGGTTGCATCACCTTTTCTCCTAGTTGCATGACCACCTTGGATGTTGAATATCATACCAAAGGCTTGCGTGAGTTCCCACCAATACTGCAAGTTTTCTATACAGGGTTGCGTGGAGTTTTCCCTTCCTTCATTGGACTTCCTTGAGACTGCGTCTATTATTGTGGCTGCATCATTAATGTTATTAGGTTATTCAATTCATCAAATAGTCATACAAGCTACCAGGTGCCAATAAACTTAAAGAATAAATTGATGTTAAATGAGTTATATTATATTTAAGTTTATTTTAATTGATGCTCAATCAAAAATATTCAGTTTGAACTTGTTGTGAATTCAAATGTGGTGGGAAAATTCATCTGAAACAAGCATTTTCAAAATACATAGAAATTAAAATTGCAATTTTATCCAATAAGGAAATCATATTCCAGGAAGAGCTAGTTAGGCTCTTTACAGATTGATTGGTTATACCATATAATATAGTTCAAGTTGAGTTTTATTCACTAATAAATCAAACAAAATATAAATCAAAATTAAAAAAATTAAAATAACTTAGAAAAATTACAGGTTCAGATATTATGGAACCATATATTACTTGACATAAAATAAAGATAATTTAAAAATATCAAGAAATAATAGATTTAGTATAAATATTTTTTGCTCTACATTTAAGACAAAACTTATTATTGAGAAAATTCTATTTTTGGGGGAAATATTCATACATTTTGTTTTTGGGAAATATTCATGACAATTCCCAAAAAAGGGGTCCTATAACACCAAAATAATTCAACCAATCCTATTTCAAATAATTGATTTGTTTAATATATTAACTTAATAAATAAATATGTTAATTTCAGATAAATTCAAATTACTATTTAATATACTTAGTTTTCATTGGTACAAAATAATCAATTAATTGTGCATAGGTGAATGCAATAGTATTTGCCTATGACAAGTACAATAAATGCATACCACTTTAATTGTAGCAAATTTAAAAAGAAAATATTAGGCTTAGTGAGTTAAAAATCACTAAATGACTCCATAATTGTTTATTGTTCTTTAAAAAATATATCTTCATATACACATATAGCATTAGTACTAAGGAATTATTTCACATTGATATTCATGTTGTTAAAAATTAAACATTTTTCTAATTAAGAAGAAAAATGTTACTCATTTTTTCCATCTAAAAACACTAAATTTAGAGAGAGTTTGTGAAAATAGATATTAATCATTTTATTTTTTTTAGGGTAAAAGAATAGATATAGATATTGATCATTATAATTATTTCTATTATAAATTATAAATTAAACTTGAGATATATAACTTTATACATTTTCTAATCATTTTTCATTACAATATAATTTTTAAAACATTAAAATTCTTAATATTGTTTAATAAAATTTATAAAAGTGAGATTGATGTCTTGTAAATGATAACAAAAATATAAGGGAATTATAGCTAAGAGTTGCATACCTTACTTTTTAGAGGATTTGTAGTCGAGCTTCCTCTTTGTTTCCTTATAATTATACATTGAATCAAAGGTCATCCCTTTGTAGGATTATAGTTAGGATTAGGACTTAGGGTTTTGATATAGAGTAGGGTTAGGTTTAGGGTTTAGGATTAGGATTATGATTAGGGTTACAATTTAAAATCATGATTAATAAATTATTGTTAGGGTTATGATTAGGATTTAGGATTTAGGATTTAGGATTAGGATTATGGCTAGGTTTAGGGTTCATATCTTGGTTGGAATTACTAGTAGGGTAAAGATTTTGATTCGGCTAGGGTTTATAGGGTTAGGGTCCTCACTTGGATAGTGATGATTGATATTACTTTGTTATATTAACATACTACTTAATGATTTTTCCATGTCCCATGTTTTAATAAATTATGTGGTGTCTAGTTATGTTTTAACTAGGTCATGTTCACATTTGTCTATATTGGTACATTGCATCATCAATAGTTGCATTTAGTTAAGCATTACTTATATTTAATTAAATTGCATGTATATCATTTAAATCATTATAGCATTTATTGTAAAATAAATCATAATGGAATTAAATTAGACATATACATTCACCACCATATTTTCTTTATTTTAATCACAAGCAATATAATTATTGTTTCTAGCATTAAAAAACTCAAGCATGTAAAACATCAAAATATCATCATCATCATCATGTGTGTGTGTGTGTGTGTGTGTGTGTGTGTGTGCATGCATGTAATGATCAACAACATAGTCACCACTATAAAAAATATAGTACAAAACATAAAACATATACAATCAACCCTCATCCATAGGATGATGGCTGACATAGCCCTTTGGCCCTTGATGTGGAGAAGGTTGTGGAATGGAGGAATGGCTTTGTGATACCATATTCATGAATGGATCCTACAAGAGCTTAGCATCTGAAGTCTTTGCATGACTCATCTTAGCTCTAGTAACTCCTTCCTAGCCTCAACTAATTCATGTTTTAGTCTATCGCTCTCACACTAAATTGATCTTGATTCTCCTTTGCTATCTAAAGCTCCACTCTCACTAGATAAATGATATCCTCATGCCACCTTATGTCACATTTTGATATACATGCAATATGTGATGATGTTGAGATGTGTGCAACTATATCCATATCTCTTAGCACATGACCTACAAATATGCCATCCATCCACTCTCCACTACAAGATATCAAACATAATAACATTAGTATTATCATCATGTGTATATTATATAGCATACATATATAAAAACATATATCCCAATTTCCATACTTAGATCTCCCTCCTACCATCCTGGACCAATAGTAGCTAGAATTGATTGTCCAACACTGTGGGATGAGGTTGGGGGCTATTTTGGTTGTCTTCTCAAGGGTGTGGTATCTACCTCCTCTTCCTCAACTCTTCCCTAGTTTCCTCTAATGGGTTCTTCTTGACCCTCTAATATGAGTTTCTCATCCTCCTCCTCATCATTATTTTTTTCTCATACTCCTCATGCTCCTCATCTCTCCCCTAAGCTCATGCTTGTAGTCTCACCCAAGGCCTCAAATATCCTATGGGGTAGTCCTCTAGAAATATGAGGTGTACTATGATAGCTTAGGAATTATATACTCCCTATATGTGCCTACATTCTCAATATTCCATGGTACTCTACATCTTGTCCATCCTTGTCTCCTAAATCAATATCCTCAATATCATCTGTTGTAGGTATATGATTGGCCCTAGGTCTTTCTCTATATGGCTACCTATGTGTATAGATTGGCATATCCCTTAGAGCACCTTGTGGAAGATTGAACTATCCCTTACTCTATCAAAACACAATGGGACTATGATGTATCTGTGACAACCCTCAAGTAAGAGGTCTCGCTGCATGTGTCTCATCTATCTCAGTGTATCTGGCCATCTCTCCATTTGTCTATATGGCCTCCATATGATATCAATTGTCTGCAACCAATCAATGGTGACTCTCCAACATAGCAAGTCTCCTTGTTTCCATGAATTGGTTAGTGGGTAACCATAGGCACGTGCATTTTTCACTACAATAGCATAGGATGTATTATTAGTTATATGCATGTGATGTTCTCAAACATTTAAAATTATAGTAGTGTGCATGTTTCCAAGCTCTTTCTCTCATAGCGGACAAAATTATCCAACTCATCATATAAGTGTACGAGCATACTCCTCCCCCAAGAGAAGACAATACACTCCCACTCCATGCTTTGAATTACATGGTTGACGAACACTAAGAACATGGTGCCCCAACAATTTAGAGTCACTATTATGGAAACAATACACACAAACACCTTCTTGATCAATGACACATCCTTAGTGGCATACATAAGTAAATGAAAGGATATCTAGTGCATAGGATCATGGGGTACTACTCTCCCAAGATAGTATGTATAATCTTTGTAGATCTTTTCATCTATCTATGATGTCACATATCTCATTGTCCTCCCTTAGATAGACACTCTTAAAATTTTCTACACATCCTCTAAGGTCACAATCATCTCTCCTATTGGAAGATGGAAGTTTGTGTTGGCAAGTTGGCTATACTAATGTCTATGACTTAGTATAGTGTTTTCATTATGGAAACAAAGTCATATAGCAATTTGGAGTCAGCGCACTTGATGGGAAGATCAGAAATCAGCTAAGTGTTGAAGACTACATAGTGTGCAGAGTTCCTGAAGCTCAGTGCATTAGCGCACAAGCGTATGACCAAGTTATGGTATGCACCCTAGAAGTTAAGTTGGTTAGACTATATTCATGCTTAGTCTATGAGCACATGATCAAATATGCAAGTATGAGAAAGATACAGACAGTTGAAGTTACACAGCTAGTGTGCGCCAGGGAAGAACATAGTAAGAAACTAACTGTTATCACTTTGAGTTGCAGTTATATTCTAATGATGTAAAGGCTATGCACCTATTGTAATTAGTTTGCCGACATGTATATATGTTTGTTTGTAAACACGCTTGAGCCAATTTAATTGGAAGCGTTGTATGTAATAGGTTTAAGGGCCGACCTATTTGTTTGTTTTGTATGCACATATAGATATGAGATGCACCCATTGTAATTAGTATGGATGTTGATATAGAGTTGTGAGAAGAAAAGTAGAAGTGTGTGAAGAGTCTATAAGATGTATTAGATATTTTAAAGAGGTCAAAGCATCAGCGCATCAAAGGAACTGATAAGACAAATAGTGTCACAATGACAGTTCATCCAGCAGATATAGTGTGTATCTAAGATCAGAAGGTTGTAGCCTTCACCACTTAAGTAGTGAGCTCTAGGATAGTGCATCCACTTGCCTAACAAGGATGATTGTAAAAGACTCCTAACAGGGTCTAACCCTTGACAAGGTCTACTGTACTTAATGCATTGGAAAGCAACTCCTAACAGGGTTAAGGATCTTCTAACAAGGATCATAAAACACTAGTACAAAATATTAGTGGATGTCAATTTCCACTGGGGTTTTTACCTATTTGGGTTTCCCCGTAACCATATTGGTGTTATGTGTTGATTTCATGTTTCATGTTTATGTGGATGTTCATTTCAGTACTTAAGCATTTAAGTTCAGTTTAAAGATTAAGCAAAAACATAAAATATAGTGAACACTGATTCACCCCCCACTCTTAGTGTTCCCATTCCTAACAATTGGTATAAGAGCTCTGGTCCTCAGAAAAGAATTTTAACCACTTGAGGAGATCATGGAAAAATCAGAAATGAAGCATCTGAAAAGAAATCTGGTAGTTGCTCTTGAAGACCTGGACAAATCTGAAAGAGAAATTGAAGAACTAAGGGAAAAACTCAGTGATGCTCAATTAGTTATCAAAAGGCTAAGGAAAGATTTGAAAGAATTCTCTATTAGTGATCTAGGGACAATGGTCAAGAAGCTAAATGAAGAAAATACATCCTTAAAAGAACAACTTGAAGAATTTGAAGATAAGTTGACTAACAATCAGGAAGTCTATGATGAATAGGTCAAAGAGAACCTTCAACTGAATGAAGAATTGAGGCAAGCAAACATGGAAATCTTAGAGCTAAGAAACAACAAAGAAAGCTTGGAATCTGAATTATAAGATGCAAAGAATCACATTGACAAATTACACATCGGTTTTGATTTGATAGAATCTCAGTTGTATGCAAGAAGAGCTAAAGGAGATACTAGTTGCATTGGATACAATGAAGCACAAAATCAGATTGACAACATGCGAGCAAGAATGAAAGCACTAGAAGGCACCTCAGATACTAAGGACACTTGAAGTCAGACTAAGGATCATATTGAACCACCTAAGAATGAACGCAAACCAGTAGACCGCACTTTTTATGCATGTAACAAGCATGGACACATAGCAAGGAACTGTACAGAGGTAAGACCTTTCAATGGTTACTATTATTCATGCAATAAATTTGGTCATAGAGATATGAATTGCAAGACAAGTCAAAATAACAAGACTCATAATCAAAGAAATTAGAATCAATCAAATGTAAGAAGTTCTCATAATGTTACATGTCAAATATGTAACTATAATGGTCACTCAGCTAAACAATGTAAGATGGTGACTCATGTCAATGTGCTAAGGAATATAAAGCCTCTAGTCATTTGTCACTCTTGTAACAAGGCTGGACACATCTCAAAGTTCTATAGATCAAGGACACAAGGTCAAGAAAGCCCTAAAAAGACCAAAGAACCAGTATTGGATCCCGAAGGAGAAGTCAAGTTTGTGAAAGCCTCAGAGGATGTGAGCATGATTTGGCTAGAAGAAAAGAAAGATAAGGTTGATGAATATGTATTGGATGCATCCATAGTGGATGCACCCTCTACATCTAGATGAATGGCCCTCAGGGTCATAGGGGGAGCTAATTTAGCTCTAGACCCCTGTGTGGCCAGTATACTCACTCTCAGAGTATGCACCTTTGGAATTAAGCTTTTGGAGACTAAGGGAACCTTCATGCAAGAGCACACTGGCTAATTGTTTGCAGAATGAAAGATAGAAATTTCCAAGTGACAGCCTGGTTTATGCGACAAGCATTAATGGTAGAATCAAATGATCCTAAGCTGAAGAAAGTGAAGATTGAAAAATCTGATGAACAGAAGGGTAAAACTGATGTTACTCCTTCTGCGCCCAAAGAAACCATTGACCTTATTGCTCCTCCTGAGTATAAGGCAATGCCGAAGAGAAAGAAAGAGATCAGCATTGGTCATCCATCCTCGAGAGTAACAAGGAACATAAAAAACTCACAAGCACCTCCTAAAGCAAGTTTCAAACCTAGTCTCAGTGTGCTAAGTGCAAGAATAATTGATGAGGGAAGAATTGATCAAGTAGGAAAGTTTTATGAAAAATATAGTGAGATAGACAAATTTGAGATACATGTAATGATAGTCAAACACATGCTAAAGTTCAAGAAGACAGTTTTGGAACTTAAAACTATGATCCCTGACAATGTATGGACCATCCTAGAATTCCAAAAGAGACAAGCCATTAAAGAGGATTTAAGGATAAGGGAAAAGATTCTAGATGACACTCTTCTAGTATGTTCCTTAGATGAGAAATCTCTATTGTTAGATATGGTGAAGCCACTTCTCAGAACAAAGTCAAGGACTTTGCATATAATGGACAAGAACTATGATCTTGTTGTTAAGGAAACAAAGAATGCATTCAAGAAAGTATTCATGAACATGCACATGTATCCAGATACTGCGCCCACAACACAAGTACCCTTAAAGGAAGTCAAGGTGGTAGAGCCCACTAATGCATCAGTGACAAGTCCTCGGGATTTAGCACCTATAGTGGAAACACAAACAGAGGTAGACAAGTCTGCGCCCATGTCAGAGTCACCAAAGGATAGCACCATTATCATTGATAATGTAGAGATAGCCATGGCGGCCACTGATAATGAGTTAGACAAGTTTGAAGAGGCATTTGTAAGCACTCAAGAGGCAAAAATCTTATGCAGTAACACTCCTCCTACTCATCAAGAAGAAATTTTGATTGAGGATATAACAAATGAGAAAGAAGAAGAAAAGATGGAAGGAAAGAAAGAAGGAGAAAAACAAAAAGAAGCTGAAAAACAAAAAGAAGAAGAAGAGGTAAAAGGAAGTGAACAAAAAGATAAAACATCAGCTGAACAAATCAAGGTAAAACAAGAAGTGATGGATAGCACTACCATCACTCTCTTAGTAGCATTGTTGTCAAGTTTAACACCTGACACAACTAGTTTGGACTCATGGGGTGAAGAAGACCTGATTAAGTTCAGCATCTTAGCTATAGAGAAGGCTAAGGAGAAACAAGTGATGTGGAATCCTCTCCTTGTAGAGTCAGTAAACATACTGAACAGTTTGTTACCTATTGTAATACCCCAAAAATGGGCTATAGGTTCATTAACCTCTTACATCTTCAAATCGAATGAAATCGACATCAAAGTCCTAACCTAAGGCACATCTGCACACCAATTTATCAAAAAATGATTTTATCTTAATTTTACATCGGGAAATATTCCTTGAATATTCCTTATTTATCCTAATTATCTTTGATTTAATAATTATTTGGCGATAAATCTTATTTATCTTAAAGTTTGATTAATTGAATATTCTAAATATTTAATTAATCAGATTTAATTTTGCCACTTAATTATTTAATTAGATTTAATTCAATTTATTCCTAAATTGTATTATTTAATTTTGACAATAAATAAAAAATCTTATGACTAATTGATTAAATTCTTATTTAATTAATTAATGTCAGTTGTCAATATTTAATAATATAGTTTTTGAATAAAAGTTTCATTTAATAATTAATTAACACATAAATCAATTATTTTAATTCAAAAATCAGTTAAGTGGAAAATAAATCACTTTATTTATTAAATTAATTCATATTAAATCATGCACAATCAGAAAAGCAGTTAACTTTAAATCAATTTTCAATTTCAATTTGTTAACTTTCTAAACTCAACATCTGATGATGAGTTGAAAAAGAGAACTAAACTCTATTTTGAGATAAAAACTGCTTTTGCATGATTTTTGTGAGTTAATTATCTCTGATTTCTTGTTAACTCAAAAATCAACCTGAGTTTATCAAGAGTGATTTGTGGCTTTTCTCATTCATCCTCAAGCCCTAGATTTCTATAAAAACAAGGCTCAACTCTTTACAATTATCAACCCTCAAATTTGCACAATTACTCTGGTGAATTTGCGATTGAAGGATTAAGCACTTGTGACAGGTGATTTGTGAGATCTTTCATTGTTGGTCATAGCTTTTCATAGTTTTCGTATCATAGCATTCATAGTATTCATATCATTCTTAGAATAATCTGCATTCATTCTAGATTAGTTTGATATCAAGTTTTTCATCCTATTGCATACAAAATCCAAAAAAAATAGATTAAATCTGCATTCATATAGTTTTTCATTCATTTGCATTCAAATCCTTCATTTAGGTGTTGCATTGTCACTGATCTCAATTTCAATCTGGGAACACCATACTTGCACCTACTAGAAGGCAGTAAATTGCTTGGTTAGCTTAGTTTCATTTATTTGCAGATTTCAATTTTGCTAACCTCTAATGTTTTACTAAAGTTTTGTGTCCGCAGCTAGGTACAATTTTCACACACACATTTCTGGCACCCACCGTGGGGCCCTAAAATGGGTTTCCATTTCTTTTCTATCAATTTCTATCTATTTTTCATCATTTTCTAATCAATCCTGTGATTTTATTCTTTGTCTGTACAATTTTCATACGAGTTTTGTCAGAAACTCATGCCAGTACCCTCTGAGTATTGTACAAAATTTAGCAGTTTCAAGGCTCACACCAAAAATTACAGATTGTCATTTGGAGACTTCTTTGTCATTTGAACAGACACCCACTATCGTACGAGTTTCCAAAAAGTCATGCCAAAGGTGACCCACTGTCATATGGGATTTGGATTGTCGTATGAGAGGTAACCCATTGTTATACAAGTTTTGGTACAAGGATTCAATTGTCATTTCAGATTTTTAGGCAGTTTGTCAGATTTGATTTTTAGATTTGGACTAATGGCTAACCCTAACAATTGAACTTATTATTTCTGATTGATATTTCTTGATTCTGATTGGGAAAGCACAACTAAATAGCTAAAATAGGTAAAATATACTAAGCGCATTGCAAGGAATTTAGGTATTCTTCTACAACTGATAACACTTCGATTTGGACATATAAAATGAACTCTCTTGTGTCAAGCTTGTGTGATTTTTCTTGCTTTCATATCACAGACTTCAATTTTTGGGCTATAAAACGAACATAGATTTTTTTTCTACATATCTGTTACACATAGTAAATAGGCCCTATGAACACTATTTGTGGATGATCTTGAGAGAGTGGGCTTATTTTGCTTGCTCATGCATGCAAAGTTCTTCTTGACGAAGGATCCCTTGTAGGTAGGGAGGATACTGGGATTATCTTGCGTTCTACTAGATTTTTGACTCTTCAACTTTTGATCGATACATTCTCTCTCCAGAGAGATTGATAGACCATAAGTGGTTGACATCATAGATCTTGGTGAGATAGTTTCAATCTTAGCGTGTCGGATTAATCTATCTGCTTTATTTTGGTGAAGTGAAGAGGTTAAGGGATTATGCTCTACTTCCTTTTTGGATAGTACCATAAACCTAGATCCTTGAATCTGATCTAGTCCCCCTATGGTATCTTTTGTGAGTCACCTTTAGAGAGGGTTAACCATAGTGGACATTCCCTTAATTGGGTCAACCACATGGACAAAACCTCAAGCGATAATAGCCATTTTCACCGTGGTAGAAATAGCCACTATATAAATTTCCTTGTGGAGGAAATCTTCATAGGTGTGGTCTCTTGTTGGGCTGTCAGATCTCCCTAGCAACTCCTGATTGATTAAATTCTCAGACTGTGTCAAAACCCCAGTGCACCTGGATTGGAGTTCGCCCTCTTGAGATCACAAAATTTTCAGAGTCAGACCATTACTACAAACCCTAGTGAGGCCAAATTTTTCATTTTCTAGAACTATGTGTGTTATTGAAAAACTTTTAAGAACATACACGAATAGCACTCCTAGGGATTAGCACATTAAGTCACTATTGCTTGTTCATGCGCAAGGTTGCTTTTGCCCTTGTTAATTGTTTTCAAATGATTGCTTTCTTCCCTTGCTTGTTGTCTTGTGTGCTTAATATCTACTTGGTTACTTGAGACAAACTATTATATAGATCTTCAAAATTGGATAGAAAAATTTACCAACAATCTGAAACTAAAAACCTAAAAATTGTAAAATATGAAGCCAAATTCCTTTCTAGAGTCAAAAGTCATTCCACAGGATCAGATTGTCATACGAGTCTTGAGCATTTGTTGTTTCATAACCCCTGGATTATCGTACAGGAGCCTATACATTATCGTACGAGCTTTATCAAGAAAGTTAAACCCTAGTGTCAATTATCATATGAGTTTTGTCAACTGTCATGCTAGAGCTTATGCAGACTCATATGAGCCTGGAGAAACTCATATCAAAATTTTCAAAAAGTCACCAGAAAGTTGTCAAATTTGTCGAAAATCTAGTTTTTACAGCCTATTTCCAAATTATGTCAAAATATTCACTATGTTAGGAACAGAGCAAAAACTAGAAAGAATTTGATCATTTACCTAAAGTGATCTCTTGAGTCTGATTTAGCCCTATGATTTATCGATTTGAGTCTTATTCATCTTGTGTCAAAACCTTGTCAAAATTATCTTCAATTCAATCTTTGTCTACAAAATGGCTAAGTGTTGTGAGCTCGTGTTCACCATTTTTTGGGCATCTACCCATACTACTAGGGCACAATATCCTTCATTTACATCCAATCTAATCTTCAATCAATCCAATCTTGACAAGGTTGCGTCATTCGATCTTCTTGAATCAAGTCATTCTTTAGTTGTCTTCATCTTGTTCTCTTGCTTCACCCAAGGTTAATGGTGGAAACTAGAGCTTCCTCACATAAGAAATCCAGAGAAGCACCCAATACCTTACCTTTGTCTACTCATGTGGGTCCAACCTTTGAGCAACTCTACAATTCAGGTCTTTACGAAGATGACGGTCTAGGCAATCTATGATTAAAAACTGGTTACATACCCCCCCTCCATCAACCCACGGAGGTAATCAACAAACTCAACATCGATCTATCCTAGGGAGTCCTAAAACTCCTAACATGTCTCAAGGAGGGACAAACCACGGGTCTCAAGGACATCACTCTCAACATGGTGCGGATCAAGAACCCACACCTTCTAAAATTGCTCGATATCAAAATGATGATGACTTCAAGAAAATGATGAGGCATTTCTTGAAGAAAGACAGAGAAACATACTTCCTAGAGTTAGCCCGTCAAGGGGCTAAAGTTCCTCCCAACTTTAATGTTGAAGATATCATTACGCATGAGGAAGAAACTCCAATCACCTCTATGATGAAATAGATGCATGCCATGCAAGTCAAGCTTAACAAACTTGAAAAAGAGAAGGAACCTAAGGAGTTTTCCATGGAGACTCTATGCCCTTTTCCATTTGATAAAGACTTGTACATGCCGCCATTCCCTAAGCGAGTGGAAATACCTAAATATGATAAGTATGATGGAAACTCTAATCCTCAAGATCATGTCAGAGAATTTTGTACTCAATCTATGAAGTTTATGCACGAACCAACCTACCTAATGCATATTTTCCCTCGATCTCTAGGAGGGTCAACTATTCATTGGTTTTCAAAAATGCCTCCAACTAACAAAACTTTTGAGGAGTTAATCAAACTGTTCTATCAACAATACTCCTACAACATCCAACACCCGGTCACTATGATCGACATCTACAATCTAAAATAGAACTCAGGAGAACCATTCTTGACTTTTCTCAAAAGATGGAGGAAAAAGTTTTCTCTATATGCTAGACCCATTCCAGAAACTGAGAAGTTGGAAATTTTCATCGACAATCTTGTTCCAGAACTCAACTACCATTTGCAAATGCAAAATCATACATCCTTTGATAAAATGGTAGAAAATGTAATCAAATTTGAGAAAGTACTTGTGCAAAAAGGAGACATCACTTCAAAAGGACAAGTATGAATCTGGATCTAATTCTAAAGACAAAGGCAAAAACTGGAACAAGAATAAGGGTGTCATCACAAATGGCATTGTTGATACTATATGTGCCCCATCTAAGGCACCTGCTTTCAATCTCACCATTGGCACCCAAGCCATCAAAGCTTTCAAAGCTAAAGCAACAAAATCTAATAAGAAGCCATCTGACTATAAACCTTGGGCTACAAATCCTAAACGTAAGTTTACTCCTCTTGGAGAATCCTTGGAATCCTCCATGAAGACTCTGTTGGCCAACAACATCATCTCCTTTCCTGAAATAAAGGTATTTGATCCTGAACCTAAACCAAAATGGTGGAGAGAGAATGATTTCTGTGACTTCCATCGCAATAAGGGTCATAAGACTAATAACTGCATACACTTGAAACACATCATAAAAGATAAAATTGATAATGGAGAAATTGTAATTGACAATCATAAAAGAAATAGTGATCATACAACATTCACAAAGCCATTTTCAAAACATGGTCAAGGAGATTCATATTCTTAGTCTAATGTGGGTGCTAAACTCAATTATGCCTACTCTGGAAACAATGTTGTCATCAATATGGTTGAACCATGCCTATCTGAGTGTTGCAATGTCATCACAATTGTAAGAAAAGATAGAGAAAATCAATCAGCAAATACAGTTACTCGATCACAAGCTCAGACACATCTGCAAGGACAAATCCCAAATTCATCAAATGTCCCTAAGATGCCTTTCAATCTTTCATCTGCTTCTAAACAAAAGGCTGCCTCTAAATCATCAAATCCTAAAGACACAAGGTCAACATCATACAGTATTGTCCAACAACTCCAGCATACAAATGCAAAAATCTCAATGTTTGAGTTGCTTTAGATATCTCCAGCTCATAGAGCCATTCTAGACAAAGCTCTACTCAGATCCAATGACAACCTTGATTTAGACAGATTCTAGACTATGGTTCATCATCTCACATCTCCACAGTATATCTCCTCTTTAGAGGAAGATGATAATTCCTTGAGTCATCTGCATAACCAGCCCTTGCACATTGAAGTCTTAATCCAAAACCATTGTGTCAAATGCATGTTGATAGATGGAGGCGCTGGTCTCAACATTTGTTCTTACAGCTTGATCAGACAATTGGGATTCTTTGAAGCTACCATTGATCCTAAAAAGAAGATAACTATCAAAGTATATGATGAGAAAGAAAGATCTTCCAAAGGAACTATTGTCTTACCTATCAGAACAAGACCTATTATCAGAGACACCATATGTCAAGTTCTTGATCTACCTTTGGCTTACAACATCCTTCTAGGGAGACCTTGGATCCATGAAATGAGAGCTATTCCTTCCACATACCATCAATGTGTGAAATTTCCTTATGAAGGAGTAGAGGTGACGATTCCAACGGACCTATATACAACCTGCAATGCATTGAAAGAAAGTGTTGATAAACTTGTTCCTAATAATAGAGAATCTTCCACTAAATAGATAGACATTGCTTCAACATCCAAGATGGAAGATATTGCTAAAGAAGTCAAAATTAAAGATAATGGCATTGAAGAATACACAATGGAACCTATTTTATCACTCACATCTCTCCCGTTGTCCCCTAAATCTTATGGAAAACCTTCTGACAAAGTCAAACCTATAGCTAAAGGATCCCAGGTCATATTCAATGGAAGCTTTGTCACAAAGCAAGTATCTAAACAAGAGTTTGAAGAAGATGAAGTTGTGCTTGCATGGTTATACAAGAATGAGTCTCAATCCCAGTGAGTTCAAAAATGTGACTCCACTTCAAGTAAAATTCCTCAAAAGTCATATGGACTAGGGGAGAAATTGATCACAAAAATGGGATATACAGGAAAAGGACTCTAAGACTACAAGGTAAAGGTCTTCTATCACCTATTGATCATCATAGTCGAACCAACAAGAATACAAAAAGTCTAGGATATAAGAAGAAGCCTTTCTATCTTAGCAAGAGCTCCCCACATGTCTTAGAACAAATTGAACCAATAGAGGAAACAACACAACAATCTGACAGTGATGATTCAGACACCACTGATGAACTCATTCCTTATGAACACTTTCCTAAAGAAATAAAAGACCTCCTTGAAGCTGAAGATGATCCAGTAAAAAGAATCAATGTAGTAGAAACACAAGAACCTACTATAGAACAAGAGACAGTTGCACCACAAGAACCAGCTAATCTTGAAGGCAATCAACTAGACAAAGAAGAAGGGGGTAGCTATTCTAAAATAGATTCTCATGAGTATGAATTCAAATTAGAATTTGAGGGTAACCCTTCTTGGGGTATTCACCTTGACTTTACTCATGTTCTTAATTTTCCTAGAGGCATAGATGAGGAATCAAATGACTATGAATGGGGAGCCATTCTAGAGGAAGATGAGCTTATCACAGAAAAACATATTGATGTTGTTCACCAGTATACACCTAAACCCAACGTAAGTCTAGAGTGAAATAATGAACTTAACGAGTTTGATCCACCTATGGCTGAAGTGGACTCCCATAATGACATTGAGCCTATTCACAAGTTGAACATTTTGATTTGTAATATCACCTTCGAACTCAAGAGTCGGGTTAGGACCAATGATGATAGAGCCATATATGTAAACACTATTTCCCAATCTTTCATCACTTTGACTATCCAACATCCTGAACTTCTTGACCAAACCTCCACGAATCTGAGCCAAGGTATCTATACTTTTTCAAATGACTATGCCCTTGCTTGCTACCTCAATGTAGTTGAGCCTATGATGACTTCCATTAGTGAACCGAGCATTAGCATGATGAAGTTGGACATCAAGTATCTTAGTCAAAAGAATAAAAGTAAAAATAAAAAGAAAAATAGTTTTGAGGGTGAAAACCACTTTGTGGCAGTCTCAGAACCTATAAAAGTAAAAATAAAAGACGTATCCGAAGGTGAAAACCTCTCTGAGGTGCCTAAGGCTGAGATATTTGATGTCCTTCTGAGTCATTTACATGACAAATCTCTAGTACTAATTGAGCCCACTCAATCTATCAACTTGGGAACAATAGAAGAACCATAGTTGATCCATGTAGCACAATCCTTATAAGAAGAAGAAAAGAAAAAATTTACTACATTCCTCATAGAAAAGAAGATCAACTTTGCATGGAAATATTTAGATATGCTAAGGTTGGATCCTGATCTTATAATGCATCATTTATCTATAGCTCCAGGCATTAAACCTATTAAGAAAAAATTGAGAAAAATGCATCCACATGTTGCACTCTTGGTCAAAGATGAATTAGAGAAACTACTAAAAGCTGGATTCATTCGTGTTATTGACTATACTGAATGGATCTCTAATATTGTACCTATATCAAAACCAAACAAATGTATAAGAGTATGCACATATTTCAGAGATGTGACCAAAGAATGCCCTAAGGATGATTTTCCACTACCTAACATTGATATGATATTGGACATGACTATAGGCTTCGAGATGTATTCTTTAATGGATGATTTTTCTGGATATAATCAAATAAAAATTGCTCCAGAAGATCAAGAGAAAACTACTTTCACATGTGCGTGGGGAACCTTTTGTTGGAATGTCATGCCATTTGGGCTTAAGAATGTTGGTGCTACATATCAAAGATCTATGACATTTATCTTTCATGACATGATGCATCGAACTATGGAGGATTATGTTGATGATACTTTAGCAAAATCTATGATAAGATCTGAACATCTAAATGATTTGAGAAAAATACTAGATCGAATGGAGAAGTTAGTCTCAAATTCAACCCTAAGAAGTGTGCTTTTGGTTTCACTTCTGGAAAGCTCTTAGGCGACATTGTTTCAAAGAAAGGAATTGAAGTAGATCCAGTTAAGGTCAAGGCTATCATGGAGATGAAACCTCCCAAAAATATCAGTCAAATGAGAACATTACAAGGGAGAGTACAATCTATTAGATGCTTCATATCTCAGCTAGTAGACATATCACAACCTTTCACAAAGACATTACATAAAGGTGTGACCTTTGCATGGAACGAGGAATGTGAAAATAACTTTAATCATATCACGAAATATCTATCAAATCCTCCTAGTTTGATGCCTCCTATTCAAGGGAAGCCATTGATCCTATATGCCTCTACTATAGATACATCACTGGGGGTACTGCTAGCACAACATGATGAGAACAAGAAAGAAAAAACTATATACTATATTAGTAGAACATTGGTAGTGTATGAGAAGCACTATTCAATGATTGAGAAAGATTGTCTAGCTATGATCTTTGCATCATAGAAATTGAGACACTACATGTTAGCTCATACCACACATTTGGTAGCTAAGATTGATCCACTAAAGTACCTACTAAGAAAAGCTACCCTCACAGGTAGATTAGCTAAATGGGTGATGTTATTAAGTGAATTTGACATTGAATATGTTGAAAGAAAAGCTATCAAGGGCCAAGTTATTGTAGATCAACTAGCTGATGCACCTTTTTTTGATGATACACCAATGCAAATGGAATTCCTAGATTCCTCTATCATGAATCTTTCTTCTAGAGCATGGAAGTTATTCTTTGATGTCTCCTATACACAGAATGGATCTGGAGCAGGTATATTGTTCATCACTCCTCAAGGATACTCAATCCCTAAAGCATTCAGAATCAAGTTTCCTTGCAAAAACAATATTTTTTAATATGAAGCTCTTCTTAATGGCACGAAGATAGCAATTGAGTGGAGAGTGACAGAACTACACATTCATGGAGACTCACAATGTGTAATACACCAAGTCAATGATGTGTATCAAACGAAAGATGGAAAGTTGATCCCATACGAGAGGATGGTAGATGATCTAAAGAAATATTTCATATCTATCACCTTTGAACAAATTCCTAGATTAGAGAATAAGGTTGTTGATGCTATGGCAACGCTATCTCCTTTATTACAAAAGCTCAAACATGAGCTATGCTATGAGTTCCTAGTGGAAGCACTATCTTATCCTGCATATGATTCCCTTGAAACTTGCATGATCTGCACTATTTTTGGTCATGATTCATCCATATATAAAAACCTTTTCTCCTATCTCCAAGACCAAATCATTCCCGATACTTGCAACCGCCATGAGAAATGATATCTTATCCGCAATGCATCCCAGTATGTCATCATTGGTCACGATCTGTACAAATGAGGTCTAGATGGTACACTCCTTAGATGTTTAGAACGGGAAGAGTCTCAATGTGCATTAGAGGAAGTCCATGATGGTATTTGTGGATCACATTCCAACAGTTTAACACTAGCTCAAAATCTTATTAGGGCTAGGTACTATTGGCCCAAAATGGAAAAAGATGCAATCAAGTTTGTTAAGAACTGTCAAAAGTGCCAAGTACATGGTAACTTAATTCATGCCCCAGGGAGAGATATAATTCTCTTTACTACACAATTTCCTTTTCACCAATGGGAATTTGATCTTATAGGAGCCATACATCCTCATTCTTCTAATGGGCATCCCCATATCATTACAGCTACAGACTATTTCACAAAATGGGTAGAAGCATTCCCTTTGACTCAAGCTACCGGCAAATAAATCTCTATGTTCATTCTAAACTACATCATATGTTGATATGGTATTCCACACTCTATAGTCATAGATAATGGTGGTCAATTCAAGAATAGAGACTTAGATGATCTATGTGCCAAATTCAAGAATACACAACATTGGTGATCTATCTACTATCCTCAAGGGAATGGACAAGCAGAGGCTTCAAACAAGAATCTATTGAAAATCTTGCATTGCATAGTTAATAAAATAGGAAGAGACTAACATCTCATGATCAATCCATCTCTCTAGGCTTATAGAACAATAATCAAAATGCCCACTGGGGCTACTCCATTCACTTTAGTTTATGGGTCTAAAGCGATACTCCTATTGAGGTTGAAATCCCATCACTAAGAATCAGAATGCATGGTCTAGTAACTGATGATGACTATAGAGTGTCTAGGTTGCAAGAACTTTAACTACTAGATGAGTGTAGACAAGTAGCGTATGACCATCTCAGAGTATATCAGAAAAGAATTTCTAGAGGCTACAACAAGAAAGTCAGACACATAGAATTTTAGGTTGGTGATCTAGTCTTGAGAGAGAATCCTAAAAATCAATCACATAGAGAGCACAAGGGGAAGTTTGAATCCAATTGGCTGGGTCCCTTTGTAATCACTCCTACTTTCGGCTCTAGAGCCTATCAACTCTCAATGACTGAAGGAGAAGAGCTTCAAGAACCAATCAACGTTCTGCATCTGAAGAAATTTTATGCCTAAGGCATTCAATCTTTGCAAAATGTCCTGAAAAAATCATAAAAATCTAAAAAAGTCCTGAAAAAATGAACATCCTGGTGAAAACCTAGAAAAAAGGCACCTTGATGTATCACAAAAAAATAAAAAAATATCAAAAGTACAAAAAAATTGAAAAAATGAAAAATGCAAAAAAATGAGAAAAAGAAAAAGTGCCTTGGTGAAAACTTGGAAATAGGCGCCTTGGTAGCAAAAATACAATCTCTACCAAGATGGTGAAAACCCGGCAAAAGGGTGCCACTTGTTTCAAAATGCTCCATCTATCAGCACAATCTTGGTCTTTCCCAGCTTTTAGTCTTGCTTTAGTTTGTACATATCTCCCATTTTGTTTCTACATTCTTGTTTTCAATAAAATCGGTCTGTACACCAATCAACAAAGCGTCTGTAGCCTATCAATGTTAAAACTTGGGGGTAATCAATGTCATATCCTATGGCCTCCAATATATCTTAGACGTGTCATATCCAGTCAGAGTCCTTCGAAGCTTCATCTGAGTCAATCAGTCAGTCTCCTCTCCAGAAAGGATTTTGCATCTACAACAACACAATTAAATAACAACAAATTGAAAACAATCTACGCTTCACATGCTTTTATCTCCTTGTATGCTTACTGATTCGCATTGAGATTTTTGCATATTGTGTCCTTTCGAGCTCTTTGATGATGTCCTTTTATAGGATTTAGAGAGTGATGATTGGGGGCATAATCTTTTCTTTGTCTTCTACTTATATATGAAAATCTAACAACTTTGGAAATTTTGGATTGAAATGGTGTCCATCTGTAAGAGCCTCCATCTCATATTGGATGGCCATGTGTACCTCGACCATTGATACCTAGAAAATTTAAGGAAGTTTGATCTAACTATTGTCTTTTTGAGTAAGTTCTTACTCCTACTATGAAACATGATCTTACCTAAGGATGTGCACGATAAAGGGTCACTACGAGTAATTCACACTGGATTTAGAATGATCTCTTGATTGCTTGATGTGTTTGTACCACAAGGCATATTCTAGTCATCACAACGTTTATGTTTTGATGCTTATACAAATTGCTATATCAAAATAGACATGATATTCAGGTCATCTTGGCATTTATGCCTTGGTGCTTATATCTAATCCGACATCCCAAACACAAAAACAATATTCATATGTCCATGGTTGTCTAACCAGTGGGTGTTGTATTGATTCTTGTGCACACAAGTCAATATTCATATGTCTATAGTTTCCTAACTAGTAGATGTTGTATTGATTTATCTGGTTGCCTAAAAAGTTCAATGATGAGAATGAATCGACACATGATCAGTGACTAGGTCATAGGTCTTAGGTTTGCATTTCATTTTGCATGTCACTTTACATTTTGCATGTTTGCACGGTCTCACAAATTGCTTGAACACTTAAATGATTCTTCAAAAACAAAAATGCTAAACATGACACAAGGACTGAGCATTGTATGAAGGTCCCTCCAATAAACTAGCAAGTGGAACCCATTTTTGGGATCAAAATCAAAATCTGAGATCATTTACTATGTCAAAATCATGATTTAAAATTTTCAAACCCAGGACAGTCGACTGCTTGCATAATCAACCTTCAATCATCACAGAAATCCAGAATTCAACTTAACTGGTTATCTTACATCAAACTATTCAAATTTCAACTTGGTCAACCATGGTCAACTGATGGTCAAACCTAGTCAAACTTGGTCTTCAGGACCTCTAAACGATGCAGAATGCATTCTCGAACGTGTATAACCACTTCTCAAATCAATTAACATGCTTCTAAACCACTTAACGCCGACTGTTCTTGTCAGATTTCCATTTTAATCCCGACGGGGGCATGGTATTGCACATCATTCAAGTCTGTTAATCTAATTCTGTCAATCAAATCTTTCCTCAGTAATCAAGACAACAACTAGATCTAGTTGCCGATTTATCTAAAGACCTCATCGCTTGGGGAACTCGCTTGGGGCATATCAGATTCATCGAGATCCATATCAATCTGGTATCCTAATCAATCTTGTAAACTATATCAGCTTTTCGTAACCATCGATTCATTAGTGTTATTTCCTTGGTTCTTCATAACTGAAGGGTTCAGATGTGATACCAATACGATTCCTCTAGACATTCAGGTCTGGAATCAGGTCACTCACTTCTTCGTAATCATAAGGTTCAAAATTAGGTGTTTTGATACTTTTTTGTAATCAATGGTTCATTGTTGCTATAATTAACATTATCTTTGGTTAATCAGGACCTAACATCTTTATATCTTTCAATCGATTTCTATCTCGGAATCAGTTCATCTTTCAAATCAATTTCATACATCTACATCAAACACAGACTAATCTTTGAACCACTGCGCTTCGCATAGTAATTCAAAGAGGGGCAAAATGTAATACCCCAAAAATGGGCTATAGGCTCATTAACCTCTTACATCTTCAAATTGAATGAAATCGACATCAAAGTCCTAACCTAAGGCACATCTACACACCAGTTTATCAAAAATTGATTTTATCTTAATTTTGCATTGGGAAATATTCCTTGAATATTCCTTATTTATCCTAATTATCTTTGATTTAATAATTATTTGGTGATAAATCCTATTTATCCTAAAGTTTGATTAATTGAATACTCTGAATATTTAATTAATCAGATTTAATTCTGCCACTTAATTATTTAATTAGATTTAATTCAATTTATTCCTAAATTGTATTATTTAATTTTGACAATAAATAAAAAATCTTATGACTAATTGATTAAATTCTTATTTAATTAATTAATGTCAGTTGTCAATATTTAATAATATAGTTTTTGAATAAAAGTTTGATTTAATAATTGATTAATCCATAAATCAGTTGTTTTAATTCAAAAATCAATTAAGTGGAAAATAAATCACTTTATTTATTAAATTAATTCATATTAAATCATGCACAATCAGAAAAACAATTAACTTTAAATCAATTTTCAATTTCAATTTGTTAACTTTCTAAACTCAACATATGATGAGCTGAAAAAGAGAACTAAAATCTATTTTGAGATAAAAACTGCTTTTGCATGATTTTTGTGAGTTAATTATCTCTGATTTCTTGTAAACTCAAAAATCAATCTGAGTTTATCAAGAGTGATTTATGGCTTTTCTCATGCATCCTCAAGCCCTGGATTTCTATAAAAATAAGGCTTGACTCTTCACAATTATCAACCCTCAAATTTGCACAATTACTCTAGTGAATTTGCGATTAAAGGATTAAGAACTTGTGACAGGTGATTTGTGAGATCTTTCATTGTTGGTCATAGCTTTTGCATATTTTTCATATCATAGCATTCATTCATTCATATCATTCTTAGAATAATCTGCATTCAATTTCAATTCATCCTAGATTAGATTCATTCAATCTTTTCATCCTAATTGTATACAAAATCCAAAAAAACATAGATTAATATGAACTCATACAATTTTTCATTCTTTTGCTTTTAAATCCTTCGTTTAGGTGTTGCATTGTCACTGATCTCGGTCTAATCTGAGAATACATACTCGCACCTACTAGAAGGCAGTAAATCACCTGGTTAGCTTAGTTTCAATTACTTGCAGATTTCAATTTTGCTAACCTCTAATGTTTTACTGAAGTGTTGTGTCTGCAGCTAGGTACAATTTTCACACACACATTTAGTCTGTTAATATAATTCTGTCAATCAAATCTTTCCTCATTAATCAAGACAACAACCATGTCTAGTTGTTGATTCATCTAAAGACCTCATCACTTGGGGCATATCAGATTCATCAAGATCCATATCAATATGGTATCCTAATCAATCTTGTAAATTGTATCAGCTTTTCGTAACCATCGATTCATTAGTGTTATTTCCTTGGTTCTTCATAATTGAAGGGTTCATATGTGATACCAATACAATTCCTCTAGACATTCAGGTCTGGAATCAGGTCACTCACTTCTTCGTAATCATAAGGTTCAGAATCAGGTGTTTTGATACTTTTTCATAATCACCAGTTCATTATTATTGTAGTTAACATTATCTTTGGTTAATCAAGACCTAACATCTTTATATCTTTCAATCGGCTTCTATCTCAGAATCGGTTCATCTTTCAAATCAGTTTCATACATCTACATCAAACACAGACTAATCTTTGAACCACTGCGCTTCGCACAATAATTCAAAGAGGGGAAAAATGTAATACCCCCAAAATGGGCTATAGGTTCATTAACCTCTTACATCTTCAAATCGAACGAAATCGACATCAAAGTCCTAACCTAAGGCACATCTGCACACCAGTTTATCAAAAATTGATTTTATCTTAATTCTGCATTGGGGAATATTCTTTGAATATTCCTTATTTATCTTAATTATCTTTGATTTAATAATTATTTGGTGCTAAATCCTATTTATCCTAAAGTTTGATTAATTGAATATTTTGAATATTTCATTAATCAGATTTAATTCTACCACTTAATTATTTAATTAGATTTAATTCAATTTATTCCTAAATTGTATTATTTAATTTTGATAATAAATCAAAAATAGTATGACTAATTGATTAAATTCTTATTTAATTAATTAATGTTAGTTGTCAATATTTAATAATATAATTTTTGAATAAAAGTTTGATTTAATAATTGATTAATCCATAAATCAGTTGTTTTAATTCAATAATCAATTAAGTGGAAAATAAATCACTTTATTTATTAAATTAATTCATATTAAATCATGCACAATCAGAAAAGCAGTTAACTTTAAATCAATTTGTTAACTTTCTAAACTCAACATCTGATGATGAGTTGAAAAAGAGAACTAAACTCTATTTTGAGATAAAAACTACTTTTGCATGATTTTTGTGAGTTAATTATATCTGATTTCTTGTTAACTCAAAAATCAACTTGAGTTATCAAGAGTGATTTATGGCTTTTCTCATGCATCCTCAAGCCCTGAATTTCTATAAAAACAAGGTTCAACTTTTCACAATTATCAACCCTCAAATTTGCACAATTACTCTGACGAATTTGCGATTGAAGGATTAAGCACTTGCGACAGGTGATTTGTGAGATCTTTCATTGTTGGTCATAGCTTTTCATAATTTTCATATCATAGCATTCATAGTATTCATATCATTCTTAGAATAATCTGCATTCAATTTCATTCATTTTAGATTAGTTTGATATCAAGTTTTTCATCCTATTGCATACAAAATCCAAAAAAAATAGATTAAATTTGCATTCATATAGTTTTTCATTCATTTGCATTCAAATCCTTCATTTAGGTGTTGCATTGTCACTGATCTCGATTTCAATATGAGAACATCATACTTGCACCTACTAGAAGGCAGTAAATTGCTTGGTTAGCTTAGTTTCATTTATTTACAGATTTTGATTTTGCTAACCTCTAATGTTTTACTGAAGTGTTGTGTTTGCAACTAGGTACAATTTTCACACACACACACACACCTACAGAAAAGAAAGTGTCCAAGGTACACTCTATTGATGATGTAAGTGCAATCATTTCACAATTCAAAAGCAATTTCTCTAGCCTGGAAGAATTTGCATCCTTAGTTGCAAAGGAGAAGTACTTGAAGAAGAGATTAAGTGAATTGGTTAGCAACTATACACTTGACCTGAGCTCACTAAAGGCTAGTCAAGCATCCCTGAAGGATTTTTCAGCAAAGGGAAGAAAGATCATTGCCAAATGTATGAACCAAGATAAGTTAACTAGTGATCTGGACAAAAAGGTACAAGAGGCAGAAGTCATGATAGACAGCATAAGAAAATTAGTAGAAGATCCATCTGTTGATGTGAACATGTGCAACAATGTTTACCAAGGACAGTTAGACAAGATTGAGAAGGCAAAAAAATAGATGATCAAGATAAGGGCTAGGCAGACTCGGCTAAGGAATGCTCTCGTGCCCTCATTAGACATACTAAATTAGAATATCAAGGAGATTGATGCCACCATGGTGACATATGATCAAGGTCCTAGCACTGATCTGGAGAAGATGGAGAAGCTACAGTATGCTTTATGCGCCCATCTACAGATTATAAATTCACTGATCACATTTTGGAAGAAGGAGATCCAAAATCTGCAGATTGCATATTCGGATGTTCTATCACAGTAAGTTTTTTTGTAGATTCAATTTTGACACACCTTTGTCATTAATTTCAAAGGGTGAGTATGTGTAGAATATGAATTATAGATATGTATAAGGAGATATAAGATAGAAAGATATGTATAGGGAGATATAAGACAAAAGTTTTTTGTATTAAGGACAGTTAGCAACTTGGCCATATTCCTTTGTTGCCATCAATGACAAAGGGGGAGATTGTTGGAAAGTTGGCTATACTGATGTATATAACTTAATACAGTGTTGTCATTATGGAAATAAAGTCATATAGCAGTTTGGAGTCAGCACACTTGATGAGAAGATAAAAAATTAGCTAAGTGTTGAAGACTACACAGTGTACAGAGTTCTTGAAGCTTAGAGCAATAGCACACATGCGTATGACCGAGTTATGCTATGCACCCTAGAAGTTAAGTTGGTTAGACTATATTCATGCTTAGTCTATGATCACATGATTAGACATGCAAGTATGAGAAAGATACAGACAGTTAAAGTTACACAGCCAATGTGCGCCAGTGAAGAACAGAGTAAGCAGCCGACTGTTATCACTTTGAGTTGCGGTTATATTCTAATGATGTAAAGGCTATGCACCTATTGTAATTAGGTTTATGACATTTATAAATGTTTGTTTGTAAACACACTTGAGCCAATTCAATTGGTAGCGTTGTATGTAATAGGTTTAAGGGCCGACCTAGTTGTTTGTTTTGTATGCGCATATAGATATGAGATGTGCCCATTGTAATTAGTATGGATGTTGATATAGAGTTGTGAGAAGAAAAGAAGAAGTGTGCAAAGAGTCTATAAGATGTATTAGAGCTTTGCAAGAGGTCAAAGAATCAATGCATCAAATGAATTGATAAGACAAACAGTGTCACAGTGACAGTTCATCTAGCAGATATAGTGTGTATCTGAGATCGGAAGGTTGTAGCCTTCACCACTTGAGCAGTGAGCTCTAGGAAAGTGTTTCCACTCAACTAATAGGGACCATTGTAAATGACTCTTAACAGGGTCCAACCCTTGACAAGGCCTACTGTACTTAATGCATTTTAAAGAAACTCCTAACAAGGTTAAGGATCTTCTAACAAGGATCATAAAACACTAGTACAAAATATTAATGGGTGTCAATTCCCACGAGGGTTTTTACCTATTTGGGTTTCCCCATAACCATATTGGTGTTATGTGTCGATTTCATATTTCATGTTTATGTGGATGTTCATTTTAGTACTTAATCATTTAAGTTCATTTTAAAGATTAAGCAAAAAGATAAAATATAGTGAACATTGATTCACCCCCACTCTCAGTGTTCCCATTCCTAACAGTTTGACATATCAAAATCCTAGTGCTCCATACATGCCATCAACATTGCATTATGATATATTATAATTGATAGGAAATATGCCTAGTGTAGCCTAATATCTCTCAACAAGTTATAGTCCTCAATGCTTATATTATGCATCCTCCCATGAAGATATGTCATGACTTGAGCACCTACATGATCTGTCATCTTTGGACACTCTTGCAATCACAAGATAATGGTTCAACATTAGTATGTAGTATATGCATCAAAGTGTTATTACCATAGGTCTTGTATGTTATCCTTTCTAGTCACAAATTGCCTTAGTGGGTATAGGTCACCCTAGAGGGTATAGATTGCCTCCTAGGGTATAGGTCTCCCTAGAGGGTAGAGGTCGCCTGCACCTATTTGGAAAAATATCTAACCTAAGATCATGTGTGGAATAAATAATGAAAATGAATAGTTGAAAGTTAAAATAGTGATGGAATGGCCTACCTCATCTAGTGGCATCTCATCCTAGACTGTTCACCTCAGATTCTCAATCCTTATGAAAACAATTATAACTTCCTCTACATCTTCTTCAACTTTTCACTACAACAAAAAGATAAATTTTAAAATAACACTTTGAATAGTGAATGTAAGCACCATTCAAGAGGTAAGTTTTCCACTATTTAAGTTACTTTTTCATTTATTCCTCTTTTGCTAAATCATTCATATCTTGAGCTGGAGAGCTCTAATTCTCACACTATTTGTTGTGTTGAGATTGTGATCCATCTCCCTATCAATCCAAATGCTCTATGGGACATTTTGTGTCATGAGTTGTAATTTATGTATGGACAATATAAATATATCTTTAAACACATTTACTCCATTTAAATATTGCTCTATAATTATTTTAATTATATCTTGCTAATCAATGTAATCTTAATCAATCAATATAATATTATTATTAATCAATATAATTAATTAATAGCATATTATATATTGATTGATCAATATTATTAATCAATATACAATTAATATTATTAATCGATATAATGTCAATAATATTTGATTAAAAATATTATTATATGTTATTATTCAAAAAATATAAACCAATATTAATAATATTATCCTAATCAAAATTCTAGTCAAAATATTATTATATTAATCAAATATAATACTAACAGTATCCATACTATGTCGAACAACATGGAGAAGTGTGACTATTCTAACCCTCCACGTAAGGACATGTCTCATAAAATTATTTTTGTGTATATATGAAGGAAAATATGTTTCAAGACTGGAATATAGGAAGTCACATAGAATTGTGGAAGGAAACCTTGTTCTTTTATTAGTCACAAACTTCATTTCAAATTCTAGAATCAATTCTGTATGAGTTGTATAAAATTTCATATATCACACCACCAATTCCTAATTAGTTTATTACGTTAAATGGAAGCATAGAATTGTTTGATACCATTATATCAATGAGGCCTATGTGAACAATTTCAATAGTGGTATGGTGAAAAGAATAAGGTGAGTGTCAATTAAATTAGAATATATTTGGTTGTGACTAAGAATATCTCTGATGTGGAGTTGCAACTAAGATATCGTTTGGTTGTGACCATGTATATATATACACACACATGTTGTTGGGATTAAGGAAAGATATGTACTGAGAGGGGAGGGGTGAATCAGTACCTTTAAAACTTTTCAAACTGAATCTTTGTTAACATGAATATCATTAATTGACTGTCTCAATTGCATACAGACGTACATCCAAAACATAACTGAAATGTAAATGCATGTAATCTAATCAATAAACCATTCATGAAACTTCATACACATAACTCAATTATTTTGGTATCGTAGAAACCCTTGTTAGAAGATAAAAACTACGGTGGGGATGACACCCACAAAGCTTCACTATTGCAATAACAAATTTGTCGATTAAGGCTACAAAGATTGTGATCACTTCTTGTGATCTTACCCTATTAGGAGTAACAATGAGATCAACTAGATCTACCAGATTAACGGATTTTATCAACACAATCAAGTGTGCACTCGGTTAAGAGATTTACAAAAGAACTGTTAAGTTCACTCTCTTAAGAGATTTAGAAATCTACTACAATGGTTAAAGAGTAACAGTAGAAATGATTTGTAAATACTTAATCATGCCTGATTCATATCTGCAAAGTACTTATTTGTTATTACCTTAATGTGATTGATCTCTTTAATGAATACTTCTCGATAGCCTTATGTTCCTAATAAACTGAATTGTCCTTTAATGTTTTTCAATAAAAAACCATGTTTGATCTTCAGATATCTTTCATTGCGGTGGCTACTTCATGTGTGATACATGTCAAAAATGACATCCTTACAAATTTTATATCAAACTGATTTAACCTAATTAGGGTTTAACCTTTATCTTAGAAAACCTAAGATCTACCATAGAAATGAATAAGCTAGATCAATATTACATAGGAGTCATCAACAATTTAATGATTACATCCATATTAAATTTTGTCTCAATCTTGGGAAACCATTTTCTTAATCGGTGTGAACTACTTTCCTTGTAGTTTATGTCATTCCAAACTATTATGCCATTTCCTATTTCACTCAGTGTACATTGCATTTATCACTCAATAATTTGTTGGTGCTCGGTTCATATGAATGCTTGGTGACTACTGTGCTCGGTACTTAGTAATCATTTGGCTCAATGAGAGTGCTTGGTCAAAGTTGTATTCGGTTAGCTTAATAATCTACCTTGAGTTCTACTCGGTGAAGAGGCTCTATGTATTGACCGACTGTCATGTCTTGTCTTCTTTACCAACTATATGATTGAATGATACTAATGACAACCATTAATTCTCTTTAGGAGTAACATTCTCCCCCTTTGGCATTAGTATCAAAAAATTTTATGTATATGTACCAACTTCAAAATTATATGAATCTATGTGAACTCCCCCTTTGTTCATGCTCTCAGTGTGAAGTACATATGAGAATATATATATATATATATATATATATATATATATATATATATATATATATATATATATATATATATATATATATATATATTTCCCCCTTTTTTGAAATTAATGCCAAAAATGTACTCACAGTTTGTCAAAAATGTTCTGATGGGTTTTAATCAATGTCACCAAGAGGTTTTCCCATTCCTTCTTAAGATTCTCAAGAGCGATGTGCTCTAATCTAACTTGTGCATGCGTATTAAAAATATTTTCTAACACTGATATCTCTGGGGTGGCAACTAAGTCTTTTTCCTTATTCATATGTTTTTTCATTACCTTGAGGTGTGGAAGTAACTCTGCCTAAAGCTCGGTTACTTGATCTCTTATTGTATCCTCTTGCTTCCTCAGCTTTGATTTTAACTGTTGGAGTTCTTGAACTTTTGCATAATGCTTATAAAATGCATTGGGCTCGGTTAAAGAATTATTTGCACTAACCTTTATGTATTCATGTAGCTTATTTATCTTTTCACTAAGATCGGTAGTGAAGTGGTCTATAGTGCATAACTTATAAAAAAGTGTAATTAATTGTTGAATAATAGTCTCAAGCTCAGATATTAGGTCTATGATAACTTGACTTTATTTATTTCCACTTCCTAGCTTATTTTATCTGCTAACTTGAATTGAATTTTGGTCTCTTCTCTCTCTTCCATTCTCTTCTCTGTATCTTTCTCTAGAGCATTGATGTGGCTGGTTAGAGTAGCAAGTTGATCAATGATGGGAGTCGCCTCATTAACATTGATATCAGGGACTACTTGCATAAGAATCTCTCTAACATCCTCTAAGACCTGCTTATGTTTACTTTCTTCTTTGAGTTTTTCTTGTGCAACCTTCCTTGTGCACAATTCTCCATATCTTCTTAAGGCTTCGGGGTCTAGAGTCCTAGTCCTAGGGTCACATGCAAGAATTTCTATGACTTAATCTAATGTGACTAGACCCTTACCATATTTCTTCTTTTTCTTTTTCTCGGGTGTGGGAGATTTCCCATATGGTACTAGAGCTTTGGCCTCTGGATTTGACTTGTCTTTCTCGGTAGACACACTCTCTTCCTTACCCTTCCCTTTGATTGGTATCTTGGTGTCATGTCCTTGGGCTTCTTGCATAGTTTCTTTTGTAGACATCTCTACATGTGTATCTTTCTCAGGTTCTTTATTTTCATGATCATTGGTGTCTTTTTTCTCTTCTACACCCTATCCTTCAGTTGTGTCCTTATGTTGCTTAGGTGTAGTACCCTTGGGTTTCCCATGTGTAGCAATCTCAATTGCTTGTACTAATATTGGTAAATTACTTGGTATAGAAATTGTTCTTACCTCAATAGGTTGATTCTCTTTGGTGGTACCTACAACTATAGTGATGTCTCCATCATCCTTTGCATCATCATCAGGATCTCCATGTGTGATGTATTTAATCAAGACTTCATCTGTCCCAGTTATTACTAATTTCTTGGGAGCATCTTGTGAATCCACTCCAGTATATCTAGCCAGATAGAAATCCTCGGCAAATGTATCATCTTGTTACTCAATATCAGATATATGAATTGGTTCTTTAGTGGATATGTTAGCATCATCTTGATATGAGAGATTGATAACCTACAACTGATTGAATATCTTGATGGAAAGAATGGACAAGTGAAAGATAGTGATTGATGGTCACCGAGCTACTAAAGTGATATGTAAGGCAATTAAATTAGTCAATGTATTGTCATTGATGTCAACTAGTTTTGGTTGTACTTATCATGATGGTTACAAACATCTAAAGATGGAAAATGGTAAAGGAATGAGATATCTACATGAAGATGAGATGGATATGAAAGATATGGCTATGGTATACATTGGGTAACTTATTGATGAGTCTATGGCATCATGTTGTTGAATTAATTGTATTACATGATTTTGTTATGTATTGAAGATCAGAACTGAACAAGGTTATGTGGTCGGTAAGTAAAGATTTTTGTATACAATGAGCTAGTGTAGTGTATACCAAGTATAGTATTAACCGAGCTAGTTATCAATGACACATTCTGTATTGACCAAGTGAACTAAATAAATAAAGATTATTACAAATGATTGAATTGATGAGTTGGACATATGTTTATGATTTTGAGTACAAAGATAAAGTTTTTTATGATGATCTAACAATTGACAAAATTCAAGATTGATTGAATGAAGGAGAATGAACTATGTTAGCAACACAACTACCGAGGAAGCCTAAAGCAGGAAAATGAATGATGGAGATTAAGAGACAAAATCTAATGGATAAGAAGAAAATAGTTTGTGATGTCTATTTAAGGAGATATGAGATTCAGTATTGAGTTTGGGATAATTGTTGTTATAGGAGAACTTGCATGAATAGATTGTTTTCATGCACCTCTGATCAAACTAGTTGTGGACAAAACCGAGCTAAACTACAAACAACACTGAGCATTAGAGAAGCATACACTGAGTGGAGTAAAGTTGGAGAATATGAAGGATTGAATTATTTATTGATCAGAAGTATTTTGAGCTTAACATAGATCTGAAAATCTGCAAATCATAGTTGTATTTGAATTAGATCATTACTGTATCAGTTTAACCATTGTTATAGAAAAATCTCTTAACCGAGTGGGACTTAACAATTTTTTTGTATTTCAATATGACATTCAATGAATGTTGATTATTTTATTGTTGACCCCATAGTGAATGTTGGTCAAAGGAGAACTATTAGTGATAAATCCTCTAACAAGGTCACACCTTACAGTGTGTTTTTATAATCTTTAATAGGGTTGGCTCCTAACTGAGCTCACTTTAGAAGAGTGAATTATTTTGGGTTACTCATCCCAGGTGGTTTTTTCCTTAACGGGGTTTGCACGTTAAGAATATGTGTTATGTATGAATTATGTGTTGAATTGTTATTTTTCTTTACACATTTCATAACTGGATTAATCAATAAACACAATAGTTAATTTACTATCAATCTATAAATGAAGATAAAGATATTGTTGATAGTTTACGAAGTTGATTATTTGATTGAAAAGTTTGAATATATACATCTGAAAGATTTGGGACTATAGGATAACTGTACTTAACTGATTCACCCTCCCTCTCAATTATTTAACAATTGGTATTAGAGCATAGAGTGCTTGAAAAGAAAGTTTGAAGGACTTAAGTTAAATATCACAAGATGTATGAAAGAGAGGTGCCAAAGTTGAAGAAAGACAACTTCTCGACATGGAAAAGCAGAATGAGACTACATATATATGGAATTGGAGAATTTTCTATATACTACTTGGATAATTAATTCATCCTACTGTTTGGACCTTTGACTGTTGATCAGATGAGAGATAGACATGAACATAATGTCACAATGATAGAGATTGATGCTGCCTTATCAGATGTTGAATTTGAAGATGTCAAGACATGCACTTCTGCTAAAGGAATGTGGGACAAACTTGCACTAGTTCATGGAGGAAATGTAAATGTTCTAAGACAAAGAGTTGAGAGTCTTAGAGGAAAGTTTGATGACATGAAGATGAAAGAAGGAGAAAACATTTCACAATACAACAACTGAATCAAGGAGATTGTCAATGCTATCCGAGGAGAAGGAGGTGTTATTGATGAAGACATTATTGTGAGTAAAATTCTTAGAACCTTGCTGCCTATTTATGCTATTAGAATATCTGCAATCCATGAAATGAGATCAAATCCAAGTAACACTCTTACACTTGATAGCCTAATTGGTAAATTGACTACTTTTGAGTTGAATAACTTTGATAAAAGTATTGTTTCGAATGTTGAACTGCATTTATGTCATCCTTCAAAATTGGTAAATCAAGCAGTAAACACATGATAAGAAATGAGAGTGATAGTGACAGTGATGAGGATGAACTTGATGAAATTGAAGCATTAATGGCTAGAAGACTACAGAAAGGTAAAGGAAGATATAAATGGAAATTACCTTTGGCATGTTTTAACTGTAAAGAAATTGGCCACATTGCAGCTAGATGTCCTAACAGGAAAGGAGATGACAAAGACAATGACCGATTCAGTGAAAGAAAGTTTGATATCAGAGATAACCGAGAACACATAGGCAACCGACAATATGATGGAAGAACCAAGACTACAAAGACACAAGTAAGAAGGCATGTTACTTTGTTGAAAATGATGATGATGACACCGACACTGACACCGATGAAGATATTGAGGTGGTATTCATAGCTTTGAAAGAAAATTTAGAAGAAGAAGAAAGGTATGTTGAAACAACACTTATTTCTAAATTTAGCAAGAATGATACTTGGATTATTGATAGTGGTTGTACACATCATATGACTGGTGATGAAGAAAAATTTGAATATCTTGAACACTATAATGGTGGATCTGTTAAAATGGGAAATGATACACCTTATCTAATAAAAGTAAAATGATTTATCATGTTGAACAATAAGATCAAATGTGAGAATGCATATTGGGTAAAAGGACTTAACTATAATATGTTGAGTGTAGCACAATTGAATAACTTAGGTCACCGAGTTGAATTTGAGAATAAAAAGGTAAAAATCTATGCTGAGACTGGAAAGTTGGTTGGTACTGGTGAACAATCTAAAGGTAATCTATTTTATCTTGACAATGCTGAAACTTCTTGTTTATTAGCTAGAATTGAAGATGTGTGGTTATGAAACACAAGGTAATGTCATGTGAATTTTGACAACATGGTTAAAATCAGTAAGAAAAGAAAAGTTAGAGGCTTACTAAGATTATCTAAACTTGACCATGTCATGTGTAAACAATGTCAAATGGGAAAAATGTCAAAATCTAGTTTCAAGAGAAAAAATTATTCATCTGATGCTATTTTTGGAGTTGGTTCATACTGACTTGTGTGGTCCTATGAGAACTCAGAGTTACTATGGAGACAAATATTTAATTTTATTTTTTGATGACTAGTCTAGAATGATGACTGTTATGTTTTTGAAAGAAAAATTTGAAGCTTTCAAGATGTTTAAATGGTATAAAACTAAAGTGGAAAAAGAAAGTGAAAAAGAGTTAAAATGCTTGAGATTAGATAGAGGTGGTGAGTTTATTTCTAATGAGTACACTAACTTTTGTAATGAGCATTGAATTAAAAGTCAAGTTTCTGCACCGAGGACACCACGAAAAAATGAAATTGTTGAAAGGAGGAATAGATCTATTGTTGATTGTGCTAAAACACTGATGATTGAAAAGTGTGTTGCTCAAATGTACTGGAGAGAAGTTGTTAGTACTACAGTATACACATTGAACTGAGTACAACTGAAGAAAGATTCAAACAAGACACCCTATGAGTTATGGTATGGGTACACACCGAATGTAAGTTATTTTAGAATATTTGAAAGTAGATGTTACATTTTGAAAGATGTTAGAAATGGGAAATTTGATTTGAAAGGTGATGAAGGAATATTCTTAGGATATTCCACTAAAAGAAAAGCTTCCAAATGTTTGAATAAGGTTACTAATAAAATGATTGAAAGTGCAAATGTGAGGGTTGATGAGTTTGTTGAAAAAAATGACGAAGAAAGCAAAATAAAACTGGAAGACTATGGTAGATTTACATACATTGAGCAACTGACACACTACCCGAGCAACAAGTTGAAATTACTGAGCAACAGGATAAAAATATCGAGCAACAACCTACAAAGACTGAGAATCAGGAAATGGTTATCGAGGAAGATCTTGATGCTACACCAAATGATGAGTAAAGAAGAGAAAATAC
The DNA here is from genome assembly GCA_027943335.1 of Chamaecyparis obtusa. Taxonomy (NCBI): domain Eukaryota; kingdom Viridiplantae; phylum Streptophyta; class Pinopsida; order Cupressales; family Cupressaceae; genus Chamaecyparis; species Chamaecyparis obtusa. The sequence goes on along the minus strand of BSBK01000370.1, from coordinate 5,721,531 downwards.
TAGCAAAATTTGTGAGGAGACACCATCCACAAAATCAGATTATTGGAGATAAGCAAGCTGGCATGATGCCACGAAGTAAGTTGAGAAACAACACATGTCTAGTTTGGGAATTTGAACCTAAAAATGTTAGAGATGCACTTGTGAATGATGAATGGATTAAATCCATGAATGAAGAAATAGATCAGATACTAAAAAATACAACATGGACATTGGTACAGAGGCTAAATGATAAGAATGTAATTAGAACCAAATGGACATTCAGAAACAAGTTGAATGATAATGGTGAAGTTACTAGTAATAAGGCAAGACTTGTATTCAATGGATATGCACAAGAAGAAGGTATTAACTATGGTGAGACTTTTTCACTAGTTGCTAGACTTGAATGAGTTAGAATATTGCATGCATATGTTGCCTACAAAGGATTTAAAGTACATCAAATGGATGTCAAATTTGCATTTTTGAATGGGATACTTGAGGAAGAGGTATATATTGAACAACCTGGAGGTTTTGTTGATCCAAATTAGAAGAACATGGTATGTAAGTTGCATAAAGCACTATATGGACTGAAACAAGCACCACGAGCATGGTATGAAAGACTAAATTTATATCTTATTAGTATTGGATTTGTTAGAACAAGTGACAACAACAACTTATAATTAAAATGGTAAACTAATGATAAGATTCTTATTGCTGAAATTTTTGTTGATGATATCATATTTGGAGGACATGATAATCTCTGCAAATCAATTGCTGATGAAATGAGAAAATAATTTGAAATGTCAATGTTTGGAGAGATTAAATTCTTTCTTGGTTTGAAAGTTTACAATAAAGTGAAGGTATTTTTATTACATAATCAAAGTACATCAAAGAAGTATTGAAGACCTTTGGAATGAAAGATTCAAAACTGGTTAGTACACCTATGGTCATAGGATAGAAATTAACAAAAGATGATCAATCAACCAAGGTAAACCATACACTATACAAATCAATGATTGGTAAGTTGATGTATGTTGTGCATAGTAGACTGGACATGGCACATGCAGTTGGGATTGTAGCAAGATTTTTTACTAATCCTAAAGAATCACATATGAATACTGTAAAAAGGAATCTGAGATACTTGAAAAACACTGAGAACTATGGTTTATGGTACAAGAAAGAGAGCAATTTTGAACTACAAGTTTATACCGATGCAGATTGGGCTGGAAACATTGATGACCAGAAGAGCACTACCAGTGGAGCATTCTTTTTGAGAGAAAGATTAGTGATTTGGATAAGAAAGAAACATGCATGTATCTCTCAGTCCACTATTGAAGAAGAATATGTAGCTATTGTAATGCCCCGCCAGGGAACCCAAAAGAACTTAACCTAAACATGCGACTAAGTTTCCAGAATAATTTTTAAAAAAAAGTTAACATTCAAAAACATCAAAGTCTACAATGCGGAAGCAAAGCAAAGCAATAAAAAACTAACATAGGTTACAACTCTCAAGGGTCCCTTGACAAAGATTATGAAAGAGATAATTAATTAATATAAGATAAAGATATAATTATGAATTCCAAGAATACATCTGAAAGATAAATACAACATCATATGCATGATTACATAAATACAAATAGTACCATATGGTAACCATAATAATCAACATCCACTGCACATGTCGCAGGGTATGTAAATACAATAAACTGAAAGAAGTACAACATGATAACTTTGAAAATCTGACACAATGATACAAGATCACAAGAAGAAAGAAGAACAAGAAAGAACAATTGCAACATGGATCATCTAGCCTTGGTGCACAAATGTCAGAATCTCAAATGGTAAAAGAACCACTACCACCCAACCTCGTGAACCTAAATGGTCCACTCCCACCGTGCTGAGGAGATAACATCAAATCCCACTCGGATAACAAACAACAACAACAACCAAGGAAGAAGGTCCTGAAAGCTTCTAACTCAAGGATACCAAAAAATACAACAAGGTATAACATACTCTACCAGCGCATAGAATACATGTAGGAAACCTAAGATGCATACAAGAAGTGTCATCACATAATCCAACTCTAGGGTTATCCTAGTAGTCCCTTCAGACCCCGACGCCCTAGTGACTCTATGTGGTTATAGTAACCTCTCGTGTAGACAAGGTACTACCTATGCCATCTCTAGTCCATAAAGGCAGCAACCATCATCTCAACTCCCATCCTAGACAATCTCAATCAGGAACTTAGGCATGGGCAAGGCACAAATATCTTATTAAGTTCATTTTAGATTTCCAATGTTTATTAATTATCACTTATTACTCTACTTGTAATGGAATCTCCTAGTAGCCACTTCCGGGCTCTAGCACTAATTCACAAGCCACTTCCTGACATACACTCAGATGACCTACTCTAGGGTTTCACATGAACAATATGATCACGGAGTTAACACAACTCTTAAATCTCAATAACTAGATCCAACGATGACAGAAACATGTAAAGCTAGAAATATCATAGAACAAGTTCACCGACACAATAGAATATGCAAGGCAAACAAACCTAATATATTAAACATCTAAAACCCCACCTTTGGGATTACATCTTCTAAAAGCTAAATTAATGCTACCCATACCAGTAATCATGAAAAGAAACCAAACACTCCAATAATAAACACATCATTATGAAATTATCGTAAAAATAATATTTAATTATATAGCATTATTCTTCTTCTTATTTTTCTTATTCTAAAAAAATTCTCATGGATGAATTTTATTTATTTCTAAAAATAGAATTTTCTAAAAATAGAATACCACTATAGGCAACTGAATATATCTACCTTAAATAACATGCAATTGAATATATCTTCATTAAATAACATGCAACTGAAAATATATTTTCTAAATAACATGCAACTGAATATATCTTTCATAAATAACATGCAACTGAATATATCTTTCATAAATAACATGCAATTGAATATATCTTTATTAAATAACATGCAACTAAATATATCTTCAATAAATAACATGCAACTGAAAATATCTTTCATAAATAACATGCAACTGAATATATCTTTCATAAATAACATGCAACTGAATATATCTTTATTAAATAACATGCAACTAAATATATCTTCATTAAATAACATGCAACTGAAAATATCTTTCATAAATAACATGCAATTGAAAATATCTTTCATAAATAACATGCAACTGAAAATATCTTGCCGCGTTACTCAAACAATCAATACCAGCAAGCATGAGGAAGACACTTTCTACAATGTCCTACAGAGATCTGAAATAGAATAACCATAATAAAATCAAAACCTACCTCAAATCAATTATACAAATTCAATGATGTCCAGAATGAAGAAAACATAATTCAAGCTTTTCGAAGAGCTCTCACAAATCTGTCCCAAATCTGTCTCCAAAATTCCTCCTCCAAAACCTATGTACCTGAATAATGGCCAAAACCCCCAATACATAAAGGAATCTCCTTTCTCATGCATGAATTCAAACTCAACTCCAAGAGGGCTTTGCATGAAGATGAACTTTAGTTCACAGTTCAGTCTCAGTTGAACTGAAGTCTCCTTTCCACTTTGACTTGAGTTGAAAACATATAACCAAACTTCAACTTGAATTACTAATTCAATTTCATTCAATTATGAATGTGCAACATAAAGCATTCAATTAAATAATAATTAGAACATTTAGTTAACATAAATACCACATGCCAAAATAACCTTTAATTTAATAAATATATTTTAATTAAACAAAGGTTAAATTTCATGATTTAAATAAATCAAAAGTGAAGATATTTAATTAATTCACATTAATTAAATATTTCAACCACACTCAAAATAGCATATAATTAATTCCTAATTAATTAATGCATCAACTATATAATATAAATAATAATTAAACCAAATAAATACATTTATTTAATTACCATTTAAATACTATGCCACAGCTAAAAATATAATGATCTAAAAATAGAAATCACATCAAACGCCACAAAGCAACGAATCAAAAAGACCTAAGGACCCACACTCAAACTCAGGACATAGGTGTAAACTCTTGCCAATTAGACGAGTTTAGAAGGGTGAAAACACAGAATCTTGCCCCTTACTTTAGGACAATAATTGGCTTAGGTTAGGATTTGGAACTGAATATTATCTCCCTTCTTTTACCATTGAGATTAGCGATAGGGCACGCTCATCCTGACAATTCAAGAAAGTCGATGCTCGATACCTGCAAACTTGCATAAGAGACAAGCATGTGCATATATATAGAGATATAACAGACAATGGCGAGGATCGGCCAATTGTGTGGATCTCGCAAGCAAGTAACTACGACTTCGTCGCTCAACCATATCAGGCATGTCAAACAGAAATGTAAAACAAACACATCAACCATACACATGCAAGTATGGGGTCAGTAAAATCATAAGTTTCAATGATTTCCTAACATATAATCTATCATCCTAAAGTAATCATAACTTTTATAAAAATGGACTAGGGGCGAGGTACTACAGCTACTGCTGCTAATTTTTCAAACATTGCATGGATAAAACAACTTTTGAAAGGCATGAATAAGGAGATCACTGATACAGTGATAATATATTGTGATAATACCAGTGCTATAAACATTTGTAAGAATCTAGTGATGCATGCAAAGACAAAGTATATATCTATAAAGTATCACTACTTGAGGGAATAAGTACAAGACAAGCAAGTAAAATTTGAGTTTGTGAAATCAAAAGAACAACTTGTAGATGGGTGGTCCCACAATAGTGTGTCCCACTTTTTGGCCAACTTTGACACAGAGATCAATATTCTCAAAAAAAAATTCACTTTCGAACACCTATTGCTGCAAAACTATTAGGAATTTGAAGATGATGTAATCTAGAGTCTTTTAGAACTTTCCTTCTAGTTTCTTAATATATTTTAAAATTCATTAAAATTCATTTGTCCTTCTCCTTCGAAAAGTGGTTTGTATGAAAAATTGTGTTTTTAAGGAGTTACTGCCACTTGGATCAAAATAACTTCTTTTTTAAAAATGATAACGATGTAATTCTTTCGAGATTATATTTGCAACTTCAATATCTAAAGGATGCAATTGGTTTCATTCATTTTAGGTCAATATTTCATAGTTTATTAGGTTCTAAAGTGACAGTAATTGTAATTTAGACTTATGGTCACTTGGATCGCTCTAACTTGATCTGTGTATATCGAAATTTATTTTTTCTTTTTTTTATATCAAGGTAACACAAATAATCTTTTCCTACATATTTTTCATAATTTTTTTTTTGTAATTTACTATTTTTCTCGAAGTCTTGAAGAGACAGGTTGTTGAATGACCAAACAACCTATGTTTAGTTAAAGTAATATTTAAAAGTGATAATGAACTCAATATGTATTAAAATTATATTCATTATAAATCTTCTTCCGAATAGAATCATACTAAATAGATAGGTTTTCCAAATGGATTCATTTGATCTGCCAAAACATAAAGTCGAAGTGATTTTTTGTTAGCATTTTAATAGGTGTGAAGGAGACTCCATTGTAGGTATGAATGAGGAGTATAGATGTTATATCAATGTTTTTTTAATCTAAGAGGCTTTGAGCTAACCATTTGTAATTAATTCCTTCAAATGGAACCTCTCAAGGCTTAAATAGTCATATTTTATTAAAAATGTGTTATTTCAGCAAAAATCAACATGTCTAAAAAAGTGGGACACACTATTGTGGGACCACCCAGATATATTTACTAAACCCTTACGTAAGGATATATTTGAGTACTTGAGGACTAGACTAGGGGTCCATCCCCTGTCTGTTGGTCACTAAGGTGACCAGGAGGTTGCATCAACCTATAATTTATCAAAATATCAAATGACATTGATGCATATTGATCACACTTTAGATTTCCTAAGGTTGTGAAAGTCAGAAATTGAAGAACAAAATAACATTACATATCAGTGCATGAAGGTACTTGATCTGAATCGAACACCAGAGATAACATTTTGGCTACTGCAAAGCTATTTATTTTTTGGCATTTTTTTCAAAGAGAGAGGAGGTTCAATGAAATATTATCAAGGAGAGAGAGTCCACGAAGAAAGAGAATCAAAAGGAGAAGAAGAAGATCAAATCCACAAGGAGAGTCTGCTTGGAGGTATTAATGTCGTCCAATGATTAAACATGTTGAATGTACAAGCTAGGGAGAGCTTACCAAGCTACAACATTTGTTTATATAGTTGTAGAATAGATGTTTGGTATTATATGGCATATTTGATATTGTGTTGCCATCAATGCCAAAGGGAGAGATTGATAACCTACAATTGATTAAATATCTTGATGGAAAGAATAGACAAGTGAAAGATAGTGATTTATGGTCACTGGGCTACTAAAGTGATATGTAAGGCAATTAAATCAGTCAATGTATTGTCATTGATGTCAACTAGTTTTGATTGTACTTATCATGATAGTTACAAACATCTAAAGAAGAAAAATGGTAAACGAATGAGATATCTACATGAAGATGAGATGGATATGAAAGATATGGCTATGGTATACATTGGGTAACTTATTGATAAGTCTATGGCATCATTTTATTGACTCGATTGTATTACATGATTTTTTTATGTATTGAAGATCAGAACTAAAGAAGGTTATGTGGTTGGTAAGTGAAGATTTTTGTATACACCGAGCTAGTGTAGTACATACCGAGTATAGTATTAACCGCGCTAGTTATCACCGACACATTTTGTATTGACCGAGTGAAAGAAGAAATAAAAATTATTACAGACGACTGAATTGATGAGATGGACAATTGCTTATGATTCTGAGGTAGAAGATAAAGTTTGTTATGATGATCTAACAATTGACAAAATTCAAGATTGATCGAATGAAGGAGAATGAAATGTGTTAGCAACACAACTGTCAAGGAAGCTTAAAGTTGAAAAATGAATGATGGAGATTAGGAGGCAAAATATAATGGATAAGAAGAAAATAGTTTATGATGTCTATTTAAGGAGACATGAGATTCATTATTGAGTCTAGGATAATTTTTTCTACAAGAGAACTTGTGTGAATAGATTGTTTTCATTCACCTCTGATCAAACTAGTTATGGACATAACCGAGCTAAACTGCAGACAACACTGAGCATTAGAGAAGCATACACTGAGTGGATTAAAGTTAGATAATATGAAGAATTGAATTGTTTATTGATAAAAAGAGTTATTTTGAGCTTAGCATAGATCTAAAAATATGCAAATCACAGTTGTATTTGAATCAGATCATTACTATATGAGTTTAACCATTGTTACAACAAAATATCTTAACCGAGTTGGACTTCACAGTCTTTTTGTATTTCAATATGACATTCAATGAATGTTGATTGTTTTCTTATTGACCACATAGTGAATGTTGGTTAAAGGAGAACTATTAGTGATAAATCCTTCAACAAGTCACACCTTACAGTGTTTTTTTGTAACCTTTAACAAGGTTGGCTCCAAATCGAGCTCACTTCAAAAGAGTGAATTATTTTGGGTTACTGGTCCCAGGTGGTTTTTCTCTTAATAGGGTTTCCATGTTAAAAATCTATGTGTTATGTGTGAATTATGTGTTGAATTATTATTTTTCTTTACACATTTCATAACTAGATTAATCGGTAAACATAGTAGTTAATTTACTGTCAATCGGTAAATGAAGAGAAAGATATTGTTGATAGCTTACTGAGTTGATTATTTGATTGAAAAGTTTGAATATATACATCTGGGAGATTTGGGTCTGTAGGTAACTATAATTAACTGATTCACCACCCCTCTTAGTTATCTAACACATCTAAGTGGACTCCTTTTCCTTTTCCTTTTAACTTTCTGCTCGGGTATTATAGCCAGTGCAAGTTTATCAACTTCTGCCCTTGATTCCAAAATTTTTGCCCATATAATCTTGTTGTTCTCATAAAATTCCTCAAGTTTACCTACCAAAATATTGAGTGCTCTACCATTCATCAAAAATTGATTAGAATACTACTTCATCAGCTCATCAATCTCGATAACTGTAAGAGTAGGCATTGCCAAAATTAATGAATGTTCCCTCATTTTCTTTTCTATATGAAAAGTGCATGTCCACCTTGCATATATCTTCTCCTATAATTCCTTAGGGATATATCTATTAAACTTAATAGGTTATATCTTGAATTTAATCATCATTTGGATGATAGCTTCTTCTATTTTCTCCTGATCCTCGGTAGACATATGTACATACCGACTCATCTTTGGGTCAGTTAGACTCCTCGAATCTTTATATTTTTAGCTAACTCATCCACCGATTGATTCTTATTTACAATAAATTTAAACTTACTTTGATCATCTTCTTCATCATCTTCATCTATATCATCTTTAGCTCTTATCAGTCTTCTCCTCTTCTTAGGTTGCTCGGTGGTGATTTGAGCACCAATTTTCTTTTTCTGATAAGTCTTTGTGGGAGTAGGCCTTGTGATTTTTGTTATTTCTTTAGGGATGGAGAAGCGGTTGTGGAGAATCTTGTCCTTTCTCATGTAGGCATTTTTGCTTGCTTCCTTTTCCTTGTGGCTTTTACCGATGCAGCTTAAATTTCCTTATCTGACTTGGTATCCTTCGTATGTTCACTGTTGCTAATCAAAAGTTGTTCCTCAATTACTTCTTCAACCAAATTAATTTCTAAATCTTCTTCTTTTTCATCTTCTCCAAATTTTTTTGCCAAGGTTTCCATCATCTTTTTAGATTTTCTATTTACCTTCACTCCAACTAGATCCATCTTTATTCTTAACTTAGCTTCCTCATAGGTTCCAAATCTAGTAGCTTCTGGATCTTTGGGCTTGGCCAATAGTGCCTTTATTAACCTAGAAGATTACTCAATAACTAGTTCATAACCCATTGGAGGTAACCAGGAAGTCCTTGGCTCGACTGCCTTGATTAGAGCGGTGTCGGTATCCACTAGAAAGTATATATCTTCTTTCTATTTTTCAACTAACTATCTAGGAATCCTGCTTCTTTTGTGCATTCTATCCTTAAATTGTCCAAAATAATCATCCATGATAGTTACAAAATTCTGACCTAGATTTTGGATAAAATCACTTATCTGCATGATAATTGGTCAGTTGACATCCCAGTAAACATTACTGATAGATGGGAAGAAGTTTTGTAGGTAAAAAAATATATAGACCAGTAATGAACCAAACTTACATGTGTTTGTCTTTGCTACCCAAATGGTTCTCATATTCTCCTCTAATTGTTTCAATAGTAGCTCGACGAGATCTAATTGTAGACCTTTTTTAACAATTTTGTATGCAATATCTACAGCTCCACATGGTACACTGTTGGGCCTGCTATATTGAAATATCTTATAGCCAATAACATAGGCTCCAAACCTTTTTTTCAGATCCATGATGGTATTTACTCTCATTCCTCTTCCATCCCATTCAGCTTCTATGAGCTTCTCAGTTTCTATCCTCGGTGCATTCCTTATGACCTTAGCTTTTTCAGTAGTGGGGTAACTGGTAACTGCATGAATAATATCCTTGGATAGTTTGACCGGTTCATCCAACCACATTTTGCCTTCATGTATGAGGATAAGAACAACCCTAATCCATTCATATTTGAACTCTCTTGGGAAATATAGGGAATTCATCAATCCCTTAACTTCCAGATGTTTGTGCTCATCCTTGAGCTTTCCATTGTCACTTAGCTCTTGGTAAGTAGATTATAGCTAAACATCTCCGATTTCACTAATTTTACAGTGGATATATGCATGTATATCTTGTACCAATAAAACCCTAGGTGGTATGCTATAAAACATGCCTTCTTGATCAATTTGTGAGGGAATCTCAGGGTGCAACTTATATTTAGGTTCCTCATAAGTTGCAGACTTGATTAGTGTGACCTTTTTGTCACTTCTGGACTTAGATTTCACAACCTTGGATGAAGATTCCATCTTTTTCTCAAATTTTAGGGCTTCACAAAATCTTAGTAAAATAACTTGGTAGCTAGAAAATTACTTGAAATAGTGATAAAATTTCTCGAGATCTCCTTAAATCTCTATCAAATGCTCAAGAAAATCTTTTCTCAAATTGCTCAAGTTGGTTTGGTTCTTCTCGTGATCATTGTGTGATGAAATGACTTTCTTCATCATATATTTATACCTAAAATTTCTTTTCTCACTCAAACTTCCACATTAAATGCTTTACCTACCACATATTGGTAAACATAGTTATGCTCGGTTACCACTTCAAAGGCTTTAGCTTGGTTAACACTAGATATCACTTGGTTGATACTTCAACTTGGTTAACCTTACCAATATTCACCAACTAACAAACATTTAATTAGTCATGCTTTTACCGATTGTACACATTCTAAGTTCAAAGCATATAATACCATAGTGCATCTTATTTCATGTTGATTTGGTTTTCATTCAATAGATATAAGGAACTATTGTAAGATATAGCTGATTTTCATTTAGTTCCATAACATACCTTAATTACTTAGGTAGAGGTGGTGAGATCACATAATCCAAAGTGAGGTGTCATCGACTGTAGTGCTTGATCCAACATTCTCATTTGTTGCTTTTCTCTACATTTGATTTCTTATCCTCATGATTTCTTCAATTGTGTTTCCAATTGTATTTACATTTCCCTCTAGTGCTTGGTCTCTGCAATCTTTACTTAAGTGACCAACTATGTGAAAGTGCAAATATGTCATTCCAATACTTGTCCAATTAGGAGATCTTCCTCTCTAGTTCTTTCCCATGTAATTTGCTGCAATATGTCCATATCTTCCACATGATGTGTAATTAGTCCAAGTGTTGTAATCCCAAGTGTATGCATTGCCTTTCCTTTTTGGTTGATATGTCTTGTTATGTCCAGACTTGCTTCATCTTTGTCTTGCATTCCTGTGATATGTGTCCATGCATGTTGCAAGTGCGACAATGTTTTTCCATGTAGTGTTTCTTAGGTGTCCTATTCAAATTTGATCTACACTCACGTGTTTGATGTCCATACTTATTAAACTTATATTAATAACCATCAAATCTAGGATTAGATTTAGGAATACATTTTTCTTTGCTTCTTCAAATATTTGATGTGTGGCCTAGTTTTCCATAATGATAACATGATAGCTTCTTTGGTCTTGGATTTTCACAGGCATTATTCTGTTCAACTTGTCTTGATGACTCTCCCTGCTTGGTATAGCCTAACCCAGTAGTGTTATCAAGTCTTCTTTGACTATTTAGGAATTCATCCATTCTTTTAGTACTATCTTCAACTTTCTTGATCATCTCATTATGTTGTTGCTGAATCTTTACTTCATTCTTCAATCTTTCATTTTCTTCTCTTAATTCACCAATGTCTTCCAATTTCAATCTGATTAGAGACTTCAAAGTGATTCTCGGTGAGTCTTAATATCTTAGATTCCTTTTCTTCCAATTTTTCAGTCATTTTCCTCCTAACTTCAATAGCCAAATTTCTTTCTTGTTCACCCTGTCTTGCATTGTTCATGACATCAATCATTCTAACCATTTGTGTTTCTTGACCGATCCACAGTGCTTTCACTTTTTCAGTAAGATGTTGATTCTTTTTAGATAGATCTGATATGGTTCCTTCAGATGCATCAGATATGCTACCAGATCTAGATCCATATCCAGATGCCTCAAATGGATCATCTATCTCTTCTTCATGATAATCATTCTCATTATACCAAAGTGCCATATCCTTCTTCTTGACCAGTAAATTTCTTAGTGTTTCTTTAGCTTCCTTGAATTGTTCAATATAGATTTGTATCTATATTCTTTGATTCTCAATATTCTTATCAAGCTTATACCTTCTCCATCCTTAAGATCTTTTCTCTTCAGTGATTGAACTTCCAAAATAAGAGAACTAGCTTTGATACCAATTGTTTGGATTATGGAAAGATATGTACTCAAAGGGGAGGGGTGAATCAGTACCTTTAAAACTTTTCAAACTGAATCTTTATTAACATGAATATCATTAACTGTTTGTCTCAATTACATGTAACATACATCCAAAACATAACTAAAATGTAAATGCATGTAATCTAATCAATAAACCATTCATGAAACTTCATACACATAACTCAAGTATTTTGGTATCACAGAAACCCTTGTTAGAAGGTAAAAATTGTGGTGGGATGACACCCACAAAGGTTCACTACTACAGTAACACGTTTTTGGTTAAAGCTACAAAAATTATGATAACTTTTGGTGATCTTACCCTGTTAGGAGTAACAATGAGATCATCTAGATCTACATGGTTAAAGGATTTTAGCAACACAACCAAGTGTGCGCTTGGTTGAGAGATTTACAAAAGAACTGTTAAGTTCACTCTGTTAAGAGATTTATAAATCTTCTACAATGGTTTTTATGTAATCAAAATAGTAGAATTGATTTGTAAATAGAAACTCAATCATGCCTGATTTAGATCTACAAATTACTCATCTATTATCACCTTAATGTGATTGATCTCTTCAATGAATACTATTCGATAGCCTTTTGTTCATGATAAACTAAATTGTCCTTCAATGATTTTCAATCAAATACCCTATTCGATCTTCAGATGTCTTTCACTATGGTGACTACTTCATGTGTGATACATGTCAAAATAACATCCTTAAAATTTTTATATCAAACTAATTTGACCTAATTAGGGTTTAACCTTTATCTTAGAAAACCTAAGATCTACAGTAGAAATGAATAACCTAGATCAATATTACATAGGAATCATCAACAAATTAGTGATTACATCCATATTAAATTTTGTCTCGATCTTTGTAAACCATTTTCTTAATCGGTGTGAACTGTTTTCCTTATAGTTTGTGTCATTCCAAACTGCTATGTCATTTCCTATTTCACTCATTATACATTGCATTCATCACTCAGTAATTTGTTGGTGCTCAATTAATATGAATTCTTGGTGACTACTGTGCTCGATACTCGGTAATCATCTGGCTCAGTGAGAGTGCTTGATCAAAGCTATATTCGGTTAACTTAATAATCTACCTTGAGTTCTTCTTGGTGAAGAGGCTTTGTGTATTGATCGATTGTCTTGTCTTGTCTCCTTTACCGACTATATGATTGAATAATACTAATGACAACCATTAATGCTCTTTAGGAGTAACACATGTGTGTGTATATATATATATATATATATATATATATATATATAATAGTGAGCTCATCTCTCTCTATATATATTGAAATCAAAATTATATATAGGTTGACATTAATACTATATATATATATTTAAATATATTAATGATATATATATTGTTATATTAATATCAGGAATAATGGAAGTATATATTGAATTATATAATATATTTATAGAATGATCTAATATTTATATATGTAAATTATATATATCTATTAGTAAACAATGGAATTGGAATTATAAATAAGTTGCGTTATATATATTTATTTATATTTTTGTAATATTAAATATTAATATATATACTCAAGAACAATTCCTTAATAACTCATTAATCACTATTAAGGGGATAGGGAGTGTGTGTAGGAAGAGGCAGTTAAATCAGTCACATGATGGAAAGATCCCAATATAGGTAGAGCCTTGATGGAATCCACTTGTAGACTATACAAGCATTCTATCACATTAAATCTACCATCTTTCTTAAGGTTTGTGATTAGGAGAGAAGTAAGGAATTAGAGCTTAAGTATGTATTATGTATTCGTCATTGTTCTTAATATAAATTGGTTTAAATGCCTAATGTGGTACTTCAATCATTGGGAATCAACATTCTCCTAGTAGTGGACATTACATGTTCTCATTCCCAAATGCAATTTGAACCCCAAATTGGAAATTTTAGAAAAAATTAAGGTCCAAGAAGGAGACATTACAAGTGGTATCAAAGCATGATCCTATCATCCTGCAAGGTAAAAGATAAAATAATAGACAAGTATATAAAGAGGAATTTAAATAATTAATCAACATTATGGATAGATTATAAAAAAATTATTATGATTATAATTTATATACAATGTTATGTGTTTTAACTTGTAATCAATCATGATTAATGGAGGAAGCAAGTTAGGGAATTACAGTTTACCGATTCCCCCAAGCTAAGTAGGTCACCCTAAGGGATGAAATTGTTATAATGAGATATCATTTCCTTTTGTGGGCCAAGTGCTGAGTTGTCATAGTGGGATGCTAAGTGCACTTGGGTTTAGTAGCTCATTCAGAAGTTTATAGGCACCCTCTCGAGGCTTTTCTACTGACTAAATTATGATTGATTATGAACGACGTGTCTATTAGTCTTTGTTTTCTAATAATGAACCTAACAATGTGTGTATTATGTGTATACTTTGTGTATGCTTCATGTCTTCATACATCAATGTGTATACTTCATGTATGCTCTGTGTCTTCATACATTAATGTGTATGCTTTGTGTATACTTCATGTCTTCACATATTCATGTATGTGTTGTCAAGTGTATACTATGTGATGATTCTACTTGGATTATCTAGAATAGTATAATAATTTGAATTTGAAGTATGTTACCTTGCAAACGAGCCTTTGGAAAAATCAATTAGTACCATTATGAAATAGATTAAAATCATCTCTTTGGGAGATGAGAGAAAACATGTATGGAGTTCAATAGTCAATTTCCACTATTAAAACATAAGAAAATTGCTTAAGGACAAGAAAATTTGGGAGGGGAAGACTGTCACAAACCGTAATTCATGTATGGATAATATAAATATATCTTTAAATACATTTACTTCATTTAAATATTGCTCTAATAATTATTTTAATTGTATCATACTAATCAATATAATCTTAATCAATCAATATAATATTATTATTAATCAATATATAACTAATTAGGAATCTATAATTAATATAATCTTAATCAATCAATATAATATTATTAATAATCAATATTATTATTATTTATATACTTTAGCTTGCATATGCATGTAGTTTCATATACCACTAAAGTGGGGGCTCAATTTACCATCGTAAATTGTAAGAACCTAATTGGTGTGTACAATTTCATGATTTTTTAGTGCCCGCGTTAGTGTGTTCTCATTTTAGCATGCATAATAGGACTTCATATTGCACTTAATGAACACCTAAATTCAAATATGAGTCCTATGTTAATTCAATCTCATCTAAAATCAAGATAGGCCCTTATTTATAGGTATTCTCCTTGATTATTTCATCAATTTAATCATTTATTTAATCACATAGGACCTATGTCACCATTTGTGGCTTTTTGTATTATTTCCCAACCCCAAAATTAGTTGTTCCTTGCAGTCCAACATCCCCAAGTTATTCAGGGCCCATAATTTTAATTTGAGCCTAGATTGGTGGGTATAGAATGCCCTAGGCAATCTTTTCTCAGGAACAAAATGCCTTGGGAAATTTGTTCCCCAAGGTTTGGGCTGAAATTGAAATTGAAGGATTTGAGCAATAAAAATCCACAAAACTGAAGATCACATGGAAACAAAAACCTATCAAAAGGAGGTAGAGACAAGAAGAGGGCAAGGATTTGACTTAAAAAATATGAAGAATATATTTCCTAAATGAAAACAACAATATACAATGGATCAATCCTTATAAAAAGAGATTGAAAACCTAAAAAGGAAAACCCTAAAAAGAAAAAGTGTGTAATAATTAATTTAATTATTACATGACTAATGCATGCATGTTTTAATTATAAAATGACTAAAGCGTGAGTGTTTTAATTATAAAATGACTAATGCATGAGTGTTTGAATTATAAAATGACTAATGCATGTGCATAAAGTGAAAACTTAAGAAGGGAGTAAAGTTAATTTAATTAACATAATTAAATTAATACTTTACTCTAACACCCCCCTTAAGATGAGAAATAATGCAGCTACTAAAAATGCAAGAAGAAAGCAAAGGAAACTACAGTGCTGAAAGCAAAATATGGGTCCTGGCAACATGGTTGACCTGATGAGGTACCCAACACAAGAAAATCTCTATAAAATGGAGAAATAGAGAAAACCACATGGGAAAAAACCCTACTCCAAAAAGAGATAGAAATAGAAGGAAGGGAGACCTCATCACTGAGACCCGCAAGGATAACTTCCTTCACCCCAAGCATAGAATGCAATTGAAGATATCATAGTGATGTAAAAGGTTTAGTGAAGATGTTAGCAACCTTATCAATGATGTACTCCAAACTTAGCGAGCCATCCTGAATCAAATGCTTGATGAAATGCATATGAAGATCAATGTGCTTGGTCCATTGATGCTCAACTAGATTGCAAGAAATATGTATAGCACTTTGATTTTCACACAAAATAATAGTGGGACTATCAGGAGGATAACCAAAATTTGTCATCAACTGTCGAAGCCATAAAACCTCTTGACTAGCTAGCACAATTGCTCGGTACTCTACCTATGTAGATGATAATGCATGAGTTGTCTACTTCTAGCAAGACCATGTGATAGGACCAAAACCAAGATAGAAAATAAAGCCAAAAGTAGACCTTCGACAGTAGTATCACCAACCCAATCTGAGTCTTTGTAACCAACAATGTGAGGATCCCTTGATGTATAATGAATTCCATAAAAATTAGTACCTCAAATGTACCTCAAGATACATTTGGAAGCTTTCTAATGAATCTCATGAGGATCATGTGAGAATATAGAGACAAGGCCAACCACAAAGTAAATATCAAGACGAGTGTGTTTTAGATACAACAAACTATCCACTAGCTATCTGTATAAGGTGGAATCCACTGTAGGAGTAGAGCAAGTGGTAGATAAAACAACACCCAACTTAAAAGGCATAGGAGTAGGCTTGCAATAAATCATGTTGAACCTCTGAAACATATCAAGAGCATACTTCTATTGGAGTATGGAAATCCCATCCAAAGACTGAATAACCTGTAGGCCCAAACAATAGTGTAGAAGTCCAAGATCTGTCATCTCAAACTACTCTCTCAATGCACACTAAACACTCTGAATCATAGAGGATGCGCTACCTATAATGATGAGATCATCAAAATATAGCACAAGTATCAATAGATCATCCCTATGATGCTAAATGTACATTGTAGGATCAGAATGACAATGTGTGAAGTGTGATTCAAGCAAAAAATAATCTATCTTCTCATACCAAGCCCTAGGGGCTTTTTTGAGACCATATAGAGACCTCTAAAGTCTGCACACCATAGAAGAGTCCTGCATAAACCTTGAGGCTTCTCCATGTAGATTTCCTCCTATAGGTCTCCATGCAAAAATGAACTCTTTACATCCATATGATATATTGTCCATCCTTGAGAAGCTACAAGAGATAGTACAAGGCATATATAATTCATCTTGGTGATAGGAGAAAAGGTTTCAGAGTAATCAATACCCTCCACCTATGAAAAACTCTTCACAACAAGATGTACCTTATACCTATCAATAGAACCATCTGCAATAAACTTGGTATGGTACACCCACTTGCACCAAACCAACTTCCTTCCTTTCGAAAGAGGACAAAGATCCCAAGTGTGATTCTTCATCAAAGAAGAGTACTCCTCATCCATAGCCATATCCCACTTAGGATGACCTATCACATTTGAAAACAACCTCTAAGGATCATCTCAAATAACATGACTCAATAAACTAGTACCAAATGTCTAATCATGAGTGCGATGATTATCTAAAGGATTTCCTGCCAAAGGTCAAGTTACATCAACAATATCATGAGTCTACTTGGGCATGCATTGAACATCTAGTGGAGGTGGGGAAGGTGGATCACCATCTGAATATTCCTTAGAGGATATGGAATCTTGTAGAGGAGAAGAAGAAGTACTAGGTAGTCAAGAAGAAGTTGATGATGGAGGATCCATCTGAGGATAACACTCATCAAACTGAACATCTCACTGGAACAAGAATTCTTTGGAATCAAGATCAAACAACCTATACACCTTCACATCCTCATAGTAGCCAACAAATATGAGTGGTTGGCTCTTCCTCTCCATGGATTTCCTTTGAGAATTTGGAATGAATTCCTAAGCGTCACTACCAAAAAGTCAGAATGTAGAAACATCACGCTTGACATGAGTCCAAGCCTCCTCAAGAGTCAAATGTTGTAATGCCTTGTGAGGCATGTGATTTTGAATATAGTTGGAACAATTGATAGCCTCATCCCAAAAGGAAACACTCATAGCTCGAGACTGTAGCATACAATTGGCCATCTACTGTAATGTTCTGTTCTTTCTCTCTGTAGTCCTATTTTTCTGAGGGGTATGAGGAATTGTGAATTAATGTTTTAAACCATACTCAATGCAAAAATATTTGAAAGATTGATTCACATATTCCCTCCCATTTTCAGTGTGTATACGCTTGATAGAAAGACCAGATTGCTTCTCTACAAATGTCTTAAAGATTTTAAATGAATCAAAGACATCAGAATTGTACTTCAAGAAGTACAACCATGTGCATCTAGAGAAATCATCTATGAAGGTGAGTACATATTGGGCACTAGAAAAAGGAGTGGGAAATGACATAAGATCACTATGTATCAACTCCAAAGGTGCTAGAGAACATGATTATCTACCTATCGAAAAGGGACCTTTATGATGTTTTCCAAGCACACAACCATGAAAAACACCATCAGTACAAGAGATCTGAGGTAGCCCAATCACTAGCTCTTGTGTACTCATTTGCTATAGATATATATAGTTGACATGGCCAAAATGCTCATGCCAAATCTTGCTCACTGTGTCTTCATGAGAAACAAGAGAAACACTAGTAGAATCAAAGCTCTCGAAGCCATCAAACATGTATAAGTGATTCTCTAAATCAATACTCCCATTAGCAAAAACCAAATCAAGATCATGGATGTCTCGAATAACTACATCATGTGGTGATAAATTAATTATCTTACCAGAGCCAGAATGACAAATATGATAAATAGATAGGAGCTTCGTAGAAATGGTCAGAACCAAAATAACATTCTCTAGAGAACCAACATCCAATGAAATAGTTCCAAAACCTACAAATGAAAGTAGTGTTGAGTCACCAACTACAATATGTGTAGTAGCACTCTGAGAAAGTGAAGTAACCAATCCAGCTGAGTGTGACATATGGTGTGAAGCACCTAAATCAATGATCCATGAGGTAGTGGAAGACAAAGCTCGAGGAGAAAGAGCATGTCCTTTCCCTATTGGAGAAGGTGGAGGCTTCAGTTGGAGAAGGTGGAGGCTTTAGAGAAGCAATACTATGTTGTTGCATGGCTTCTTTTAGAGCCTCAAGTCATTTCCAATACCTAGAAAATGGATGCCCTTTCTTGCCACAAAAACTGCAAGGATCACTTGTGTACTTCGTAGTCTTAAAGGAAGACTCACAGACTTAGAAGATTTTCCTTTTGGAGTGGATTTATTGGGATCTAATTTTGGTGGTGGCTTGGAGGAATTCTCACTACTAGCTGAATCTATTTTAGGCTTGGGCTTCTACTTCTTCTTTCCCTTGGATAGTTGGACAACCAATGCTTGGTTCTTTGATCCTGTTAGAGAGTCCAACTAGGTAAGTTTGGCCTGCTCTCTAGTCAAATGATCACAAAGCACCTCAAAGTGGGCATGGTGAATCTAGGTCCCAAAGCATCCATGGTAGAGTGGAAGGTAGAAGAGAAAATCTGAAAGTTTCCCTGAAGCTTAAACAGAATCAAATAAATACACTCTTTATTAGTCTTTTTCTTTCCATATCCATGTAACAAAGATCTATGTTGTTTGAACTTTATCAGAAAGTCCTCAATGGAGGGAAAAGAATCAAGTATAAGGGAGGTAAGCTTTGCCTCAATATGAAGTGCTCTGAACTCATTGATGGTACCAAATAAGGTCTCAAACTTAGTCCACATCTCTTGAGGGGTATTACACCCATCAAGATGAAATTGTAAACTGTCTAAAACCTATAAATAAATCAACCCCATAGCCTCATCCATCTTGTTCCCATGCTGCATGACCTCAAATGGCATTGTGAACATTGGTTGTACTACATCTAAATAAGACCACAACCCTTTTGAATGGAGATGTCGTATCATTAGGGTTTTCCATGTGTGATAATTATGTGGGGTTAGAAGTTCTAGACAAGAAGAGGTCTCAACCATATTTTTTTAGAAGGGGTTTGTTTTTATGTATATCTAGTTTACATAAGTAAATGACATAAACAAGAAAGAAAAACACCCCCCACAATCCAAATAATCAAACCCTTGAAGCTAGAAAGATTTTCTTATACAAGAAAAATGAATAAAGGCTTCAGATATGAATCATGTGTACCTTAAAAAATTCTAATAAAATTTGGCAGAGATCTGGATAGTGCTTGAGAAAAGCTTTCTGACACTTCTTTTAGAACAAAAAATAGAGCTAATTTGAGCAAATAAGGCCCCCCAAAATGTAGAAATAATCATCTAGCTTTGATAGAATAAATAGTAAGCAAGATGGAAGAAAAATCTAGAGAAAATATCATGAGAGCGTTGGGATCAAAACCAGCTTTTCGGTGATATCTTGTTTGCCAAAAAATGACACCTGGAGCTCTAGTTACACCAATTTTAGTGCAAGGGGCTCTAGAAGTAAAAAAAAATATATACCAAAAAAATTTGGTGGGGCCAGCCGCTAGCCCCAAGCTGCAGCAACTGGTCACATGTGCCTGAGGGCTACTGTCGACAGTTTAATTGGTGGTGGTTATCCAATGCAGTTAACCTTGGCGGTGACTGCTGTGGTTTAACCTGATGATGATTGCACAGTTACCGCTGTGGTAAACGGCCCGTTGGTGGCCCACTAATGGTGGTGGAGTGCAGGGGGGCACGTGGGTGGAACACCCTTTTTAATGATTTCTTGTGTAAAAAACACCTCATTTTTAATGAAATTTTTTCCTTGGGGTGCGTGCATAGTCATACGACCCTATGGAAAAATATTTTTGCCTCTCTCTGCAACTTTGTCAAAATCAGACGTATTTTAAATTGAAATAGGGGTTTTTTGGGCACTGCGAGTTCAACGGTGAGGTTCATTTGAGATTAAAGTGCACCAAAAAATAGCGACCCCCTAATTTCAATAAAAAATACTTGAAAAAGCCCTAATCTAAACTAGTTGATCCTCTTATCTTTGATTCCTTCAAACACGAACAAGTTGTAGCAAATCAGGGTCTGATACCATGAAGGATTTGAGCAATACAAATCTACAAAACCGAAGATCACCTGCATACAAAAACCTGTCACAAGGAGGTAGAGACAAGAAAAGGGCAAGGGTTTGACTCAGAAAATATGAAGAATATATTTTCTGAATGAAAACAACAATATGAAATATACAGTGGATCAATCCTTATAAAAGGAGACCAAAAACCTAAAAGGGAAAACCCTAAAAAGAAAAAGTGCATGTAATAATTAATTTATTGGAGGTAGTTTCCCCTCATCAGGTGGTATTTACTATGCTTGATTTGTTGGAGGTAGTTTCCCCTCATCTGCCCAGTGTGTCTCTGCAATCTCGCCCTATTCTTGATTTGAACCTTGGCCTTGGCTCTGGGGATATTTCATCGGCTCATATGGATACTTGAGTTTTTCTTTCACATGGTACATTGCGGTCTTTATGAATTTTGTGGTTTTTATGTAGGTTTTGTTTGGTCCACTTTCAGCGAGTTGAAAAACTCATCTCTAGCCTGCTTACAGGAAGTTTCTCTTGCTCATACATCTTCTCTCCCATTGATTCTATTGGTATTTTCATTGTAAACTCATTCCCTTTAGTGGATGAGACTATTTGTAACTCCAGGCTGTAGTCCTAAGGAGATGTAAAATATGTAATATCTACATCTAACTCTTTGTATCTATACATGATTGTAACATGGATGCATTGTTGATGGAGCCTTCCTCACAGTTGTCTATCTCTTTTTGGTTTTTGTTTCATGATGGGGTCAAGAACAAAGTTTTTTTTCCTTGGTTCTTTTCTCCAGGAGCCCCTTATTTTAGAACTAGTAAATATGTAAAAATGAAAATATTCTTATCATATATATCAAGTGGCACTGCCACCTTGTTCAAAAAAAAAAAAATTAATTTAATTATTACATGACTAATACATGCATGTTTTAATTATAAAATGACTAAAGCATGAGTGTTTTAATTATAAAATGACTAATGCATGAGTGTTTTAATTATAAAATGACTAACGCATGTTCATAAAGTGAAAATCTTAAGAAGGGAGTAAATTTAATTTAATTAACATAATTAAATTAATACTTTATCCTAACAGAAATCAAGGGCACGTCTTCATAATTTAGTGGGATTTTTTATGGTCATATCTCTCGAGTTTATAATCTTATTTAGTATAAATCAAGCATCTTACTTCATTTTAATAAGTTGAAAGCAATTGAAAGGTTGGATCAATAATTTGAAGACATCCCATGAAGTAAAGATCTGTGAATCAAGGTAAAAATCATCAAGCATCAAGATTCAAAGGATATTTTTCTACATCAAGCATTCAATCACATCAACATCAACATGAAGATTTTAAAGGATTATTAAGATGACTAGGATATCATTAGCTAATGATTGGCTTGTAATATACCTCTTAGGTTATGTATGGTTTCTTATTATCCTCAAATCTATACATTTGAGCTTTAGATCTAGGCTTATTTGCATGCTTTCAATCATATTTGATACATATTCACATAGGGTTTTAATCTATTATGCTAGGGTAGATCTCTTATTTACACTTATGCATTTTAGCTCATAGAAATTTAGACATACTCTAGATTCATGAGCATGCAAACCTCTATATAGTCACCCACACATACATTTTTAGACTTGCAGATGCAAATGACTTTAAAAATAGCTATCAGTGGAATAAAGTAGTTCTCCATTCTAAGACAGACCTAGGTATACCTTTTTCAATCCCAATTATAGGGTATAGAATGACTCAGATGATCTATTCCCAAGAATAGAATGCCTCTGGTGATCTATTATTGAGAATAGAATTCCCTTGGTAATTTTTCCCCCCCAAAATCAATTCAAATTTAGAACAAGGTTTTGTATCTACAACAAGAGCTCAGATTTGGAAATACAACTATTTATGGATTCACAGACTTATAGTTGTCAAAAATTCATATTTGCATCAATCCATCTCCTATTTTGATCTGAGGTGTTCAAAATTCCTCTCTCACTTCCATTTTTACTTTATCTCCTTTTGATGGGGAGGCTAGGGTAGACTAGCTAGTCTATGCTCTGTTCCTTGTCCAAGGACTCAAGTATGCTCCTAACACCTGTGGTTGATCTATAGGATACTTGATACTTTCAATGAACCCCTGACCTACCTAACCCACCCACCAAGTTAAACCAATTCATTCATCATCATGACAAACTTTGCTTTCAGGCTACTAACCCTTATATTGGCTCATAAGGGCCTTTTAGTCTTCCACTGCTCCTGCAAACTCCAATAGTGAATTTTATGAGTTTCAAGAACTTATTCTAACTCTAACTTCATCATTGAAGATGAACACACCAAAAATGGATGGTGAGGGCCCTCATAGAGGTGCTCCTGCATCATACTCCCCCTCAGCACAAACTAAGGCACCTTGGGGTCTAGGAGAGCTAGATCAACACCAAACCTTTTGAACTATCCTTCCTCTATCCAGGTGGCTTCAGATTTAGGTTGTCCCTTCCACTGAATTAGATGCTCCATGTAGACTTGATGTCTAGTTGTCTTCTTCACCTTGGATTCTAGGATCTTCTCTACTTTGGCTGGTTCCTTCTTAGGCGGTGCATTGGTATCTACATCTTGTAGTACCTTTGGTGGAGCTGTACCTTGCTGACTGATATCACCCTTGAATCCGATCAAGTCTACAACATTGAATACCGGTGAGATGGCTAAATCTGAAGGTAAGTCCACCTTGTAGGCATTCTCTCCATATTTGGCTAAAATCCTGCATGGACATACTCTCCTCATTTGTAGCTTAGTAGGCATGCCTTTTTGCATCCTTGCTTTGTTAAGATGGACCATGACATAGTCCCCAATCTAAAACTATACTTCTTTCCTCTTTTCATCCACTTTAGGCTTGAGTCTTTGAGTAGACTCCAAAATGGTTTTCTTCACTTGCTCTTGCACCTCTTTGATGGTTTGAGTAAAATCTTTAGCTTGTCCACTCTTCAACTCCATGGCACCTAAATCTCTCAACTCACACACTCCTACGGGGTGTCTTCCATAGACTATCTCAAAAGGACTTCTTCCTATGGTCCTATTGACATTGTCATTATATGCATATTCAGCCTAAGATATCACAAGATCCCAAGTCTACCCATACTCCTTTGTCAAACACCTTAGCAAGTTGCCAAGTACCCTGTTGATGACCTCAATTTGACCATCAGTTTGAGGATGGTATGCTGAACTAAAAGAGAGATTAGTTCCCAACCTTTTCCATAAGGTTTTCCAAAAATGGCCCATGAACTTGCTGTCCCTATCTGACACAATACTTAAAGGAAGTCCATGGATTCTAATTATCTCTTTAAAGAAGAGATGTGCTACATAACTTGCATCATGAGTAGTTCTACATGGAATGAAATGAATCATCTTAGAGAACTTTTCAACAACAACATAGATGCTATCCATACCTAATTTGGTTTTAGGGAGTCCAACCACAAAGTCCATACTTACACACTCCCAAGGCCTATTTGGAACGGTTGAGGTTGATAGAGTCATGCATTGCTTGAACCTCCTTTAGCTCTTTGACATACTCCACATTGCTCAACATACCTTCTGACATCCCTTGCTAGTTTAGGCCAAACGTAGTATCTCTGTACTAACTCCAATGTCTTGTTTATACCAAAATGTCCACTTAGGCTACCATTATGCTTCTCTTGGATTAGATTTTCCCTCATGGATCCTCTAGGTACACAAAGCTAATTACCTTTAAACAACAGTCCATTTTGAAGGGTGTAATTTGCAAACTCACCATGAAAATGGTTCTCAAACTCTAGGCACACCTTGTAGGCTTGTGAGAAATCTTCATCCTCCTCATATAAGTCTTTTAAACCTACTATTCCAATGCTTTGCAACTGTACCTCTTGGACAGTCAATAACTTCCTACTCAAGGCATCTGCTACCTTGTTGAGCTGCCCTTTCTTGTGTTTGATTGTGAAGGTAAAGGATTGGAGATACTCCATCCACTTCAAGTGCCTTTTACTAAGCTTCTCTTGAGTGTTTATGTAGCTTAAAGCCTAGTTATCAGTAAAGACAACAAATTCTTTTGGCAAAAGATAATGGCTCCACTTCTTGAGAGATTGTACTAATGCATACAACTCCAAGTCATAAGCTGAATATTTCTTCTTTGCCTCATTGAGTTTCTCATTGAATAATGCCATAGGCCTTCCTTCTTGACTTAGTACACCCCCTACTACTATACCACTTGCATCACATTCAATGGTAAACAATTTGTCAAAAGTTGGTAAGAGTAGGATAGGTTTAGTAGCTACCTCTTGCTTCAATGTTTGGAATGATTTCTCAGCTGCCTCAGTCCATTTGAACTTAGTTTTCAGTCCTCCTTTGATGGTGTCTAATAATGGTGCACAAATCCCACTAAAGTTCCTTACAAACTTTCTATAAAATTGGGCTAAACCATGAAAATTTCTAACTTCTATCCTTGTTTTTGGGGTAGGCCAATTCAAGATTGCCTCCACGTTGCTTGGGTCCATTTTTAGATTACCCTTGGACACTACAAAGCCCAAATAAACTATCTCTTGCTGCATGAACTCACATTTCTCCAAATTGATGGCTAACTGCTCTTCATGGAGTCTCTTCATAACCAACCTTAAGTGCTCAAGATGCTCTGCTTTTGTTTTGCTATAGATGAGTATATCATCTAGATACACCATTACAAATTTTCTTGTGAAGTCCTTCAAGACCTCATTCATTAACCTCATGAAAGTGCTTGGGGCATTGGTAAGCCCAAATGGCATTACAAGCCATTCATACAAACCATCTGTGGTCTTAAAAGTGGTCTTCCACTCATCACCCTCCTTAACTCTAATTTGGTGATAACCACTCTTCAAATCCAGCTTAGTGAAATACATAGCACCTCCTAAGCAATCCATCAAATCTTCTATTCTTGGAATTGGGAACCTGTACCTGATAGTGATCTTGTTAATAGCCCTTGAATCTATGCAAAGTCTCCATTTTCCACCTTTCTTAGATGCTAAGACCACTGCTACTGCACATGGACTAATACTCTTCTTGATCAGCCCTGGATCCAATAACTCTTGTACTTGCCTTGCCACTTCCTTGTTCTGATCTGGGGTAAGCTTATATGCTACTTTATTAGGCAAGGATGCACCAGGTACAAAGTCAATTTGATGACTTATGGCTCTTCTTGGAGGTAAAGTGGCAGGGGTTCCATCACTTACAATATCTCTAAATTCTTCCAACATTTTCTGCACTTCCAATGGTAAATCTTCTTGCAACTTCTTGTCTTCCTCCTTTGGATTCACCATAATAGCACACCCTATGGTCTCCTCATCTTGTAGTGCATGTAAGAACTCTTCAATATAGGTGGATACATCCATCTCCTTCTATCTAAGTGTAACCTTTTCTTATGCTACTGTATTTCATAATCAGCTGGTAAGTATGCTTCCCTAACTTTGTTGACCATAGCTTTCCAATTAGAGATTGGATTCTTTCCCTCTTTCTCCCTTTCACCTTGCAAGTAGTTCCACCAGGTTAATGCTTGTCCTCTAAACCTAGATTTGGCCACTTTGACCTTCTGTGCCTCTAAGATCTCTTTGCATTCGAAGTGATTCTCCATACCTTCAATCCATTGCATCACAAGCTTAGTATCCATCCTGCCAATCAGTAATGGGACACCTTCAAGTGCCTTGCCTGTGATAGCCTTCAGGGCTTTGAGAAACTGCTCATCCTGTGTTGGAGGATCAAGTGTAGGTACATCATCATCAAGAGTCTTCTCTTTCCCCTTAGCGTCTTGCTCCTCCATTCTATCTTTTACCTTATCTGCTTTTGCTTGGACATCATCCAAGAGTTGCTCCATTTGCATCAATCTTTCCTACAGGAGTCTGTTAGCTTCCTCCTAATCTTCTACCTTCTTAGCAAGCTCTACATTGGTTATCATTTTCTGCTTTTGAGATGATCCAATTGATTCTTCTGGTGGTTGAAACATCCACCTTTCACTTGCCAAGCCTTAAGAGGCTCTGATACCAATCTGATGGGGAGGCTAGGGTAGACTAGCTAGTCTATGCTCTGTTCCTTGTCCAAGGACTCAACTGTGCTCCTGACACCTGTGGTTGATCTATAGGATGCCTAGTACTTTCAAGGACCCCCTGATCTACCTAACCCACCCACCAAGTTAAACCAATTCATTCATCATCATGACAAAATTTGCTTTCAGGCTACTAACCCTTATATTGGCTCATAAGGGCCTTTTAGTCTTCCACTGCTCTTGCAAACTCCAACAGTGAATTTTATGAGTTTCAAGAACTTATTCTAACTCCAACTTCATCATTGAAGGTGAACACACCAAAAATGGATGGTGAGGGCCCTCATAGAGGTGCTCCTGCACCACCTTTTGTGGTAGCTTTATATGTCTCTTTCTCATTTGTAAGTGGCAAAGGAATAGAAACCCTAAGAGCATAGAAAATGCATTGGCATCCTTTAAATCAAGGTAGTGTCAATCATATTTGTCTTGAGATGGTTTCATATTCAAATGTATCTTAGGATTGTGGGAATTGACCTCCCCATTGATTCCCATTTTCCATTGTACAAGTAGGTTTGTACATTTGTAAATATTTTAGGGTGTGTTTATTTTCAGTTATGTGGTGTGCTATAGGTTTAGCGTTTACTCTCCCTAAGATAGCTAGAATCTTGTGTTGAAGCAAGCTAACAACCATCCCCTATCAAATCTACCGTTGGGACCATAAAATGATTATAAGATTTAAGGTTTTTTTGTGTATCTAATTTGTGTATTTTATGCTAGGGTTTTCAATTTCAAAGTGAAAATATCCTTTATGTCCTAGGTCTTAACACTTGTTCTAGTTTATTGTTGATTGTTGGGACCATAAAATGCTTATAAGTTTTAAGTTGTTTTGTGTATCTAATTTGTGTATTTTATGCTAGGGTTTTCAATTTCAAAGTGAAAAAATCCTTTATGCCCTAGGTCTTAACCCTTGTTCTAGTTTGTTGTTGATTGCTTATGTTAGTCTCCTAGTTTTAAGATCATCATGTTATCTCCTATTTTTCATCAAAATTCTTCCCTAATAGTTCTTTACTTGTTTGGTTAGTTGATCTTTATTTCCTCTTGGTTTTCTATAAAATTTTCTTAAGTCTTCATAAATCCCTATGTCTTGGTGTCACAATGTTATATTTTCTAATGAACCAACCACTTTTAAGTGATAACATTATCCACATGCTCTAATAAATCCTTAAGTTCCTTGTTGTAGACTTGCAACTTCTAAATCAAGCTATCAAGACAAATTGTGATTAACATCCAAAAACTATATTAAATATTAAGTCATATGTTCATAGTAGTAAGAATAGACCTCCATGACATCTTACATAGTTGTGATGAATCGATAAAGGATATGTGTAGTATTGGAAAAAGATTCATGCTATTAGTACTAACCATCATCCAGACCGATGATATTGTTGGGTGGATATTTTGAAACTGACAGCTTTTAAGGATCAATCATGAAACAATGGCTCTAGCCATAGTGTGTTGGACACAATTTCTCCTACTTCTAAGGGAAGGCTCCCCCTTCTTATTTCTATTGGGATTAACAAAACACTAAACTATTATTTACACTAAGATAAATTAGGGTGGGACATTCATCCTATTCTCTTATTTCCAAATAGATGTTGCTATTACAATAAAATCTTTAAGAAATGATGTAATTCACTTGTAAAGTACTTATTGGATAAATAATTCCAATAAACAAAATATCAGATATAAGAATAATCTTTGTGTACCAACAATTTATGTAACCTAGACAGTCATGAAAGCTTAAAGTATTTCCATGGATCCTTATGAGATTTTGAGAATAATAATGAAACACATTTGTAGCTCAAAGTATCCAACACGTATTCTAACTTGTATGCACAAAAAAAGAAAATTAAGCTGCACAAATTCTACAAGCTATTCCCTTACTTGAGCATCTTATGTTGATCTAAATCTTGATAAGTAGCTCAAGGTCTACAAGACCAAACCTGAAACTAGATTATAACTCTGAATGCAATATGCAGCTCAAATTTTACAAGATTGAGTTCAAATCCATCTTGGATAAAAAGAACAAAACTTAAAATCAATATCCAAAAAATTTCATCACATAACACCTTGAATCAACAAAAAGTTTGAAAACAAGTTGTCTCTTTTATTGAAAGCAATCAAATTTACATCCAAGCTCAAAGTATTGGAGTGCATATACCACCTAGTAGAGTTTTCTTACATTGCTAGAAGATAAAATTACAAAGAGCACCCTCCTTTATTTATAGGTGAGGGGCTGAGAGTGAGAAGTGGGAGAAACCAAAATAATCGAGACTTATTCAACATCTAACTACCTATAGTTGAATTTTTCAACATTGCAAGTCCTGATGTCCTTTAATGTGATTACATGTTATCAATTTGCAGGTGATACTATAACATGCAATTACATCTTTTTTTAACATTACATGTAATCTGTCGAAATGAAATTACAAATACATAATGAAAATTATTCTATGTGTTTGATGAGACACAACACCTATGTACATCATCCTTTTGTCATTTTTCATACTGCTATAAGATTCTCCATGATTGATGTGCTCAAGTTTGGGAAACATCTCAAACTAGAATAAGAACTTGCATTCTGCATCATTATGTATCACAATGGCTTTTACTGAGAAATTATATTTTCAATGTTTGTTTTTAATCTCTATCTTGAAATCATTCTATGCTCTTGATCAATCCATCATTTTTCACCTCCTTGTATGGCCCCAATCATGTGATTGTTCTTCCTTGTTCCTATTAGGATTAAGTAATACTGAGAGGGGGGTGAATCAGTATTACAACACTCTAAATTAAAATTCAACCAATTAAAAATAAACCATATCAATGCTGAAATGAAAAGAACATAAACACATAACACATAACTCATAACACCATTATTTGTTTTTGAGGAAACCCTGGCCAAGGGAAAACCTTGGTGGGGATGGTACCACAACTTATGCAATAAAATATAGAATCCCTATTGGGAGATCTAGCCCTATTAGGAGCTGAGTATTACATAGTACATTTCCTTGTTAGAGGAATAAAAAACCCTGTTAGGGGTATACAAAAACCTTGTTAAAGGTGTGGTGAGTTTACAACTCTTACAATCATAATTCTGTTACAAAAGTGTTCTTCAATAAGTGAACTGTAGAAGCATCTGCTATGCTTTGATAGTTCTAGTTATAGCTCTATCAATCTCTGATCTCTCATCTTCTATCTACCTTTACTAATATCCCAAATTCGCATCCATCACATATACATCTCTATCACACTTATCGCTTCCACAAAATATTCTAGACTTATATCAATTCTGCTATCTAGTCAGCTCTCAAATATAATATAAAACATAACAATTACTTATATAAATGATAAATGTAGAGTCGCCAATCTTGTATTACCAAAGTGTCAGCAATATACAACTTTCATCTGACTTAGCACGTTACCATTCCATCCAGCCTTCCCTCAATCATCACGACTGTTGATATACCTTTTTTCACTATTTCATTGTCTTTGCATACCTTCATAACAATGTCACTTACTGATATCAACAAAAAAACATGTACGACATTAAATAAAGGTCCTACATATCCAAACATGTCTTCCTCTAATTTTGCAAGCCATAATACATCATATATTATCTTTTTTGACCAAAACTATACTGCAGTATACTGTAATTCCAATTTTGTACTTAGTCATTAACATGACTATGTCTTCAATACTTATACTCACTTCATGAAATCATTGCAACATAAATGTTTCTATAAATGAAAACCCTTAAGTGATCCCTAGTTCTCTCAAATCATCACTTGCCAACAATCTCTCCCTTTGGCATTGATGACAACACTTAGCGAAAAATGACTAAGTGTCAAAACACTAACTTCTTTCATATTCTTTTTTTATTTACAATTCTCTCTCTCTCTCTCTCTCTCTCTCTCTCTCTCTCTCTCTCTCTCTTTTAATTATTTTTCCTCTTCTCATTTTTCTCTTCTCTTCCTCTCTCTTTGACATCAATGGCAAAGGTACTTACAAAACTTCAAAATCTTAAGCATGTGTGACTTTGGTGCTTACTCACCAAATTCAAAATGTCTTGGAAGGAGTCTTCCAAGGTCTTCACTTCATCATCCCATGACTTGATTAGTAATTTATTGACATGGACCAGTCCATTTAGTGCATAAGATGCAGTCTCTACTACCTTTAGCTTAGTGGGTAAAGAGTTTGTCATTGATCCCTCTATCTTCTCCATCTTTGTGAGATGAGCTTCAAGAATTGATAGCTTGGGAGTGATTAGACTCTTGAGCAAACCAAATCTTTCCACTACTCTCCCTTTTTCTATATTCAAAGAACTTATCTTATCCAAAATTTTGGATGTCTGCTTGTCCATTTCCAACATAGTTTGTGTAGAGGTTTCACAACTGTCTATTATTCTATCTAATATAGCACTGTTCTTGGCTATGATATCTTCAATATTCTTTATGTGTCTCCTTCGATTGATGCAATAACTATAGAGTTTTCTTCCTTTTTCCATGCAACTTTTAGCTTTGATTCTAGTTGTTTTCAGAATGCCCAAGTCCCATGAGATGGACTGGCAGACTTCCTTCAACTTCTTTTCTAAGTATCTCTTCTCAGCCTTATCCTCTATGATCTTCAATAGTGACTCAAAATGATTGTCAAAGTTATCTAATGCCAATTTTAAGTTCTTTGCATCATCCTTGTTGGATATTGCTAATGCATTGGCGAGATTGTGGATACATTTAATATGTTTAATCACTACATTGAATGATGTTGGAATTACTATTGTTGTCATTCATGTTTTGTCACTGATGTCAACATATGTTTATATGGAGAGAACATTCTCATTATTACAATGTACGGATACTATATAGATGTTTCAAAATGTGTGAAGTCAGTTGTGTGTAAATGAAGGTGTTTTGATCTTATATCTAAGATCACATGATGTAATATTGCATATTGGCTAAGTTACAAAATATTTAGTGAAGACTGGTTACTAGATAGTGATAGAGTAAGTCTTTGAGTTCTGAGTATATCTTATAGGCGATGAGGAGTCAGTGTATGCGATATTAAGGGATGATAGATAGGATACTAAAGAATGTTTGATGGTCTACACAAGGTACGAAAAGTAGAATGACGTCAGTTATGGTGCATGTTCTGGAGATGACCTATTTGGAATCTGACTTCAGAAATGTAGCGTGTATCATGAATGGCAAGCTTGATTTATGGATATCGGTCCTTAATTATTGAATTGTAATTGTTTTATACTTGTTTTAGATACAATGTGTATCTTACCAAGGAGTTACATAATTATTTTTATATTAGGAAAGCCTAGTTGGCTGACCTGATGGTTTATTTTTTAATAGGGTATTTATGTAGGATCTGTTCTTTTGAAAAGATAATGGTAGAATGTATGTGATATAAAAGAGGATTGTGGAAGCTATGAGCTTGAGTCTGTTGGATGTAAAGAAGAGGATAAATTATATACTTCATTGGAACTGATCAAGCAAAGACAGTTGCTATCAGACAGTTCAAAAGATTGTGTATTTCTTTATATACACTTGTGTTGCAAATAGTGAGTTCTGAAGGTCAACATAACCTTCTTTGGGCAGTGAGCCTAGGTAGTGAGCCTACCCTTCTTTTTCTTGACTCTTAAAAGGGTTTATCCTCTAACAAGAACTATGTATTGTAATGTTTTGATCAGCTCCTAAAAGGGCTAGATCTTCTATCAAGGATACTATACTCTCAGTACATCATTAGTGGGTGTTAATTCCCACTGGGGTTTTACCTTTAACAGGGTTTCCTCGACAACAAATATTGTGTTATTATGTTGGAATTAATTGTGTTCATTTGATTTGATATTGCTGCTATTCAAAGTTTAAATTTTAATAATCTATCATACAACTGATTCACCCCCCCTCTTAGTTGTATTGGTGGACTATTATTCCTAACAATTGGTATCAGAGCTATTGGTCCTTAGAGAGAAAGCTTAATAGTGTGAGGTGATGTTGGAGATGGAATTCTATATGAAGAATAGTCCAAAATTTGATCCCAAAAACTTTGATAGTTGGAAGAACAAGATGCAAACTCATTTTCTATGTTTGGACATTGACTACTGGATGATTACAAAGAATCGGGTGGCTATGAAGGCTATAGATGAATTGGAAAAAGCTACTGATGATGAAAAGAAGATATTTTCATATAACATGGTCATGAGGGAAGCACTGATCAGTGCACTCTCTGAAGGAGAATTTACTGAAGTTAAAGATCTAGATTCGACACACAAATTTGGACAAGATTAGAAGCATTGTATGAACGAGACAAGTTTACCAAGCAAGAAAAGTTATAGAACTAGAAAAAAAGGATGGAGAAACTAAAAATGAAGGATGATGAAAACATTAGGGCTTATGTACAAAGAGTTACAGAGGTTGTAATTGGAATTAGAAATTCTAGAGGCACTTATGAAGAGGAAGAAGTTATTATGAAGATTCTTAGATCATTTACACCAGTCTACAAGACCAAAGTTCAGGCTATAGAAGAGATTATACCTTTGAATCTAAACTTTAGCAGAGAAATGTTGATTGCAAAGCTAACTACCTTTGAAGCTGCATAAATGAGAGATTTTGTACCTAAAGTTGAAAAAGCATTTAAAGCATCTACACATAGAAAGATAATGTCTGCACTTCTGAGCACCAGCAATGAGAACATAAAAGAAGAGCTTGGTGAATATGATGATGAATGGGACTAGATACAAGAAGAGGAAAGAAAGCTAGATAGATAAACTTGTTGCACTAATTGCTTGAAGAGAAAAGAGAGGTAAGGGTAAATTTGAAGGAAAGTTACCTTTGAAATATTTTTCATGCACTAATATAGGTCACTTTGCATCTAGATGTCCTACAAGAGTTCCTAAGCACAAACCTAAATTTTTCAAGTCTAAGTATTCAAAGGATAAGGAATGTTATTATGCTAGTGAAGGTATTTCTGATGATGATGATTTGGATTATGAGGAGATTGGATTTATTTCTATTAAAGATGAAAAACCAGTACACAAGGAAAAAGCTTTAGTATCACATGTTGATAAGAAATCTGAATGGATTATAGACAGTGGTTGCTCACATCATATGACTGGAGAAAAAATTAAGTTTGTTAAATTAATGAAATATGATGTTGGTGTTGTAAGATTCAGACACAATGTTCCTAAATCTATCATAGGAGTAGGATCTATTACTTTGGATGGAAAGTCTAATACTAACAATGTACTACTTGTTGATGGACTTAAGCATAAATTTTTGAGTGTTGGAAAACTGATAGATAAGGGATATCAATTAAAGTTCATTGATAGGAAATGTTTTATCAGAGGTAAGATAAGAAACTTGATTGCAATCGGTACTAAATCTAGAGGTAATGTGTTTGAATTAAATACATCTAAAGCTTCTTGTTTTGTTGCGAAGATAGATGACAATTTCTTATGGAACAAAAGATTTTGTCATGTTAATTTTGATAATATTATGAAGGCAAGCTTGAATAATGTAGTAAGAGACCTACCAAAGATTGTGAAACCATTTAACACCATATGTAGAGAATGTGTTATGGGAAAACATACTAGAAGCAGTTATAAAAGTAAATCATATACAACAAAAGGAAAGTTGGATCTGGTACATACAGACCTATGTGGACCTACAAGGACAATTTCATACTATGGTGAAAGGTATTTTATAATTTTTGTTGATGAGTTTTCTAGAATGATGTGGATCACTTACTTGAAAGAGAATTTAGAAGCATTTGATAAATTCAAGATATTCAAAGAAAAAGTAGATAATGAATCAGGCTTAAAGATAAAATGTTTGAGATCAGACAGAGGTGGAGAATTTACTTCAGATCTATTTAATTCATACTGTGAAGAGAATGGAATACAAAGATAAACATATGCTCCTAGGACTCCACAACAGAATGGGATAGCAGAGCGAAGGAACAAAACAATGTTGGATGCTGCTAGAAAAATGTTGCTTGAAGGAAACATATCTCGTGTGCATTGGAGAGAATTTGTTGGGACATAAGTGTACACTTTGAACAAAATTCAAATTAGAGAAGGTACAAGTAAGACTCCTTATGAATCGTGGTTTAAGCATACTCCTACTATAAAATATTTCAAAATATTTGGTAGTAAATGCTATATCAAAAGAGATGATGAAATAGGAAAATTTGATGCTAGAAGTGATGAAGGAATTTTCCTTGGTTATTCTACTAAAATCAAGGCTTACAAATGTTTTAACCTGAGATTAAGGAAGATTATTGAAAGTAACAATGTGAAGATAGATGAAAATTTTTGGATATAAGAGAGAATGTATGACTGTAATCAGAATACATAGATCAAGGAGGCTGCTACTACAGAAGAAGAACTTGTTGAGACTGAATGTGAAAATGAGACTTGTGATGATGACACAAATGAGACTATTGAGATTCCTAAGAATCTAAGGTATGTTAAGAAAGACCATCCTAAAAATCAAATTATTGGTAATGCTAATCAAGGAATGATGACTAGATCAAAGACAAGGGAAGAAATTTGTTTGATTTCTCAAGTTGAACCAAAGACTACTGATGAAGCTTGTAAAGATGAATCTTGGATCAAATCTATGAAGGAAGAGTTAGATCAGATTAAGATAAATAACACTTGGGAATTGGTTCCTAGGCCTAAAGACAAAAATGTAATAGGAACTAAGTGGGTTTTTAGAAATAAAATGAATGGAGAAGGGATTTTTGTAAGAAAGAAAGCAAGATTGGTATGTAAAGGTTATTCACAACAAGAAGGCATAGATTTGAAAGAGACATTTTCTCTTATTTCTAGGATAGAAGTGGTAAGATTATTCTTGGCTTATGTTGCACATAAGGACTTCAAGGTATATCAGATGGATGTGAAATCTGCATTTTTGAATGGAGATCTTGAAGAAGAAGTTTATATAGAACAACCTGATGGATTTACTCTACGCGAAGATGAAGACATGGTATGCAAGTTGAAGAAAGCACTGTATGGACTAAAGCAAGCTCCAAGGGATTGGTATGCAAGGTTAGACAAATAATTACTTCGTCTTGGGTTTAGAAAAGGTAATGCTGATAGTAACTTATATTTAAGAACTAGTGAAGATGGAATTCTGATAATAGAAGTTTTTGTTGATGATATCATCTTTGGAGGGAATGATGAAATGTGTAAGAAATTTTCTAAAGAGATGGAAAATGAATTTGAGATGTCCATGATAGAAGAAATGAAATTCTTTCTAGGATTTCAAATAAATCAGAGCAAGAATGGGATTTTTATTTCTCAGAATAAGTATCTTAAAGAAATGTTGGAAAAGTTTGGAATGGAAGACTGTAAACCAATTGGTACACCCATGGTGACTAGTCACAAACTAAAAAACAATGATGAGACAAAGTGTTTTTTTCAGACCAAGTACATATCAATGGTTGGAGGATTATAATATCTGATTCAGACTAGACCGAATATTTCTAATTTTATTGGAATTATGGCTAGATATTAGGTAGAACCTAAAGAGACACACCTAACTACTGTGAAAAGGATATTTAGATATTTGAAAGGAACAATGGAATATGGCTTATGGTATGATAGAAATGATGACTTTGAACTTCATGCTTATACTGATGTTGATTGGTTAGGGAATATTGATGATTGAAAGAGTACTAGTGGCGATGCATTGTTCCTTGGAAAAAGGTTGGTTTCATGGTTAAGTAAAAAGAAAGATTGTATAGCTCAATCTACTACTGAATCAGAGTATGTTGCTGCTGCTATTAACTACACTCAAATTGTTTGGATGAAACAAATGCTTAAAGGTATTGGAATAACTTTTGATGAACTAGTGGCTATCCATTATGATAACACTAGTATAGTAAACACATCGAAGAATCCTGTAATGCACTCTAAAGATAAGCATATTTCTATTAAGTATCACTTCTTGAGAGATAATGTAGAAAAGAAGGAAATAAGGTTGGAATACATTAGCATAAAGGAACAGATAGAAGAAATCTTTACAAAGCCGTTGCCAAAAGATTCCTTTGAGTATCTTAGAGGTATGCTCGGGGTAAAGGCCCCTCCTAGTGAGAATTAATTGATGTAGGGATGCATCAGTCCAGAGGTTTCCAGAGCCTTGTCATATTCTGGACTTGATGTATGGATCTACTCCTTAGGGGGAGTGATCGTTGAGGACAGTTATTGAAGACAACTATTGATGACAGTTGATGACTTATGGCACCCTTTTCTATTGTTGTCAAAGGGGGAAAGAGACTATGTGAAAATCCTACGGGAAAGAGACTATGTGGTAAAGGTACTAAGAGAATACTTTTGGGTTGATGGATTTTCCCATATGTTGCCATCAATGCCAAAGGGGGAGACTATTGAATATTGCCTATACATTGGGGAGATTGTGGATACATTTAATATGTTTAATCACTACGTTGAGTGATGTTGGAATTACTATTGTTGTCATTCATTTTTTGTCACTAATGTCAACATATATTTCTATGAAGAGAACATGATAGTTATTATAGTGTACAGATACTATACAGATGTTTCAAAATGTGTGAAGTCAGTTGTGTGTATAGGAAGGTGTTTTGATCTTATATCTAAGATTGCATGATGTAATATTGTATATTGGCTAAGTTACAAAAGATTTAGTGAAGACTAGTTATTGGACAATGATAGTGGAAGTTGATAGAGTAAGTCTTTGAGTTCTGAGTATATCTTACAGGTGATGAGGATTCAATGTATGCAAGATTAAGTGATGACAGATAGGGTACTAAATAATGTTTGATGGTCTATGCAAGGTATGGAAAGTAGGATGATGTCACCTATGGCGTGTGTCTTGGAGATGACCTATTTGGAAGTTGACTTCAGAGATGTAGCGTGTATCATGAATGGAGAGCATGATTTATGGATGTTAGTCCTTAATTATTGAATTGTAATTATTGTATACTTGTTTTAGATATTGTGTGTATCTTAGCAAGGAGTTATGTAATTATTTGTATATTAGGAAAGTCTAGTTGGCCAACTTGATGGTTTATTTTGTAATAGGGTATTTATGTAAGATCCTTTCTTTTGAAAAGATAATGGTAGAATGTATGTGATATAAAAGAGGATTGTGGAAGCTATGAGCTTGATTCTATTGGAAGTAAAGCAAAGGATAAATTATATACTTCATTGGAATTGATCAAGAAAAGATAGTTACTATTAGACAGTTCAAAAAGATTATGTATTTCTTTATATACACTTGTGTTGTGAATAGTGTGCTTTGAAGGTGGACATAACCTTCTTTGGGAAGTAAGCCTACCCTTCTTTTTCTTGACTCCTAACAGGGTATGTCCTCTAACAAGGACTATGTACTATAATGTTTTAATCAGCTCCTAACAGGGCTAGATCTTCTAACAAGGATAGTATACTCTCAATACATTATTAGTGGGTTTTAACAGGGTTTCCTCAACAACAAATATTGTTTTATTGTGTTGGCATTCATAGTGTTCATTTGATTTGATATTGCTACTATTCAAAGTTTAAAGTTTAATATTAACTATCATACAACTTATTCACCCCCCCTCTCAGTTGTATTGGTGGACTGTTATTCCTAACAATCATTTCCTTGAAATGTGAGAGGTGTAGGGAGTATTTTATTTACATTCTCTACTGCCCTAGCAATCACCTTGACCTTCTTATCCCCCTTTTGTTCTAACCTTTCCTTTTCCTTAGCAAATGCTATGAAGGATAACCTTATGAGTTCATCCTCATCCATACTTTCCACATTAGTGCTTACCATTTTGGCCATGCTTGCCAACAATAGGGTGGAGTATGTATCCAATTCTTATTTAAGCTCAATTATTACCCCTTTTTCTTTTTCTGCTCCTATTTTCTCTTTTTGTTTTTGCTTCTCTTGTTCTTTCTCTTCTTGTTTTTCTTCTGTATGTTCTTCCTCTTCTATTGTCATCGCACTGTCTAAATTTTCTTAAAATGGATCATTTACATCAAGTGAAGTGTCTAATGATATAGGCACACTAGAAATGAAGAAGTCTGGTTGTTTGTCAAATTCACTTGCTTTCTCACTCTCTTCAGCTGTCTTAGACATTTCTCCCATTCATAAAGGTAGAGTCTTGGTAACCTTGGGAGGTGAGATCTTCTTAGGCATGTTGCATATAAGAATTTGGTCTAATACCTTTTGTGTGTCTTCGATAACCTCACCATACTTCCTTGCCATTATCTTCACAAGTTTGGCCTTTGTTCTCAATAGAGGTTTCCACTCTTTAATGATTCTCTCCCTTTCTTGTATAGATACTGTAGGAAACATATCTTCAATAGCCTTATTTCTTATGGTCTCATCCTCTGAATGTGCTAACTATTTCCTTATTTCCATATTGTTATATAAGTCCTTAGGAATACTACCTTCTATTTCTATCAAATTCTTCTTGTAGACTAACAAGTGCTCAATTACTATATCCTTAATTACTTCTTGACTGTCAGACTCATACCTTTCATACTACCTATTTAATGTCTTCAAATTTCCATCTCTTATTATTCTCTTTTGTAGCATCTTGATATCCATCTTCCACAGGTCTTGTGGCTTCTTCTGTTCTTCTTTTTCCTCTTTCTTCTCAGTCACCTTATCTTCTTTCTTCTTTATTTCTACTTCTACCTTTTGTTTCTTTGGACTGCTTGGTTTGTTAGATCTTGTAGATCTCCTAGGTGTTCTTGTAGGTGCATCCTCTTATGAAATCTTCTAAGGAGTGATTGATAAATCTATTAAATTAGGAGTCAGACTTACTATCTTCTCTGCTTCAGAAGGAGGAGGTTCCTCAATTGCCAAGATAGAGGATCCTTCTGTCATATTTTTCCTTACTTCTTTTAGTTGTTCCTTAGTAATTCCCTCCTTTGCAACAATGTCATTAACCATTTTTTTAATCTTCCTCTTCCTTGTCCCTTCTTTAACTTTTTCTGACTTTTCCAAGTAAGTTCCCCATCTCTCTTCAGATGTATCTATTTCAACTACTAGTACATGTTCAACTTGCATTGTAAGAACCTTAGAAGTGACCT
Source organism: Chamaecyparis obtusa (assembly GCA_027943335.1). Classification (NCBI taxonomy): domain Eukaryota; kingdom Viridiplantae; phylum Streptophyta; class Pinopsida; order Cupressales; family Cupressaceae; genus Chamaecyparis; species Chamaecyparis obtusa. The sequence goes on along the minus strand of BSBK01000370.1, from coordinate 5,681,207 downwards.
CATACCCCATAAGGTAGCACCATTTCTTTCTTGTTTCTACTACTTCAAAACACACATAGTTAGTTTCAACCATAAAACAAATTATGTCTTTATACATCTCTACCAAATCCTCAGGTATTTTGTATCTCTCCTTCATTTTCCTTTGAAGAATCTTAATCATTGCAAATAGTTCACCATCTACCCAATCTTTGTTCTATCTCATAAATGTCTCTGATATCTATATGCCAGTAGGTATATTGTCTTTCCATTCTCTAGGATGTATTCTAGGAAATTTTTGTACAATGTGAATGTACATGTGTATTAGGAGTGAACCAAACCTAAAAGCTTTTGACTTGTCCTTGGTAATCCTCACATTCTCCAAGAACTGTTATGCTAGGATTTCACATAATTTATATCTGGTGTTTTACTTCACTATTCTATAAGCCATCATAATTACCCTTACTGACACAAAATTAGGCCCACTACTGTAGAACAACTTATATCCTAGTAGCATTGCTACCAATATCACATCTTGCTGAAAGATGTCATTTACAGTCACTGCTCTCTTATCCCATTTGGAGTGTGTTAAGGTCTCAAGCTATTTTTTAATATTTTTCTCTTCTACTGGAAGGGCTCCATTTGTGTCTAATTTGGTTATCTCATGAATCAGTTGGCTACATTTCTTTATAGGTTTCTCTTCTATCCAGATGAATGTATCACAGATTTTACTTAGAATGATCTTGAACCATTCATTCTCACAGAACTAATTAAGAAGGGTTAACTTAATGATAGATTGGTCTTCTAGATGTTTGAATCCTTCTTTTTTTTTTCCATCCAACTCTATCAGTTCATCTATTTCTCTATAGATCTCAACATCCCCTATGGTCTCATCTTAAGTCAATGTAAGCCCTAATATCTTTAACGTGTAATATGCCGTATGGGGTTTGCGAAAATGCTCCTTCCGAATCATACTCACAAGACTTAAATGAGTGCATTTTAAACTTACACCCTGGTCTATCAACAACATCAAATATGACAGGTGCATCCATAGCTTTTGGTAAAGTATATAATCTAAATACTTTTAATACGCTGAATTCTGGTACTTCTGCTTAAATTGATCAAGCAATGTGGTTGTTAGATGGCTGAATTACTTCTTAACTCTACTCTCCTTGGCTGCTTCTATTCAAATAGTGTAGAAATGATATGTTTCAAGGTGTTTTATCCATCGCAAGGTGAGTGAACTCATTAATCACAGGTAGCTCCACTTCGCACATTGTCCAGTCAAGCATAAATTTTTGTGATCATAGGATATGAATCTCCAAGTGCTACAATTACAACCATAAACTCCATAGTGTATGTACACACCATATTCAAGCTCAGATGACCTTATTTCACATAATTAGGGGCTGTATATATTCTATTTTTTGTATCGAATGCTCCCCCTAAGGTCATGCGACCTTCTAGGTCGATTTAGTAATGTCAACATCATGCGAAGACACATTAGTATCTACTATCTCTCCTTGAACCAATGCTTTATTGAAATATTTTACTTTCCATATCTTCCCATTGTAATACCCCAAAAATGGGCTATAAGTTCATTAACCTCCTACATCGACAATTCGAACGAAATCGACATCAAAGTCCTAACCTAAGGCACATCTAAACATCATCGAATCATAATTGATTATCTTAAATTTTGCATCAGGGAATATTCCTAGTAATATTCCTAATTATCTTAATTATCTTTAATTTAATGATTATTTGGTGATAAATCACATTTATCCTAAAAATTTGATTAATTGAATATTTTCATATTTAATTAATTAGATTTAATATTTGCCACTTAATTATGTAATTAAATTTAATTCTATCTATTATTAATTGTATTATTTAATTTTGACAATAAATCAAAATTCCTATCTTTAATTAATTAAATTCTTATTTAATTAATTAAAGCATGTTGTCATTATTTAATAATATAATTTTTAATAAAAGTTTGAATAAATAGTTAATTAACCCATAAATTAATTATTTATTTTCAAAAATCAGTTGAGTTGAGGATAAATCACTTTATTTATTTATTTAATTCTTAATTATTATGCATATTCAAAAGAAACAGTTAAACTCCAAATCAGAAAATCAATGCAAGTTATTGACTTTTTGGAACTCAACATCCTTTTGGAGTTCAAAAAGCTGATCTAAACTCTAATTTGAGTTAAAAAGCTATTTTTGCATGTTTTTGCATGATTTTGAGAATTAACTATCTTTTATGATCAGATAACTCAAAAATCAAGATGAGTTAATTTGAGTGATTTATGGCTTTTATTCATGCACCTCCAAAGCCCTGGATTTCTATAAATTAAGGCTTTAGCTCTTCACAAATCATCTCATATTTTGCACAATCACGCTGGAGAATTGGAATTGAAGAATCAAAGCTCTTGTGAATCGACATCTTTGTGAGATCAATCTTATTTTTGCATTCATAGTTTTCATATCATTGTTAGAATCTTCATTGTTAGATCATTTAGCATTCATTTCATATCAAGTTTTTCATATTAGCATAGATTCATATCAAGTTTTCATTCTTATTGCATAGAAAATATCAAAAATATAGATTAATTGCATTCAATTTCATATCCATCTTTTGCATTCAAATCCTTCATTTAGGTGTCGTCTAGGTCACTGATCTCGATTACAATCTGAGAACATTAATCTCGCACCTATTAGAAGGCAGTAAATCGCTTGGTTAGATAGCTTTCAATTTTGCACGATTTTGATTATCAATAACCTCTAATGTTTTACTGAGTGTTGTGTTTACAGATCAGGTACAATTTTCACACACACATTTTTGGCGCCCACCGTGGGGCAACCCACCTTTGCATGCTGGTTTTGATTTTTTTGGAGCTAAAACCCCAAAGTTTTAAAAATTTAATTTTATCTCCCAAACAGCTTAGAATTTTGATATGAAATTTTTTTTGCAGGTTGGTGACATGTCATGGAAGCTACAGTAAAAAATTTAGAATTTTCTGAGATTTTTTGAATTTTTAATAATTTTTTCTTGAAATTCCGGAAAAAATTAATATCTGACGCAAATCAGCATATTTTTCGAAAATTTTTATATTTTCGGAAAGCTCTTTAAATTCTACAGGGGGTCCATTTTTTGTGTTTTAAATTTGGACATGATATCATAGCTCAAATAGTCAATTTACAAAAACTGGTCTGTATTGATAAAATGGGTCTCTAGGGCACAAATGAAGAGGTTTTTATAAAATTTTTGCATTTTTGGAAAGCACTCTGTTTTTTAGCAGGGGTCTCTATTCTGAATTTCTATTTTTGTGGCCAAAATCATATCAAAAAAATTAGATCTTGTTGACTAGGTCAAATGCAGCAAAAAAAATAAAGTTTTGTGATGGGTATGCACTTATTTTTTTTACATGGTTCAATGAATGATATGAGTTGTCATTTGGGTTGATTGCTGGTTATTATTACTGATAATAATTGATTTTTAGAGCTAACCCTATGGTTTTCATAAGTTGAATATATTTTGCATATCTTGTTTGCTTGTTTGCTTGTTGGAGAGTTCGTCACTTGCTTGCATGGAAAAGCTCAACAAAAATTGCTAAAAATCAAGTAAAATCTACTAAGCGCGTTGCAAGGATCCCAGGTATTCTCCTTCATCTAATAATATTTTGATTTGGGACTTAAAATAAATCTCTTATGTGTCAAGCTTGTGTGCATCTTTTCATGCTTTTGATCTATTTCTACACACTTGCATAATTGATACTAGGTTGTGAACCTTTAAGGATTCATTAAGTAGTCTTAGAATACTTGTGATTGATCTTGATTGCTATCTTGGGTTATTGGACTCGCTAATCCGCCGGCCCCTCATTTCCGCCCCGTGGTTGCAATCTCAGCGCCATAAAGGGGAGGGGTCAACAGGACAGAAGCGTTAAATGTTCCACTTGGCAACCCTTTTGTGCTTTTAGGAACTCCCTTGTTTTCTAAGTTGTGGACTCATTTTTAGCTTGTGTGAGGTGTTAAGTGTTCCACCTTGTGGACTCATCTCATATTCGCTTTAAACGTTAAGTGTTCCTCTTTCTACTTTTTGGATGCTTTTGGTAGATTTGCTTTCGGAACATACATATGTGCTCACATAGTAATTAGGCCCTATGAACACTATTTGTGATTCTTGAGAGATTGGATTCCTAGCGAAATCCTTCTTGACGATAGAATCCTTGTAGGTAGGGAGGATACTTAGTGCGTTTCACATTCAACTTAGTTAGTGAGTCTTCTCTTATTGATCGACACATTCTCTCTCCGGAGAGGTTGATAGATCACGTGGGGTTGATATCATGAGCTTTGGTGAATCAAAATTGGTTAGTGCGTCTTCTCTTATTGATTGATACATTCTCTCCCCGGAGAGGTTGATAGATCACGTGGAGTTGATATCACAGACCTTGGTGGAACAAAACTTTGTCTTAGCGTGTCGGATTAATCTGCTTGCTTTGTTTGGGTTAAAAGTGAAGAGGTGTCAAAACCTTGAATCTGGAGCCAAGTCCCCTTGTGGTATAACTCTGTGAGTCATCTTTAGAGAGGGTTAACCGTAGCGGACAATCCCTTCACAGGGAAAACTGCGTTGACGGAACCTCAAGCGGTCATAGCCATTTTCGCCGTGGTAGTGACAGCCGCTATATAAATGTCCTTGTGGAAGAAATCTCCACGGGTATGGTTCATTGTTGGGTTGTCAGATCTCCCTAGCAGCTCTTGAAGATTAAGTTCTCAGACTGTGTCAAAACCCTGGTGCGCCGGGATTGGAGTTCACCCCTTTGAATCATAAAAGTTGCAGAGTCAAACCATTACTAAAAACCCTAGAGAGGCCAATTTTTCATTCTCAGGTATATGTGTGTTATTGCAAAACTTTTTCAGAACATACACAATTAGTACTCTCAGGGATTAGCACAATTTGGTCACTTGATTGTTCATGCGCAAGGTTGCTTTTGCCCTTGTTCATTGTTTTCAGATGTGCTTGGAATCACTGGCTTGCTATTCTGCGTGCTTGTTTATCTACTTGGCTCTTAAAAATGATCAAATCTGGTATAACCTTCAAAATCTGGACAGTACAATTTGCAAACAATCCAAAACTGAAAATCTTAAATTTTGCAAAAATTGACGTAAAGTTCTTTCTGGAGTCAAAAGTCATTTCAAGAAGTCAAAAGTCGTACGAGTTTTGTCAAGTGTCATTTCAGTATTACCCAACTGTCGTACGAGTTTCGCAACTGTCATTTCATTTATACCCAACTGTCGTACGAGTCTGCAAAGTGTCGTTTGGAAAAATTTGAGAAAGTTGTCAAAAATTGTCAAATTGCAAGATATCCAATGTTTCCAGCCTAGTTCCAGAATCTGTCAAAAATATCATTGTGTCAGGAATAGAGCAGTAGCTATTGAGAATTAGTACACATGTCTCAAAGAATCAGTACACACGAGGAAGAAATTCTGATCGCCGCTATAATGAAACAGATACATGCTATGCAAGTCCAGCTTGACAAACTTGAGAAAGAGAAGGAATCTAAAAAGTTCTCCATGGAATCTTTATACTTTTTTCCATTTGATAAAGACTTGTACATGTCACCATGCCCCCGAAAAAAATTTGAGCAATATGATACCTCTTCCACGAAGAGTGACACATCTAGCTTTGAAGACTATGATGACTATGATGACAGACAATGTAATGATACCTATGACACCTCTATTCCTAAGAGTCCTCCTCATCATTCATTCCTGCTTACTACAAATGGGCCGTCACATTGGATAGATCGTGATGGTGATCCATATGATTCTGATTTTGAAAAAGATTTTGATGGCTTTTGTGGACAATACCTTGATGATGATCCATCTACTACTGCTGAGGACTATAAAATACATCGTGCTAGCTTGAAACGTCAATACTATAAGGATCTCTCCTCTAAGAACTCTCAGGCTAAAAATAAAGATTACACTCTCAAGCAAGATCATGTTAATGTTGGACCTTTGTCTTGTGATGGTTCCCTTCTATCCCCTACTTCCTCCAATATCCATACATTTCTTAAAGCTTCCGAGTCTTTCAAATCTTTTACAGAACCTTCATCCGACACAAGCCCTGATACTTTTCATGTGGTTCCCTATAGTTATCCCCCAGGGCTACCTCTTAAAGAAACTCAAGCTAACCTTCACTTGGCTGCAAAGACTTTCAATAATGATAAATCTAAAGAGCCTAAGCCTTCATATGCTATAATCCCTACTTCAGCTAGTCCTCCACCATCTCTTCCAAAGTCATCCATACAATCCCAACATACTTCCTTGTCCTTAGAAGTGGCTCGATGTCAAGAGGACTCTAAAAATGATAAAGAAAAGAACATAAAGAAAGATCAAGATCAAGAACCCTCCATGTCATCCACTCCTTTTCCCGATGTCTCTTATCCGCTTCATGGTTCTTTTGATCCTGTACCCCCTTTTTCATGCATTCCACCATGTCTTAAGTCTTCGCCTAAGCAAGATCAAGCTACTACTTACACTGTTGAGCTTATTGACAATCAAAATAACCTTACTACGCTTGCGCTTTCCAAAGATGATACTTCCATTAAGGTTGGTAAAAATGGTGTTCCTTCCAATGTCAAGCCTATTGAAAATCAAAAGAAAAATTATGCACTTGTGCTATCCAAAGATCCTTGTCAAGATCAAAGTCTTCCATCTTCTTGTTCTACCACTCCATGTTCACTTCCACTTTCTACTCTTCCTAAGTCTTCGCAAGCTTTGAATGATCCTATCAAAGAAAATGCTCTTATTCAAGATGTCCATGATTCTATTGAAGATCCTAATGCTCACTCTAAAGATGTTGATATCCTTGGTTGTCATATAGATGCTGATGAACTTATTGATTATCCTTTTGCGTCTTCCACTTCCATCCTTAGACCTCTTCCACCACTACAAAGATCTTCATGCCTTCCTTCCATCTTGGGTCCTTATGTCCCTTCACTTTCCCCTCCTAACTCTCCTAATTTTCCATCCATCTTGGGTCCTTACATACCTCCATCTCCCATCTTTCCTCAAGATCAACATAGATGCATACCCTTGAATCCTTTTCATCCAACCACCCATCTAAACCAGTCATATCCTCCCTCTTCCACAAACCCCAAGTCTTTTGGAAGTAACTTGAATGTTCAATACAAGAAAAAGAAGCAATACAAGAATCCATCAAAAAAAGAATATCACCATGTCTCCTCTCATAGACATGGAAGCATAAAGTCAAAAGAAATATCTAAGAAAAAAACTACAAGACAAGTATGGGTTCCAAAATCCATCATTCAAGATATTCTCTCTAGATCATCAAAAGGAAATAAAAATCCTAAGGCTATATGGATTCCAAAGTCTCTCTTGAAAGAGTCTGGTGTTGAACAAAAAGTAAAATTGACATTCAAGCTTCCAAAGGCTTCCACTACATCTCCTTCCAAAAATATTCTTCCATTTCATGCGCCCAAACCTCAACCTCTGCTATCCATTCACCATATTCCTTCACGTATTCCTTCATTCACGTTTCCTCCACTCTCTCACCACCCTTCAAGGTATGTGTTGATGTTGAGCTTGCCTTCCTTTCCATCTACCCTTTCACAATCTTTCCATGCATTATCCTTCTACCTTCTATCATTTTTCCTCATTTTCCTATTCCTCCTATCTTCCATCCTCACTCACTTTACATAAAACCCTATCCTTCATTTTCCTCCTCCATATTCCTTTCCCTATCAGCATCTTTGAGCATATCATTTTGAATCCTTGGCATATCATGGTTTATCCTTTCAAGGAGCACTATCTAAAAAGCTTGCCTTCTTCCAAAAATTCAAAAATAAGAAAAAATTAAAAATGTGCCTTGGTGAAAACCTGGAAACAGGTGCCTTGGTAGCAAAAGTAAAGAGAAATAAAGTCGTCCTATGGTGAAAACCACTTCCTTGTGGCACCTTGGATAAGTACCATGATGAAAACCTGGCGATCAGGCATCATGCGTAGTTCTTCTACATATTTCATCCATTCCATCTTCTCTCTTTGATCTTGACAATGTTGATCTATACACGAACATTTGACTATTTTGTGAGCTATCTTACGGTGATCTTGCTTTCATTCCTTCCATGTTTAGCCTTCATATCCATCTTCCTCCATTCATTTTTGCCTATCGCTATCCTTTTCCCCTTTGGTCTTGATCTAATAAAAAAAAGAAAGAAAGAGTAAAACACAGTACTATGAAGCCTCTTGACATGTCTACTCCTTTGGATTGCATCCTTTCCTGCTCTTGCATTATGATTTTGTGCTTATCCTATGCTAGCCTTTCATTGCTTGTCCAAATGTGCTTTACATGACAATTTTTCCCTAGCTTGGGTATTCTTGAAGAGTTTCCCCTTGAGGATTTCTTCCCTTCATTCTCCTTCATTCTCTTGTCTTCCATCTCTTCCACTAGCTTGCCAATCTCTCTTGTTCTCCACCTTGCTAGACATTGGGACTGCACGATATGATCTTGCTTCGGAGTTTGTAATGGAAAAAGATGCTATCAAGTATCCCAAGTATCAGAACAATTATCAGAATTAGTATCAGAATTAGTATCAGAATTAGTATCAAAATCAGTATCAAAACCAGTATCAGAACAATTATCAGAATCAGTATCAGAATCAGTATCAGAACCAGTATCAGAACAATTATCAGAATTAGTATCAGAATCAGTATCAGAACCAGTATCAAGTATACCAAGTATCAGAACAATTATCAGAATCAGTATCACAACCAGTATCAAAACAAGTATCACAACCAGTATCAAAACAAGCATCAGAACCAGTATCAGAACAATTATCAGAATCAGTATCAGAACCAGTATCAGAACAAGTATTAGAATGAGCCTACAAAACAAGTATCAGAACACCTACAGGGGCTACACCTTTCGCTTTAGTTTATGGGTCTGAAATGGTACTGCCTATTGAGGTTGAAATCCCATCACTCAGAATCAAAATGCATGGACTTGTCACTGATGAAGACTACAGAGTGTTGAGGTTACAAGAACTTGAACTACTAGATGAGCACAGACAAGCAGCGTATGATCATCTCAGAGTGTATCAGAAAAGAATGTCTAGAGGCTACAACAAGAAAGTCAGACATAGAGAATTTCAGGTTGGCAATCTAGTGTTGAGAGAAAATCCTAAAAATTAATCACATCGAGAACGCAAGGGGAAGTTCGAACCCAACTGGCTGGGTCCTTTTGTAATCACTGCTACTTTTGGCTCTGGTGCCTATCAACTCTCAACGACTGAAGGAGAACAGCTCCGAGAACCAATCAACGTTCTCCATCTGAAGAAATTCTACGCCTAAGGTATTTAGTGCTTGGAAAATGTCCTGAAAAAAATCTTAAAAATCGGAAAAAGTCCTGAAAAAATGAACATCTTGGTGAAAACCTAGCAATAGGCGCCTTGATGATTCGCCAAAAAAAATCAAAAAATATCAAAAGTACAAAAAAATTGAAAAAATGAAAAATACAAAAAAATGAAAAAAAAAAAAAAGTGCCTTGGTGAAAACCTGGAAACAGGCACCTCGGTAGCAAAAATAGAATCTCTACCAAGATGGTGAAAACTCGGCAAACGGGCACCACTTGTTCCAAAATGCTCCATCTATCAGCACAATCTTGGTCTTTCCCAGCTTTCAGTCTTGCTTTAGTTTGTACATATCTCCCGGTTTGTTCCTGCATTTCCAGTTTTCAATAAGTCGGCCTGTACACCAACCAGCTCAAGCGTTTGCATCCTATCAATGTTCACACTTGGGGGCAATCAATGTCATATCCTATGGTCTCCCATGTATCTTAGAAGTGTCATATCCACTCAGAGTCCTTTGAAACTTCAAGTTGAGTCAGTCAGTCTGTCTCGTCTCCAGAAAGGATTTTGCATCAACAACAATCAAACATCAAAACTCAACTGAAAACAATCTGTGCTTTTCATGCTTTTATCTCCTTGTATGCTTACTGATTCGCATTGAGATTTTTGCATATTGTGTCCCTTCGAGCTCTTCAATGATGTCCTTTACAGGATTTAGAGAGTGATGACTGGGGGCATAATCTTTTCTTTGTCTTCTGCTTGTATGTGAAAATCTAACAGCTTTGGAAATTTTGGATTGAAATGGTGTCCGACTGTAAGAGCCTCTATCTCGAATTGGATGGCCATGCGTACCTCGACCATTGATACCCGAAAAATTCAAGGAAGTTTGATCTAACTATTGTCTTTTTGAGTAAGTTCTTTCTCCTACTGTGGAACGCAATCTTGCCTAAGGATGTGAACGATAAAGGGTCACTACGGGTAATTCACATTGGATTTAGAATGATCTCTTGACTGTTTGATGTGTTTGCAATGCAAGGCATATTCAGGTCATCACGACGTTTATGTTTTGATGCTTGTACAAATTGCTATATCAAAATGGACATGATATTCAGGTCATCCTGGCATTTGTGCCTTGATGCTTATATTTAATCCAACATTTTGAAAATAAAGTCAATATTCATATATCCATGGTTGTTGTCCAGTGGGTGTTGTATTGATTCTTGCGCATACAAATCGATATTCATATGTCTATGGTTTCATGGCTAGTGGGCATTGTATTGATTTATCCGGTTACCTAAAAGTTCAATGATGATAACAAATCGACACATGATCAGTGACTAAGTCCTAGGTCTTAGGTTGCATTTCATTTTGCATGTCTCATTGCATTTTGCATGTTTACATGATCTCACAATGATTAAACGAACTTCAATGCTTAAATGATTCTTCAAATCGCATCTTCAAGTCTAACAAGAGCTGAATCTCACACGAAGGTTCCTCCAATGAAATAGCAAGTAGAATCCTTTTTCGGGATCAAAATTCAAATCTGAGATCATTCATATTATTAACTACTTGCATATTCGACCTTCAATCATCACAGAAATCTAGTATTCAACTTAACTGATTATCTTACATCAAACTATCAAAATTTCAACTTGGTCAACCATGGTCAACTCATGGTCAAACCTAGTCAAACTTGGTCTTTTGGGACCTTCCAACGATGCAGAATGTGTTCTCGGATGTAAATAACCACTTCTCAGATCAATTAACATGCTTCTAAACTATCAACGCTGACTTTTCTTGTCAGATTTCAATTTTAATCCCGAAGGGGGCACGGTATTGCACATCATTCAAAGTCTGTAAATCAAATTCTATCAATCAAATCTATCAATATCTTTCATCAGTGATCAAGATAACAATCACGTCTAGTCACTGATTCATCAAAAGTCCTCATCGCTCGGGGCAAATCTATCATCACTTGGGGCATATCAGATTCATCGATCCATATCAATCTGGTATTCTCCTAATCTTGTAATCTGTATCAGTTTTTGCAACCATCAAATCATAGTGTTATTTCCTTGGTTCTTCGGCAACTAAAGGATTCGGATGTGATACTTGCTAGTTCTGCTAAGACAATCGAGTCTAGAACGGGTCACTCACTTCTTATCAATCCTAAGGTTCAGAATCAGGCATTTTGACACTTTTTCGCAATCATAGGTTCATTTGCTGCTACAGTGAACATTATCTTTGGTCATTCAAGACCTATTATCTCCATATCAATTCAATATCAATCAACTCCTATCTCAATATCTTTCAATCAGTTTCTATCTTGAGAACGGTTTATCTTTTGAATCAGTTTCATATCTTTATCAAACACAGACTATCTTTGAACCACTGCGCTTCGCACAGTAATTCAAAGAGGGGCAAAATGTAATACCCCAAAAATGGGCTATAAGTTCATTAACCTCCTACATCGACAATTCGAACGAAATCGACATCAAAGTCCTAACCTAAGGCACATCTAAACATCATCGAATCATAATTGATTATCTTAAATTTTGCATCAGGGAATATTCCTAGTAATATTCCTAATTATCTTAATTATCTTTAATTTAATGATTATTTGGTGATAAATCACATTTATCCTAAAAATTTGATTAATTGAATATTTTCATATTTAATTAATTAGATTTAATATTTGCCACTTAATTATGTAATTAAATTTAATTCTATCTATTATTAATTGTATTATTTAATTTTGACAATAAATCAAAATTCCTATCTTTAATTAATTAAATTCTTATTTAATTAATTAAAGCATGTTGTCATTATTTAATAATATAATTTTTAATAAAAGTTTGAATAAATAGTTAATTAACCCATAAATTAATTATTTATTTTCAAAAATCAGTTGAGTTGAGGATAAATCACTTTATTTATTTATTTAATTCTTAATTATTATGCATATTCAAAAGAAACAGTTAAACTCCAAATCAGAAAATCAATGCAAGTTATTGACTTTTTGGAACTCAACATCCTTTTGGAGTTCAAAAAGCTGATCTAAACTCTAATTTGAGTTAAAAAGCTATTTTTGCATGTTTTTGCATGATTTTGAGAATTAACTATCTTTTATGATCAGATAACTCAAAAATCAAGATGAGTTAATTTGAGTGATTTATGGCTTTTATTCATGCACCTCCAAAGCCCTGGATTTCTATAAATTAAGGCTTTAGCTCTTCACAAATCATCTCATATTTTGCACAATCACGCTGGAGAATTGGAATTGAAGAATCAAAGCTCTTGTGAATCGACATCTTTGTGAGATCAATCTTATTTTTGCATTCATAGTTTTCATATCATTGTTAGAATCTTCATTGTTAGATCATTTAGCATTCATTTCATATCAAGTTTTTCATATTAGCATAGATTCATATCAAGTTTTCATTCTTATTGCATAGAAAATATCAAAAATATAGATTAATTGCATTCAATTTCATATCCATCTTTTGCATTCAAATCCTTCATTTAGGTGTCGTCTAGGTCACTGATCTCGATTACAATCTGAGAACATTAATCTCGCACCTATTAGAAGGCAGTAAATCGCTTGGTTAGATAGCTTTCAATTTTGCACGATTTTGATTATCAATAACCTCTAATGTTTTACTGAGTGTTGTGTTTACAGATCAGGTACAATTTTCACACACACACCCATCATCTTCATCTACTGGTATCTTGAAATGATTCTTAAACTCATCTATGTATTCATTAAGACTTTTACCCTTGTCACCAATATTTTTCTTTATAACCACAGGTGGTGGTGCTAGTTTTTTGTCCATTCCATTATACCTGCAAAACTTTGCTATGTGTCCTAAGTTGTTGCATTTGAAACATCTAGGTGGTCTTTTGTCCTGATTAACCTATAGTTTACAATATCTTGCAGTATGCCCAAAATTATTACATTTGTAACATGTGATTTTCTCTATTGATTCTTCTCTGATATTATCTTGTCTTCCTCTTGATTGATTAGGTTTTCTACATTCTTATTTCTTATGTCCATATGCATAATAGTTATAATAGTAAATAGTAAAAGGTTTGAAAGTACCTTTACCTCCGCAATCTCTTTTCATGTGTCCAAGTTTGTTGCATCCAAAACATCTACCTCTGAAAGTTCTGTTATGATCTTTAGGTTCTTCAAAAGTGGATTTGTTTCTAATCTTTTCTTCATGTGATTCTTCATGAGTTTTAGAACATTCTCCATCATTGTATCCAATTCCAGTCATGTCTCCTTTAGGTTTATGTCTCTCTCTTTGTCCATCAATTTTATCAGTGCTAATATGTAGCTTCTCAATGTGTAACTTGGATTGAGTGAGTTTACCTTTAATGATCTGATTGTACTTTTCCAACTCTAGGAATTTGTCATTGTAGTGATCAAGATCTATCTGCATTTCTCCTATCTGTATGTTTATTTCTTTTAGTGTCTCTTCAAATTTGTATCTTGCATCTTTTTCATGTTGAATTTCTTTAATCATCAGGAGATTAATTTGTTCTTTTTCTTGCTCCAGCTTCTTTACTTGGTCTAATGTATCATTGTCTGAATCCACTTTGATCTTATCCATAAGATCTTGTCTCTGACTTCTTGAAATTTAAGTTGTTCCTTCAGTTTCTCTATGAAACCTTCTTCTCTTCTTAATTTGAATTTCAATTCACCATTCTTAGCCTTTTCTTTGTACAGGTCATTAAGTGTTGCTTCAAATTTCTCTTTGAATTTTTTTTGAATCCATTCTGATCTCCCTTAAGTTTTTAGGATTTCTCTCCAAGGGCCAATAGCTCTGATACCCATTATTAGGATTAAGTAATACTGAGAGGGGGGTGAATCAATATTACAACACTTTAAATTAAACTTCAACCAATTGCAAATAAACCATATCAATGGTGAAATGAACAAAACATAAACACATAACACATAAATCATAACACCATTATTTGTTTTTGAGGAAATCCTGGCCAGGGAAAACCCCATTAGGGATGGTACCCACAACTTATGCACAGAAATATAGAATCCATGCTAGGAGATCTAGCCCTATTTGGAGCTGAGTATTACATAGTACATTTCCTTGTTAGAGGAATACAAAACCCTGTTAGGGGTATACTACTATCTTACTTTACTAATATCCCAAATTCACATCCATCACATATACATCTCTATCACACTTATCGCTTCCACAAAACATTCTATACTTATATCAATTCTACCATATAGTCGGCTCTCAAATACAATATAAAATATAACAATTACTTATACAAATGATAAATATAGAGTTGGTGATCTTGTATTACCAAAGTGTCAAAAATATACAACTTTCATTTGACTTATCACATTACCATTCTGTCTAGCCTTCCCTCAATCATCGTGACTATTCATATACCTTGTTTCTGTCATGCCCAAAAATAAACAACCAAAAACGTAACAAATTTTTTTTTTTGAAGGGTGAAATGTAATAACATATGTCATTGTCACATACTTCGATCTACTTAGCCAAAGATCAACACGGATATGCCTATGCTGAAAACGGTTAGGAATATGCTTGTAATGACAGTAACAAAAAGTGGATCTGTCAATGGGGAATCTATCTCAACTAAGCCCTCATCAAGAAAACGTTGAAGGTCCTGTTATCAGAATGAACTTTAATTGAATTGACTATTATCTTGTTAAGAAGTTCCACTGCTAGATGTGTATGAATATAAACCTGACAAAAATACTAGATTAATCATTTAATTCATTCTTAGTTAGGTTGGAACATAATACTGCTAACTAAAAGTCTAATTCATTAATTACCAAAATTAGAATTTAATGGCTAAAGGATTATAATTGGCATCTAAATAACTAATGTCCTGCTCCAATAAACCCTCACCTAATGATTCACCATACCTATCACTTCCTAACCAATTGGTTAATTGATGGTCTAACATACTAATACTATGTTCTCTCCTCTAAAAGAATCTAACATAACAACAAGTAATTATTTCCTAAACATCCTGTACTCATCCCCTAATTAACTAATTTATTTATTTATTGAACCCATGACCTACTAAAACATTTAGTAAGTAATTAGACAATCGTCTTAAGTGTCAATAAGTCTCCGAGGTTTAACATAGCTGGTCTAATATAGACAGGTCACCAAATTAATTAAACTTAAACATTACTTAATATTTTAACACATTAAAAGTTAAATAAAGGTATCATCTCCTAACCATATCCTAACATTATAAACTATCCCTAGAATAATTTATCCTTAATAAGGAAAGTTAGTGCATAATCCACTCTATACACAACTCATCTAACCTATAACTTAATTACCCAATTACTAATAATTACAAGGAAAGGAATAAACATATCAACCTTAAGTTCATAACAAATAAATGGTTGATAAACTATTTCTACCATGCTATTCCAATCAATAATAAAAAAGAATAATAACACAATTATAAATATCCTATCCTATAAACCTACACACCCACTGCCCTAGCCTAAGCTCCTACTTAGAGCAAAACAATGGTTTAGCAAGAAATTCAGTTACTTAAAGACATGGAATAACAAATAATTAAAATTAGCAAGGGGGGGAAAATTCAAATTCTAAAAAGGCTAGTCTACCCCCTATGCTAACCTACATCACCCACTAGCCAATCATAAAGCCAAGGGGAGCACACTTTTAAGAGGACAAAAGGGAAGACAAGGTTTGAGGGCCCCACCAATCTCATGGATGGGATTTTTGCACAAACCAAGGCTAGAGAAGTTAAGAAAATGTTTAAAGTCAATGCAACAAACAAGACAAGTATGCTGCATTCCCCAAGAAGATGACCAAGTGGGTGGTGCGCCTAGCAAGGAGGAAGGACTCTTTTTATGACAAAAGAGAAGGTGTCAGATTTTCAAGTCAGAGTTAGGTGCGTTTGCAAGGAGGTAACTTGAAGGATTAGAGAGTTTATTAAAGCCATGTCAGCCCAAGAGAAACAAGAAACTAAAGTAAAAGAACAATGCATTAAATCTCCTTTGTTGTTAAGGGTCACTTCTCAAGGCCCCTGTTTACCCACGTAGGGAGGTGTTTGACTAAGCATTAAACATAATGCTTTCCCATGCCCATCACCTGCGCCTAGGAAGAGGGATTTGGTGGGGACCACTAGCAAGTGGGGAGAAATTTATAGCAATTCTTTATATTAAAGTTTATTTAGACTCAATCAACAACATAGTATTGACCTAAGCATGGGTTAAAGTGTAGATTAGTCTAATAAATTCCATTAGATGTTGATGTTAAGAGGAGAAGGAGAATATTCTCTATGGTAAGGGAATATTTTCCTTCTCCATACAAAATCTAGAGAGCTAAATGCTCAAACAAAATTCTGGAATGTCATTTTTTTACAATATGGCTAATACTTCATTAGCTTGATCTCTTTATTTTATTTACTAGTCATAGGTGAGGTGTTTAGAATGCAATTAGTAGTTCAGTTTAAGAATTGCTCAGAGAAGGTAATGAGTAAAGTCTAGAATGTATATATGTCTCTTCATTGATATTTCATCTTATCAATTATTCCATGGATAATTCATTTGAAAGAGAATAAGAGATGACCAAGTTTCTTCATCCAAGTATAGTCTTCTTAAGTATGAATTTGGTCTAAAATTAGATAGATTGCAATGAGCTTACAACTATGAATCCAAATATTAAGAGTTTCATGGCTATCCATATTAATGAAATTTTACATACTATTGAATGATTTTCATGTCCTTTCTTGCCAACTTTGAATAACTTTTTTTTTTTATAAAGAAAATAACTCCACTATCTTAAGAAGCAAAAATCAATTAGACAAGATAGAAATACATTGCATTTTCATTATAGACATCCTATCAATTTCATTACATAATCTCTATGATGAAGAAGCATTTACATTACAATTATATATTACACTTTGATGGAATACTCAATGAGAGATCAACATAAAAGAGCTACTTCACTTAATCATATTACATATACCCTTTCATATACATCTACTATTTTACAATGAAATCAATAATGGAAATTCTTTACAATATACAAGAGAGAAAGATCTCCTTCAAGGTCAATAATACAACAACTTAGGAGAGTTGATAAAAGCTCAACAAGAGAAACTTCTTCAAGCTTTTCCACTTGGGTGTTGACCTCAAAACCTACAACAAAGGAGACAACCATGGGTGCTCACCACCCAACCAAGGTCTCTTATGAGACCACCCCCAAGCTTGGAGAACCAAGGCTAAACGGGTATGCAACAAGATCAACAAGATGCTCACAAACAATTTACACAAATGCACATACAACAAATTACTCCCTTCCAAGGTTACACAAATGAGTCTTACAAGCTCATTGAGAGGGTGGAGGTGGGCTTTTCCAAGGGGAGAATGCCATTACATACAAATTTTCTCACCATGAGTATTCAAATGCCTCTTCAAGGCTACATATCCATGCATATCCAAAGGCCTCTTCATACACATACTTTGCTTAACATCCTCTTCAAAATACAAGAATGCAATGGCTTCCATGGTGCCCATACACCATGGACTTATCCCTCTTCTCCAAGAGAAGAGACTCTCACCTCATGGAGAGCCCAACTAACCCCTCCACCCATAGGCCACTTCTTCCCTTCCCAAAGGGTGAGTAATGCCTCACACCCATAAACAAGAACTCCCTCAATCAAGCAAAAAGAACAAGATCAAACCATGAAATCAAACCCAAAATCCCTCCATTACAACACATTGTCACAACAAGAACCAAGATTCATATGCATGAGAAAGCAAAATATAAGTTAATCTAAAGAGAAAGTAGAAAGGCTTCCATGAGAAGAGTAACCAACCTCCACAAGTGTGATGGAAATGGAAATTTGAGAAGAGCTTATCCACTATACTTCCTCAATCCAAACCCTAATGTCTCCAAATGTAGAGAGTGGGTGAACCCCCACTAAATCTCCTAAGGGCCTCTAAAAAGGCCTCCAAATTCTACCCACCCACCAATCATAATTTTAGATTTGACTCTAAGGTCTCCTTGATTTCCCTTGTCCCCCCATGATTAATGCTTGATTGGAAGGAAAGGTGAAGTTGGGTAAGGGTCAAGATCCATCCAATCTCGTAGGTAAGGGTAAATGGGTCCAAAAAAGGGTTGCCAAAGTCTCTAGGGGGTTTAGGATATGCTCAAAACCTTCCTAACCCATACCCCTAACATTAATATACATAAATTATGCCAAAAATGACCCCTAGAACTTCTTATTGGCCTCTAGAAGTGGCTGTAATAAAATAAATTTAAATGAGTACATTACAAGTGTCAAGTGACACTAACAATTGCATATTACATACAAATGCCAAGAAAGACAACAAGAAGCTAACTACTAATGCACATGAAAATTCACTTTTACGACAAGTTCACATTACAACGAGGCTTTGTAATCCCACATTGGACTAAGCCTTGGTTTACTCAGTTCACATGTGTTTAACCTTGGTTCTCCGATAATTCCCATGGTTCTCGTACCTGCACACTTCACATCGAGCATCAGTAGTTCAAGATGATAACATTACATGAAATATACATATTCAATTTCCTATTTAGTATCATAACTCAATATGTATAGCTCAATTCAAATCAAAATTTTCCATTCAATAATATTCGAACATCATAAGTACATAATCATCATGTGCAGTAATCAAATCTAATCATGAATAATTCACTTAATCAATGATGCATAATAAAAATCATGATGTACTCTAGATTCACATCCACACATACATAATATAATAATCACCATCAAAATATCGTATCTCGAGTCTCAATCCAAAATAGATCAACAAGTGTATCACTGTATCAAAATGCAGAAAAAGAAAGATGCTATGATGGGTCGGGGTGAGGCCTCACAGTTTCGCCGTTTCATTATTTTTGCATACCTTTATAACACTGTAACTTACTAATATCAACACCAAAACATGTGTGACCTTAACTGAAGGTCCTACATATCAAAACATGTCTTCCTCTAAGTTTTCAATCCATAATACATCATATATTATCTTCACTAACCAAAACTGTACTGTAGTATACTGTAATTCTGATTCTGTACTTATTCATTAACATGATTGTGTCTTCAATACTTATACTCACTTCATGCGATCACTGCAACATAAGTGTTTCCATAAATGATAACCCTTAAGTGATCCCTAGTGCTATCAAATCATCACTTGCCAACAGTTCCAAGCTCCAACCTTGAAATATAGTTTAAAAATGTGACTTGTGAGGAATTTTGGGTGGATATTTTGAAACAGGTAGGTTGGAGTATAATTCAAAAATCACGACCAAAGGATAAATCAGATTTCAAAATTTATATTACATGTAACATTTCTTTTACCAACTCAATATAATACTTGCCATCAATAAATATAAACCTAATTACAAGTATCACAAAGAAGAAGAATATCACTTGCAATTGAGAAATAAAATCCTGATTACAAGTAACATTAGTTATGTTTTTCCTTTAGATAAAGCACATGTTTGAACACAAAAAATGACTCAAGTTTTAAAATGGAAAGGATGAAGAATCTATGACCTAAAAGGAAAACAAAAAGATCAAATCAAACAAGAAAATTTGATTTTAAAAAAACTCAAGATTTTTACAAATCGAGTACTTGCTATCAGAAAAAAACTTGAAATTGCAAAGAAAACCAAGAAAAACTCGATAAAAATCTAAAAAAATGACACCATAAGGATGAAAAACTAAGGCCAAGGTATGGTATAACCCATTGCCTTCAAAATTTGATCTCAAAACATCTATCTTAGAGAGAAAACCATGAGTTTGGATTTAATTTTGCATGGGTTGTCTCAATTTTGAGAATTCAAATTTGAGGACAACAATTGGCTCTAACTGGGGAACGACCTTCAATCGTGGTAACAAACAAAGGTGGTAGAGTCCAAAATCTCCAAGTGCCTCAGTATCCATTGGGATAGAGAGTTAAGATTCAGACACAAAATGAAAAAAAGGATGACATGACTAACGCAAAGGAAACCTAGTTAAACAAAACAAAAATTGTGCAAGCACACTTATTGAAAACACAAAATTAACCTAAAAAAACTAGCCAAAAATTAAAACCTTCCAAATGAATCCATTGACGGGCTCAACAAAATATCTTATTTTCTTCAAAATCTTAGAATACCTTACATGTTCACAAGCAACTTTATATAGATGGAGCATGAGAAATGTTACTAGATTTTGATGCAACACTGCTTGCAAAAGATGAAAAAATTCACCTTCATTAAACACATCATATGTGCTACTGCTCCCATGTGGATCCATAAATTTAGATTTCTCTTGTTGAGATACATATTCAGATAACCTACAACTGATTGAATATCTTGATGAAATGAATGGACAAGTGAAAGATAGTGATTAGAGATCATCAAGCTACTAAAGTGATATGTAAATTAAATCAGTCAATGTATTGTCATTGATGTCAACTAGTTTTGACTGTACTTATCATGACATTTACAAACATCTAAAGAAGAAAATGGTAAATGAATGAGATATCTACATGAAGAATGAGATGGATATGAAAGATATGGCTATGGTATACATTAGGTAACTTATTGATGAGTCCATGGCATCATGTTGTTGACTTGATTGTATTATATGATTTTGTTATTATTGAAGACCAGAATTGAAAATTTTTATATGGTCAGTAATTAAAGATTTTTGTATACACCAAGCCAATGTTGTGTATATTGAGTTACAGTAATAACTGAGTTAGTTATCACCGAAAAATTCTAGATTAATCGAGTGAAAGAAACAAATAAAGTTTATGACAACCGACTGAATTGATGAGCTAGAAATTTTCTTATGATTTCAAGGTAGAAGATAAAGTTTGTTATGAAGATCTAATAGCTAAAAAAATTCAAGATTGATCGAGTGGAGAAGGATAATGCATGTTAAAGACACATCTTCCAAGGAAGCTTGAAGTGGAAAAAGGAACAATGGAGATTAAGAGACAAAAGACAATGGAAGATAAGAAAATGGTTTATGAAGTCTATTTAAAGAGACATGAGATTCATTATTGAGTCTAGAGCTTATTGAAACTATAGGAGAATTTGCATGAAAGGAATATTTTCATGCACCACTGATCAAACTGGTTACAAACAAAACTAAACTGAACTACAGGCATTACCAAGCATCAGGGTATTATTCATTGAGTTGAATAAGTTGGAGGATATGAAGGATTGAAGTGAATATTGATTAGAGGAGGTATTTTGAGATTAACATAGATCTGAAAATATGCAAATCTTAGTTGTATTTGAATGATATCATCATTGTATCAGTTTAACCATTGTTACAACAAAATCTCTTAACCGAGTGGACTTCACAGTCTTTTTGTATTTCAATATGATAGTGAATGTTGATTGTTTTCTTGTTGACCCCATAGTGAATGTTGGTCAAGGGATTAATGTTAGTGATAAATCCTCTAACAAGGTCATACCTTACAGTGTGTTTTGTAACCTTTGATAGGGTTGGCTCCTAACTAAGTTCACTTCAGAAGAGTGAATTATTTTGGGTTACCGGTTCCAGGTGGTTTTTTTCCTAACAAGGTTTTCACATTAAAATATTTGTGTTATGTGTATTTGATGTGATTGGATTGTTATTTTACTTTACACATTTCATACTTAGTCAAATCGATAAACATAGTATTGAATTGACTATCAATCGGTAGATGAAGGAAAATATATTGTTGATAGCTTACCGAGTTGATAATTTGTTTGAAAAGTTTGAATATATGCATCTGGGAGTTTTGGGACTATAGGATAACTGGAACTAACTGATTCACCCCCCCTCTTAGTTATCTAACAATTGGAATCAGTGGAAGGAATTTTTAAAGGACTTAAGCTAAAGATCACAAGATGTATAAGAGAGAGGTGCCAAAGCTGAATAAAGATAATTTCTCGACATGGAAAAGTAGAATGAGGTTTCATATATCTAGAATTGGAGAATCTGTAGTATTTTACTTAGACAATGCTTACATTCAACCATCTATTGGACCTTTAACTTTGATTAGCTGAGAGATAGACATGAACAAAACATGACAATGATAGAGATTGTTGTTGCCTTATCTGATGCAGAATTTGAAAATGTCAAGACATGCACTAATGCTAAAGCAATGTGGGACAAACTTGCACTAGTTCATAGAGGAGATGTAAATGTACCGAGGGAAAGAGCTGAAAGTCTTAGAGGAAAGTTTGATGACATGAAGATGAAATAAGGAGAAAACATTTCATAGTATAGTAACCAAGTTAAGGAGATTGTCAATGCTATCTGAGGTGTTATTGATGAAGACACTATTGTGAGTAAAATTCTTAGAACCTTGCTGCCTATTTATGCTATTTGAATCTCTGCAATACATGAAATGAGATCAGCTCTAGGTAATGTTCTTACACTTGATAGCCTGATCGGTAAACTGACTAATTTTGAGTTGAATAACTTTGATAATAGTATTGTTATGAATGTTGAGTCTGCATTTATGTCATCCTTGAAAATTGGTAAAACAAGCTATAAACACATGATAAGAAATGAAAGTGACATTGATAGTAATGATGATGAACTTGAAGCAATAATGGCTAGAAGGTTGTAGAAAGGTAAAGGAAGATATTAAGATAAACTATCTTTGGTATGTTTTAACTATAAAGAGATTGGTCACATTGCAACTAGATGTCCTAACCAAAAAGAAGATGACAAAGACAATGAACAAACTGATGAAAGGAAGTCTGACAGAAGAGATAATCAAGATCGTAGAGACAACCGACAGTATGATAGAAGAAACAACTAAGACTACAAAGACAAAGGAAAGAAATCATGTTACCTTGTTGAAGATGAAGATGATGTCACTGACACTGACACTGATGAAGAATATGAGGTGGTATTCATAGCCTTGAAAGAATATTCAGAAGAAGAAGAAAGGTATGTTGAAACAACACTTATTTCTAAAGTTAGGAAGAATGATACTTGGATTATTGATAGTGAATGTACTCATCATATGATTGGTAATGAAGACAAATTTGAATATCTTGAACATTATAATGGTGGATCTGTTAAAATGGAGAATGATACACCTTGTCTAGTAAAAGGAAAATGATCTATCATGTTGAACAACAAGATTAGATGTGAGAATGCATATTGGGTGGACTTAATTACAATTTGTTAAGTGTAGCACAACTAAATAATTTAGGTCACCGAGTTGCATTTAAGAGTAGAAAAGTAAAGATCGATGATGAGAATGGAAATTTGGTAGGTATTGGAGAATAATCAAAAGGTAATCTATTCTCTCTTGACAATGCTGAAACTTCTTGTTTATTGGCTAGAACTAAAGAGGTGTGGTTGTGGCACAAAAGGTTGTTTCATGTGAATTTTGACAACATGGTTAAAATTAGTAAGAAGAGAAAAGCTAGAGGCTTACCAAGCTTATCTAAACCTAACCATGTCATGTGTAAACAATGTCAAATGGGAAAAATGTCAAAATCTAGTTTCAAGAGAAAGAATTATTCATCTAAAGCTATTTTGGAGTTGGTTCACACTGACTTGTGTGGTCCTATGAGAACTCAAAGTTATTATGGTGACATATACTTTATTTTATTTATTGATGACTACTCTAGGATGATGACTGCAATATTTTTAAAAAATAAATTTGAAGCTTTCAAGATATTTAAATGGTATAAAGCTAAAGTGGAAAAATAAAGTGGAAAAGAGCTAAAATGCTTGAGGTCAGATAGAGGAGGTGAGTTTATTTCTGATGAGTTCACTAACTTTTGTAATGAGCATGGAATTAAAAGATAGGTTTCTACACCGAGAATACCATAGCAGAATGGAATTGTTGAAAGGAGGAATAGATCTATAGTTGATTGTGATAGAAAACTGATGATTGAGAAAGATAATCCACAAATATACTGCAGAGAAGCTGTTAGCACTATCGTATACACATTGAACCAAGTACAACTAAAGAAAGATTCAAACAAGAAACCCTATGAGTTATGGTATGGGTACACACCGAATGTAAGTTATTTTAGAATATTTGGAAGTAGATGTTACATTCTAAAAGATGATAGAAATGGTAAATTTGTTTCAAAATGTGATGAAGGAATATTCTTAGGATATTCTACTAAAAGAAAAGCTTATAAATGTTTGAATAAGGTTTCTAACAAAATGATTGAAAGTACAAATGTGAGAGTTGATGAGTTTGTTGAGAAAAATGATGAAGAAAGCAAAAAGGAACCAAAAGACTATGATAGATTCACATATATTGAGCAACCTGATAGTCTACTCGAGCAACAGGTTGAAATCATCAAGCAACATGATAAAGACACTGAGGAACAACCTATAGAGACTGAGAATTAGGAAATAGCTACTGAGGAAGATCTTGATCCTACACTGATTGACGAACAAAGAAGAGAACAAGTATTAGAAAAATTTGTAAGGAGACACCATCCACATAATCAAATCATTGGAGACAAGCAAGCTAGCATGATGACACCAAGTAAGTTGAGAAACAACACATGTTTAGTTTGTGAATTTAAACCTAAAAATATTAGAGATGCACTTGAAAATGATGAATGGATTAAAGCTATGAATGAGGAAATTGAGAAAATACAAAAGAACAAAACATGGACATTGGTACCAAGACCGAGTGATAAAAATGTAATTGGAACCAAATGGATATTCAGAAACAAGTTGAATTAGAATGGTGAAGTTACTAGGAACAAAGAAAGACTTGTATGTAAAGGATATGCACAAGAAGAAGGAATTGATTATGGTGAAACTTTTGCACCATTTGATAGACTTGAAGGAGTTATAATATTACTTGCATATGCTGCCTACAAAGGATTGAAAGTACATCAAATGGATGTTAAATCTACATTTTTGAATGGAATACTTGAGGAAGAGGTTTACATTGAACAACCTAAAGGTTTTGTTGATCCAAATTAGAAAAACATGGTATGTAAGTTGCACAAAGCATTATATGGACTGAAACAAGCATCGCGAGCATGGTATGAAAGACTGCATTCATATCTTATTAGTATTGGATTTGTTAGAACAAGTGATAATAACAATTTATATTTGAAAGGTGAAATCGATGACAAGATTCTTATAGCTGAGATTTTTATTGATGATATTATATTTAGAGGACATGATAACCTATGCAAGTCATTTGCTGATGAAATGAGAAAGGAATTTGAATGTCAATGTTTTGAGAGATTAAATTCTTTCTTGGTTTACAAATTATACAAAAATGTGAAGGGATATTTACAACACAATCAAAGTACATCAAAGAAGTGTTGAAGACCTTTGGAATAGAAAATTCAAAACTAGTTGGTACACTGATGGTCATAGGATGCAAATTAACAAAGGATGATCAATAAACCAAGGTAAATCAAACTCTATACAAATCAATGATTGGAAAATTGATGTATGTTGTGCATAGTAGACCAGATATTGCACATGCAGTTGGGATTATAGCAAGATTTTTTGCTAATCCTAAGGAATCACATATGACTGTTGTTAAGAGGATTGTGAGATACTTGAAAAACATGGAGAACTATGGTTTATGGTACAAGAAAGAGGGAAATTTTAAACTACAAGTTTACACCGATGCAGATTGGGCTGGAAACATTGATGACTGGAAGAGAACTACCGTTGGAGCATTCTTTTTGGGAGAAAGCTTAGTTACTTGGATAAGTAAGAAATATACATGTATTTCTCAGTCCACTTCTAAAGTAGAATATGTTGCTGCTACTGCTAATTGTTCAAATATTGCATGGATAAAATAAATTTTGAAAGGGATGAATGAAGAGATCACTGATCTAGTGATAATATATTGTGATAACACATGTGCTATAAACATTTCCAAGAATCCAGTGATGCATGCAAAAACAAAGCATATATCTATTAAGTATCACTACTTGAGGGAACAAGTACAAGAAAAGCAAGTGAAATTGGAGTTTGTGAAATCAAAAGAACAACTTGTAGACATATTTACAAAACCCTTTCCGAAGGATACATTTGAGTAATTAAGGACTAGACTAGGGGTCCATCCCCTATCTATCAGTCACTAAGGTGATCAAGAGGTTGCATCAACCTATACTTTATCAGAATATCAAATGATGTTGATGAATATTGTTCACACTTTAGGCTTCCTAAGGTTGTGAAAGATGGAATAGAGAACACCATATATTGGTACATGAAGGTACTTGATCTGAACTAAATACCAAAGATAATATTTTGGCTACTACAGAGCTATTTATTTCTTTTTGGCATTGTTGTCAAAGGGAGAGAAAGAATGAATGAAATATCTATCTAGTGGGAGAGAAGAATCACAAGAAGAAGGAGATCAAATCTGAAGGGAGAGTCTAAATGGAATGGTGTGTAGTGATTAAACATATTAAATGAACAAGATAGAGAGAGCTTACCAAGCTACAACATTTACTTATAGAGTTGTAGAAAAAATGTTTGGTATTCTATGGTATATTTCATATTGTGTTGCCATCAATGCCAAAGGGAGAGATTGATAACCTACAACTGATTGAATATCTTGATGAAATGAATGGACAAGTGAAAGACAGTGATTAGAGATCATCGAGCTATTAAATTGGCATGTAAGGCAATTAAATCAATCAATGTATTGTCATTGATGTGAACTAGTTTTGACTGTACTTATCATGACAATTACAAACATCCAAAGAGGAAAATGGTAAAGGAATGAGATATATACATGAAGAATGAGATGGATATGAAAGATATGGATATGGTATACATTGGGTAACTTATTGATGATTTTATGGTATCATGTTGTTGACTTGATTGCATTACATGATTTTGTTATGTATTGAAGATCATAATTGAACAAGTTTATGTGGTCTGTAATTAAAGATTTATGTATACACCGAGCTAGTGTTGTGTATACTGAGTTATAGTAATAACTGAGTTATTTATCATTAACACATTATGTATTAACTGAGTGAAGGAAAGAAATAAATTTTATTACAACTGACTAAATTAATGAGCTAGACATTTTCTTATGATTCTGAGATAGAAGATAATTTTTTTTATGAAGATATAATGGTTGATAAAATTCAAGATTGATTGAATGGAGAAGGATGAAACATGTTATAGACACATTTTCCAAGGAAGCTTGAAGCATAAAAAGGAACAATGGAGATTAAGAAGAAAAATCCAATGGAAGATAAGAAAATGGTTTATGAAGTCTATTTAAAGAGACATGAGATTCATTATTGAGTCTGGAGCTTATTGACATTGTAGGAGAATACGCATGAAAGGACTATTTTCATGCACCACTGATCAAACTGGTTACAGCCAGAACTGAGCTGAACTGCAAGCATTACCAAGCATTAGGGTATTATTCACCGAGTTGAATAAGTTTGAGGATATGGAGGATTGAAGTGAATATTGATCAGAGGAGGTATTTTGAGATTAGCCTAGATTTTAAAATCTGCAAATCTTATTTTTATTTGAATTAGATCATCACTGTATCATTTTAACCATTGTTACAACAAAATCTCTTACCTGAGTGTACTTAACAATCTTTTTGTATTTCAATATGACATTCAATGAATGTTGATTATTTTCTTGTTGACCCCATAGTGAATGCTGGTCAAGGGATAACTGTTAGTGATAAATCCTCTAACCAGGTCAAACCTTACACAGTGTTTTGTAACCTTTGATAGGGTTGTATCCTAAATGAGCTCACTTCAGAAGAGTGAATTATTTTGGGTTATCGGTCCCAGGTAGTTTTTCCCCTAGCAGGGTTTCCATGTTAAAATCTTTGTGTTATGTGTATTTGATGTGATGTGATTGTTATTTTACTTTAAAATTTTCATACTTATTCAGATCGGTAAACATAATATTGAATTGATTTTCAATCGGTAGATGAAGGGAAAAATATTGTTGATAGCTTACCGAGTTGATAATTTATTTAAAAAGTTTGAATATATGCATCTAGGAGTTTTGGGATTGTAGGATAACTGGAGCTAACTGATTCACCCTCCCTCTTAGTTATCTAACATATTTGACCTTTTCTTCTAATGTATCTCTATATTCAAGTACAAGTGAAACTACTAACTTTTTGTTGGCCTCCAACCAAGCAATATGTCTTATGGGACATCCCCTTGATTATGCAAAGATTGAACTCTTCTTGCATGCTAGAAATTGAACAACTAGCTCATCAACCATGGAAACCTCAGGCTGATTTTAAATTCTTTTCTCATGTGGTTCAGATGAAGATATATACTACATACCTTAGTATGTT